>OX104123.1:41684093-42928198 GCA_944474755.1 Limnoperna fortunei
GGAAAGGCTAGATACAAAGGTACACGTATAACGAGACGTGAATTTCCAGGAACGCAGTTCACATTCAAGGTTTAAAGTAATTTCACATACTAGGTGTGAAGTCAGTCTATTCGTCGTATAAATAACGATTCACTGGCTCACCCCGCCGGTCGATTTTCTTTAGCAGGTGTGAAAAACACGATATACTTAAAACATCTCTGATTTTCTTATAGAAGATAATAACAAGAGGCTGTTAAGTGTTTACCTGTAACAAGTGTATTGTAAAACTAATTAACAAGTGTATTGTAAAACTAATACTTTTTTTTTTTTTGGGGGGGGGGGGGGGGGTTTACGTCCAACGCTCAAAACTTAAAGTCCTTGGTCGGACGGTACAACTAATACTAACGTATGCGTGGAATTTATAAGGAACAATTATTTTCACCGTTACCATGGTGATAATTGATACGCGTAGTTTGATATGTACGCTTTTTACTGATGAGATTTTAGGGTTTTCGAACGTGTAAAGTTTACAATATACCTGTTTTTATCTCTATTTATTGTCTATGAAAAAATCTAGGAACCTGACCAAACAACGAGAGCCGAAAGTCTAGGACAATTGTAAATCCGAATATAGACAAACATAAAAAATGCAAAAAATACACAAATAGAAAAGGAGTAAACCGAACCCCTTTAAAATTCACGTATTTACTCAGGTGCTCCGGAGGAGTAAGCAGTGCCTGTGTCTAATCCGTCGAGTCACCCATTGTAATGTCTACGAAAAAGTCAAAATCAGGAATAGGAAAAGCTGCATATGACTGAGCAAAAGTGTCCTTTTTGAGAGATTGATTTCCGATTGTGTCATGGTGATGACCACAGAATTTTGTTGGTGTGCCTTTAATGGCAGATTTTATGTGATACAGAACCATTGTTTGAATAGCTTTGTAGTCAACACCATTGAGTATTCCAATTCCAGTTATCACCATGTTATTAAATCTTTCATTTACCTTGCAATTAATGACAAGAAGGGCCCCATTGACCATTAACTCAAGACACACGTACTATAATATGGTATACGATATTGTAATCAGATACCGCAATTTCATAGGATGCATTGCATTTGTTAATAATGTCCCTAGTACCCTTAGTATATCTTTCCAACTTCGTAGAAGAATGTTGTAAAAATAGTTCACTGTTATGACTATTAACTGACCGACGGACCGCAGTAAGACGTGACACAGTATCTTTGTAAATGTTGCGTTTATTGTTGGGAAGCAAGTGCCATTTTCATTAGATGTTATTGAAACCCAAGATCTAGATCTACCGTAATACTTAAATGAAAAAGAAAAGCACCATCGACCGGCTTTTAAAACCAATATTTGTTCACATTATGTGAGCATATTCAAAACAGCTAATGTAAAATGTTGTTGATTTACTCCAGTTTGTTCAAACAAAACCTCCTTGAGGCTGTGAATATGGATTAAAAGAACAACATACTTTGAGTTTAAATAATAAGTACGTTTAGGTACTAGTATTTAACAAATTTACTAAACATTTATTTTATAATTGTCAAAATGACAAAATTTGCATAATACATTGTTACGTAGATTATAACGCGTCAACGATAGCTCCCAAGTAGTCAGCAGCTGTCAGGCCTTACACTTTAGGGAAAGAGTTTTGCCAATACCATTCCTTGTTTCGTTGCTTGCAAAATGCTTCTCAGTATATAAGGATCTACATTTCTTATACTTAATTTTGACAGAATGTCTCGGTTTGTATCTATTTTGCTACTTTTAACCGAAAGTCTAAATTCTTCGTATTCATACTGAGTTATAAAATCATTTTGGTAAAGATGATCACAAAATGGGAACGGTTCAATGCAATTAACAAGGTCTACGAAATTTTTCTGTATCATATCTTTTAAGGAATGTCTAATAGGCGGAACCGTCCTACCTCTAGGATTCTCTGTGGGTTGTGTTTGCGAACCTTTGTGTTCGATGTGCGGTATAAGCTGTTCAAGGCACTCTTTGATCGCTTGAATGTCGGATTGTATAACACGATTTTCAGCTTGCAATAATTCGAAGTTTTCCGCAGATAACTGTTTTTGTTTTTCAGTTTCATATTGGTTTACATTGTCTTCGATCTCTTGAAGTCGTTGTTTGAAGTCCGAATAATGCTCCGAACAGTCTGACCGACCGCTTGACGTACCATGATAGGAAGCATTTTCTTCTGATCTACAAATTGATAAATTATAAATATCTCTTTGAATATCAGACACTTCCGTTTTACTTCTTTTAAAATTTGAGTCTTTAAAGTACGGAATAACGGCATCGGTGACATTTTGTTTGCTAACATCATTTTCTGAAATGGTTCCATATACTTGACTTTAACTCTGCAGAGGTCAAATAATATATAGGTCTTTGTTGTGTGTTCTTTTACAACACATGTTTTTCCATTCTCTGTGATAACTTCCACGGAACCCTCGGTTGTAAGTCTCACTTTCACTTCATGCTTAGTTTTTCGCTTTAATTGATCTGCGTGCGTTACATCAAAACATGTAATGTCATAAAATTCTTGCTTCGGCGGAATAAACTGTTCTGGATTTTTAACAGAGACTGCTAGTTTTGTTGCGAAATTTCTTGACATTTTCCCATCGTTCATGATTGGCATGATATGGAAACACGCAGTTTCCCCTCTCTCTATCGGACTTTGAAGAAAGCAAACTGCTGAAGGGTTTTCGTATGTTAACCCAGCTGTCGACCTGTCCTCATTTAAAGTAGTGTTGCCCCCTTTATGCAGTGCAAATCTGTAATTATTGGATTCTGAAATAGATTAGCACAGAAATATATTTGTAATTAAACTTAACGAACTCTTTGATCCTGTTTAAAGCTATTTTGCCAATCAAACCTAAAACGTTGAAAGGTAGTTCGACTAAAAAATCGACTATCAGATGAACTTTTGTGAAAAATGGTTTGCAGCAATGTTTTGGATCATTTTTGAGCATCGTTCTCTGTATAAATGACGCTTAAGTTGCAGAGAGGTCAGCATAGAAGAAAGCGTTAATAAAAGTATCAAATTTCTTGATTCCAACACTTAAAAATATATTACCAAGAACAAAATGAAATACAATAAATTAATTAACTTATTATTTCTCAGCTTATAAAATTTGTCGGCATAATAAAGTGTCAGCTTTTGGAATACTCTTTTTATATAGGATTAAACATAGTTTTCTGGAAAATTTTGATGTGTCAACTCCGGAGATGTATTTCCAAACTAGATAAAATCCATGTTTTCGAATGAGTCGCGGGAGTTTACCAACCGATAATTTCATTCAGTGTTAAATCTTCACGATTTGCTTATATTCCCATCATGAACCTAAAATGTACCTAGGCGGAAGAGCATCTGTAGAAACAGGAACAAATATAATGAAGTATGGATCCTGTATTCGGTCTAGCGACTTTAATACGGCTACTTTTGAAATCAAAGAAATCTTTAAATTGCAATGACTGGAGATTTCAGGTCTGCAGAGTACTCGATTCAATACCAAAGATGAGAATTTTATTCTCGCATAACAAATTACTAATTACTAATGATATAAATTATCATACATTTTAATTCGTCTAATTTCAAGAACACGTATCAACTGATAAAGCCACGAACGCTGATTTTGCTCGAATAACATTGCGTGTTGGTGTGAGCAATTATTCAGCTATCGTCTAAAATTAACAAAGAGCAAAATCGGAAAAAAAACTTTTTATCTGGACTGGTTTAAAATCCTTTGAGAGATTACGCAAGCTCCATCCAGAATGTCGCGAGATTTGATGATTGGGAACCGATGTATTTGTTATATCACCAGAATCCTGCGCAAAAATGGTTGGTCCTTACCTAGTTTTACTTTCAATCTCCCAAATATGATGTTTACCGTTATCCATATTTCGTCCTTTTGTCGAATTATTTTATTGTTTGGGTGCTCTGAAATTGTAGAAACTTGACATCCATCTTCAGATCGTCGTATTGAAATAAGTCCATCTTGTTTGTGTATTCGGGCCGTTTGCATCACTGTCAGTTCTTTCATATTGTCAACTGCAGTCAGAGGAAATGACACTGGATGTTTTGTCAGTATTCCAATATCTGCGTGCCCACTGCCAGTCAACCTCAAAACAACTTCTGCATTTGGTTGTAAAGCAGGTTCTATATATAACCTACCACCGGAATTAACGCTGCACCATTCCACAACATTACTCTCAAGTCTGACATTTTGGCCATACTTTGATGAAAATATTCGATTCTAAATTAAAACGAAATTTAGCTAATAGAATTTTAATATAAATTATGAACATTATTTAACAATTTTCTGTATTGTTTTATGTCTTGCTTTCAAATCTTAAACTGCGACCATACTTGGTGGTTCCCAGTATTCGACCCAAAGAGCTGTCCAGCACGTCCCCTGCTGGTGGCGGATTAAGCAGGCCCTTCCCGTTGGGGGTTGTAAGGTCATAATGCGTAGAAAGCTACATTGTCATTTCATTTGAGACGAGTAAAGAGTGCCTGCCTCTTATTAGGTATCAGTAGAGTAAAATGTATTGTATTATTTGTAATCATTAAATCATAACATTTTTTGCCATTCAAATCTTTATAGTAGTTAGAAGTTGTAAAGTTTAATCCTATATATTAAAACAGCTTTTTCTTCTTGCCACTTTGATTTTCTTGGGTTGGTTTTATTCTCATACAAATAGTTAATACAGCGTATCCAAATAAGGCAACGAATGTCGGAGGTAGATAGGAGTATCAATACATTTTTATACTCCACTAAATTAAACACAGATTTCTGCATATTGCCTACTGATGTTTTGAACATCAAAGCCATGAGAGACGGTTTGTTTGTGTTTCTAAGAGAAAAACATACGTTTCATCATATAGAGATTATTTAGGTTTCATAATACAAACGAATTCCGGAAATATCAAGCTATCAGGGACGCACTAGTCATTAAACTTTTTACAGTTGTTTCTTAGAAATAGCTGTTACTATGTGTTAATGATCTGAATTAAGTAATTAACATACTTTTTTACAGAGATAATCAATGTTTAGTATTAATTAAAATATATATTGTCTTTTTTTCTAGAAATTATTGTATTTATTGCCTGTAAAAGTCTAGTCCACTTCAATTTTATCTTAAGTTTTTAGGTGTATTACCTGTCTGTTCCACTGTTTCTGGTATGTCACGTAAGATGACATCTTTATTTCGTCTACAAAAAATGACAGAAAGAAATTACATAATTTAAGTGTTCATTTTATAGACACATAGTTATGTTAAACTGGCAGCTCTTCTTATATTAGCGAATTTATGTATCTGCTTCAAGAAAAGCATTTTAAATGTATAAGACTCAGTTTAGCAACCAACGTTGCGATTAATTGATTTGATGATTAATTAATTAAAGTAGCTTGCTTATATTTCAGGGGTTTTAAATACAGGAAAAGATTCGGTGTACAAAAATAATCGAGCAGTTTCCTAATTTTCAGCGATTATGGCAATCGACGCCATAACTTCCCACGTGTATCAAAACCAGAGCATTTAGCTTTATAAATAGTGTCCATTCCGAATAAATTACATCTAAAATAAACATAAACTGTTGAAATTTATATAAAATAGTCAAGATTTTCTGCAAGTAAAAAAATAACAAAATATGGCTGCTGATCGTACCCTTTTCCTTGTGATTCGCTATCGTGGCCACATCCGTAGATGATCCATTTCGTTTGACGGTACCGATGTCAACAGAATTATCAACACTGTTAAAGTTACCATGCACTGCACTTTGCAAAGTTTGCTCACTTTGAAATGATGAATAATCGCTCTGATCTACAACAAGATAAAGATTCTGAATTTGATGCATACCTACATATTTTATGTTTGGTAAATTATTATCAGTTTTTCGTAATTCAGTCTACGTTTAAAACATATATGCTTACGAAAATAGATCGTTTCTGTAAAGTTTGTTAACAATAAATCAAAGTATACTTTAGTTTTTTACCAATTTACCTTTTACAAATGGATATGTATTAGTCTTTACTCACAATACTGCATTAATTTAATTTTAAAGTCTTTTTCTGGCCAGGTATGCGCGTAATGCTTACTTGTGAGTTAAGAAATGTAAACGCAAATTTAACTTTCATCATAAGCAATTATGCTCAGCCTAAAAAGTTACATCTGATAAAAATAAACTGACGAGGAATTAAATAAATTGAAGTCCAAATTATCAAACAGCAAAAATTACACAATATATCTGCTGTCCGTACCCTTTGTCTTTTGATTCTTTATCATGACAACATCCATAGATGATCCATTTCGATGGGAGTCACACAAGGAAACAGAATTAGAAACAATGTCAACGAAACAATGCACTGCACTATGCAATGTTTGTACACTTTGAAATGATGAATTTTGTACTATTACATTCATTTTCAACAGTTGTATTGGATTACAATCTGTTTTGAGGACGAATGGCTCAAGGTCATCGCTCGGATCTACAAGATAAAAAATACTTACATATTTTACGTTATATTTTATAATTGGAGAAATCCATATTTGAAAAGCTAATATTGTTGATATATTTATATTCGGAATTTATTGTCATTTCTTATAGTTTAAAAAGACAGAAAAGACGTTTGAAGGGAAGCAAAAATCACAAATAATTCAAAAAGAAAGAGCTTGATATATTACTATAAATGATACCTTCAATGGCTGTGTCCTCAGATTCAGCTAATACAATGTATATTTGTTGTCCACAGTTTTTGTCTGCATAGTTTAATTCGAAAATATAATTGAACAGCAAAGTAAGCTCTTCGTATATATATTTCATCTCTTTGAGACCTTGGTTAAAAAAAGCATGGATGATGATACTACCCTCCTCTATCGACAGCAGTTTTATCTCGCATTTTCCCTCATTTATAGTATGCTTGGCTTCATCTAATAGTCTGACTATCTCAGATGTATCAGTCATTGCAGGATCTCTTACATATAGGATACACTGGGTCGATTCATTTTCTAAAACAATGTATGATATGGCGAATAACTGTATTTGTCATTAGTAATTTTCACTTATGTGCAAAACATTGACTGGTTTAAACAAATCAACTGTTCAGATGAGGTATATGTATTTTAGGGCTGAATGGTGATTACAAACATTGAGTAAATACATACTCACCAATTTTGCTGTTTTCTATTCTGAGTTTCACATCGTTACCAAAATAAACGTTTAGCTTTCTCATACAATTCAAAACCACACTTCCTGTGAGAAGTAAAGGAGAAGAAAACACGAATTATTTTTGCATTATATTAAATATTTAGTTGGAAGTTTGAATTAAGCCTGAAGTTATGTAGAATAATAACACATCAGTTAATAATTTTGATTTATAGTGGGCTTTTACGTGCAATTTTATAGAATGTGTAATTAACATTTAGAAGTAAATCACCGAGGCTAGTTAAGACTAGGCGAATTCTAAAGTCCTGCTTTAAAATATTTAGATCTTATTAATCTGCAAAGTTAGCTGTAAATTGAACGCGATGAAATACTAGTAAACGGAGACTTAAAATATTACAATATTGCGTCTTTATTGTGAATTTATTTAATTTTTTATCAGATTACCACGATTCTTTAAATTCTGTGATATAAATATATACAAAATGTAAGAAGACTGACATTTTATTGTTTTCAGTTTTGTCTGCTAAACGGTTATGATTGATCTTTAAAATTTCCTGTTAGTGGTTATTTGCCATGGTTATTAGCATTTAAGTTCAAATCCTACCGCAGGTCGGGGGTTCTCTCCGGGTACTCCGGCTTCCTCCCCCAATAAAAACTGGACGCCATGATATAGCTGAAAAATTGCTGAAAGTGGCGTTAAAACACCATTCAAACAAACAAACAAACAATAAGTTCAAATCGGTTTGTCCATTCTGATGTCTTTACATTTATCATTATCATCATTTATGGATATTACGAATTCGCCAATCAGTCTCTAACAGTAACTATAGCAATTAATACACAAAAAAAACATTTATCGAGTATCATGGTGGCATGTCTTCTTGTTTCTTACATAGTTATTACACAAAAGGAATACTTGCCCTGACACTCTGGATTACTTGCTAAATATTTATTACCATTTTCGGGTGAAACAGTAAGATGTTTTACATCTTCAATTTTTTTCTGAAATCCATTTGACGGATTTCCAAGGTTAGTATCCATGCGTTTCGCAATATCGATGCTTTCTGCAAAAAACTCATTGTATTCGTTTTCAGTCAAGCTAAGTCTTGGTCTGTGAACTACATTATTTCTATTGCATCTCATTCTCTCTATATCGTCACCTTGAGTTTTGTCATTAGATCCGGGTTTCTTCCCCCAACCACTCGAAGGCGCATCCACCAGACCCAAGTGGCGAATTATTTTGTACATTATTTCAGTGTCAAGTTCTCTATAGCCCTCGGTGTTGATGGATTGCACTAGTCTTTGCTGTTGCGTATTAAAGGTTTTTACCAGTCTCTGACCGAGATCGCCCTTTAATAATTTGTCAACTAATGGCGAAGGCCATGTATTATTTATCATATCTTTCATTAGTTCTGGGTAAATATCTTGAACCACTATCCATGCAGACACATGTCTTTGAAATTCATCAGACACTGGCAGCCATAACTTAATAATTTAACGATATTGCTATTGCATATTAATAATATCTATTATCTCTAAACGTAAAAATCATTATGTACTCCACATAAACCCATAAAATCTTTCATCATATTATAAAAGGTCCTTGTATGTAAATACATGTGTGGCCATATCAACAAAATGATTTTAGTATTCGTAATATATCTGAAAAATATAATCCGTGTAGTGTTTATTTATTGTAGTTAGTCTGTCACAAAAAGTAATATTCTTCGTGTGAGTTTTAGATGTTGCATACAATACAATAATGTGGATAGTTCAAACAAGAAGAAGAAAAAGTGTAGCCATCACATATGGTCTCACTGTCTTTTGGCAAGACCTAATACATAAGTCAGCCACTAATTCTGCTAGGGATTGATTAGTGTGCATCGAACCATTTACGTAGTACTTATGGATATATTGTTATGTTCACAATTTTTTCCATGAAATTAAAAACAGAATATAGTATTATAATTATATTTTTTATTTTAAACCACGTTTTAGGCAATACTATGCTAGTTTATTAACAGTTATCAAACGGTACAACAAACAAAAATGTCTCTTTACATGAGAATTTCGCTTGAATAAAATATAACTAAACCCACATGTCCTTAAAACCAATGGTCGATCCTTCCCTGTATTAAAATATATTAATACCAATATAAACAGAGGTCTAGGTGGATTGGTGGTTACTGTCATTTACTATTAATAACGTGTCTGTCAACACTGATGTTGCGGTCTGAGTCTCACTGGGGCACGTGCACTGCGGGCAGGGTGTGATCGACTATAGTTAATTGAAAAGTATTCCAGATTATAATAAATTATAATATACGTTTTGATGTAGTGACATGTATGTTTCTCGTAAACTTGTGCTTATTTATATTCGATGATATCGCAAACAGCTAATGTTTGTAATAGCGCTATGTTGGTATTACATGATCAGATTGCTATTACATTGCTATTTCTAATTTATACCCATGCACATCCAGTTTTATTATATTATTGCACGAAAATCATGAGCATGAATATAAATAAAGGTAAATAACAAAATACAGAACACCAAGGAAACTGTCAAAAAGACAATCCACAAATCAATATCCTAGAACAGGCAAACTTGCGAATCAACAACCAAAAATGAATTGAATGGTCTTGGTACAGGAATTTAAACATAATTGGCAGGTTAAAACATGTTTTTATGGCATGCCCAATCTCTTGCCTCTATGGCTTTAGAATGTGAGTTGGTTCGTTTATGATATAGGTTGTGTATTACATATCACTAGTCAGTAATATGTGTATCCAATAATCATCGGAGCACAATCACTTTGTACTAAATATAAAAATTCGGAAACTATCTGCAATTTTATTTTTAAACAAGATAGAATATTTTTAACCAGGAAGTTGTATTTAAAGTAAAATATACAAACGTTATGAGTTAGTTTCTTTCTAATAACGTTGGTTCATAAATGGAGGACTGGATCGAAAAAATGGAATGAACGACTCGAAAACTTATAAATTCCTCTACACAAATAAGAAATAGTACCAATTGTTCCCAGATTCGTGTGGGAAATAGATTTTATTGCTGGCCGGCATTAAACCGGTCCGTCAAATGATATGAGTTTGAAAACTTTCATGATTTGCTCCGGAGGTTGTTTCAATTTACTACTGTTAAATTATAATTAAAAAAATATTATTAGAGTCGTAACAGTGTTATTATTAAAAGCATAATATATAGATATGCTGAGAGTAATGTGATATTTTGCAATGCATGGTTTAGTTGATTATGAGTCAGTAAAAGTGGGTCACATTTTGTTGACTATGTTAGTTTTAGAAAATGTTGTCTAGACCACGTCTACGTACATTTGTTGATATATGGCATACTGACAATACATTTAGATCTATGTAATATTTATTTTGAGAATACGAAAATATCAGATGTACAACGTTTAGTACGTTGTAGGTTTTAGATTTTTTTATTTTTAGATTAAACTGGAATCAATGTACCATGTTTGTACAACCATGACAACGATACAGTTTACATGAAATTGTACATAATTATTTTTTTTATTCAAAAATAGCATATTCTATTTCTAGTAAAGTCTTCAATTTAAACGGCAATGTGCTTTTATATTGCACTCTGCCATACTTTTGTATTTCATTAATATCTTCATTCTGTACAGTAGATTAAATTGAGTCACTGGAGACTTTTTAACATGATTCATAATAATATTGTTTAAAGTTTGTAGACAATAAAAGAACAGTATTAATGTTAATTAATTGAAAATAAGAGAAATCCATTTCCAGCCATACTTATTTTAAGGATGCATATTGTTATAAAAACACGTACAGACATATATATTTCTTTTTCACTACTTCTGTAACTCTACATCAATTGAAATCAAAATCATTAACATAAAATTCAGTATAATTTTCTTCTATCAGTAATATTTTATGTGTAGTGTGATTGTTGTAAAATATCACAAAGTGTGAAATGTAACTTTACAAATTTATTGTTGATTTTAAAGTTCTAATACGTTATTATGTTTTTTTTCAACTTAAATAACAAAATGTTTGTTGTTATTTTAGGTTTTCATTATTTATGGTTCTCAGTCATTAAAAAACTACTTTATACCAAACTTTAAGTTTAAACACGAATTTCAAGTTTGTTGAAAACTACAATACATAATTTTCTACTCATCTGTAATACGAGTTAAAGTTTAATTTTCTAAAATGCAAGTACTTTACAATACAAATGATTTTATTGAAAATGCATCAATAGATACAATGTTCAAGGCATTACACAGCAGGCACAGCCTATATAGGTGTTCTCCCATAAATTAAAGTGGATATCAAGGTGAAATCAATATATAGACAGTATAGGATAATATAAACAATATAAACTATAATAAATATAGAATTATGTACAACATGTATTTTTGTCCATATAGACATTTTCATTATAAATGAGTTTTGTAAAGTAAATTATCAATTTAAATTTCGTAATTACATATAAGGGGTAAGGAACATTATATATTAGGAAGCTAATAAACAATAGTTCTTTCAAGTATATTGAAATTGATAGTATTTATTAATAAATATTGATAGTATTTAATAAGATATTTTATAATTTTATTTTTTAAATGGTTGGTACATGTACTATAGAGTAGGGTAAGATACCACGTACCATTATGCCGCTTTTTGTGTGGATGTTTCTTAAACAATTTTCTATTTCTATTTCATAATGAAATAACCTTGTTCTACATTTCATGTCTCACTGAATAACATGTAATATATTCATATATGAGTTTGTATACATTTTTTATGCAGCACACACTTTACAGCCCGCATATTTTGGTGCATGCACCAATAAGGTCTCTTGTATTCACTATGTTTTCAAGAATTCTAAAGTATATGGTTGCTGGGAACTTTTAAAAACCTGTACCAAGTCAGGACAGTTGTTATAGTTGCTATATGTTTGGTTGTTCGTTCTAAAATTAGCCGGTTTATTGGAATTTGATTTGTGGATTGTTTTTTTTAACATTTTCCTTGGCCTTCGGTATATTTGTATTACCTTCGTTGACTTTTAAAATCGGACGAGACTTTATATATTGTCCTAATCTGGAAAATAAATTGTTGCTAGTGACTTTGACAACATGGTTTCTGGAAGTGATCAATTTCTGACAGCCTTACTTTGTTCTAAATCTAGAAATATATGGTTATTACAGAGGCTTTCAAAACCAGCAGTAACAATTTTTGACAGGCTGAGTTTAGCAAACTGAGGCTTTTTCAACAGAAAGACGTTTTTCTGAGAGTCATATACGCGAAAATATATGGTTGCTAATACTGTTTTATTAGCCGAAAAGACCTTCATGATAGTAAATGTTGTCCTGGAGACGAAATATATGGTTGCTAGCCGGGTGAAACTTTTGACAACCTAAAGTTAGTTTTAAACCGCAGGTGAAAATTTTTCATAGAAAACGTTGTCAGGAAAAGACTTTCATGATCGAGAAAGAATGCGGAACCGGAAAATAACAAATAGACCTAATTGTTTACGAAGAGTAAAAATGTCGTGTCTTTCTGAAACGAATACTTAGTATAACAATTATTTCATTAATCTTTCGATTACAACATGGATATGTGATGTAACTCCTAAGAAAGTATATAAGTGTTAAAATTGCAAAGAGATTTCCCTTTCAAAGTCTACATAACGTTCTAAATATTAATTAGTAGATTTAACTTGCATAGTAGTTTTAAGACATTGTTCTAGATTTAAATGAATTTAAAGGTTTAGAATATGGCTACGTTTGTTTTACCTTTGGCATACGGACAGGCGATTGGTCTTTCCTATTGATACTCTATTTACATATTTATGTTATCATAAGTTTGTTAGTTGTTTGTTTAAATAACACGTCAAATTCCATGAATGATACACTAAGTAATTTGTTTTTGTCATTTGCAATTATTACAATTGATTAAATATTATTGAACTTACAGTTGCATACGTTGGATCTATAAATAACTATTTAATTTAGTTCCTGACAACGGATTGAGACCAATATCTTTAAAAATAATTTAGAGCGAATGTTTACGATATATTTACTTATATTTTATAAATGTCATGACGTCATAAAATTAAATACCTCATTGTCGGTCAGGTAATAAAATCAAAATGTACATGGACACATACACCATAAAGTATTTTACATACAGGGTACATATTCGTGTAATTTAAAAGGAAACTTTGTGAAAATATTTAAAGTATATAAAGTATATACAGAATATTTAATAAAAAGATACATATTAACATTTGAAGCTTTGATTATATCTTCGATGGTTACGCTTCTTTAGTTGTATTATTGGTGGAAAAATTTACCTTGTGAAGGTCCGCCATCTTGTGATCTTTAGTCACAAGAGGCAGTACTAGAGATCACATGACAGCCAAGTACAAGAAAATCGTTATGAATACAAAATGTATCTACTTGAACGACTAGATGTTATCAACACGAAAGGGTAGCTTGTTCATTACAAGAGGTTGTTCTGGTAGTAAATGTAGTAAATTGTTTTTTTCAGTATAAGCTACTAAGATTTAAAAAAACACCTTACTTTGAAATTGATATCAATGTGAACAACGGAAATTTTGTTATCCATATGAGAAAAATATTTTTGTAGTAAATACTTATAAATAAATTCAAGTTCTAGAACAAACTCAACAATTTTTTTATATTTTTATTGGACGATCACGTTGCCCGTCAACACTGAGATTGCGGGTTCGATTCTCACTGTAGGCAGGGTCTACTCGACCCCAATATTAATTGACAAGGATTGCCAGTTTTCCTACCGGTCGGGGTTTCTCTCCGGGTACTCCGGCTTCCTCCCATAATAAAAACTATACGCCATGATATAGCTGAAAAATTGCTGAAAATGGCGTTAAAACACCATTCAAACAAACAAAAAACAAACACTTATTGTCCCGCGCAGTAATATATGACGTCAAAGAGTGCGTGTCTTCATGACAATGATTTTTTCTATCCTCCGATAGAAAATATTTTCCAGCCAATCAAAAGTCAGTACTCTCGTACAATTTATTTTGTGAGAAATGTATTTAGTAAGATGACAAATTAATCAAATAAAACAAAACCCTTTAAATACCGCAACAAACACATTTTATGCACATTTGAGGACGGCTCTGTAAATGAACTTTTATTAAGGGAGAGGAAATTAGTTCTTGTAGCATTGACAGTGGATTTAATATTAAATGGAATTTTGATATTTGAGCTGTATTTAAATCGCACATTTATACAGAATTTATAAGTAAATTTATTGCGATAATTTATTAAATGTATTGACTGGTTTTTTTTGCTGATTATGCAAAGCCCATTTCGGGAGTGTTTTATAAGTGAGTTTCCTGGAGAACCATTTGGGGTATCCAAATTTGCGAAAAAATATCTTAGGTGATACCCGAAAATTAATTTGATATTACTGAAATTATTCCGCTCGTTTTGAGGGGTCTCTCATTACTCAACGAAACTTGGTGCCTAAGGGAGAGCAAAAAATGTTAAGTTTCCTCTATGCGCAAATAATGAATAGGCAATTGTCATTTATTATTCCATACTTTTACGTTTTAATAAAATGTTTTAAAATAAATTAAACGATTTAAGAAAAGAATCAACATACCATGTGCTTAGTAAATACACTAAATTATTTTCTAGTATAGATTGTATTAACCCATATTATGATTGAGTTCTCTGTTTCAACAACCCGAAAGTGTGTTTTAAATAAAATGTGTCATTTAAATGTATCTACTTGGGACGCCAATAAAAACCTAATTAGTAGACACTTCTGATTTTTTATTTGCAATGTCGCCGATTTGTAGAGATTCCATGTTTTCCAAAAAGTGTTTTTGTTACTATTAGCTATTAAATTTTAGTCTTTAACTATAAATAATTAAGAGTGATTCTATATAACCACCAAGCATTCTATAAAGGAGGTGTGGCACGAAAGGTCACAGATTTCCACGAAACTTTGCTCAAATGATATAGTTGATGAGTTATTGAGAAAAATGTGACAAAATTTTTTTTTCATGTTTTGGCTGTATAACCACCAAGCATTCTATAAAGGAGGTGTGGCACGAAAGGTCACAGATTTCCACGAAACTTTGCTCAAATGATATAGTTGATGAGTTATTGAGAAAAATGTGACACAATTTTTTTTTCATGTTTTGGCTGCCATGGCGATAGATAACTATGATTTCCCGCCAGAAATGGTCATTTCAGAGGCTGAAAATTATCAATCTTCTGATAGATATAAGAAAAATTGTGCTTGCATATTTTTATAAATCAAGGTTTATAAAATGAAATTCATCACATTAAATGTGACTTTATGCCAAAATAATTCTTGAAACATAAAATCTGATTGGAAAAAAGTACTGGACAAAGGGGAGATAATATACATTTTTAATGTATGATTTTTTAACACTTTTAGAGTGGTTTTAGCACACTTTTGCATCCATATAGAATAAATATATGAATAGTGTCAACAAGTACTAGATAGTGTAGAATCATCTGTGGAGAGACATGTTTGGAATATTGGTTGCTATGAGGGATGCTATGGTAGCGAAAATACCTTGTTTTGTCATATTTTTGTTCTTTGCTTTAGTTTATTTATGTAAATTTTGATCAAAACAGTATACTGTTTGAACAATTAAATACCTGCAATGATTTAAAATGATCAATGCTCATAAAATTAATAAGAAATAAACTGTTTCTATTGGTTAACATTGTTGCTATGGTAACTTAAACGTCAAATTCCTGTGATTTTTTTTCTTGATTTTCACAATTTTCTATAGCGTATCTATTGGAATCTTTTATAAAATTTCCTGAAATGTGAGACTATTGAAGAAAGGCACATATTGATTTTGGGATCAGTATGTCAAAGGTCAAGGTCACACAACAATTGTGTGTATGGCTGTTGTCAATGCGAAAACAGAACGGCACCACCTGCTATTGATCAAAGTTAGTATATAGATGTTAATCAATGACAAGGTCTTACTGCAGTTTATTTTCAATGTCTTTTTTCAAAAGTCAAGGTAAGGATACACTTGTGATTAAAAAGTCAATCCACAAAGTGTAAGAAATGCTTTGGGCACAAGTGTACATTTTGGCGCATTAATTTTTATAGACGGATTCTTTAAAATAATATTGGAAAGACAGGGGTACATTTGCATTTATACAATCACTTTATTACACATACAGTAAACACTTTTCAGTTATGAAAACAAAATAGTAAACAAAACAAAATGTTCATTGGAAAGTTCATGTAAACTGTCAGTCTCACTTAAGAATAAAAATATTCAATTTAAGGATGTTCGCTAATATTATTGAAAATAAATAGGTTTCAAAGTTGATGCTTGAATATTATGAAATGAAAAGAAAATATGTAAGGGTATAAAACAAAGCAAAAATTTTTGATAGGTTTGTGACCTCGTTTTTAAAAATAATTGATGTAACAATTTTGGCAGAGGGGTGTTTTCTGACCTTTCCCTATGTGTAGCATAAAACCCCTGGCAGAATAAATAGGCTCTGATAAAACTTTGTTAATAAATTCTTTATGATATATTAAAAACATTAATAAATAGAAAATAATGAGTCTCCGGATAAATTTAACCCTATTTTAATGGTAAAATCCCAAATATTCCAATAAAAATTACAGAAACGCCAAGACTAGACTGGCGAGCATCCTTAAAGGCATATGTTATAGTTTATATTTTTATCTAACTGTATAAAATGTCATGATGTAAAGGTCAATATGACTTTAACAGGGACTTGACTTTGCTTCTTATTCAATCTTTCCTGTCCTCTTCATCTTCAGCGTCAAGGTCCTCTTTACATGTGTTACGGTCTTGCTGACATAGCCTGGAAAAATAGGATGTAATATGTTGTCCTGAGAGAACTTAGATCTCTTAAATTTTCCGCATGTTCTCATCTCTTCTGCATCAACATACAGATTGACCTTCTTTCCAGTTGTTTTGCCAATATTAAATTTGTCAATCATGACCTTTTTTTCATTCATTGAATTTTGACAGGGCTTTTTGCAATTCTTTTTTCTACATCGGCGGGTGTTTTTATCAAGTGTATGTTTACAATTAGTTAACAAATGTGTAATTTATGAATATCAAAATTGTCATAGAGAAGCCCACACTCTTTTAAAGCTATTCCTACATCTTGTTTAACCCCTGTGATATAAATAAGACTAGAAAAACAATCTAAGCCTTGTTCTGTATTTGAAAGTTGACACGACATCTATGTTATAAATTGTCTTCTGCAACAGCAGCCATCATTGCTAATGTAAACAATAGAGATGTTGTCTAATGGGAGTAACTCTTTTACTTTAGGAAAACGCTAATACCAAGAACAAACTAATAAGCAAATAAATGAATAAAATACAAGCCAAACATGTGGATAAATATAGTTCTAGTGTTTTACTGTGTTTATGAAACGATTTTTGCTATATTTTATTGGCATCACAAAACTTCAAAAGTACATTGATTCTGACAAACAAAAAAGCTGCATTTTTTTATTAACAGCCCGAAATTCCCAATGGAAATATTTCTTTTCACCACAAAAACATTTTTATATTTGAAAGCAATGAACCAATACTTCCAGATTAACACCTTAGTAAGTTATTAAATAACATTAATTCATTTTGGGTTTACAACACGATATGCTTTGGTTTCCATAGTAACCCCCTTCGCAACGCATATCCCAAACATGTTTCAATTGTTTCTATAGAAGGTCTGTATTTTTTCTAGAGTTGTTCATCTAGTCCCAACTTGGATGCAAAAAGTTGTTACAAATTATTTAATTTCATGAAAATCGGTACAATTTATAAGGGCCAAAAGCCACCAGTTTTGAACGAGAATTTTTCATATAATAGTATTATTTAAAACCCCAAAATATATTTCATTTCTCTGATGATATACTGTATTTTTATAAACAATTTTTTAAATTTGTGCTAAAAAAGGTGTATCTTTGTTGTATATACATAAAACATACTGATATTTGCCAAAACAATTGGTGTTTTCGGGGCTTAAATCCACGTGATTTGTTAACATAGCAACGAGGACTTCAAAATAAGAACCCATGCTATATTCTTTATATATTCACCAGTAACTATCAATAACCAAAGTCTAAAGCAAATTGGAGACCCTTCGTGCGCAATGTGGGTGGTGGTTACAAGGAACTACTATTAATTTGCATTTAGGTGACACTGTAGGCCTCCAGAATCCTGTAATTTCAGTAAACATCATGTGTGTGTTTTGTTAATTTCGTTTCTTACCCTGTATTAACGAGAAATAATTTACACGTGAAGGTTTCACGTAAGAAGCGACCAGGAACCTATATATTTTGTTACTATGTACTGCCTATTTTTATTTGATTATTTGTCCCAGGAATCGATGTAGAAAACTGCATATTTTTATTTGATTTTTACAAAATAATTTAATGAATATATCTTTTTATATACAATTGGGTTTTAAAAACAAAATCTAGTTAATATCAGGAAGTAAATAAAGACATGATCAAAACTTAGATAATTTTATGATTCAAAGACATTCTGAAACACTTAGACCATACTGGGAGGGTTCCTAGTGCTCGACCCACAGAGCAGCCTAGCGCGTCCCCGGCTGGCGGATAGGGGAGACCCTCTCGTTGGGGGGTTGTCAGGTCATAATACGGAAAGCCTGACCGCGGACCGTAGTGGGTAACGTGTTTGGAGATTGCCTCGCTTACACGATAAAGACCTCTTTTGTAGATTTCGAAAAAGAGTAGGCTCATTGTAGCCGCTACAAAAGGCTAAATTTTTCGCCCCTACCCAAAACTCCATACTTTTCCAGTGGCAGTCAAAATTGTATTCCCTGTTACCCATCCCACCCCAATTTTCCGTTGATTTATTGTTTGTTAACTTGTTCCCGTCCTGAATATAGCTGAAATACTGCTCGCTAGACGTAAAGCAGACATCCAATCAATCAATCATTCTGAAACACTTTACGGCGTAGTCTTGTGTTGTTAGCTGGTACTAAGGCATTGGCACAATGTTATATTCTTCAAAGAAGCAGATAAACATCTGTTAACTGGATTATTTATAATTTTTGTACTGGAAAAAAATTGTTAATACTGTTACTTCCTATGTCACAAGGTCCACTGGTGATAAATACCGTCAAAATGGTGAAACCAAATACGAAATCTTACCAAGTTAAATCTATTCTATAGTCCTTATGATATAATAAAGCAGTAAAAGGAAAAAAAGTATGTTAACGTCCTGAATATAGCTGAAATATTGCTTGATGTGCGTTGAACACCAACCAATCAATCAATACTGTATGTTTCCTGTGAATTAATATCAGGTGTTCATTTTTTGTGCAGTTTCGCTTTAAGATCAAACAAATCAATAGCTACACTGTATGGAATAAAATAATCACGCATCGTCCATACCATCAGGTGTGATCACATTGAAATGGTCACACCCGAACAATTCCCACAGGGCAGGGATTTCATTACAAAGATAAAAGGTAAATACATAAACTTTTACGTTATTGCAGCATGTTACCTCTGTAAAAAAAGTTTAACAGAAATGTAGAGCTATCCAGCTATGAAATATGTACAAAAGATACGATGTGTAAGTTATGAGCTTGTAGCATTACATATTATAAACGACAAACTAAATTAAATGCACTTCAATGTAAATTTGAAATACATCTTCAAACAAACAAGAATGTACAAGAATTCTGACTGTTGATCAGCTAGTATATAGTTTCTATCAGAGGATGGATAAATATCATGATCATGGAGAAATGCTCTCTTTGACGTTATATATTACTCCGCGGGGGAACTCTTACAGTTTGTGTGTTGCTCTTTTAGTCATAATGTAAAATTACAGAAATTAAATCTTTTAAGTTTATTCTATTTTTTTAATTTATTATAATTATTTTATTAGTGTTAACTACAAAAATGATTTTTTTCCATCGAAGGATACCAAAATGTCCATTGTGCACATTTATATAATCCGCTGCGCATATTTTACAATGTTCGAAACGGAAAGTGTGTTATCCCTCGCTGAAAAAGTATATTTTTTGCAGTCAATCCTTAATTAATACAACTACTTTGACTTTATTACAGATTGTTATAATAATTAGTTTCGCGAGTTTGAGTGATAAGTGTTACTTTCGAGTAACCTTCACTATCGAAAAAATAAAACGTGAAAATATAATAGATTAGCAATGAAACAGGTATTAAATGGAAACAAATAAATGTTATATCAATAAAAACAACAACAAAAGCATAAGTAGTAATTACTTTTTCAAACCGAGGCTGTTAAAGTTTTAGTAGCATTCCTAACCAAAAAGGGGACTAACTTTAAACTGTAAATTAAAGATTATAAAATGTCAACATTGAACTCGGAGATTAAAAAGATAATAATAATAACAGCAACCACACCAGCAAATTGCTCGTTTGTCATAAAATGATTTGATTAAAATGAAATAAATACAAACGCAGCTTTTTTTGTTTCTTCAGAACCATTCCGGACATTTTTCAAGTAAAAGATATCAATTCGGTTTCAATAATAATTTTCAAGATATAATATACATGTAGTGCGTTTGACTAGAATCGTTGCATCCTGTGTCCAAAACTGTGATCTTAGATTTTAATTTGACAAGTCTTTTGAGACGGAGAGATCTGGGTCTACAATCTTGTACTATTGACTCATTTGCAGATCGTATTGAACCTTAAACTGTGTTGGAAATCATTAGAATTATGAAGTACCGGGTAAATCAAAGTTTTGTTATCAAATGTTGATACTACCACATCAAACATTTTAAAGAAAGTTACTTTCTGAAATGTGTAGTCATTCCTTGTACAGGTGTTTGCCAAAAGTTGAAATGATTAATTTTTTTGTTGTTGAAAATATCGTGTTAAGCCCTTATTTTGCGTTCTTTTTTCTCTTTCGTATGGGAATGTGTCACAAGGACTGTCTTATTGCACACGTTTCATACCTGGTTTTGCTGGATTCCATTTTGCTCCGCCATTTTTGTTGCATATTGCTGGTCTTGTAAAAATGTCTTATTCAAGATTATAACGCGTCGCAAGTAGTCAGCAGCTGTGAGTTGTTATACTTTAGAGTTTTGCCAATACATTTCCTTGTTAAGTTGCTTGTAAAGTACATTGTGTATAAGGAACTATATTTCTTATACTTAACTTTTAAAGAATGTCTCGGTTGGTATTCATTTTGCTACTATAAACCGATATTCTAAATTCTTCGTATTCATACTGTGTTATAAAATAATTTTGATACAGATGATCACAAATGAGAACGGTTCAATGCAACAAGGTCAACGAACTTTTTCTGTATTATATCTTTAAGGGATTGTGTAATAGGCGAAACCGCGTGAGTTTTAGACGTCAGACCTCCAGGATTTTCTGTGGGTTTTGATCGCTTGAATGTCGGATAATATAATAATGGTTTTTTTTCTTGCAATCATTGTCTTCGATCTCTTGAAGTCGTTGTTTGAAGTCCGAATAAAGCTCCAAACAGTTTGGCCGAGCGCTAGACGACGCATGCTCACCACTATGATAGGGCTTGTATTCATCTGAGTACAGAATAACGGCATTGGAGACATTTTGGTTGTTAACATCATTACCGGAAATGGTTCCTTTATACTTGACCTTAACTCTGCAGAGGTCAAATAATATATAGGTCCTGGTCATGTTTTTATTAGCAAAAATGATTCCACATTCTCTGTGATAATTTCCACGGAACCCATAGTTGTAAGCCTCACTTTAACTTATTGCTTAGATTTTTTGCTTTAGTTCGTCTGCGTGCGTTACATCAAGATTTTTTCTTTGGTGGAATAAACTGTTCTGGATGCTTTACGGAGACAATTTTGTCGAAAAAATGTATTGTTCCATCTTTGATTGTGGGCATGATATAGAAACAAGCAGTTTCCCCTTTATAGGCTTTTGAAGAAAGCAAACTGCAGAAGGATTTTCTTATTTTAGCAAGCCGTTGACCTGCTATCACATAAAAAAATGTTGCCTCCTTTATGGAATGCAAACCTGTAATTACTGGATTCTGAAAATAAATAGCAGAAAAATATTTTTTATAAAAATTAAGGTACTTTTGGATAGCTCTGTTACGTACAAAACTGTTTTGACACCGATAGGTGGTGATAAAAAAATGTGTAGTGCCTATATTGAGACAAAGAAAACCAGAAAAATCATGTCAACACTTCTAACAATAAGGTCAAAGTGTAATTCTCTCTCGACTGATATTTGCTTAATTAACTATTAATTAAATTAATATAATAATTACGTTTAGACTTTATACAATTTTTTTTACACGTGGGAAGAGTCAAATGTATTTTGCAGAATTCGTGTTTTCGTAGGTTAAAAGTAACTAAATCTATAATTTTGTTTATTTCAATTTTATCAGTTATAGATGCTTTGTCAAATCAAGGGTACCCACGTAAATACCTGCATCACTCAAGAAAGTAGTTATATCAAAACACATATTTTACATGTACTGACTCTGATATGTTTCACTATCGGGACTTCGCAACCAGAGAAAATGTAATATTCACAGAGCAACGGAGAAATCTCGATAGCGACTTCATATCAAAGTCAGTATATATAGCTGTTTTATTAAATGTATGAAACCAACAAATACTGTCTATCGTAGCAAATTTTATTAACAGAACACGCATGCATTGTTCTTGACAGGATTTGTATGTTACAAAGGCATAAATGTATCAACTAAAAAAATATTGTTCAATGTTGAATTCTGCTTTATTTCTTATGCAACATACCGGTAACTGTACGACAGACAAAATAACCATATGTAATGCAATTTTAGTACTGTTGCGATGTTTAAACGAACCGAAAATAGTTTTAGACACAGTAAAAACCAGCAAAATTGTATTCATGTAGTAGTATTGTAAAGGATAGATGTTAGGACGTGTAGGTTTGTAAATATATCGATCTATTTTAAGGCTACCAGTTACTATTTGTTTACTTCAGTCTACTTTCACTTTCGTGATATCCGTCCGTTGTAACTGGGATGCCATCGCGCCTAGCTGAACATTTATTTATTATATTGATGTTATTAAATGCTTACGTTTATTATTAAATGCTTTATAGTAAATGGGAAGTTAGGCTAGAGTTTGTCTCTATTATTTGCCCAAAAGGGGTGACCCTGACATGTGACAATTTTACCCGTCCCTTTGCTTTAGTTTCTCCCATTAACGTTCATGTTTATCTCTTTACCTGAAATATTTATGTAAGGCTTCTATATTGTAAACCCAGTTGTTTCTTCTTCAGGATATGTTGTGATAAGTCCATCTCGATTACTGATTGACCTCTTCTATTAATACTTTGCATTAGTTCCATTTTGTTTATATTACTTACGCGCATGTGTTGTAGATAATTATCGTGAGAACAGTTCCGGTTTATGTGAACTTTTGACCTGAATCTATTTAGTGCTTAGCCAATTGAAGTTTGTAAAATATTTCCCACAAAGTGTGGAGCACTAATCAGATTATTTTAATTGTCCCACACCTTCTGCGGACCCCAGAGTATAAAAAGCCATGTAGCAGACGATTTTTACACGACTGTGAACACTAGACCATGGCGTTTACTAATTTTGAAACCTATTTGTAACCAGAGCGGCACCAGCCACAGTCAATTTATATATCTGTTACCAGGATTGATTGAAACCTGTGTAAGTGTCCCGTATTAGCCTGTATTTGTGTTTTACTACGATTTTACTACGTGACCCAGATATTTTACTACAACATTTACGTTCGACGCATACTATATACACTAAATGCCAACCCCCCTTGGAAAAAATTGTTTGCTAGCATTTTTTCATTATTTTATATTTTACCTTGTTATTACGAAAATTCAGTAGAAAAAACGTAGATACAACAACCTGTCCATGTTTTATAGTATGCCTCTGTATTTAAGTTGTTACAAATCGTCCTTGACTTTTGCTACGGAAATTTCACATAATAAGTCAGCCATTTTTGTTTCTTAAGGGACCTTACGATGTTTACAAATGTTCGTCTGCTTTCGTGACGTTCAATGGTATTCGGACAAACCGCGAGACTTTTCCCGCCTAAACTGCAGACGACATCACCCGAAGGATTTCGAGTAGACAACAATCGATTGTTCCTAAAGTACAGTTCCGTTCTAATTAAGGTCAAATTTTAGTATGAAAAATCGCCCGTTCAAAAATAAAAAACCGCTTTATTTCAAAACGCTGAATATCTCGGGGAAATAATTATTGATTTCAAAAAGGTCCCTTCTTGATCTAAAAAAGGAGTATAAGCTGAACCATACGCGGTAAGCAGTTTTCATTTGTAACGCAAAAAACACTATACAACCTACGTCAACACTTACTATACGCACGTCCCGTGGGAGTTCCTGTACGTTTTTACGCTGCTCTGTGGGATTTTCATATTAGATATGCATATATACCTATGATATAATAAACTGTTATTGCTGATTTGAAACAGTAGTATTTCTTACTCAAAACATATTTATTATCCATATAAAAACCAGTGCCTTGAAATAAAGCCATGCTACCAATGGTTGGAATACCGTGAGTGCCAGGTACCAGCAAAATACTGTTACCAAGTATTTAATTGCACTAATTTCAGTATACACTCCCAACCTGAGTGTAACAGTATTCAATGTTCTAGACTTTTGTCAACCGATGTCTCAGGGACATCTTAGGTATCAGGTGGCTTGAAAAGATATCCAATGTCAGGAAATGGGTTTAGATAAGCTGCACCCTCCGGAAAAATTCAAGAAAACATCACAAGAGAAGCCTTACTATGGATTTTTTGTTTGTTTGAATGGTGTTTTAACGCCACTTTCAGCAATTTTTCATCTATTTCATGGCGTCCAGTTTTTATTGGGGGAGGAAGCCGGAGTACCCGGCTATGGAACCCGCAAGACAAAAAGAGGGTTGGAAGACTAAAGCAAACCTGAGTAAAATGTATAGAGCGGGAAATGAAAACAGCATGATCGGCATGTTCTCAACTGAAGAGAACCGCCACAATAGAGTCCGCTGGAGTAGTGTTGCTGAGGCCCTTTGCTCCCATGCGAGAAAGAGGATTAAATCTGTAAGTTAATATTCAATGTTCGTATTCGTCACTGCGTACTTTTTGTGTTGATTTGGTACGTCTTTATGCATTGTAATGACAATTCATGTTTAATTCAAGAGCACCATGGAGCTTATCTACTAAGAATTACTGTAGGTTTGTCTGTCTGAATGAAGTAACGCTGTTGATAGCAATTTGTTGACGGCTATATTATGTGCTCTTTTTTATTGGGGAAGAAGCTGACGAACCGTATAAAAACCTCCGATTTTAGGATTTTTACGTGACGAAAGAAATAAAATCAACTTTAAAATAGCAATTAAGCTACAATATAGTACTGACCGAGAAAAAGATATCTGAATAAAAGGTCAGCTACAAAGCTACGTCATACAGATATCTAGGAGTAAAAGAAGGTATCAATCGTTTTCGACTGTCTCATACCTGCAGGGGGGGCCTCGGTGGCCGAGTGGTCAAGGTATTTCGTCTACTATTGATCACGTGGTCTGTCAACACCGAGATTGCGGGTTCGATTCTCACTGCAGGCAGGGTGTACTCGACTCCAATCTTAATTGACAAGGATTACCAGTTTTCCTACCGCAGGTCGGGGGTTCTCTCCGGGTACTCTGGCTTCCTTCCCCAATAAAAACTGGACGCCATGAAATAGCTGAAAAATTGCTGAAAGTGGCGTTAAAACACCATGCAAACAAACAAACAAAAACAAACTTGCAGTCAAAGGCAAGGGGGAATTCAAATTGGTTGTCATAGCTTTAATTTTATCAATTTGCTAAAACCACCGGTTTGATGGAATTAAATACATTCCCTGGCCAGTTAAGAATAAATATTTTGCAGATGGTTGTAGTAAATTGCAAGAAATTTGGTTCAGACGCAAAATAAAATGATTTTAGTAGGTCATTGCGCGCATAATTTACCTGTTGGTTTGGTAACTTGTTTAAAATTATATCATAAAAATAAGTTAGAATTACTGGAGAATAATATACTTTGAATGTACGAGACAAGAGTTTTTGCTCCGCATATATAACCCGTCGTGTTACATGAAAGCGCCACAAAAGTACTGTGTCATACGAGTTAACAATTTTAAGTGACGGAAACATTATTATGATGCAGACAATACGGAGTAATTTTTAAACAGAATCGACGCTTAATCTTTTTTTCAATATTTGCTGTCTACAAAACACGAAAAGATGCACAGACACAGTAATATAAATATATTAAACTTCTAATGAAGATTAATGGAAAGTTGAGTTCATCTCCCTGTTGCACGAATTGGTGGAACTCATTCGGCTCTTTATGTCTTTATGTCAGATTTTTACTCACAGGAATTGTAAAGTGCCAGTGTGTAGGGTTTTCTAACTCGAGCGTAAAGTTTCCTGTTTCTTTTTCTTTTTTTTAATGAAAAATAGATAGACAACCCACTGAGCAACAAAAGTCACAATTTATGGTTGGCATGCCAAGTGTCATGTTCATTAGACGTTATTCAAACCCAAGATCTGTAGTAATACTTCAATGTAAAAGAGAAGCATTATCGACCGGCTTTTGAAACCAATATTTGTTCACATTATGTGAGCATATTCGAAACAGCACATGTAAAATGTTGTCCCTTTACTTCACTTTTTTTCCAACAAAACATCCCTGAGGCTGCGAATATGGCTTTAAAAGAACAAAATTAATTTAAGTTTTAATAAGAAGTACGTTGAGGTACGTCTGGGTATTTGACAAATTTACTAAATATTTTTATTTGGTAATTACTGTCAAAATGACAAAATTTGCATAATACATTGTGACGTAGATAATAACGGGTCAACGATAGCTAGCAAGTAATCAGCAGCTGTCAGGCGTTATACTTTATGGAAAGAGTTTTGCCAATACAATTCCTTGTTTCGTTGCTTGCAAAATGCTCCGCAGTATATAAGGATCTATATTTCTTATACTTAACTTTGACAGAATGTCTCGGTTTAAATCCATTTTACTACTTTTAAGTCTAAATTCTTCGTATTCATACTGAGTTATAAAATCATTTTGGTAAAGATGATCACAAAATGGGAACGGTTCAATGCAATTAACAAGGTCTACGAAATTTTTCTGTATCATATCTTTTAGGGAATGTGTAATATGCGGAACCGCTTGAGTCATAGAAATCAGACCTCCAGGATTCTCTGTGGGTTGTGTTTGTGAATTTTTGTGCTCTATGTGCCGAATCAACTGTTGAAGAAAATCTTTGATCGCTTGAATGTCGGATTGTATAACACGATTTTCAGCTTGCAATAATTCAAAGTTTTCCGCGGATAATTGTTTTTGTTTTTCACATTCATATTGGTTTACATTGTCTTCGATCTCTTGAAGTCGTTGTTTGAAGTCCGAATAATGCTCCGAACGGTCTGACCGAGCGCTTGACGCCCCATGTTCAACACCATGATAGGAAGCATTTTCATCTGAGCTACAAATTGATAAATTATAAATATCTCTTTGAATATCAGACACTTCCGCTTTACTTCTTGTAAAATTTAAATCTTTAAAGTACGGAATAACGGCATCGGCGACATTTTGGTTGCTAACTTCTTTTTCTGAAATGGTTCTCATATACTTGACTTTAACTCTGCAGAGGTCAAATAATATATAGGTCTTTGTTGTGTGTTCGTTTACAACAAATGTTTTTCCATTCTCTGTGATAACTTCCACGGAACCCTCGGTTGTAAGTCTCACTTTCACTTCTTGCTTAGTTTTTCGCTTTAATTGATCTGCGTGCGTTACATCAAAACATGTAATATCATAAAATTCTTGCTTTGGCGGAATAAACTGTTCTGGATTTTTACCAGAGACTGCTAGTTTTGTTGCGAAATTTCTTGACATTTTCCCATCGTTCATGATTGGCATGATATGGAAACACGCAGTTTCCCCTCTCTCTATCGGACTTTGAAGAAAGCAAACTGCAGAAGGGTTTTCGTATGTTAACCCAGCTGTCGACCTGTCCTCATTTAAAGTAGTGTTGCCCCCTTTATGCAGTGCAAACCTGTACTTATTGGATTCTGAAAAAGATTAGCACAAAAATATATTTGTAATTAAACTTAACAAACTCTCTGATCCTGTTTAAAGCTGTCTTGCCAATCAAACTGAAAACATTGAAAGGGTAAGGGAGACTAAAAAATCGACTATCAGATGAACCTTTGTGAAAAAGGGTTTGCCGCCATGTTTTGGATCATCGCTCGCTGTATAAATGGCGCTTAAGTTGCAGATAGACCAGCATAAAAGAAGGCGTTAATAAAAGTATCAAATTTCTTGATTCCAACACTTAAAAATATATAACCAAGAACAAAATGAAATAGAATAAATTAATTAACTAATTATTCTTCAGATAATAAAACTTGTCAGCATAATAAAGTGTCAACTTTTGGAATACTCTTTTTATATAGGATTAAACATAGTTTTCTGTAAAATTTTGATGTGTCAACTCCGGAGACGTACACCCAAACGGAATAAAATCCATGTTTTCGAATGAGTCGCGATCCCTGTATTCGGTCTAATCTAGCGACTTTAATACGGCTACTCTTTTTCGAAATCAAAGAAATCTTTAAATTGCAATGACTGGAATTTTCAGGTCTGCAGAGTACTCGATTCAATACCAAAGATGAGAATTCCATTCTCTCATAACAAATTACTAATGATATAAATGTATTATACATTTTAATTCGTATAATTCACCCTATTTCAAGAACACGTATCAACTGATAAAGCCACGAACGCTGATTTGGCTGGAATAACATTTTGGGTTGGTGTGAGCAATTATTCAGCTATCGTGGCTACACATGGTTGCCTTTTTATCTGGACTGGTTCACAATCCTTTGAGAGATTATGAAAGCTCCATCGAGAATGTCGCGAGATTTGATGATTGGGAACCGATGTATTTTTTATACCACCAGAATCATCCGCGAAAATGGTTGGTCCTTACCTATTTTTACTTTCAAGCTCCCAAATATGATGTTTACCGTTATCCATATTTCGTCCTTTTGTCGAATTATTTTATTGTTTGGGTGCTCTGAAATTGTAGAAACTTGACATCCATCTTCAGATCGTCGTATTGAAATAAGTCCATCTTGTTTGTGTATTCGGGCCGTTTGCATCACTGTCAGTTCTTTCAAATTGTCAACTGCAGTAAGAGGAAATGACACTGGATGTTTTGTCAGTATTCCAATATCGGCGTGCCCACTGCCAGTCAACCTCAAAACAACTTCTGCATTTGGTTGTAAAGCGGTTTCTATATATAACCTTCCGCCGGAATTAACGCTGCACCATTCCACCGAATTACCTTGAATATGGACATTCTGACCACACTTTGATGAAAATATTCGAGTCTAAATAAAAACAAAATCAGATATAACATTGTCTCCATTTACAATTTTGTTGATATTTGTATTTGTCGCATTCAAAACTTGCATTTGTGCTACTTGAGGAAGTAGTTTTATATATGTTTTAGCAATCGAGTCTGCAATAATGCGACATCCATGTTAGAGATTCAAAATAACTGTTTTCATAAAAAAACATGGATCTAAATAATAATTTATTAATCCGGAGCTCCCATTCAGCCGAGGGATAAGAATAACCTTGTGCTCCAACCCCAGCTATACCTAGTCCCCGGGTATAAAAAATTATGCTTTTAACCCATTCGCAATAAGACTCACAAATCCTTAGGTATCGACGTGATCTATCTTTAGTACAGATTCTTCATTGTCAGTCATGAATTAACGAAGATCCTATGGTCTAAGGGACTGAGGCGATAAAGTGGCGCTCCTGGTACATTTACCAAATCATTGGTAACGGTAAACGAATGTTAAAAGTTATCCATTTTCTAAAACATACAAGATCAATACAATGTAGAGTCAAAGACTAAAGTAAGCCCATTATTGCTTATAATTGCTTAAATTCCAGGAGTTCAAGGTCCCGCTTACCCTACATAAAATCAGACCCGCATCCGGTCCCTATCTCGTCGGCCCTGCGCAATTTAGTACTGTCCTGTCAGATATTATATAACGCGCTGCAGAATAGTCATCTTAAATTCACTTCATTTTCAACTTAGCAAAAATTGGTGAAAAAAAACTAAAATTCATTACCAACCTAGCAAAGGTTATACAAAAATATGTTAATAGATTATCGTTAAAAATTACTAGCTGAAAATAATCACCAACCTAATTCCACTAGAATTAATTCCCTGCCTGGCAAACGTTATACGAGAAATGGTCAAATAAGTAGCTAAAATTCATTAAATATCTCCCAAAAGTTATTGAAGAATTTGGACAAATAACTAACAATAATTCAATTCTGTCTTAGTAACAGTTGGACTAGAAGCCGTCCAATAGTTTGGTGGCCTTGCTAAAGTTTCATGAGAGGCTATCGAAGGCTCAAATTAGTTTAGTTGGCTAAAGATGACAATCCGATTAAGTTATATGATAGCACAGTCTTCGAAGTTAGACAAATACACTTTACAGTAATCATTGGTAATAAACAAAGATGGCGGTGTTTATTATGTTGCGACCGATATTCGACCAATCAGATGAAAAGCTGGTTCGAAGGTCGGGCTATTGCTTTGCAGTGAAAATCAAAAATAAAATTTTCCATAATTAAGGCGGAGTTTTTCGGTTCATTAGCTCGTGCTATCGTTTTGCAGTGAAAATCAAAAATAAAATTTTCCATAATTAAGGCGGAGTTTTCTGTTCATTAGCTCGTGCTATCGTTTTGCAGTGAAAATCAAAATAAAATTTTACATAATTAAGGCGGAGTTTTCTGTTCATTAGCTCGTGCTATCGTTTTGCAGTGAAAATCAAAATAAAATTTTACATAATTAAGGCGGAGTTTTCTGTTCATTAGCTCGTGCTATCGTTTTGCAGTGAAAATCAAAATAAAATTTTACATAATTAAGGCGGAGTTTTCTGTTCATTAGCTCGTGCTATCGTTTTGCAGTGAAAATCAAAATAAAATTTTACATAATTAAGGCGGAGTTTTCTGTTCATTAATTAGCTCGTGCTATCGTTTTGCAGTGAAAATCAAAATAAAATTTTACATAATTAAGGCGGAGTTTTCTGTTCATTAGCTCGTGCTATCGTTTTGCAGTGAAAATCAAAATAAAATTTTACATAATTAAGGCGGAGTTTTCTGTTCATTAGCTCGTGCTATCGTTTTGCAGTGAAAATCAAAATAAAATTTTACATAATTAAGGCGGAGTTTTCTGTTCATTAGCTCGTGCTATCGTTTTGCAGTGAAAATCAAAATAAAATTTTACATAATTAAGGCGGAGTTTTCTGTTCATTAGCTCGTGCTATCGTTTTGCAGTGAAAATCAAAATAAAATTTTACATAATTAAGGCGGAGTTTTCTGTTTTCTATGAGTATCTATATATAACTAGCATTGTTTAAATAGTTTTACATCCACATTTTTAAATCTTAAAATAAATATAAATCATTATCTATTGTGACTTTATTTTATTATAAAGTAATTTATTTTCCTTCTATTTGCTATTGCATCTTACCACTGATTTTAACGATTAAGGCATCTTTTTCAACAAGTTTTTAAAATCTAATTTTCGTATAAAAATCATAATCTAGATTTACATTTTCGCGATTATTATGTCGGTCTTTTATTGGTCTTTCATTTTTACCTTCATTTTTTCTCTTACCCACCCCCACGCCTCTCGACGAATCTCGTCCGCGAGATTGTGGGATTTCGATTGGGTTGGGCTGAAAGCTCTGCCTAATGGAAATGAGTCAATTGGGTTAGTAGAATGCCTACGGAATTCGTTTTATTTTAATCGTCTGAAAGTATTTTCTTATATGCAAATCGTATGTTTGATACGACTAGCAGACGACATTTTTAATCGGTGAAAAGGGAAAAATCCAATAAATATGTCCGGATTCATTTGTGTTCGGCACAATTCGGAAAAAATCGACCCCCATCGTATAATGAAAGCACATAAAGAAAAAGAAAAAACTACTGCACATAATTGTTTAACTACTGCAATAATGTTAAATATACTGAACAAAATGACTGGTGTATCTACTGAATATAATAAAATTTCTACTGAACATAAAGGTGTACATCTACTGAATATAATAAAATTTCTACTGAACATAAAGGTGTACATCTACTGAATACAATAAAATTTCTACTGAACATAATGTTGTATCTACTGAAGATAATTTTGTAACTGCTGAAGATAATGAAATTTATACCGAACATAATGAAAATACTACTGACCATAATGAAATATCTACTGAACATAATGGTGTGTCTATTGAACATAATAAAACTAAACTACAGAACATAATGACATATCTACTGAACATAATGTAAAATCCTCTCAATATGAAGGAAAAAGTAATGAATATAAGGTTAAGACTACTGAAAATATTTTACATTTTCCAGCACAGAAGACAGCTATGGCGTTCCTTACATCTCAATTAACCAATCGTAAACCTGACTGTAACTTGAGTTGAATTGTCACTTCCTAGTTGAATTTTGCATTGTCATAACAATTTGTAAAGTTTAAAGGTGACTAGCTGATTTTTCTTTTACATATATCTTTGTTGGATGAACCATATTTCAATATGTGCCTCCACTATGTGTCTTTTGTTCTTGTTGTTGTTGTTGTTGTTGTTGTTTACTGTGTAAGCGTGATGTAAACAAATGATCAAAAACAATAATACTGTACAAAAAAATGTTTGTTCTATCAAAATTGTATGTTGCAACTATGGTTACTTACGTCTCGAGCAGCTGCCATGTTTTCTGACAATTCAACTATCAGAAGTCCGCGATGTATTTACGTGCACTGGACATATTTACCTGGAATGAAATCTGATATCTAAATAATCTTGGTTTTCGTATTTCTATTTTTAGTACACCTGTCGATACCGGGTAGATCTAACCAGGGACTATGTGCACCAAATAATTTTATTTAAATATTTTGATTATGTTTACATATTAGAAAAATTACAAAATAATTTTTTAATATATCTACTTATCTATTTCCAAAATTGTGAAAACTGCAAACACAACATCACATGGCATAGGTGCAAACAATTTGCAATACGTACCTTTAAACAATAGATTTAAGAATAAATGTTGAAGAAATTCTATTAAAAACGAAGGACGTCTCTGCCTGACAATAATTGGAGGAGTGTTTTTCTAGAAAAAGACGCACTCGACCCGCAATCTGGCGTGAGAAATATTACAAGTTATATTTTTCCATGGGTCAGTTAATTTTTTCCGTTCCTTTACACCGCGGACCGTAGTGGGTAACGTGTTTAGAGAGTGCCACGCTCCTTGCACGATAAAGACCCCTTTTGTAGAATTCGAAAAAGAGTAGGCTCATTGTAGCCGCTACGAAAGGCTAAATTTTCCGCCCCTACCCAAAACTCCATACTTTTCCAGTGGCAATCAAAATTGTATTCCGTGTGACCCATCCCACCCCATTTTCCGTTGATTTATTGTTTGTTAACTTGTTATAATATAGCTGAAATACTGCTCGCTGGACGTAAAGCAGACATCCAATCAATCAATCAATCAATCAATCAATCAATCAACCGTTCCTTTACAAAAAAACGGCATGGTTGCCCTTCGTCAAGGTTCCCTATAATGAAGACGCATAATTAACTGCATATGTTATTTTATACATCAAATAATTGTATACATTTGGGCCTGAATTAGGTCTTTTAAGACATCTTTTTTCAGCTAAATCATGCCGTCTAGTTTTATCAGGTTTTATTTAGGGACGAAGTAGTATATATATAAATTTGTGAAATCCCCCGAACTTTTGAAAACACATTTCCTAGTTTTGAAAATAACGACAACCAATCAATTAATAAATCTGAAAAAAAGGAAAAAAGGAAAAAAAAAAAACCACAAAACAACAAAACAAAACAAATATTTACCTCTGCATTGTAATTAAATGAGTGTCAATTAACAGTCGCGGATCCAGGGGGGGCGTAGGGGCGTACGCCCCCCCCCCCCCCCTTTAAAAAAAGGAAAGGAAAAAAAGAGAACATGGAGGGTAAAAACCAGCGCCAAAGGCAAAAATGTAATCCCCGCTCGTCCTCGCCATTAATTAATGCATTAACGGTACTAATTCGTTTATTATGATATCTCTGTTGTATATACTGTACCAAATAAAGGTTACTGAACACTATAAAAACCTTGTTCGTTGCCCTTCCTTTTCAGATATCCCTTTTTTACGCCCCCCCCCCTTTCGAAAATCCTGTATCCGCACCTGATTAACATTTCAAGGGGAATATTACAAAACAATATACGAATGTTAATTATTATTATTTATTCATCAGTGTGACAATAGTTATCAAATACAGAATAAAGAGTCAATATTGTGTACTGGAAACTGCTCACAGGGCTTAACTTACAGCGATGATCACGGCGAATACTAGAAACTGCTCCCAGGGCTTAACTTACAGCGATGACCACGGTGAATACTAGAAACTGCTCCCAGGGCTTAACTTAGAGCGATGATCACGGCGAATATTGTTAAATAGGAAAGCATGAATACGGACTACAGCATCTTCGCCTGCCAAGGGTATCCGATACTCTTATCTTCAGAAGAGAGGGAGGACCTGATCGTAACACTTGGCTAGCGAAGTTGGGACTATAGTGGATCACTTGTTTATAGAACGACATTCTCATTGAATATAGTAGAGATTCGATTTGTAATTTCGGAAAACGTAGCCATATTACAACATTAATTCTATGTCCCTAACCAATACGAATATTCCATACTTTTTCTGTGGCAGTCGACATTTTCTGCCCTTTCGCATCCCTTTTTAGGAATTGATTTATTGTTCGTTAACTCGTTCTCATTGGATCTTAACCATCCATTTTATCAATCGACGCTATTGTAAACCATTTTCTTCCACATGGTAAAGCGTTGAAAAATCAATGGTTTGAAAAGTGATTTTAAAAATAATGAAAAAAGTGACTGTAGGAATTAGTACATTTTCGAAAGTAGAACGAATAATCGTACCCTCGCATTTTTTTTTAAATTTATTGTTGGTTTTTTTGTGTGTTTTTTTTTTTTTTTTTTTTTGTTTTTTTTTTTTTTTTTTTTGGTTTTTTTATTTTTATTTATTTTTTTTGTTTGTTAATCCGACAAATCACAAAACTAACTTCGGATTATAACGGCAGTAAAATAGTAAAATTCTGCCTTTTTCGAAAGTAATGTCCTCTTTATTATGAATACACATATTTCAAGAGTTATTAAGTGTTTATGGAAAAGAAATAGAATTTAGAAAACGTAAAAGAGTGACTCCCTCGTTTTTGAAAAAAAGAGTCGTGTGAACATGTGTTTTTGATTATACTAAGACGAGCCCCAATACTAAGATATGTTAGATATGATGTCCTTAATTAACATTAAACTAACGTGTTGTTTCATTGAAATAATAGCTGAATAAGGGTAGTTCCATATCCTGTGCTGTTAATTTTCAAAAAACAGAATCTAATATACCACATGTGATACTTGTAAACATACACAAAACACAAAAACACAAAATTAAGTTAGACGCACACCAAAAAAACGGTGGGGGTGGGGTGGGGGGGGGGGCGGTGGTTCGGAATGGTAAGCGACTCCAGCTTCATATGTGGCACACGTTGTATTACTCAAGTTTAACTTTGCCCGGTAACTCGTTATAGATAGTCAATAATTCATGATAAGGCGGGTAAGTTGTCATGACAAACGGAACAAACATGATGCAGACCGTAATACTTATTTAGCGATAACTCCCTGTTTTTAAGTAGCGTTCAGTCTGTCAATCTATCAAATCTGGATAGGAAATACAGGCTCTTGAGTACCTGATTCAAACTTTTTTAACAATGAATCTGTATGTTAATTCTACAACAAGACTGATTACAATAATAGTTAACTAAATCGTAATCAAGTTGCTCCAGCATATAAATCCGTATCGAACTTTATAATAATGTAAATGTCAACGGGAATGTATACTTAGAATAAAGCAATACATTCTACACTCTGTTAACACATACGGAAGGCATTTCTGTTGTATCTGGGACACATATTGGGAGGGTTCCCAGTGCTCGACCCACAGAGCCCAGCGCGTTCCCGTGTGGCGGATAGGGGAGACCCTCTCGTTTTTTTTTTTGTTTTTTTTTTTTGTTTTTTTTTTTTGTTTTTTTTTTTTTGGGGGGGGGGGGGGGGTTGTCAGGTCATAATACGGAAAGCCTGACCGCGGACCGTAGTGGGTAACTTGTTTGGAGAGTGCCACGCTCCCTGCACGATAAAGACCCCTTTTGTAGATTTCGAAAAAGAGTAGGCTCATTGTAGCCGCTACAAAAGGCTAAATTTTCCGCCCTTACCCAAAACTCCATATTTTACCAGTGGCAGTCAAAATTGTGACCCATCCCACCCCCACTTTCAGTTGATTTATTGTTTGTTAACTTGTTCCCTGAATATAGCTGAAATACTGCTCGCTGGACGTAAAACAGACATCCAATCAATCAATCATTTCTGTTGCAGGCCAATCTGATAAACAGTTCCGGAAATAATTTAACCACTCACCGCTATCATCAGGGGAGACTACTCAGTGGGAAAAATACGACAGTTTGTTGGCAACTTTTGGTGACATATTTTTACTGTAACTGCAGAACAAACTGTCTATCCCAGGTTTGTAAATATTTGATTTCAATTTATTTATAGAAGAGGGAATAAATTTAGCTTTATTTTTATTTAAGCAGTCCTTATTTCATGCTCGGACGCGTGAAATCAAATATTTTAGCTCCCGGCTATCGTTGGAAATGGGTCAGTTCTATGTCGTGACTGACATTGAAACTAGATTAACAGTACTTGGCATAGAGGCCATATGAGGCGTTTTTTATATGCATAAACTAAATTATACCACATGTGAGCCTCCACCTCTAAAGAAATCGGGAAAGTCCTGCCTCCGCTGGCACCCCTACCGATAGTCCGAAAACGGTCCTACTTAAATACGCCTGCATACGCCTGCCGTAATAGAAGTACGCCTGCAGTAAAAAAGTGTACGCCTGCCACTATTTGTGACTTATATTTCACCAAGAAATAACTTTAAATAGTAAAACAAACCAGTTTGAACCTAAAAAAAAGTGTTTTATTTATTTATTAGCCTTTTTCAGCGATCACCTAATGTTAAGTCATGTCCGTATGGACGCGCGTATATACCGCATATATACACTGAACAAAATATCTTATATCAAATAAGTTTATGCAGTCCAAAATTTTGACGATTTATTTTTTAATTCATTTATTGCATAAAATAATTTACTTTTATTGGAATAAAAAATTTATAAAGTCTTCCGACTGATGGTTTACAAGAGTTACGAATTCGTATCTATGCATGAAATGCGATAGAACATGTATTTAATGCGCAAATACATCAATAATATGAAATTTTACTTTTGTAACAATACATCTATGGCATATATACAGAATATATAAAATTCAACTTACCCCAATGAGGTAAATCCAAGTTGACTGATTTACATTAATGTGTAAGAAACATAATCAAATCATCAAGTCATGCTTGATTTTTACTCACCATAATTAACAATTGGTAAATTACCGCTAATCCAATTAATCCAATTAAAATGACAGGTTATGATTTGTGTTCACAAGTGAGATGATTTGAACTTCAACGGAATTTGATGTAATTAGATCAATTCTTACATTCAATCTCTAAAGATTGTCCATTGAAAAAGAATCTTGAAGGGTTACGAAGTTGCAATTCACGATGTCTTCTTACCCATGCGGGATTTGTAGTTTTGAGTGTGACTGAAATAAGAATATTGCATGTGACTGTTGCAACTTGTGGTACCACCAAAAATGTGAAAATTTAAATAGATTAAATTTTTCTTTTTTGAGCAAAACCTCACTTTTTTACGTATGTTCACGTTGCCTTTTGGATAATGACGGCAACTTCGATTATTTAGCAGGGCTGGCTTGAAAAGGTTAAATGAGAACGGGAATTCCGTCGAGTCAGCAAAATTGGAACTTATTTTTATGAGGTTTTTGCCTTCAAAATTTCTGTCTCCAGATGATTTAGAACCTTCTGTCATGGTCACTGACAGTATAGCGACCACTGGATTTTTGGCCAGTGGAGACAACAGGGAATGGCAATTGTCTTTTTAATGCGCAAGTTATATCATGTTGTCAACAATTCACCGTTACAATGAATGGCCTGTTATTCCTCAAAACCTTTATTGAAAACTACAAAAAATACATATTATTCATTCTAAAACTATTTTTACATCATAATACACCATAAAAAATTAATATAATGTATAAATATGATGGCAGGCGTATACATTTTTACTGCAGGCGTACTTCTATCACGGCAGGCGTATGCAGGCGTATTTAAGTACTACCCGAAAATCCTCTGCCGTCCAACGCTTTTTTAAATATTTTTTTTTTGCGTGGGACGTCAGAGAGCTCTCCATAAGCAAAACACCGGATTTTGCGACACCGGTCTGGTTCGGCACATTTCATCGTGTCAGATTTAATAAAACATTTTCATCCAGTTAATCTATATATAATTCGCTTCTTTAGATATTTTTCCCTAGGAATATAATCATCATACATTAAATCAAGCTAATTTAAGCACTGGATTTTAGTCACATTGTTGTCACGTGACTTTTTTTGAAAATGAAAGTGAAATGTAGGTTCCAATGTAAGGGTATCGATGGAAATGAGATTAGAAATGGACTTAAATCAGCTTGATTGAAGGTAAGATGATTATATTCCTAGAGAAAAATATCTAAAGAAGGGAATTATATATAGATTAACTGGATGAAAATGTTTGATTAAATTTGACACTATGAAATGTGCCGACTGAACACCACACTGAATACCACTGAACATTACGAAAGCAGATGAGACCATCTTTTTGAAAACAACACGAGGTCCCTGTAGAAACTCAAATGGCTGACTTTCTATGTAAAATTCCCGTAGCAAATGTCAAGGACGATTTGGAACTTGTTAACAACGGAGGCATAATATAAAATATGGACGTGTTATCGTGTAGAAATGTTTTAAATTGGATTTTAACACTGCAAAGGTACAATATGGAGTAATAAAAGAATGCAAGCAAAACACTGAGCGCAGCGGGCTGTAACTTTTAATATAGTCTACTATTGATCACATGGTCTGTCAACACTGAGATTGCGGGTTTGAGCCTAACTGCAGGCTGGGTGCATTCGACTCCAATTTTAATTGACAATGATTGCCAGTTTTCCTACCGAAGGTCGGGGTTTTCTCCGGGTACTCCAGCTTCCTCCCCCAATAAAAACTGGTCGCCATGATATAGCTGGAAAATCTCTGAAAGTGCCGTGAAGCAACATTCGAAACAAAATACAAACTTTATTATTTTACCTCAACCTGTCTGGGGATCTCGGTGGCCGGGTGGTTAAGGTACACTATTAATTATTCCAAGAATCCTCTGCAGTCCAACGCTTTTTTTTTCTTTTTTTTTTGCATGGGACGTCAGAGAGATCTCCATAAGCAAAACAGCGGTTTTTGCAACATGGGTCCGAGTCAGCAAATGTCATTGCGTCCAGATGTTAACAAACATTTTAGTTTAAACATTTTCAGTTAAATTATATATAATTTGCTTCTTTAAATATTTTTCTCTATAAATATAATTAAATCATCATAACTTCAATCAAAAATGATTTAAGTCCATTTCTAAGCTCATTTCCATCGATACCCTTACATTCGGACATTTCACTTTCATTTTGAACAAAAAGTCACCTGACAAAAATGTGACTTAAATCCAGTGCTTTAATTAGCTTGATTAAAGATGTGATGATTATATTAATGGAGAAAAATATCAAAAGAAGCGAATTATATATAGTTTAACTGGACGAAAATGTTTATAAACATTTGGACATGATGAAATTTGCCGACTCAGACCCGTGTAGCAAAATCCACTGTTTTGCTTATGGAGAGCTCTCTGACGTCCCACGCATAAAAAAAGGGGGGTTGGATGGCAGATGATTCTTGGGCTAACTATTCATTGTCAGGGAGATTGAAGGCCAGAGTCTCATTGCTGGCAGGGTGTGCTCGACTTAAATCTAAATTGATAAGGATTGCCAGTTTTCTTTCCGAAGAAGGTTAGGGTTTTCTTCAGAATTAAAATGGACCCAATGTTGAAAAACATCAAACAAACAAACTTGTCTAACCCTTTGGTCCTTCTTTTTTTTTATCCTACTTTACATACATTCATTTGAATGAATGCTCTGCTTACTGTGTTAAGTATTAGTACATATAATACTAATATAATACTATTAATGGAGAATTTCACCAACACAAGTGACAAGCACTATCAAATGAAGCTGTAGTGTATTTTGTATATTTTACAGAGCTGGAGATGGGTGATACCACCCCAACACATGGATCTACAGATTATGACTACCTTATAAAGTTTCTGACACTTGGTAAGTTCATTAATCATGGGTCTACAGTTAATGACTACATTATAAAGTTTCTGACACTTGGGTAAGTTCATTAATCACGGGTCTACAGTTAATGACTACATTATAAAGTTTCTGACACTTGGTAAGTTCATTAATCACGGGTCTACAGTTAATGACTACATTATAAAGTTTCTGACACTTGGCTAAGTTCATTAATCACGGGTCTACAGTTGATGACTATATAAAGTTTCTGACACTTGGTAAGTTCATTATTCATGAGTGTACAGATTATGACTACCTTATAAAGTTTCTGACACTTGGTAAGTTCATTAATCATGAGTGTACAGATTATGACTACCTTATAAAGTTTCTGACACTTGGTAGTTCATTAATCATGGGTCTACAGTTAATGACTACATTATAAAGTTTCTGACACTTGATTAGTTCATTAATCATGGGTCTACAGTTAATGACTATATAAAGTTTCTGACACTTGGTAAGTTCATTATTCATGAGTGTACAGATTATGACTACCTTATAAAGTTTTGGACACTTGGGTAAGTTCATTAATCACAGGTCTACAGTTAATGACTACATTATAAAGTTTCTGACACTTGGTAAGTTCATTAATCATGGGTCTACAGTTAATGACTACATTATAAAGTTTCTGACACTTGGGTAAGTTCATTAATCATGAGTGTACCAATTATGATTACCTTATAAAGTTTCTGACACTTGGGTAAGTTCATTAATCATGAGTGTACCAATTATGATTACCTTATAAAGTTTCTGACACTTGGGTAAGTTCATTAATCATGAGTCAACAATTTCTGCTTTACAGTCGGTCAGGCAAATAAAAAAACAAGTTTGACTGAATAAATTTGCACTACTACTTAGGAATTTTAACATGCTTTTGCCAGACTTTTTATCAGACAACTTGAAACTGTACATGTCAGGTCATGTGGTAAGACATACTTTGTGAAGACCTAAATTAGTTCTTAAGAGAAACAACCAATCCTACCGTTCTAAGAAAATGCACATGATCTGTAAGCAATAAATAAACAAATTACTGAAGGTTTTGGTTTGAATGAGATTTAATGCCATTTTCAGAATTTTTTTAGCTTTTTCATGGCATAAAGTTTTTATTGGTGGAGGAAGCTAGATTGCTTGGTAAAAAACCCCAACATTTGTCAGGAAAACTGGCAATTCTTGTAAATTAGGGTTGGATTCAAACATGCCCTGTCCACAGTAAGGCTCAAACATGCAACCTGTGGCACATGATTAATAGTACTACCTTAACCATTTGCCACTGAGGCCTGAATACAATAGAGGGTTTATATAAAATACATTTTTGTAGCATAGGCTATATTTGTAAAACATTCAAGGACAAAGTTAAGTGGACATTTGGTAGCTATAGGCTGTCCACTGGGGATGAGTGGGTATTTGTGGACTGTCCACTGTGGATGAGTGGACATTTGTGGGCTTTCTACTGTGGATGAGTGGACATTGGTGGTCTGTCCACTGTGGATGAGTGGACATTAGTGGGCTGTCCACTGTGGAATAGTGAACATTTGTGGGCTGTCCACTGTGGATGAGTTGACATTGGTGGGCTATTCACTGTGGATGAGTGGATATTTGTGGGCTTTCTGCTGTGGATGAGTGGACATTGGTGAGCTGCCTACTGTGGATGAGTGGACATTGGTGGGCTGTCCACTGTGGATGAGTGGACGTAAGTGGGTGTACTCAGGATGAGTGGACATTTTTGGGCTTTCTACTGGATGAGTGGACATTGGTGGGCTGCCTACTGTGGATGAGTGGACACTGGTGGGCTGTCCACTGTGGATGAATGGACACTGGTGGGCTGCCTACTGTGGATGAGTGGACATTTGTGGCTGTCCACTGGACGAGTGGACATTGGTGGGCTGCCTACTGTGGATGAGTGGACACTTGTTGGCTGCCCACTGTGGATGAGTGGACACTTGTTGTCTGCCCACTGGGGATGAGTGGAAACTGGTGGGCTGTCCACTGTGGACAAGTCAACTCAGTCTGTAGTATATCTTCAGATTATAAGTTAAAGCCTATATATAATAAAGGGTTATTTAATTTGAAAAAGTTTATTTTTCTTTTAATTGCAAGTATTTGTCACATTTCTGTATCATCTATAACTGTGTAGCAAGCTTTATCAGTTACCTACGTTATTACCCGGGTGTATGGAAATTGTACCACCTGAAAGTACTTCTGTTCAGCCTGAGGCGAAGCCGAAGGCTGTCCAGAAGTACTTTCAGGTGGTACAATTTCCATACACCCGGGTTATAACGTAGGTAACGGATTTATCCCCGGCTAACAAGTGTAAAAGGCTGAAAATAGGTTCTTTTGTCTTGAGAAATAAGGTAAATTGGCAACGTCATCACAGTTGCTCACAAAAAATTATACGTTTTTTATTCAGAAAATGCCCATATTACCAAGTCGAGGATGTTACCTTTGGTAACAACCTCAGACTTAGCGAGTTTAACGAGTTTTTATTTTGTTTTACATTGTTTTTCCGACTTTCGGTATTTTGGCGCCTCCAGTCACGCTATCATAACGTCAACATACAATGACGTCAAGTACTGATTTAATTTATATTTATGTTTCAGTGTGAATTTAGGGGATCTACAGTGTTTGAAAGGAAGTACAAATACAAATATAAAAAGACAGAAATGTTCATTTGTGGAATAACATACACTGGTACTCTAGAACATACATTGGCAACGCACAAACAGTACACCCTGCGACGTTAGCAACGCAGCCGGGGGCATGGGATTTGTACCGACGGGTAACCAACCAATCAAAAGTCCGCATTTGTTACAAGCCGGGGATAACATGTAAGGTCTTTCATAAAAATAAACTTGAGGTGGGATGAATGGACACACCAGCAATCTTTGTCACTCAACATTTGTTGGCAGAATATAAACAAATCAACGAACTTCACACACCGGAGTCGTTTATTTTTATGAAAGACCTCAAATGAAACTAACTTGCTACACAGTAACATAACATGTACAACATGGTGAGATCTCTTCACTGGTAACATTTTGCAGGGGTGTGCCAAATATTTCATGAATTATTAAACATTGGACAAAATGTTGGGGTTGTTAACTTCTATGTGCTAAGCGAAACATCAGTCTCGCGAAGACACTTTTTCTTGTTATTTTATCACTTCTTCTGACATTTTCTTATCAGGTGACTCCGGTGTTGGAAAGACAAGTTTTCTTCACCAGTATGTCGACAACACATTCAGTACAAAGTTCATCTCCACAGTCGGTATTGACTTCAAAGAGAAAAGAGTGGTAATTAGTCTGTAACTACTGCACTGTTAGAGTGGATTTAACGCTTCTCCACTTCTTATGGTGGAATGTCAGAACTTTTTTTTAATGTAGTTGTTTTAACACAACATTCAGCAATTGTTCAGCTATACTAGTATGATATTGTTAGCATAAAGGTTTTTATTGAAGGAAGAACCACAGTGTTGAAATGCCAGTGATCAATAGGACTTATAATACCTTAACCACTAAGTCACCTAGTAAACAAATGCAAAAAAAAAAACTTTTATCAAGAACCTTAAATAAATGCTTGACACAGCAAAATTATGGATAGATTTTCTATTATAAATACATGTTAGACACTGAGTGAGGATACAGAATCCACTATAAACTGTTTAGAAACAAGCAAACAATCATTATACATGTACCTGTATATGTTGGTACATTTTGATGTGTTTGTTTTCACCAACATTTGGAAGTAAATTTAACTTTATATCTTATTCCTGCTGTGGATTTCATAGTTAATAATCCACCCTATAAGTATTCTTAAAGGGACCCAAATCATCATATGTTAGGGTAGGGTTACTGTTAGGGTTAAGTTAATAAGTAAATGTATGTGTAAGTTATGCGTCCAGTTAAGTATTCTTAGGCCATGAATCAAAGCTCTACAGGGCTGAGACCAGAAACCAAGTATAAGGTCATGTATTAATCTTACTAGACATCAACCCACATTTAATGGGCATGTGCAGGGTATAGACAGCATGCAGACAGAAGTATAATAATACTTTGCATATTATCTCCCTTTGATTACAGGTTCACCGGGTACCAGGTATTGATGGAGCTGTGGGAAGGAGTAACAGAATACATTTACAGTTATGGGATACAGCTGGACAGGAAAGGTTTACAATTTTAGAGTTATTGTTATTCTCAAGTTAGAAACATTTTACATTTCCTGTAGATTATTCTTATGTGGGAGTCGGGGCCTTGGTGGCCATGTGGCCGAGGGAGTAAAACTGCCTACTATCAATCGGTAGTGTATCAAAACTAAGGTTGTGAATTGAAGTCTGACTAATGTCAAGATTTGCCCAGCAACCTTTGGGGCCTTGATTGCCAAGTGTTTAATGTAGTTATCTACCTTTGATCGCATGTTTTCAGCACCCAATTTACACGTTCAAAAGTGAGTGCTCGAAGGAGTGCTCCATGCCCTCCTTAATTGCCAAAGGTTGGGTTTCCACTGGGAACTTTGGCTTCTTCTACAAATAAAATCTGGATGCCATGATATATAGTTGGAAAATTGCTGAAATTGTCACAAAACTCAATTTATTTATATATTTCCAATGAATCTGTTTCAGGTTTAGAAGTTTGACGACTGCATTTTTCCGTGATGCTATGGGCTTCCTTCTTCTCTTTGACTTGACCAATGAACAATCATTTGTCAATATACAGAATTGGCTTAGCCAGCTACAGACACATGCATACTGTGAAAATCCTGACATTGTTCTTTGTGGTAACAAGTCAGATCTTGAAGACCAGAGATGCATTACTGATGAAAGAGTACGAGAAACGGCAGAGAAATTTGGGTTTGTACATTTTTACAAATTTACAGCAATTTTTTTAATTCCATTCGGAACACAAATCTTGAAGACAAATCATAAAACTGCAAACACTCTTGAAAGTAGATTCAATTACACTCCAGCACAGGTGGGTGTGGCATTTTCCAACGTCCACATATGAATTGGGCACATGGTGAAGAAAATCCCCGCCAAATTATTATTATTTTTTTATTTATCATTAATTTGGTAGAAAAATCTGTTGTGGCGAAAACTGTTGAGTATTGTACACAAACAATTATAATATGGTTTTAACTTGAACAACTTAAAGAAACAAACATGTATATTTTGTGTACTACATGTACATGTGGAGACTGTTTTACTGTTTTTTATAGCTTGCCAACATAAGTTGGGGACATGTAGTTTTTCTGCCTTTATGTTCATCAGTAATGGGGGGGGGGGGGTTTACCAATATGTGGCAAGCTGGGCAAATGAATTGGCCATAAGTTTCTCAATCAAGCATATAACTTGAATTCTTTATTAATTTTAGGCTTCCATACTTTGAAACAAGTGCTGCCAATGGCCAGAATGTTGCCAAATCAATAGAATGTTTATTAGACATGGTGATGTTACGTATGGAGAGCTGTGTGGACAAATCTCAACTGCCAGGACTGAGAAGTAGTGCTCACATGAATGGGCACCACATGGACGAGGCCGGAGAAGGGGGGTGTGGCTGCTAGGTATGCCTCCGTGTATAAGGTCACTGTCAATGTTTTAGAAGATGTACTACTGATGATATTACAGTTTGGGTGAATCTTATTTGTTGTACTTATGAAGAAATTATGAAGAAATCGTGTAGCTTGTTGTGGAGGCTGTGACAAGAAAAATACATGCAGGGAATTTTTTAGCGCTCGCCACTTTCGTCATTGACGAAATCATTTGAAAATTGACGATAGATTTCTAAATCAATTTCGTCACCTGATTTCCAACAAGTACTAAAATTTTTCGTTACAAATTCAGTCTACCAATTGTAAAACGACATATTTATGACCCCCAATGCCAATTAACAGGAAATTTAATTATGTCACCTCGATAGTTTTAAACAGCAGGTGTCAATCGCCTAATCGATGTTTTTACAGGTAATCCGATTAACATGATAAAGTGGTGCTCCTGGTCAATATACGCAAACAAAAGTGTCGTAGATCGTACTGATGTGCACAGACTTCCACCTTTTGATAAAATATGTAATGCAAATAAAAATTGCAAAGATTTCATTCATTTTTCGTATGTTTTGCTGGTGCAAATGGACTACGCGCCATTTGTGTACATCCGAGATACGTCTAAATACCGTTGGCTACCACTTAGAAAACGAAGAGTACAACGGCCCTTAATGAAAAATTGTTACCGATCGATATACAAACACTTTTTAAATAAGTTTTAAAATTAAAATTCTTTGAAAATGTATAAACATTTTGTTATAATCATTTTTTAAAACAATTTATACACTGCAATTGAAAGAATACAGTTTTTTTGCTATGATATTTCACCAGTACAATGAATGCATGCTTCTGAGCAGATGCTTATACAGCTCATCCGCTAAAGTGACTAAAGCCCTCAAAATCCTAAAAAATTCCCTGTACATGTAAATGAGTAGAATTTGAATTATCTCCCTTTGATCAATTAACAGAATTTCATTCTAATTTAAATATGACAAAGTTTTTGTGTATTCCTTTTGGTAAAAAAAAACAAAACAGAAAAGTGTACATGCTGATAAATAATGGCACTTTGATTGAAATATCAGTATGTATTAAATTTTGTTCTATTTTTTATAGCTAATAAGCGTATATTATATTCCTTATGGGTATCAGCTGTGATAGTGATATTAAAAATCATTAAAAATGTCAGAAATCCTTTTTTATTTTAATTATTTTTTTTATTTTTTTGAAATTTTTTTTTTCACTTTTCATTAAAATCCAAATTAGTTCTATAACTGTAAAAAAAACAATTAATTATATTTGTTTACTAACTTTTGGTGTGTATAAAAAAAACACATTTATCAGTCTAAAGTCCATGTTTATAGGTACATGTAGTTGCACTTAGGGCTTTTCAAAAAAGAAATGTACAGGGGGTTTGGAACTCGACTAAAAAATGGGGTACCACCACTAAACTTTTAATTTTGTTAGAGGCACAACCTAGAAAATGTTTTTATGGAAAGTACCCCCCCCCCCCCCCACCTATAAAATACAATTTAAAATACCCTTAAATTTATCTGAATATTGTGATAGGCCGTTGGTATTTAACCAACGGCAAACGACATCAACACTCTATTCTTCAATATTCACTCTGCCATGTGGTTGCATTTTCGGTATACTCAGGCTTTTACAACATCTGGTTATTGAGAGAGCAGAGCAATATAGAAAATCAGCAACTAGTCCCATTCGGAACTTTCAGACGTAAACCATTCAAAGTTAATGCTGATCGGTTATTCCCCTTGCATTAATTCAGACAAAATCGTCAGTCAAAAATCGCTTGGACGTCGCTGAAAGCACAGCATTTGTCTAAATAGAAACAGAAAAAAACTGACAACCGCGATTATTTTAATAAGAACATACCTACACCCACCAAAAAAGAAATACCCTCAACCCCCACTACCAAAGAAAAAAAAAACCTGCATTCCGACCCCCCTTAACATGTTTTCCTGGAAAAGCCCTTAATACATATGTGTATGAATTAAATGATCTTGGTCCAAATCTTACTATTTTCTCATTTAAGCTAGACTGTCTTACAAAATTCTTCAGGAGTAAAAAAGGTGGGTTAAATACACAACTGAGTTATACGTGCCACAATACGGTAATTTGAATATAATTTTTGTATTTTCCATACTTTATAGATCATTGAAATCCGGAATTTAATACATTTTTTAATATTTTTTACTGACCTACAATATTGGTATACAAAATAAATTCCTACTCAAACCTGTATTTATTACTGGATTAGCCCTGAAATCCATGTGGGTTGTTTTTGTTTCAATCTCTAGATCCGATGTCATATCTATCCAGTTCCATATTCCATATCACTACGTAATGGACATCACCTTAACCTAAAACACGTTTGTTACTATGCACTGTGAATTACTGAAAAATAAATGTAATCAATGTTTGTCTTTAATGGTATGGTATCAATAAAACACTAAAGGTGAGAACTCAGGTGTTGTATTGGGTATTACAGATGATCTATTTCAGAACACATCTGAAACATATAGTAATTTGTTCCAAATTTCTATATTAATATCTGAAAATATATAAGAGGCTTCTGTGGCAGAGTGTGCTCGACTGCAATCTTAATTGACAAGGTTTGCCAATTTCCTTCAAAAGGTCTGGGTTTTCTTGGGGTACTCGGGCTTCCTCCCCCAATGAAAACTAGACACCATGATAAGCTGAAAATTGATGAAAGAGGCATTAAACGTCATTCACACAAACAAAAAATCTTACAAATTTTCTTTAAAAAAAAACCTTAATAAATGTAAAACACAACTTAAACTTAGAGACTTTTTCATTTTATTGCTTTTTCTATAATCAGAGAATACCACAGGTCAGGGGTTCTCTCCCGGTACTCCGGCTTCCTCCCCCAATAAAAACTGGACGCCACGATATAGCTGAAACATTGCTGAAAGTGGCATTAAAACACCATTCAAACAAACCAACAATAATCAGAGAATTAAAAGGTACTTTGATCCGGAAATCAGATCAGGTATGTCAGAGTTGTTTTTGTTTGTTTGAATGATGTTTAAACAGTTTTTCAGCTATATTATGGCTTCCAGTTTTTGTTGGGGGAGGGAGCCAGAGTACCAGTAGAAAACCCTGACCACTGGTAGGAAAACTGGTAATCGTTGTCAATTTAGATTGAAGTCGAGTACTCCCTGCCACAGTGGGACTTCAACATGTAACCTCAGTGTTGACAGACCACATGATTAATATTACACCGACTACCTTAACCACTCGGCTATTGAGGCCCCGTGTCACAGTTGATATCCTTAACGTAGTGTTATGGATTATGGAATGGAGAGGATATGACCTCTGTTCCTGAGATTAGTTATGTTAATTGCATTATTCTTATGTATCAAAACATGTGATGTAATTTTTGCTAAAATATAATGTGCAATACAAAGTGCAGCAGTGCATAGTTATTTTCTGTTGAAATTGTTGCAAGGCAAACATTACTTTTTAAAATTTGTCCTTGGATGTGATTTGATGTGATATAGAATTCACAGTAAATATTTTTATTGTTACCATGGTAATATTATATATGAATTTTTTCCTTGTTATGAAGTGTCATAGTTTTTTTTTTATTCTTTGAGTTTAACAAGTTGTAAGTATTACCATGTTAAAAAATGTTAATTTCCTTAGGCAACATTGATGAAGACAGCGTAATTCATTATAAGATTTGATTACCGTATTGAGCCGTGTATAATACTGAGTTTTTGGGGTAGGGTAGTCCTATTAAAACATAAAGGGCTCCCAGCAAAAGGCTTTTGTTTCATGGTTTGGTTTCAAAACCATCTTTACTACACAAGAATTATAGCAGAAACAATCTTAATTGCTACTAATGTGAGGTAACCCTGTAATGTTTATCTGATCAGCCTGGGTGAGTATTAAACACAAAAAGTCAAAATAGTACAGAAAAAAAATGAATAGGCTATCGTAAGAACATTGTATTAGGTGGGTATTGTACAATATGTGCATTATACACAGCAAGTTACGGTACAAATTGGGTGAAATTTACAGTATACTTCCTAACTACTTGACATGTGTAATGTGGAGATAATTTCTGTTATAAAAAATGGAAAATTTGAACACTTGAAGATTATTAGGAATAACATCTATAGGTTCTACCAGACCACATCATCTGTTAGGATATTTGTCCAGTCATAGTGCAATTGTCAAATTTAAAATCTGAGGCTTTGAAAAAATTGAACTATCAGCTACATGGTGGGATTGAATCTTTAAATCTTGTGTTCTGTCTCTTGTTTTGTTTATTTTATGTACTGCTTGTGCCAGTTTAAAATATTTATATATTTATATTGAGAAGTAGTGGAGCTTTTGTTTAGCGTTAGTTGAATCCGTTATGTTAATAGTATATAAATATATATTGTTTTAATTATGTATACCTTTACTACACATTAATTTGTGTGTGAAAAACCATAGAGGTAAATTCAGTGTTTTTTCTGGTTGTTTCATTCATTTTTGAAAGGAGTTGCTGCTTGTCAGAACTGGTAAATTGATCCACAGTGATGTCTTTTTGTCTGTTTTAGTCAATAAGTATGCCTGATTTGTATTCACAAGTCCACGTTGTTTAACCAAAAACCATCCAATGTTGATTCTTATTTATATATTGTATACATGTTCATTTCCTGCAGGTGTAAAATATTGTTTTAGTTCAGTATTTTAATGGATGTTAACATTTATATGTTTTGGTTGTGAAGAAATTTTTTTTTTTAATTTTTTTTTTTTTGTAATTTTATACATTTTTCACAAATCTGTGTTTTACACTTCCGCAGTGGTCAGTCCACTAATATCCATCTGTGTGACCTCTTATTTTGTAAACACACATGCTTATCTGTGTATTGGCATACAGCAAAGAGAACAGCAAATTGCACCAAGGAGTGGGGCAAGGGAGACAACTTAGATGTTTTGCCCACCTTGTAACCCCTCCCACTGTTGACAGGCAGACAAAGCAAATCCACCTTGGGGTAGTGTATAAATATGCTTGTTAAACCTCATTGCCAACTTAAGACATGTTTATGGTATATTTTTTACAATTTTTGCCCCTTGTTTATATGACTTTTTTTGGGATGCCCTCTAATGAGGGTGTTGTCAGGTTGCCATAGGGATGAAAGGTTAGTTATTTTAAGGTAAGAACATGACTGAAACCTACCTTGGGTCACATGAAATTTTCATTATCCAATAAAATATGATAGTTTCCTCAATGTGAACACCTTATGGATTGATTAACGAGATAATTTCGTTAAAAATAAATAAATTATAAGTAATGTTTTTTAATAACTTTTATATTAACAGGTTATATTGAAACTTAAACTTGAAATATTCCTAAATTTCAGAAGTCTTAATTGTAGATACAAATTCAACACCCAAATTGTCCAAGTAGTTGGCTATCCATTATTGATCACTATTCACACCAAATGTTAGGGAAATATAACACATTGTTATGCAATATACATTTTTTTTATTGCAAGTCAAGTGCAACTTTTTGTGGTCTGCATAGTTTAATAGCCAAAAAACTTAGCGGTTCTCAGCCACTTCAATCTATGGCTTTTTGTCACCTTTTTGTGGTCTCCATAGTTTACTGGCCAACAACTTCAGCAGCTGTCAGCCACTTTAATCTGGGGCTTTTTGTGGTCTCCATAGTTTACTGGCCAAAACCTTACCAGCTGTCGGCCAGTTCAGAATTAGACCTCAGCAGCTGTCGGCCAGTTCAGTCTTTTGGTCTCAGCAGCTGTTGGCCAGTTCAGACTCGGGCTTTTGGTCACCAAGTGCCCTGACAAATATGCTTCATGTAAGCAAACAGTTAAATGAAGGTAACAGTTATGGAATCATATTGTTTTTATAACCTTGAACTTGATGAGCTGTTCTCAATTTTGTAGAATTTATTTATAAATTATTTAATCTATATCATACTTATATATGTAGAAATAAAGTAGCGAAAATATATTTTAATAAAGGTTTCTATATACAATTATACTTATATGGTTGATAGTAGATTTAGTAAATATTATAAGTATTTTCTGTATTCAGTTTTATTATTTTTTTTTTTTAAATTCTACAAATTTCCCAATGTTTATACAGGTGCCTGGGGAAATTTTTTATTGATCTGAGTTTTGTCTATATCATACTTTAAAAAAAATATTTTTATTGATCTGAGTTTGTCTATATCATACTTAAAAAAAAATTCTAGAGATTAGATCTTTTTTGTGGTTTGCATTTGCATTTAAAAATGCGAGACAATTTGTCCCCTTTAAGTAATTTTTGCTTTAAGTAGACAACAAATAATATTTCTTTTGAAGCTGCTTATTTGTCTATTATTTGTAAAATTACAGATTGTCTTTTTTTTATTCATTGAAAGATTGTCTCCCTTTAGCTAAATTGCTATTACATGTATTTCTCTTTTGAATTTATAGGAAAATTGTCTCCCTTTAGTTAAATTTAAAACCATTTCCCATTTACAATATGCAGGGCTTCCACATCAGCTTGATTTGGGATAAGACAAGGAAATTCCTTTTTTTTTCCTTTTTTTTTGCTTGTGAAAAGTTTGTGAATTTCATAAAATTCACAAAAATCCAAGAAAAATCAAAATTTTTTACAGTGAAAAGTGATCCCCAAATTGTATGTTTACCTTACTCATTTATATAAATAAGTTTTACTGTCTCATTATTACTTGGCCAGATAATTTGCAACTAAGCTTTGAATCAGGATACATCTATTATGACATTTGAAGTCACTTTAGCACTTTCAGTACCAGTATTTGGAAATCATATTTTGTTTGGTTGTGGAAACTGACTATGTTGCACCATTCAAATGGACCTTGAAAAATGATTAAAAAGACCTTGAAAAAATTTAAATGAAAGTCTTTGTTGGAACCCTAAATATGAAGAATGTTATCTTTTTTGTTTATAAAACACTGTCTCGCAGAAATATAAAAGATCTTCCTTTATTAATAAAGTTGTCTTCCTTGAGGTAAATTATAAAATATCTGCTGTTGTTATATATTAAAAACTGTCTTCCTTTAGTCAAATTACAAATTGTATCCCCTTTTATTGTAAAAAAATTGCTCCCCCCCCCCCCCCCCCTGTGTAGTTAATATTTCAAATTAGTATCTTTGTATTATCTAATAAAATGGATGTTTTTTTTATTGTTTTGATATTATTTTGCAAAATGTTAAGCTAAGTGATTGTGCAGAATTGTGTTACATTTTGAGCTATTGCCGTTAAACAAATTTAACAATTTTTTTAGGATAACACACATTTGTGCATTTTGCAATTTTAATTGTGCAATAATTTATCTTTTTGTGTTAATCAACTCTTTTTAATTTAATTAACATGTTCTTATTTTGCTAACATTGTAAGTCCATACAAGGTTAAAATAAATACAGATGTAGCTTTGATTTTTCAGACTCCAAGGCTTCATTTCAACAGGTTAGTAGTCTAAAGTTAGATATTATATACGTGTAGCTTTTTTGAGAAAATTGTTGTACATAAAATTCGGTATTTTTTTAGGTTCTTTTTTCAATATTACTGACATTAAGATTTAACCAGTTTTTAATATTGTTTCTCAATTTTATAATCTTTATTGTTGACTTGCACATTTTTTCTATTTTTTTTTATAATATATATTAATCGACCAATCAAAATGACAATATGTTATGACCATGGATCAATTATTCATGGGATAATTACTTCCAACATTCATTGTTACATACTTTTTGATTGGTGAACTATTTTTTCTATGAATGGATCAAGTGTATGAATACATATTGCAATAAAATACTGCCACACACTTCTGGTTTTTGTTTGTGTGGTTTTCTTGTTCATACACTGATAAATTTCTTCAAAACAGTTTTTATTCTTATACAAATTTTACAAGCTTCTTGCCTCTAGGCAACAGTTTGTTGACAAGAAAACAATGAATATCAGCACAAATTAAATAAATTTTCATGATTGATATAAAACTGCAAAAATAACACAAAATGGTTAACCATATTAAATTATTTTGCATTATGTTATGAATTTATGAATTGTCTCCCTTTATGGTTTTTTTTTAATATTATAACATGTCAATTTACAAATTAGTAATACATTATTCAGCCTTGAATTTTTGACATTATGTAACATTTCCTTGTATGCATTCCTTTGATTTTTTCGAGTATTTGAAAAAAAATAAGTCACTTGTTTTTTTAATCATTAGCACCAGCTGGAAATATTTCTTTTCAGTCAAACTAACAAAGGGGAAACAATCTCCGAGTCAGAATTTATAGGTTACAATAAACCAAATATTTAACATTGCGTCTTCCATATGGGGTACCTGCAATTAAGATTTTATGTGTGAAAATCCCCTCAAATTAACCCCCCAAAAGCAGTAACTTGTGGAAGTTGAAATGTTAGACTACATTATTAACAAGTAAAAAAATATAGGTTGTGTGGCAAAAATGACCGAAAATTTTGGGTGAAAAATCAGCACTGAATGAAAATAACAAACTGTCTAACCTCTCCCCTTTTTTTAAAAAGAGCTCTATTTTCCTGGCTCTTATTAATGTTCCCCCAAATGTAGAAGATTTTCAATCAATTATGTTTCTATTTTTAAATTTTGCTATTTTCAAACCCCAACATCCAATCAGATGCATCCATGTATTTTCTTCTGATTATGATCAAAAATTTCCCGGTGTAATGTAAACAAATAATTGGTTTATTGTAACCTATAAAGACATGACAATTTCTCCTCAAACAGGACTAATAAAGGGGAGACAATTCTTCCTGAGTCAGGACTAATTAAGAGGAGACAATTTCTTCTGTTATCTTGTTGATGCTGTTATTTCTATATACTGTTATATTAAACTATTTACAATAAATTATTTTAACCACTTAAAATTTGTTATGTGAATTTTTTAATCACTTGACTGAAGGTCAGGGTGAGCTCGTAATTTGTGTTTGTCCACCTGTCAGCTATTTAATATTTATTACCTTAATATTCATAGTTGATGTTAACAATTTCCAAATTTGCCTTGGTGAAAGAAAACATGGCCAGCTTATGTAATCATTGTTTCTGATGCACTGAAATTTAAAAAAAATTTCATCTCTGAATATAGAAATCCAAATGTTTTGTATCTTGTTAGCACATCAGATCCTGAGCTTACAGGTCAGTCACAATTGCCCATGCTCCTGCATGTGTCTTCCCTTCAAGTTCACAAAGCTGATCCTGGGCTCACAGGTCAAAGTCGCAATCGATTCTGCAATTCATACTGAATAGACAGCATGGCCACCATATTATTTTTCTGACTGGAAAAATACATGGCCTTTGGACTGCAAATTTGTAGGACTGAAGTAAAGGAGTCCATTATAAAGGTTGCTCACTTATCTGCATCAAATGGAATCAAGAATCCTTTTTCCTACTGTTTTAAATCTTGGATATTCCTATTCTCAATCATTGGGATGCTTTAAATGCATTTGTGCATCTGGATTCATCTCTACATTGCACTCATTATCATTTCGCCCAAACTCTATGTCTGTTTTTTGATTGGATATTTTTATTTTCTAAAAAATCACCGGTACTGCCATTCATACCAAGAAGTGTATAAAAAAATGTACACAAGTTTACATTTGAATATTTTTATAAAATATTACTTTAACAATTTATTTTAAAATATTGTTATGCACAATCGAGAAAGAAACACAATGCAAGGTCATTTTATGACATGTTTTCATGGTTTTCCTGGTCTAAAAATAGGATCTTGTTTCGTCTCCACCTATTGGTAGGAAAATTATAACTATGTGATCCCACAAGGTTTTCCTGGTCTAAAAATAGGATTTTGTTTTGTCTCCACCTATTGGTAGGAAAATAATAACTATGTGATCCCAGACACAATTATATGTGTCCTGGTGATTGGGACAAGGATATGGCAAGACAAACAAATAAAAACCACACAATTGTTGCAGTTCCTAGCACCTTGATCAACAGTACAATATCATTTGAAAGTCTTAATCATCATTCACTGTAAATTGTTTATCTTTCAGTAATTTTTTCATCTTATTGACGACAAACTTCCTACACCCCTTGTATAGTTTTAAAGCATTCCAGCACTTTTAGGGCCTCCGAGGCCGAGTGGTTAAGGTAGTTCTATTGATTATGTGGTCTGTCAACACAGGTTGCGGGTTCAAGTCCCACTGCGGGCAGGGTGTACTCGACTGCAATCTTAATTGACAAGGATAGCCAGTTTTCCTACTGAAGGTCGAGGGTTCTCTCTGGCTACTCTGGCTTCTTCCCCCAATAAAAACTGGATGTCGTGACATAAGCTGAACAATTGTTGAATGTGACTGTGGCTTGGACTTGAGTAAACGGAACAATTTGAATTTCAGATTTAAGCTATATAAATTGGAATGACAACCATCCTCCATGTTGGATGGGTCAATTATTTCAGGTAATTATAAGGTTTCCAAGTTAGATTTGGAGAACTGCCATCAGACTCATTTTAACATTGTTTACAACATTCCTATTGTCATCTGCCATTTTTATCCTTTTGGCAAAATAAAGTATTTCAGTTTTATTATAATGCTTCAAATCAACTCTTTAAAATTTTGGAATAATATTTCCCGTTATGAAACACCATTGTATAAATATTAACTTAATTTCGTAGATCTACATGTCATTGATGTATCATTATGGTTTATTTAAATCTACATAAAATGTAGAACAGTTTTGGAAAAGTGTAACAATTCCGGATTGTAGCAATCTTGAAACTCCAATTGAACAGTGTTGAAGTTCTTTCCGATTTGGGCAAAAAAGATGACTTTTCTTATTAAGAAAGGGGTGGAATAACGGCCACGGTTTAGGTATTTATAGTCTACTATTGATCACATGGTGTTTCAACACTCAGGTTATTGGTTCAAGTCTCACTGTGGGCAAGGTGTACTCAACTCCAATCTTAATTGACAAGGATTGCCAGTTTTCCTGCCACAAGTCAGGGGTTTTCTCTTAATACACCGACTTCCTCCCAGTAAAAACTGGATGCCATGATACAGCTGGAAAATTGCTGAAAGTGGCATTAAAACACCATTCAAATAATTTAGAACAAAATTAAAACAACAATCAGAATTGCAAAAATTATTTATTTTTGCAAATACCAATTTGAACAAAAGGGGCCTCAAATAAGTGCAGTGCAAACAAAAATAAATATAAAACAATGAAAAAATGGCTCCTCCCTGAGTACATTAAGAAAACATAAATATTAGCTCCCTGCTAGACACTGCCTTAAATAAGCAACTTAGACAAATTATTTCATATGAATGAAATATCCAATCTGATACAAATACACAAAAAACATAAATTTAACTAGAATTCAACATAGTATTAAAATGCCTATTTAATTATTGTATTAAATTATATTATTTATCAATAAAAATTGATACAACAAACTTCAACTTTTGAAAAGTATCAAGTTAAAAAACAATTTCAAGCAATTTGTATGCTCTATTTATCATCATCACACTGTTTATAAAAACCTGTCAATTTTACCTTGAAATGAAAGACGAGAGAAATGCATGTTAAATTCTGCCAATTCTATCAAGATAAAACCTACCTTTACATTAAACATAATGACTTTTTTAACTATGTATTACTTTTTCAAGAAATTTTAAATACAATTTACTTGCAGACTTCTGCCCACAAAATTTATACATTTGAAAGCCTTTTAGCAGTCAACTTGAAGAAAATTAAAATCCTGTTTCTATGGCAACATTTATCAGATATATATTTACCTGTGCCAGTAGATATTTCTGAAATAAAAAAAACCCAAGAAATTCCATAATATATTAACAAAATATAATATTCCAAAAAGGACAAATGATGCAAAGATTTGCTGCATACTTTCCAAAAAATGAAATTTGGTTCTATTTGTATTCACTATGGTTCTAATAAAAAGCTCAAATAGAAGAAATCTATAATGCAAATCTCTAAATTGGATAAGTTCTCTGTTGTAAAGGTCCAACATAAGCAAAAATTTTGTATAAATCTGTATTCAGCCTTAAATGAAAATTTCAATTATCTATTCACACAAAGAAATATTTAAGTAAATGGTTTCTTAGTATCATAGACATAAAACTATATTTCTATCACTGTAGGATACAATATTGACAGAAAAAAACATCTGAAATAACCTTGAAACAACAAATTACAGAAAAATGTCTTAAATGACCTTGAAAGACAAATTACAAAATAAAATGTCATTTAAAGAAATTGTTTCAATTTTAAAAGCCCTACTTGAACTGGATCTTGCATGGGAGTTAGGGAATCAGATCACTTTAACTGGATTATGGGAGTTGGGGATACTGGTCATTAAACCATATCTTTTATTTGAGTTGAAGATCCAGGTCATTAAAGTGGATCTTTTATGAGAGTTGGAGGATTTTGTTATGTCCTACACCGACAACTTAATGCCCTTGGTTGGACGGATATACTTTTCTTAAATTAATCTTATTTTTATACGTTTCAGGGGTCAAATGGTAATTAACAATTAAAGAGAAAGTGCATTATATGTCACATACAAGATCCAGTTATATATCTGTTTAAATATGTTAAAATCTAACAGAAAGCAGAAAAGTTAAAATTGTATAGAAAGATTTCCACCAACACAGTAAAAAGCAAGCTTTTCACACAAGAAATAAAAAAAAATTCTTTATAATTTCATAAATTATTTAAAAAATTACAGACAATACACATAGGATTTTAAAATATTTTTTTCCAAGAAATGTTGTCTGTACATTTATGTATTAAACAAATGTACTTCAATCTGTGATTGTCTAGTAAAAGATAAACCGGGTATTAAGGAAATAAATAAACTAAAACCATCCCAAAACTGAGAAAGCACTTTTTATTTTACTTTGAGGCACATCTTCTTGATTAAACGTTACTTCCAAGTATAGAATACATGTCCATTTCAAAGAAAGTTGCAGGTGTGTACTGTAAATTATTAAACATGTACGACTGTCCAAACAACTAACTCGAAAATTTCTTCAAAGATCAAAAGTCTTTAACGAGTAGTAGTGTAATAAATGTCTTAAAGCAATGCCTCCTTTCGTGGCATTTTTTACATATTTTTTCATTAGTAAGTTTTTTTTATATATCTTATATATTAATGTTATAATGCTGAAGACCAATAGCAATATCAATCTTAGTGAAACTTCACGTCTTCGGGAACTTGCATCTCATTTAAAAATTTTTTCCTATTTAAGTTTTAAAAAAGTAATTTCCATGTTATGGTCTAAGGCCTTTTATTCTCATTGAAATTTGCCTTACTTTTTGCTTTCTTGCCAAAACAAATTTAATACAAACAGAAATATAACACATTTTCAATGTTGAGTACTTCTCAGTTTAAAGGATTACTTTGTGGACAAACCGTAGTGCTCACAAGCACAACTGACAAAAAATAACACATTAAAAAGCTTCGATTTTCTCGTTTTCTCCATTTATTTAAAATGTTCATAAAATACTATATAATCTACCTAACTTTTCTTTTCTTATGACACTTTTTCATGTATTTTGTCACCAATTAAAACTTTTAAAAAATTGAACCATTTAATGGTCTTTTGAGACAAAACACTTCAAGAAAATCAAATATATATACAAAATATATATAAACCATAAACACGGTGCTCTGAGACCAACTTTGTTATAAAGACCAACACGTAAAAAAACAACAAAAAACATAACATATATAAATGTAGCAATATTTTTCATAATAAAAAATTTTTTGTATTTTTTTTTACATCATTTTATAACAATTTTTTGAATGTCCATATTATAACAGTTCAAAAATCCATAGAAAAATAAGAAAATTATGTACATACGTAGAATAAGAAAAAAGCAAATAATTATGACACTTCTTTTTAATACTCTGCTGGGGGCGATACGTGTTTGGTTGAAATATTCCATTATAAAATGCTGCAATTAACACAAGTTGCAGCAGCACATGCAGACTAAAATATCCTAGTTTCTCTAACTGAACCAAACTGTGCATTTAAAACACCTTAACTTTTAGCTGGGTTCGGTAAAAATCAAAACACCCTAAGAGTTCTAAAGCTAATATTTTTATTGCCTCATACTAGATAAAACTTCACTAACCATGTAGTACCAACATAAAAATTTATTGTGCCTCAACTGAAAATATTAATGAAACTTCCATCGGCTATAAAACTTCTTCAAAATAAAAATTTAATGTTCTAATATTAGGAAACACACCATATTAAAAGTTTTTTATTGTCAAATAAAAATTTAATCAGAATTATCTCCTTTTTTAATCTTGCGTTCTAGCATTTGGAAAACTCACCGTATTAAAAGTTTGCTTATTAATAAAAATAAACCTGAATTATCTCCCTTGTTTAAATTTATAAAATTTCTTATTTAATTGTTTCCTTGAAAAAACTAATTTTTTTTAATTGCATTTAAAAAAATTGCAATAACAAATTTGCAGATTTTGCATAAAATTGTTGACAGTATTTATCACATCTTTTGAATACATAAATAAACATTTTGAAGACTTGAAGAATTTTAACAAAACTATGTTCACTTGTTTTGTCTAAAACGCGTATGGGAGGGTTCACAAAAACTAAAACATAGTTTTGGTTCTTAAAAATTTAAAGCTAATTTTTCTTACAACTAATCTATGTGTTATGTGTTCTATTATGACCCTGTACTGTTAGTGAACAAAAACATTCTTCTCGTTTTCTTAGACTGTAAAAACCAAACTCTCTAAAAATTCATAAAAAAAGAAACCATTCAGATTTAAGTCAGTTACAGAGACTAAAGGTTTATGTAAAAGTTTGGGCAAAAAAGCACTTTTTGTAGCACTGCTAGGTTTTATAATAGCACTTTTGAATTCTATTCTAGAAATAAATGCAGTTCTCTCTGGACAGCAACATTCAACTTCATCTTTATACATCAACTCCATTTCTGCAAAAATAAAAACGCAGAAGTGACCAAAGTGACAGATAATTGTAGCAAGAAAAACAAGTGTATCTGTGAGCCAATGCTCATTAGTGATACTCTGCTTTCCCAAAAAAGTATTCGGTAAGTAGATAAGTAATTGACCAAGGTATTGAAGTGTCGAGCAAAAAATGCAGAATATAAGGCTTCTGCATCCTATAGTTGCTTAGACAACCGAGACAGAAAATTTGGTTATCGACAGTTGGACGAACAACAAGGATATAACAGTAGTCTTCGAAGGGGGTATAATGAGACTTAGTAGCATGTAGCATCTTTTCAGAAATTTATTTTCGTCCAAAATGGCACGATTACAAACTGTTCAAATTGCTATGTCCAAGAAAGGAAATCACCAAAGCAGTTTAATAGCAGAAATTTATTCTGTAAGACAGTTTTTTTTATTTTCTCCAATCTGACAATAGTAAACTCCCAAAAAAAGCGTAATTGTTCTGGGCATCAAAATTCACAACTTTTTTTGCCATTAACTATTGTCTTGCTTTAGCCATCTTTGCCACAAACTTGACATCAGTGAGATGGTATCCATCTCTGTCGGGTGCTAACCTGGAGATCAAAGTTCAAGGTCAAATGTCATCAACCATGGTATGCGACACATCAACTTGACATCATCTTCCCACATACCAAATATCAAAAGGTTTTGTTTGTTAAAATATTGTTTAATGCCACTTTCAGCAATTTTTCAGCTATATCATGGGGTCCAGTTTTATTGGTGGAGGAAGCCGGAGTACCCGGAAAAAAACCCTGACCTGCAGTAGGAAAACTGGATTAAGATTGGATTTGAATCCACACTGCCTGCAGTGAGAATCGAACGGCAATCTCAGTGTTGACAGACCACCTGATCAATAGTAGACGAACTACCTTAACCATTTGGCCATTGAGGTCAGAACTGGCATTTATAAAAATGCTTAAAAATTTTTAAAAAAAAACAGCAGGGAAAGCATATTTACATTAAAGAAATCATAACAATTACCAATAAATCTTACAAGAATGGATCTGCTATGGTAAAACAGAATATCAAAAGTGATCTCAGATTGTTGAAGATTTATGGTGGCTACGCTAACACATAATATCAAAAGTGATCACCGATTGTTGAAAAATTATGGTCGCTACGGTAACACAGAATATCAAAAGTGATCACAGATTGTTGAAGAATTATGGTGGCTACGGTAACACATAATATCAAAAGTGATCACCGACTGTTGAAAAATTATGGTCACTACGGTAACACAGAATATCAAAAGTGATCACAGATTGTTGAAGAATTTTGGTCACTACGGTAACACAGAATATCAAAAGTGATCACAGATTGTTGAAGAATTATGGTCCTTACTAGTACGTAATTTTTTTTTAAAATATTTGAATAATATCACACATCAATGTCAAATATATTCCAAAAACAAAAAATACACAGTGCAGTCAATTCATAAGCTAATTCAAAATAAAACACATTCATGGTACAGATAGATTTCCAGAAATCGTTGAACTTTGTTGACAGAAAAACTGATAGCAGCAACTGTTTTTGACGACCCATTCTAGTTTGAGTAATAATCTACATTAATCTGTACATACTTCTTACACTTTAATTGGGGATGGATAATTTACACAAATCTCAATTTTTCACCTAGATTTTGAGACCAAAAAAAGAGCATGTGGATTATGCATACAGCCAGACAATACCCTACTGATTATGGTTGTTGATTCATGTGATTAATTAATTAGTCCCCCAAAGCACCTGACAAGACACTATACCTTACATAGAAGCAGCTGCGATGATATTTGAAGTCTTGGTGTTCCTGGTGACAGGTTTGTGGTGTCGTAGGCTATCCAAGGCATGCTGCCAATACCAGCAGGTCCTACAGAAATACTTAAAGCAGACCATGTCTCGGCAGAAGTATGGACCCTGCTGTACTCCACAGGAACTGCACATGGAATCCTCTAAATAGGGGTCAATTTGAATCTGCAAAACAGGGCATAGTAATATGCAGACTTGTTTACATTCTGTATTAGTCATCAGTATTCAGTAGTTTCTCACTAGTATTTAGTCAATATAATGCATTATACATAGTCACAAATTTTGATGTATTGAATTACTGTGCAAAATTATACTCAACTACCAACATATTTACTGGGACACACTGTCGGGGTTAACAGTGCTCAATCCAGAGCTGACCAAAACATCTCCATGTGGCAAACAGGGGATGCCTTCTTGTGTGTGTGTGTGTGTGTGTGTGTGTGGGGGGGGGGGTTAATAAGAGGTCAATAAGAGTAGGCATGCTGTAGCAGCTACAAATAGGCTAAATTTTTGGCCCCTATTCATACTCAATAATTTTCCAGTGATATTCAAAATTTGTCCTTTGGTCCATCTCTCATGAATTGAATTTATTGTTTGTCAATGTGTTCACGCCTTGAATATAGCTGAAATACAACTAATGGTGGTGATGCAAACATCCACTCAATTATGTTCCAAACTTTTTCTTACCAGGTTCACTATCATTAAGACATGGATTTATCTAGGATCTCATAGGCAGAGATGCCAACCCCACACAATGGAAAATCTGAGTACAGAAAAATTTAAACTATGAGGGCAGCGGCCGGAATACGCCGTGCAGCTGAGTTTTTACGGCCGGGGGTCTGGGGTAAATGAAGCAAAATCCTGCATTCTGGGGCTCTCCTGGCAGTAAATAAGGGCTTTCAGAAAAACATTTTTAACTTAGTGGCAACAAAAACGGGACCGGCACCGAAAAAAATCTGGATTTTTCTAAATCGAAACCAATGACGGGGAAAAAATCCGGATTTTTTTTAAAATTCTAAGTAACAAGATAACAAAATCGGAGCGCGGATTTTAGGTCGAAAAATCGGGGTAACTCCGACTAAATCGGAGGGGTTGGCATCTCTGCATAGGGTCTGTTATTACATTTTCCCAATTAGAACCATCTTTTTTTCCTAATTCAGTAAGTAAAAATTCCCAATCAGACAATTTCCTAATGCTGATTGTAAAACAAACAACTATCGTTAACAAGTGTGGACTGTGAGCTAATGATACCCCCGCTTTCCCCAAAATTTTGCATGTATGTCAACTATGTGTAAAAATCTAAGTATTCGGAAAACATAAAGTAGATGACCAAGGAGCATAAAATCGATCTACATCATATGGTACTATAGGATACAGCAATATGCAAAATATCAGGCTTCTGCACCCTATAGTTGCTTAGAAAACTGACGGGAATTTTGTATGTATGTCAACTATGTGTAAAAATCTAAGTATTCGGTAAACAGGAAGTCGATTATCAAGGTTCATGAAATCGCTATACACCATATGGCACCATAGGATAAAGCAATATACAAAATATAAGGCTTCTATGTGCTATAGTTGCTTAGAAAACAGACAGAATTTTTTTTTTACTGACGGACGGACAGACAAGGGTAAATCAATATACCCCTCTTCTTCGAAATGGGGGTATAATAAACGTAAAATCAACACTTTACCGGAAATCCATCATGTTTTATCTAAGTCAATTTTACTTTTGCATCTAAGGCCAGTGGACCACCTCGAACATGAAATCTTACGACACAATGTTGTTTTGGGATACCAAAAATGTCACACAAGTTTTAAACATTATGTTAAAAAGTAACACCTGAAGACAGAAGGAAATTCTGAAAAATAACAGTGTTTTTCCACAAACAGGAAGACAAGATCAATAGCCATAGGGGGCGATTGTTCAAACTGAATATGAAAACGCTGCTTACGACTAACATGTCCACACCTCGGACATGACACAGTTCCCGTTATTTAAAATGTATCTTGTCGTCATTGTCAGCTAGAACTCATAACTATTATACATGCATCAACTGCAGTTATTAGAGAGTAGTGTCAGTACAACAAAAGATGTTTGCACAGTGCCACGTGCCAAAACTGAGATGGGGCACTCTTGAAAACCTACTGACTTTGTATAGAGGGCCATAAGGAGATGACTGATGCAGAGCTTGAATCTATAGTAGACACGTTTAAACTAAGATAGAAGAGAAAAATAAAATGAGAACAAAACATGTGTTAAATGACCTCCAATTCAAATTATAATAAATGTACCATGATGTTTGAAGTTTTCCTAATGACATGGACTTTTTCCCCCAAATTTCACGAAATGTGGATAAATAATTCCAAATTCTCTCACAGAGTGCTTTTTTCGCAAATAGTCAGATAAATTCTTGTAAGATGACCGATTCCTAATGAATTTCTGTTCCTTTCACTCAGGCAGATGAATTAAAAAGAATTATACAAATGAGATCAACCCAAACTCTTAAAAATACTGTCTTTTGATTGGCTACCAAGTGCATTTAATATCAGTGTTTTTTAACTTTTCCTAATCTAGGGGTCATTATGACCCTCTGGGGTTAAGGAAGTCTAATACAATTTGCAATTTTCAAGGGTCATTTTTATTATTCACTTTTTACACACAAAAAAACTTATCGAACACTATTGCAAATGAGAGTATGTATGAGAGTTGGAGTTGATCTCATTTTTATAAATCTTTATCAACCAGAGGCCACCCAGCGACAATAACAACCAGAGGCTCTTAAGAGCCTGTATCGCTCACCTGATTTTATAGGCAATGAAGATGGCATTTCCCTGATGTTAAAGTAAGTCCTGTAATTTTCAATAAACTTCAAATAGGACCATCCAAACAAGATTACTAGAAAGCTTTGTTTAATTGGTTAACCAGTTGTATAGAGAAGATTTTTTTTATTTGCCCATAGGGTCCTATGTTAAACTAAGTCCTGCTGCGGTGGTGGCCATTTTGAATTTTCAATTGCCATAAAAAACATAAACTTTATAAAGGACCATCCAAACAATATTGCTAGTAAGTTTTTGTTTCCATTGATTAAACGGTTTCAGAGAAGAAGCCTTTAAAAACTTTTTCCCATAGGGTCCTATGTTAAACTAATTCCTGCGGTAGCGGCCATTTTGAATTTCCAATTGCCATAAATAACATAAACTTGATATATGACAATATCCCAAAGTTTCATTCAAATCGGATGTAAACTTTTTGAGTTATCATCCGGAAACAACTTTTTTGTAAAAATTTTCTAATGTTTTTTCGTGAACTGTGACCTTGAAATTTGACGGATTTCCCCCAAAATCGACAGGCTTCTTACCAACCTGATATATGACAATATCCCAAAGTTTCATTCAAATCGGATTTAAACTTTTTGAGTTATTGTCTGGAAACAACTTTTTTGTTAAAATTTCTAAAGTTGTTCGTGGACTGTGACCTTGAAATTTGACGGAATTCCCCCAAAATCGATAGGCTTCTTACCAAGTTGATATATAACAATATCCCAAAGTTTCATTCAAATTGGATGTAAACTTTTTGAATTATCATCCGGAAACCAAATGTGGACGGACGAACGGACGGACGGACATGAGGACCACTATATCTGTCGAGCGGGGGTATAAAAATACAAATATTTATTTTGTGTGATTCTCGATCACTTCACAGTTCTTGCTGCTAATCAACCAACCAAGCTCTATAAACCTTCATATATCCACTCAAGAAAGACCACCCCCATTATAAGACCACTTTCAGGACTCAGATGGGGTGGTCTGATAAGAGGGGGACTACTGTTTTCTACTTTTTTCCTTGAAACTGTTAAATTTATAGCATAGGGTTTTCATATGTATAATAAAGCTTTAATTTTGCAACACTGCCCATTGAATTTGAAAAGTGCCCATTGCTTTTTGTAAACATAGGGCACTAATCCATCAATGAAAAATGTATCCCATTTCCGGTACTTGAATTCATATTTGAAGGTACTCATAAACAATAAATCTAGTGCTTTTGCATTAAACAATACAATAGACCGTAGGAAGAGATGCTATATTTCATGATGGCTCAAGTCTATGTACAATCTTCCCATTCTACTTTTCATGGAATAGCCCCAGCAGTAATCAAAAATTTTACCTTTTTGGTAAATTTAGGCGTCTTAATTTCCACAAATGCAGCTTGAACGGCCTTCATATAACTCTTCTTACTGCTGAAGGTAACGCGTCCACTGCCGATCGGATACTTATGTTTGTCTGTATCAATCCCAGAATACACTACATTGCCAAACAAATCGTTCATGATACATCCAAGTGCTTCAGCATTCATCATACCATGTAAAGCTCCAACAAAGACCGTCTTGTTGGAATCCAAGCGTTGAGAGGGTTGACGTACGTAATTGCTGTCACTTAAAACCCAAGGAATAACCTGGACCTTGAAGGAGAAAAGTATTTGGAAATTAATTTTCTTTTCAAGCCAATTTGTTAAAAATATGTGGGTTTTTTTCCTGAATTTTTACCACTTTTACATATTGGATAATTTTTGATCCAGTATATAAATAATTGGTTATTTTTACCATGACATTGCCTACTGCTAGGTTTCTATTGGTCAACAAAGCCTACTGCTAGGTTTCTATTGGTCAACAAAGCGATCAACCCTTCTAAAAATAGTTATTGTGGTGGAAGACAACAGTAACACCCTTATCTAGTGTTATTTATAATCACACGATAATTACACTACTCAGGCCCTGTAATTTTCTTGTTTGTTTGTTTGTTTACTTGATGTTTATCGCCACTTTCATCAATTCTTCAGCTACTTCATGGTGTCCAGTTTTTATTTGGGAGGAAGCCAGAGTACCTGGAGAAAACCCACACCTTAGTTAAGAAAACAGGCAATTCTGGTCAATTAAGATGGAGTAAGTTAGTTACACACTGCCCGCAGCGAGACACGAAACCAACAACCTTAGTGTGGACAGACCATGTGAACTACTTGGCCACCGAGGCCCTCATACTTATCAACAGCTTCCAAAAATATGTCTGACAACATGATCTGACATGCAAAGATTTAAGTTGTGTGACAAAAATCAGTTTTCATGAATTATGTCAAACAATTTCTAAAAAAGTAAATATTACTGAAGTTAATGCTCTCCAACTTATGTTTAAATGACACCTTGAATTAATACAATATAGATGTCTTAACGAATAAATGGCACTACTGATTATTCTGTGAACAAGACACAATACAATATACATGTACAGTGGTACCACGACTTGTATCCTAATAATTCTATTCTGTAAATAGTTATTAAAATTAATGTTCAGTTTCCATGGAGATTGTCTAGAAAATCTCCAGTCTGCTAAAAAAATATGCTAAATACAAAACACTAAAAAACATAAAACATCTACCCTATAAAAACCTCTAGTTCTACGTAACATACTAAACTAAATATATATAAATAAAACAAGTCAATACCCCTCCACATCTCTGAATGACAAAATCTGGTTCTACATTGATCTACCCCTAAACAAAAATAGCTTTACTTTTTCTAGCCCAAATGTGAAGAGTAGTGAATAGTTTGGCATTTTTATTTCTTCCAAAATTGAAAATACAAGAATAAAATAGGAGGTTGGGGGAGGGGGGAAACACTCGTATACTCCGGTAGTCTTAACACATTATTTTTTATATCATTAATGCACAAAAAATGATCCAAATACTACTGATTACAGCAAAAGAAATAAGCTTAAAATCTGAAGAAAATCATGCCTATTATTTATCCTATCAAATACTACAAATTTTCAATGTTGAAGCCTATTACAAGATGAACTGGAAAGTAAAACCAGATTTCATCATAACAATACTACCTACATTCTACAAAATATGCTGTTGGAATTTTTACAGAAATATTTTTTCGTGGTTAATATTACATACTTTTCACGATAAAGATATCTTTACTAAATGATCAAATGAAATGTCATTAAAAATACCAAAGTTATGAAATTTACTACTATAGTCAGGCATTTCTTCTATAAAGACTCATCAGTGGCACGTAAACTCCCAAAACAACATTTGAATTCCAAATAATTATGATACTGAACAGATTTTAATGTCAGTACAATTTAAAAACCCTAGTTAGCTTCAAATTAAGGTAAGTCATTCGAACAGCATATGTTACTATGACTAGAGTATATATAAAATATCTTACCACTTTCAGCTTTCTGTAAGCCTATAAATTAGAAACTCAGACATAAACACACATGCTTATCCCCCCTTAATATTATTTAGGCTATTCCAACAAACATGCTAATGCTATTTAATATTGGGCTATTCCAACATGGTTATCCCCATAATAGTTGGGGCTTTTACAAAACAAACATAGTTAACACCCTTTGTCTTTGGGCTATACCAAAAACAAACATGGTAAAACATCTTAATATTTTTTGTATTTATTCCGACATGCTTATTCCACCTTATTATTGGGCTATTCCATGGTTATCTCCCCTTACGATTATTTTGGCTTTCCTAAGAAACATGGTTATCCCTTTATTTTAAGGACATTTCCAAGAAAAAATTGTAGAGTTTAGAAGACAGCATTTTGTACAAATTGAATTTCATATTTCCTAAGAAATCTTTTCTTGGAATAGCCCAGTGAGTTAACTCCAAACAAATCTAACTCCCTTTACATCCAGTTATCCCCCTTTATTATGGTACAGTATTTGAATCAAATTAAAGGACAATGTTACAAAATCTCAAATTTAGCAGCTAAAATCCCCCATAGGAATCTAGTCAGCTTTGCAAGGCTGAATACAGCACTGTTCTATGAAATTTTAATCAAATGTGCTTCAGAAGAAGTTACATTAAAAAAATTGAAGAATGTGTCCATGGGACACGGATGCCCCCGCTAAAGGAAGTCCCAAACAGGAAGTAGTTGTCCAACAGGTCTGAAAGTCGCTTAGGACGTACAACTTGTGATACTTAACCACCCTGCCAAATTTCAAATTGTTCTAATGTACGGTTTCTGAGTAAAGCTCGACGGAAATTTTCATACTCCTGTTGATACATTTTCAAATCGGCCCAGTCGAAAACAGGAAGTAGTTGTCCGACAGGTCTGAAAGTCGCTTAGGACGTACAACTTGTGATACTGAACTACCCTGCCAAATTTCAAATTGTTCTTGTGTACGGTTTCTGAGAAAAGCTTGACGGAAATTTTCATACTAATGTTAACACATTTTCATATCGGCCCAGTCACAAACAGGAAGTAGTTGTCCGACAGGTCTGAAAGTCGCTTAGGACGTACAACTTGTGATACTGAAGCACCCTGCCAAATTCCATATTGTTCTTGTGTACGGTTTCTACTCGTGTTAACACATTTTCATATTGGCCCAGTCGCAACAGGAAGTAGTTGTCCGACAGGTCTGAAAGTCGCTTAGGACGTACAACTTGTGATACTGAACCACAATGCCAAATTTCAAATTGTTCTCGTGTACGGTTTCTGAGAAAAGCTTGACAGAAATTTTCATACTCATGTTAACACATTTTCATATCGGCCCAATCGCAAACAGGAAGTAGTTGTCCGACAGGTCTGAAAGTTGCTTAGGACGTACAACTTGTGATACTGAACCACCCTGCCAAATTTCAAATTGTTCTCATGTACGGTTTCTGAGAAAAGCTTGACGGAAATTTTCATACTCATGTTAACACATTTTCATATCGGCCCAGTCACAAACAGGAAGCAGTTGTCCGACAGGTCTGAAAGTCGCTTAGGACGTACAACTTGTGATACTGAACCACCCTGCCAAATTTCAAATTATTCTGATGTACGGTTTCTGAGAAAAGCTTGACGGAAATTTTCATACTCATGTTAACACATTTTCATATCGGTCCAGTCCCAAACAGGAAGTAGTTGTCCGACAGGTCTGAAATTCGCTTAGGACGTACAACTTGTGATACTGAACCACCCTGCCAAATTTCAAATTGTTCTGATGTACAGTTTCTGAGAAAAGCTTGACGGAAATTCGTACGGACGTACAGACAGACGGACGGACGGACATGAGTAAAACTTAATGCCCCCGGACATGTCGTCGCGGGGGCATAAAAAAATATGCCAGGGTCTTGATTTAAATCATGTATTTCGTTGATTGAAATTACTCTGGTGCTTGTTCACTGTTGCCGTCATCAAGGTAGCACAAGCTGTGTGTCTACCGGTTTCATTGAGAAATGCAAAGAACGATTCTATATCACCTACAACAGTTTGAACCAACAGAATTCCAAGCTATTGAAGAAAGACATTGGTAATGTAAATGTTAAGCTTTAACATTTTTAGAATTGACCAAGGTTTGACAAATATGGTAAAAGTTAGTAATCTTCAAATTTATCTTCATTGATACAACCATCGAAATTTTGTTTTGTTGTCTAAATAGGGTTTAACGCCAGCAATTTGTAAGCTATATTATTTAGTTCATTTTATTTATCGAGCAAAACATCAAAGACCCACTTTAAAAAAATACCATTTATTTTAAATAACAGAAAAAAGTTTATGAATCAATTTTCACAATTAACACAACATGCATGATGAATAAATTAAAGGTCACAATGCTCATTCTAACAGGTGCAAACGTTGTGAATTAATAAAATGTTAATTACGTGACAGTGACAGGTGGATCAGTATAATCACAGTACTCATGCTATTGTATATTATAATACCAATTTATCTACAATATCCATGAGAACAGTTCTGAAGCAATACACATTATCTTCCGCAGGTTAAATTTAACATTTGCCCGACATTGTACACGACTATTCATAAACAAAACATCTAAACTTGCAACATCCATGCACGTCTATGTACAATAAATTAAAATTTGGCAGAATTTTACTGCCGTTGTAATCCAATGTTAGTTTTGTGATTTGTCAGATTAACGGCAGAATTTAGTGCTATAACTCGTAATGTAGCAAATAAAAAATTCAAACTTTGATCTATTTATACAAAATTCAAATATAATATACATCTCTTTTACGTTATTATAAAGCTGCCGACATTGGGAAACTAACAGGAAACATACTTTATTGAAGAAATTTCTTTTTTCGTCTTTGAAATTGCACATGGAAAATGCAATGTTGATCTTTTTTCCGTATATGGGAATGGTGACCTAATTTTTTCCGTATATGAGAATGCTTACCTAATTTGAGGAAAATCGTGCTAATTTGCATACTGTAACAACCATTCCTTGGTAAGAATCCAGTAATTTACTTGCATAACCTTCACAAAATGCAACACGCCATTTTCTGTGTTCTCAATGTTTTTCATGTAGTAAACGCAATTGAACAGCGACATGAATGTCAATAAATCCATAATTCATAGCAGGTATTTTAAAAATGGCAAAAAATATAATCACATATCAATAATAATCGATCTTAAACACAAAACCAATTAAAAATGGACACCGTCGAAAGATATCAAGATTGACCATGGCTGATACCTTTGGACATCAAAGTGCCGGGAGTAATTAACTCTCGCTTGGCTACATTACGATTAATGTGACTAAATTCGTACCCTTGCCCAAAAAAAAGAACAGTACGTTTATTCGTTCTAAATTAAAATATGCTTGATTGGGGTTTAAATCCATTTTCATTAATTTTTCAGCTACTTTTTTTATAACAGAATAAACATACTTTCTTTTTTTGTCTTTGAAATTGCACATGGTAAGAATCCAGTAATTTACTTATGCAACCTTTACAAAATGCAACACACTATTTTCTGTGTTCTCTGTTTTTCGCCGAAAATTTGCCTTTTTATTTTTTTGCACAGAAAAAATTAAGGGCGATAACTCTGAAATGGCTGATTTGGCTTGTTCTCAATATTGGTCAAGATATTAATCATTTTCTATTGCAATTTTTTTTTTATTCTAATTTTTTCTCCAGTATTTCTCGTTAATAGACAAATTTTTGTCAACTTAATTTTTGTTTCATGTGCAGTCTTGTCAACTTCTATGGAATGTGGCAAGAATTTTTGTATCCAGTGGGTTAAGTGTTTTAATAGTCAAAAATATTGCTACAGTTAGCATCTATTTGTAACCTCAATTTGAATAAAAACACAAGGCATGCAACTTTTTAAATCAGAAAAACGCTTGCAGAACTGTTCATGAAAATGACCACTATCCAATATGGATACAGAAGTTGAACAATTGGTATTTCAATATCCACAAGATCATACTATGATGTCAATGACATTTTAATGAACATTTGTGTCTTCCAATTAGACTCTACCTCTTTAGCCCTCATTCTGCGACTGGAGATCTTGTAGTAGTAATCTCCGCTACTGAAGTCGTGTGTGCAGTCTTGTAACAAAGCTCTCACAGCTTTCTCCGATTCAAACAGCAAATACACATAACCTATAATGGAACAAACAAGTGTGGACTGTGAGCACGCTCATAAAGGGATACCCCCAGCTTCGCTTTCAAGTCCAATTATCTCCCCTTAATGATATCCGAGGTCAATAAAAATCCTTCATGCACATCTACATATAATATACTTCCTTTATGCTGAGTTTCATTAAATTTCATCAAGCGGTTTATGAGGAGTTGTGCTTATAAGGGATGTGGACAGACGGACAGACAAGTTTGCGGGTTGTATGAAAACTGCAAAAAGATGGCAACATAATAAATGTCAACATTAACAGTTGTTAAATAGTCTGGTTTCATAAAACTTCTCAAATTGACATTTCCCCCATTTCCTTGACCTTTTCTCCATTTGAATTTTCATGCAATAAGGTTTGTCATTATCTGAGTTGAGGATAAGTTGAGATCCTCAAATCTGAGATGTTTTATAAACCTGCACTATTTTTTTATAGTGGTGATCCAAATATCCAACAGATTAGTTCTGATTCCCCAATACTCCCATTGGTTCTCATCCGTAATAAAGCATATTTACTGCTCACAAATATATCAGTCATACTAAAATCATACCATCTTTTCCTGGCCACTCAATCTTGAAAGCTCCAAATTTACTGAAGGCTGTCTGTAACCCAGCTGAAATAGATAACCAGTCATATTTATTTTTAATTATTCTTGTGGTAGACTAAAAATGTCTTGTAGATTTTACATTGGAAGAAGTCTACACAAATTTTTCTTTGCAAATACTGACCAAAAGTGCCTGCTAAACAGCAAAATTCTAAAATGAAGTCCCAAACAGGAAGTAGTTGTCCGACAGGTCTGAAAGTCGCTTTGAACGGAAAACTTGTGATACTGAACCACCCAGCCAAACTTCAAATTGTTCTCATGTACGGTTTCTGAGAAAAGCTCGACGGAAATTCATACAGACGTACGTTCTTGTGGAACGTATGGACATGAGTAAAACTTTAATGCCCCCCGACATGTTGTCACGGGGGCATAAAAAAATGACATTGTTCACATATTGTCCTTGGCCCAATGAATAAAACGTAAGGCTTTTCTACTGATTTATATAAGTAATGAAGATGGTCTTTTAACATTTCCCAGACCTAATAAACTAAGTCATGTTGAAGGGGCTATTTGATCATAACACCTGGGACCATACTACGACAGTTCACAGTGCCCACAGAGCGTCCTAGGGTGGCAGATAGGGAATGCCCTCTCATTGTCGGTTGTCAGGTAAATGGAAGGCCTGATCTCAGTGGTAATGTGTTTGTAGCCATTGCAAAATAATAAATTTTCCACCCCTACCCATAGCCCATACTTCTCCAGTGGACCTGGACATTTTTGTCCTTTTGGACCATATTTCCTGTATTGACTTATTGTGTGTTAATTTGTTCTCCTGATTACAGCTGAAACTAAAGAAAACATCCAAGTATAATAAACAATGAAGAAGATACAATGTTTGTGACCCTTGAAAGAGAATAACTGGAAACCACCGATATTTATTATCCAGACATATAATTTTATGTTACAAAGCTTATTATATATAAAAGGATCTACTTCTGATTTTTTAGTTGTAATTATACATTAAATACTGAATAACCAAAGGGACACAACCCATGCAGTAAGAGGTGAAGGTAAGATTGTTTTACTTACATTCTGTGATATCCCAAGGGACACCACCCAAGAATACTTTACAGGAGTATGTTGGATTTTTGTAATTCCTGGGAGGCAACTGTCCACTCCAAGTACAACTGGCTTCACACATAGCTGAAATAGATTCGTTAAATTTAGAATGACTTGTCAATGTTATTTATACTTAAGAAATGGTTCAACAATATACTGAAGGTAACTGGACCACAATTGACCACATGATCATATTTAGTGTCCTGATGACCATTGTTTTTCAACAAATGGACATGAAGAAGACCTCGGTAATGTTCTGCAAACATTGGAAATACTATTTGAGTAACTAGCATTTTTTGCTCAAAACCGTTAACATTGCCTCAGAGTAAAACAATATATTTAATTTGTACCATTAATTAGAAATAATAAAGCTGTACTTTTTGGTCCAAAATTAAATTAAACGATGACTTCAATTTTGGGTCGGATACCTTAAGCTGTTTTCTAACATTGTGATGTCACACCTTTAGAAGTTGTCAATACTTCAATTATTGACAAATTTTCAACATAAAAATGTGTAAATATCAATAAAAGACTTATCATCATGGTATGATCAAAGAAAAATCGCAAAAGTCTGAAACAGCCAGGTTGCCAAGCAATTGCCTTTATAAATAGGGAATGGTTTCCAATTTGTTGGAAGAAGGCTTTGGGTCAGTGTAAAAAAAATGTAGGAGTTTACACAAAATAGGTACCATCATCTGCAAATGTTCTGAAAAATTACTCGGTTTCCAAGGCTGGAAAATAAGTAAAACAAATCCTGGAAAACTTCCATTATAGCAGGTGCACAAATTTTACTGTGATGTTTCAGAGATCTGGGTTGAAAACTTTAGAAGGAGTTGATTATAAAAATAGATACCCTAATTTCCCCACCCACCAGCCTGCCCGACTTCACCATACTATAACCCGGGTTTGCACTTTGTGCAACCTGGCCAAAAAATGTCACAAATCAGTGATAATCATCAGTAATGGTAAGGTAAAAAAATGGTTTAATTTCCATATATTTAATTTTTGTATGGAATTCAGTACAGTAGTCCCCCTCTTGAAAGACCACCCTATTTGCAACTGAAAAGTGGTCTCTCAAATGGAATTAGCTATGATTAGATTGTAATTACATGTACATGTATTGTTATTATAATCATCAACTTGTTTTTATCATGTTGTGTCCAGTATGATATCTTAATTTTTACCACATTTCACAAATATATATATATATATGATATTATGTGTATTAACATTTGTTTTCTTTGTAGGTACATGTGTTATCATACTTAAGATTTATCTGTCCGCTGATTATCAATAAAGTTTCACTTATATTGGTCTTAATAAAACTGTTTTTCTTTCCCAATATCGTGCATACAATGTGTAGTTCTAACCCACTTTGTGTCATGTCACAGTGAAACCTTAATTCAGACCATTCTATGATTCAGAATATTCTTGAGACACGTGCTTTAAAAATGTTTAATTTGCATACAAATCTCGAAATTCACTGCACAAAGCTAACTAAATTATTAATTGCAAATTTTATCTGCCTAATTGAATTTTTAATTCTCAGCAAACACATTTTCAAAATGATAAACGTGTAATAAATGTAAACAGTTCGGACTACTACCAAATCTAAAAATAGCTTGGTATGTAAATTAACCAACCCTATTTTTAATCTATATTTGGGCGATTAACGCTTTCTTTCACTTGATCAAAATTAAATTATAAAAATAATTTATGGAAATCAAACACATTTTCTTTACTGAAAAGACATGAAGACAGTTCATGTAACATTATTGGGTCACGAGGCCAAGATTATAATCAAAATGGCATCGTCCTAATTTTGTTTACTATCGTATGCAAATGTACACGTCACGTGAAGATACATAAACATTTGTTATTTCAATACTCGATATAAAAACCTCAAATAAACAACCACCACACATTCTTTTATAATTTTATTAATACCAATAATAAACAATAGGTATTTTATTCAAAATCTTTCATCTGGTAAAAATCAATGATGCATTTCCGGTCGATTTCCCGAACTTGAAGTTGAACTTCCGGTGTCATTTCTAGTAAACATAAACGTATACAAATTGATAATGTGGTCGTTCATGAGGGGGGAAAACATGGTTTTTTATAGCTACAGGGCGGTCGCTGGTCGCGTTAAAGGGGTGGTCCTCTAAAAGAGGTAAATTTGCACAGAAATGAGTTAATGCAAGAAGAAAGTGGTCGGGACAAAGGGGTGGTCGTTCAAACGAGGGGTCGCTCGAGAGGGGGACTACTGTAATTTTAAAAAAGCAATGTTCTAATGAAATAAAATTTGTGGGTTAAAAATAATTGAAAGCTTTAACCACCAGACACTACTTGCAGCCTGAAATCACTCACATGGATTCAACTTAACCACCAGACACTCCTTGCAGCCTGAAATCGCTCACATGGATTCAACTTAACCACCAGACACTCCTTCCAGCCTGAAATCGCTCACATGGATTCAACTTAACCACCAGACACTCCTTGCAGCCTGAAATTGCTCACATGGATTCAACTTAACCACCAGACACTCCTTGCAGCCTGAAATCGCTCACATGGATTCAACTTAACCACCAGACACTCCTTGCAGCCTGAAATCGCTCACATGGAATCAACTTAACCACCAGACACTCCTTGCAGCCTGAAATCGCTCACATGGATTCAACTTAACCACCAGACAATCCTTGCAGCCTGAAATCGCTCACATGGATTCAACTTAACCACCAGACACTCCTTGCAGCCTGAAATCGCTCACATGGAATCAACGTTAAGGCTATCTTTCCATTATAGATTTGCACTAAAGCAGTTGGATCTGTAAGCAGAGTTTGTTTTGCTCATCATTTTTACTCCTTACAGTTTTTCTCTATCCATTCTAGTTTTCAAGCTATTAGCAAACTCTGAAACAGTCAGTAAAGAACATAACCTCAATAACAAGTTAATTGACAATTGCTGTTTAAATCTTTTTTAGATATGTTTAGTTTTGCTATTCAGTTCTATATATTATTGTTCATTTCCTATTTTTTATTGCTTAAAGGCCAAAACAAGATATTATAGAGGACAGTGTCTTGTTCTATTGGGTGTACTGGGACCACATTGTTCTGGCCTAAGTTTCATTAAACTTCCAGAACTGAGATTTTCCTAAAATTCAAATTTTCCAGCAATCTGATTTTTTGAATTGAGAACAAGTTGAGGCAATCCTCAAACTTGAGATGTTTTTTTGAAACTAGGCCCTGTTTACTTATTATTTAAAGAAATTTTATGTATTAAGGTATCCGGACCACAATTAACCACGTGATCATATTTAGCGACCCGGATGTCCATTGCTTTTCAATGGAACAGACCTCGGTAATCTTCGGCAAACATTGGAAATACTATTTTTTTGCTCAAAACTGTTAACATCGACTTAAAGTAGCACAATATGCTTAATTTATATTATTAATAGATCGATTTAATAAAGCTGTATTTCTTGGTCGGGAAAAAAAAAAACGGTGACTTCAATTATGGATCGTATACCTTAAAACAACAAATATTTAAACCTACCTGCAGCATTTCTGTGCAACCTGGCCGCCCGGTCTATAGCATATGGGTCCACATTCGCCATAAGAAATGGGTTCATTACGGAAATTCCTCTATTAGAAACCATCTGGTTACTGCTTCCCTGCTGTAGTGCACTGGTTCCCTCCCTCTGTTGCTGCAAGGCATGCTGTTGTTGTAGCTGTTGTGTTGATAAGGCTTGTTGTTGTTGAGCATTAAACAGTTGAGTGGCGACATCTGGATGTTGAGATTGAGCCTGTTGCTGTTTTTGTCTATTTCCTATGTTTAATGAATGCTGAAATTATAAATATTTCTTGAAAAAAAAAATGTTTACAGTACCTTGTGGGTGTTAATTTTAAGTCAGGGAAACAATTGTTAACAAGAGGCTCTCTAGAGCCTGTATCGCTCACCTGATTTATATAGGCAAAGAAGATGGCATATCCACATTGTCAAACTAAGTCCTGTAACTTTAAATTTTTTACTGTTATAAATAACATGATCTTTGAGACCATCCAATGAATCCTGCTGTTTGGTTTCAATTGATTCAATAGCTTCAGACATTTTTCCTATATATAGGTTTGCATGTAAAATTGATTCCTACAATTGCAGCCATTGTTGATTTTAGATCAAATGAGCAAGCATAAACTTTTAAGGGAACCATCCAATAAGTATTCACATACAATAATATGGCTTGAATCAGCTTTGCAGTTCAGAAAAGTTGGCATTTGAAAAATATTCCTATAGAGTCCACTGTTAAAACTTTGTCTGTAATGGTAATGGTAAACACAAGTAGACCACCTTTACTCGTGTTAGCTAAAACAGTTTGTTGACCTTTAAGGGGCTATAACCAATTTAATTAATCACCCGACTACATCAATCCAATTTAGACTATTGTTTACATTTATTAAAGGGCCATAACCCCTATAAGGGGTCATCTGACAATTTCAATCCAATGGACAATTTTGTAGAGCTCAATTAGCTGAACATTTAAGCAAGCAAAACCTTTTCCCTATCTTCTATCGTTCACAATCTATAAGGGTAAAAAAACTATTTCTGCAATTTAAGGGGCCATAGCCCCTATAAGGGGTCATCTGACATTCTTCAAAATTTCAGGGTAGGTAGATCTTGACGTGCTGATCACTTTTACCCTGTGCCAGAATTTTGATATCTGTCAACGTTTTTGAGTTATTTGCAAAAAACTGCTGTTTTACCCCCCCTGTTCTATTTTTAGCAACGGCGGCCATGTTTTTTATCGGATCAATTTAAAATTAGGATCGTTTGTAGCCAACATGTCATTTATAATTCCTATCAAGTTTCAGTCAAATTGGTTCAGTAGTTTCAGGCAAGAAGATTTTTGAAATTGTTAACGGACGGTTCGCAATCTATAAGGGTAAAACCACTATTTCTGGCATTTAAGAGGCCATAGCCCCTATAAGGGGTCATCTGACATTTTCAACCCAATGACAATTTTGTAGAGCTTACTTAGCTGAAAAATATGCAATTGAAATAACTTCAATATCTTATATAGTTCTTGAGATATAAGACAAAATTAGTGCAAAACTCAGAAAAAATTAAGAAAAGGGGCAATAACTCCCACATGGTTTGTTGGAATTTCTTCAAAATTTCAGGGTAGGTAGATTTTCACGTGCTGATCACTTTTAACCTATGCCAGAATTTTGATATCTGTCACCGTTTTTGAGTTATTTGCAAATAACTGCTGTTTTACCCCCTGTTCTATTTTTAGCAATGGCGGCCATGTTTTTTATAGGATCAATTTAAAATTAGGATCGTTTGTAGCCAACATGTCATTTATAATTCCTATCAAGTTTCAGTCAAATTGGTTCAGTAGTTTCAGACAAGAAGATTTTTGAAATTGTTAACGGACGACGACGGACGCATAGTGATGGCATAAGCTTACATGGCCTTCGGCCAGGTGAGCTAAAAATGTTAATGAACATTGTGGTGTCATTGAAATGGAGCTATAACACTGTTTTCATTAGGGTGGCTACATTCAAATAAGGTAGGAGACGCAGAGGCCGCCATGTATTTGTATTTGAATACTCTAAAATGTTTTGTGGATTGGACCAAAATTTCATTATTTTAAACTTTCGCCGATTTATCAAATGAAAAAATTGGGGTTGCCTGCTTAAACTAGATGTTTCTAAAGAGCCTGGATTGCTCACTTGACTCAGCTGTTAAAATGGGATTAGTGCATATAAAGAACCACACTTTTTTTTAAAGGCAGATGTTCCAGTACATTGTTTCATGCAAATTTTTACAATTGTAATGCAATGTTATTTTTTTATCTCTTTAGTGTTTTTTTTAAGAAATGGGACAACTGGAAAACCAATCATTTAACAAATTTCAACCTGAAACCAATTGAACAACTATGCATCTAGCTCTATTACAAGGAATTGTTGAATACTTCTGCAGAACTCACTGTCAAATTAGACGTTTTAAGGAGTATAACACCTATCAGGAGTTGTCTAACATATTCACATCTTTTTTGTATGATTTAATGAAGAAGTCAAGGGGCCATAACTCCTTAACTGCTGTTCTGACAAACTTAACTTTCAAATAATTTTTGTAGATCAAAATGATCTGAACAATTTTGCAATGCTAACTTTTTTCTAGTTCTAATAATTTTTAAGATTGGAGGAAAAAATGCAAAATATCAATTTGACTTTTATAATCGTTTTGTGTTTAACACCATTTTCAGTAATTTTTCAGCTATTTCAGGCATCCAGTTTTTATTGGGGGAGGTCCAGCTTTTTTTAGGGAAAAAGTAGAAATTCCTGAAAACCCAAAACCTTCGCTAGGAAATCTGGCAATTCTTGTCAATTAAGATTGACAATCTCAGTGTTGACAGACCACATGATCAATAGTAGACTAACTACCTTAACCACTTGGCCACTGAGGTCCCTTCGACTATTTGACACAATAATCCTGCAAGAGGTCTTCGACTCCAATTCAATTGAGTTGATGGAGCATTTTGTATAATATTTGATGATAAAGATTTTCTTATTTCGGTTAAACTTTTACTTGATCAAGGAAATGTGCAAAAGTTTCAAATATATCATTTCAGTGCTTTTTGAGAAGAATTTTAAAGAAAAAATCTTTATACTTTGGACTGATGAAAGAGAATCATGCTAATAGATCACATGACCCTATGGGTCAAGCTAGCTAAAAAACACTGGTCTGACACGCCATCATAATTGCATTTTGAGATATTGTCCTAAAACATGTGCAGACACTTCTGTTCTATTTTTAGCAACATTGACCATGTTTGTCCATAGATCAATACAACTATGAATTCTATGGATGATTTTGGTCAAGCAATTTCAGAAATTTTTTAGTATGAATGATTGTGGCCAAGTGATTTTATAAACTATTTTTCAACATAGTTGACAACTGATGGACAACAACCACATGACGAAAAACAAAGTGATGCCATGTTATCAAAAGGACCTTGGGTCCAGTAAGATTAAAACAATCGCCCGACATACCATCATATCAATAAGTGCTGCCTCAGACCCTTCACTACTGATGCCGCTTGTGTCCGAATCTGCTGGAGATGTGCTCCTCCTTCCACCTGATATAAGGTTAGAATACAGTATCTTTTCTACAGGAGACAGTGTATCATTCATTGGGCTGTTTGGAGAAATGGTCCCATAATCACTGGAAAAAAAAAACTTCCTCTGTTCATAACTTGTAAGTTCCCACTGTAATTCACAGTGTAAAATACTCTTTTTTGCATGAAATACAAGTTTTTATCAAGATTAGTTATCCAACTTGAAGATATTAGTAGTAAAAACAAGAAAATTTGTCTCGGCGAGACTTGTGTTCTGCTTGGTACATATTGGTTGTTCGTTGCTATCTTTCAGCTATGCTAGTATCAGATCTCATTTATATTCCATTTTCTCTTATGTGGTCCAGTTAACAATTGGTATTTACCTAATTTTCAGCACGTAATCTATTACTTTAATAACTGTAACTGTATATAAAGGACTTGTGGTCTTACCTGTTAGGTGTACTAGGACTTCTATCTGAACCTTTGATGGCCCTGGAATATTTCTGTGGGGTTGTGTAGATGTCAGGTTTATAACTGTAAATTGAGGACTGGGGAACGTGAGTCTGTTGGGGCTGCTGCTGCTGTTGGGAGGCAGGAACAGAAAATAACTGGAAACCTAAAATAATAAAAAATTAAGTATTGTAGAGTTAATTGATTATAACAGATTATTTACGTTTTTTTGAAACGTTATGCATTTTCTTGCCCCTTACTGATGGAAGGGCAACAGCAGCGAGACAAGATGACAAGAAAATGCATAGAGTTTCATTAACGTAAATTATCTCTTTATAATTGCTGATTTGTAACATAGTGTTGACTTAACAATGTCTTGACAGCAAGGTGAAATCTTACACTTGTAGAGTGAGATGGGATAATACCGTACAAAGATTAAAGGAAAATACTGCTAAATAGTGATAATTATTTTTTTTGTTCAAGGCATTGCTTAGACTTGTACTACTACCGATAAAAATTGCAGACTTTATGTATTTAACTCTTTTTCAAAAGTGGTATGTTTTACAATAGAATTACACAATGATAAACAGCGACCAATGAGAAAAAAAGTAAGGCCTTTACCGATTAATACCTAACGCTTTTAACTCTGCTTAAAAATTTTTTGTATTTTAAAAAATAAATATGCACCGGGGTGCAAAAGCAGAGTTGCCGTATTTTATTAACCAAAACTTCCTTGTCTTCATTTTAAGATTTAACATAATTGGTTATTACAAATTCAACCGCCCATAAGTAGTTGAGAACTTTTTGAGTTATGGTCCGGAAACCACTAATTCAAGAAATTTTCAAACGTTTTTCTGTCACTGTGACCTTGACCTTGAATGGATTTACCCCAAAATCGATAAGGTTCCTCCTCTTATGGCATGTAACAATATAGCAAAGTTTCATTAAAATCGATTGAGAACTTTTCGAGTTATGGTCCGAAAACCACTACTTCAAGAAATTAACTACTGTTTTTCTGTCGCTGTGACCTTGACCTTGAACGAATTTACCCCAAAATCAATAGGGTTTCTCTTCTTATGGTATGTAACAATATCCCAACGTTTCAATAAAATTGGTTGAGAACTTTTTGAGTTACGGTCCGGAAACCAATCGTTGACGCCCGCCCGCCCACCTGCCATCATCATAACAATAGTCGAGTTCAACTTCGTTGCAACTCGGCTAAAAAATTGTATCAATTATTTACACTTAACCTGTATGTTGTGTAAAATCATTGTTTAACATCAGACATTTCTTCATAAACGACGGGTTTCATGTCATGTGATAAAAATCTCCATAAAAATACAATTAAAATTGGCGGGCTTAGCTATGGTATAATCAACCAACTGTAGTGTTAGCCCCACCTCTTGCTGTCATTCAAAGTATAAATGAACTGCATAGATTGGCATGGGATTGACAGCAATGATGTCACAAATGTTATGTTACAAACCACACCACGCCTTGACATTTGTTTGAATATGGTAATTTGTAAAAGTCGTGGTATATACAATACCCATCATAACTTCTGTAGATGGGTGCGGCAGAGCTCCAGATAAGAATTTCTTCATTGGGTTTTTCACCGATCTTTTTATATATCACTTTTATCATTTATTTTTAACCCACTCAAAAATAAGTTAATTGGTTTTTTCATCCATCTAAAATTAATTGAATTGGGTTTTTTATGCTCACAAAAAGGTATTTCACTTTGGTTTTATACATGTAGATAACCTTTTGTCGTTTTGCATCTTGTGAAATAAATCTCCATACCTGGAGCACCGTATGCTGCATGAAATATACATTACATTCGGAATACCTCGGTTGTTACGTTGCAAAATAATGGGAATCATAATTACCCAACTTTGTGTATTTATTGGAATGAATCAACACAATCACTGAACAATTTTATGCACTCTGCGAATGAATTAAGCATGTTTCTAAAAATTGATTGGGTTTTAGGCCTTTGATATTGCATTTTGCAATGCAAAGCTATAAAAATAATTGGGTTTATGAAAATTTTATTGTGTATTTCAAGGACTTTTCAAGGTCTTTTTAAACATTTTCAAGGTCCTTTTGAAAGGTGTGACATCGTCAGTTTCAATAACCAAAAACATAACATTAATTTGAATACTGTTACTAAAAGGGCACAAGTGATTTTATAATAGATAGTCCTAACAGATGTAGTCTGATTAAAACTTAGTTCCAAATTATCTTGCCTCTTTAAAAATAACAATGAGACAGCAAAACTTGAAGAAAAGCAAATTATATAAGCAAATTGAGCAGTAAAGTGAGATTTCAATCTGTATCATAAATGTATTACTATAGTTAGCACAACGTTTGCCTACCTGGGTAAATAGCCGACATAGTGTTGTAGAGATTTTGTTCATAATCATAATAGTTGGTTGAAGCTACCGTGTCGTGTTGTGTCTTTTGCCTACCTGGATAGATAGCCGACATGCTGTTATACATGGTCTGGTCGTAGCTTTGAGGAATCTGATCATGGTTTGACTGAGACATTTGTAATGGTATTTGTGGCATGGCCTCTGAAAATAAAGCTCGATCGTAAATTAAAGGTTGTATGCCACTTTCATCAGTTTACAGGTGTTTATGCTTTTTTAAACTTTTAGCAATTCTAATGATTGTTTTCAGTAATGTGGGCCATTTGTCTGCAATTTAAAATTTTGATGATCAATTTTTGACTTTGACATAATTTCACATATGTCCAGAATCGGAAGTTAGTTTTGTGATTTGTCAGATTAACGGCAGAATTTAGTCCTATTACATGTAATATAGCAAATAAAAAATTCTAAATTTGATCTATTTATACAAAATTCAAACATTATTTACACATCTCTATTAAAGCTCCAGACTATGCGCAACTAACTAGAAACGATCTTTATTGAAGAAATTTCTTTTTTGTCTTTGAAAAAGCAAGTGGAAAATGCTATGTTGATCATTTTTCGGTATAAGGATAATGGTGACCTAATTTTAGTTAAACCTTCAAGATGAAACACATCATTCTTAGGGTTCTCAATGTTTTTCATGTAGTAAAGTTATTTAAACATAGGCACTAATGTCAATTAATACAAAACACACAGAGGGTTATTAAAAAATGTCAATAATTATCATCACGTATCAAAAATTATCGATCTTAAGCACAAAACCGATAAAAACAAATGCCATGGAAAGATATCAAGACTGACCATGGCTGTATATGTCAAAGTGCAGGGAGTGATTCACTCCTGCTCTGCTACATTACGAGTAATGAGATTAATTCATGCACTCGCCAAAAAAAACCCGAGGGTATGATTATTCGTTCTAGTCCAAAATCGTGTCAAGGATCACCTTTTAACAGTAAAAAGACCATTTACATGTTACCCATGTGTTACATCATATAAATCTAGGTTAAGTCTTTAAGAAGATCTTCATGCACAAATATTTCCAAGTCATAATGGTGTTTTTAGAAACACTAAAATATAATGAATAGCAATTGAATTACCTAAAGAAAAATTCATTTCCGACACAAACCCCAAAACCTAGAAAAGCACAATTTCCGACAGTAATTCTGTAATGGGTATTTTTAGACTCAAATTTGGGATAAACGCAAAAATTCTGAGATCGTTTGTTTTTTGTTTTTTTAGTGGTGATTAAAACCACTTTTAGCAATTTTTCAGCTATATCATGGAGCCCAGTTTTTATTGGGGGAGGAAGCTGGAGTACCCAGAGAAAACCTCCCAAACTTCGGTAGAAAAACAAGCAATCCTTGTCAATTAAGATTGGAGTCGCATGCACCATGCCCGCAGCTACGACTCGAACCCGCAACCTCAGTGTTGACAGACCAAGTGATCAATTGTATACAAACTACCTTAACCACTCGGCCGTGGAGGGCCCCCTCCAATTTGTAGTAAACACATCAGCCATTAAGATTAGAACTCATCACAGCAGCTACATTATTGTTGCTACCCGTCGCACAGTTTTGGGATAACATTTGCCTATAATCGTAACTATTCAAAGATTTGCATATGGAATATAATAAAGATGGATATTAATATAGTATTATTTTAAGCCAGAATTGCAAAAAATGAAACCATTACATTCATCCACAATTTGCAGTACATATAAGCAATAAGGCAAAAATAGTGAAACAAATATTTTTAAAGCTACTTACGTTTTTGTTGTTCTTGTGGGAAAGATATACCAGTCAATGAAGATAAATCAAGTGTGTTATCCAACATCGCATTAATACGTTTGAAGATATCCAGGTTATGGGCATATTTCATACTTCCTGCCTGTGTTTCATAGTCTTCAACATTGATTGCTGGGATATCGGAGTTCTGAAAATAGTATCTATTTTAATATAACATGCATAAAACACACACCCGTGGTAAAATAAGTGTATACTCATAATCAAGGGCAAACAATCAACACTGGAAATGTCATAAATTTGTGTCCTAAATGACAGACAAGTCCAGCAACTCACTTAAAGTAGTTGATACAAGTTTATATATTTGTCCTATTAGAATGGAAATAATTCATTGTGGGCATGAATATATACTGATTTTACCATGGGTTGGCTCTTGATGCCCATTCTTTTGCCCCTCTCTAATGCTCTGGGTTAAATTTTTTTTTTTAAAAAGGCCAACCCATGTTAAAATCGGTACAAGTTCGTATCTTAATGAATTATTTCTTAAATAATTCTGCAAAATAAAAAAATGTTTCCCTGTCTGCAAATTTAGTAAGCCTTGCATGCATATCTACAAATATAGGTCTTCACAGGCAGTATTTTATTCCCTAGCATTCATCCTTTCTAAGAATTGTTATTAAGCCCATTACAGTTTTGTGACAATTGTATTCGGCTCCATTTTATTTCATTAGCTATCATAGCTCAATCTTGTAGTTTTTCAGACCTGTTAATCCCTTTTCACGTGAGCCCACTTTGACAGTAGTATTGCACGTTTGTTAATTTAAAATGAATTGTATTTCGTCACAACTTTTTATGCACTTTATCGTGCAAAGTTTAACTTTACTTCCAACCTCTATCAGTGTTTGGCCAGTGGTCTATTCCAAACCAACAAATATAATTATTCATTAATTTTTTTTTTAAATCATTCCAATTGTTTTTAACCAACATGGGTACTCTAAGTTGGCTTTCTGTTTGGTTAGTGCACAGAGGATAACACTCACCCACTTTGCAGTCAACACTTTAAAAATTGAAGAAATCAATAAAATTGTAATTTTTAAATTCCTCAACCGAAATATTTATATTCACTTTAATACATACCAACAATTTAGAAACATCTTTGCAAGATCTCAAAGTCAAGAATTTTAAGTCCAATTGGCTCAGTTCCCTTGACATGATGCAACTTGGCATGATGAATTAAGAAGCACCAACTTGGGAGGATGAATTTGATGTTACTTTTAAACATTAGAGTTATCTCCCTTTTAGTCATCTCTATTGTCGAGTTGTTAAATTATTCCAAATAAATTAATTGTAAACAGATTCTGAATATCATTTGTGTTAATAAACCTATTAGTATTAGTCTAAAACTGAATGGTAAATTATTGCTGTCGATTCCAAAAAATTTTGGATATTATGATGCCAATTTATGTTAATGTCATTAAAAAATAATTAATTTTAAAGTTTTTTTTTTAAATTAAATTGCTATCCTCTGGTTTTCCTACCTTTTTCAATTATTTATTTATTTGGAGACAAGTATTTGAAATGCAGAAACTTTAAATGTGACATACACAATATGGTGCCAGAAATTGTTATGGCAACCACAAAAATTAACTACTTGACCCCTCCCATTTATTAAAATGTTCTTTTATTTTTATATATTAAACTTTTTTTTATAAAAAAAAAAAAGGTTATTTTGTTTGATAAAAAGAACTGAACTAGCACCAAATTTGTGCAAAAACCATCATATTTAATTAAAAACAGTTTTTCAAGCTTTAAAAATCTTACTAAATATAGTTTTCAATGAAAAAAAAAAGTTTAAAATAAAAAAAAAACAAGATAACATTATGCAACAAATATTGATTAATAAAGACACATCCAAAGGGCACGACAATTTTCTTGAGGACTTTTTTTCTGTTGCAAGCAATTTTTGACAACAGGTTGGAAATTGAAACAAATTTATTGAGGAGTTTAACAATATTATTTTAACTATATAAAAACCCCAAATGGCAATTCATCTCAATACATGGTCTACACAGGTTATAAATCTTATTACTTCAAAGAAAAGTATACCTGATCTCCTATTTCTATAGAAAGATCAAGTTTTTATAATCTTGAGTAATTTGATCACACTAATTGCCTTCCAATATATCAAAATGTTTGTCAGTTAACCAAAGAAATTAAGAAGCTAAAATTGACCAGAACTACTGACCACAACCCAGGTGTTGGCTACAATAAGCTCTGACCCTATTAAAGGTCATTTATATCAGTTTAATTCAGGTCAATCTATCATTATTACACAGCTGTGATTTTTCTGCATCAAAGAAAGGCTGGGGGGATAAAAAGACTTTGGAGGGTATCTGAAAGTTGGACCTGCTAATTTGTTTGAATTCATTCTTCAATAGAACATGTAGAAGGGACATTTGTCCATTTGAGTGTCCACAATAAAAATAGGTCTCTTGTTTATTGGGTTCTGCAGTTTCTTTTTTTTTCTTATTATTTGTCCCCTTTACAAGTTTGACATTGTGAATATTTTGAAACTTAGCAAGCCCATCAGCAGCTACAAAAGGCTAAATTCCCCATCACTATGGAATTAAAAATATTTTTCCAACAGCAGTCTAATTTTGGTTCTGTTGATATTTTTTAGTGATATTGCAAACAGTTAATCAAACTATCGGTCAGACTGTGAATACTCCAACTAAACAACTTTCAAATATAACTGATCATCCATCATCTTGGCTATTGGGACATGTGTATGATAAACTTATGTTTTAATCTTTCACTTTAATAATTAGTGAAAAAGTCTGCAATTTAATTTATGTACCCTTGATTTCAGAATTGTTTTCCCCTTAAATAAGTTTTCACAAAATGATATATATAAATGTAAAATTAAACAGGTCGAATTAACAGTGTGTCGTCAATCGGACAATACATGCATGTCATTGCCATTGGAAGACAGTTTAAAACTTTTAAGAACCTACCCATCCCCATACTTCAACTGCCAAAATCGAAATAAAATTTGTGAATCAAGTAAAATAGTTTATTTGCCGTTTAAACAATATGCAGGCAGTCCTGTATTTATCAATAAGCGTGCATACAAATCGAGTAGACCTGCAAAAATTTAAATGGTGACACATCAACTACGTTTTGTAGATGACATAAAAATGGAATTAAATCTTTCTGCTAAAAATGACTTGAATGAAAAAATGTATAATACAAATCAATATCTATATTCTTTAAAGCAACTTCTACTAAATTTAAATAAGATATTTCTTTCATTCAATGGCCGAGTGAAAAACGTATTTCCTACCATGACCTGTTCTGCAGCAGACCCACGGAAAGGAAATGGACAACAGCAGAGGGGAGATGTCAATTCCGAGACATGTCGGCGGGAATTAGTTTTATATCACATCTTAGACATTACTCACCTGTTTGATTGGATGAATATAAAGTTTTCATTTGCATAAGAATTGGTCTTACCTGTCAAAAATGTTCTGTTCGGGGAATCCTTTCCGTTCCACGTGCTCAAAAACAGAGTCGTCTGTTGGGCAGTACGCAATTATCGAATTAAAAATAAAAACACAGTCCATACGAAATTCGATTCTCCACGCTCCGTTTTCATTGCTTTTATCGTCACAGATTTGATGGATTTATTACATCTCATTAAATCTTAAAATAAAATGCCATCTTGAACTAATGTCACGCCTATCACCCCTCTTGGGAGATTTGGACTAGACTTCATTGATAAATTAAATGATTGCGCAATTACTTGAACCGTGAGAAAATACTCATTACAATTTTAATGTTTTTTTTGGCCTGTAAATATACATTGTAATTATTTTAAGTATAAATGTCATAAATATGAAAAGGACCAGTGGTCGGGTTCCGATGTTCAATTTATTAAAATTTATAAAAATAATTTTCGCATTCGATTATTTATTATTCCAAAAAAATCTTTGGAAGTTGATAAGATCAGAAAATCAGAGATATACAAGTATATGTCTGATCAAATGTAGCCTATTAATATATTTCGCGAAACGTTTGTTACATAAATAGTAAATTTTACAACAATAAATAATAAATTTAAATAAAAAATTTTAAATTTTAAAATTCCAAAACTAGTAAATTTAAAGACATTTCTAAAGTAGTCATAAATATCCAAATGAACGTTTTTTCACGATTCTCTAGCTGCTATACGACAGACATAATGATGCTTATTCAATGTACTTTATTTATTCAATGCATTTTGTACTTGAGGGGGGGGGGGGGGGTTGATAGCACATAAACATAAAATAAACATAAAAGAAAGAATACAGTACAAAAACATAAACAATTAAAGAATACATTCTTATGATAGTAGAGTCCACTTTCCTCAGTTCTAAAGGATTTTAATACATGCATAAGATCTTCAGAGGTTAAAATAATTTTTAGGTTATTAATCAAATCAATTGTCATATTTATTGTCATATAAACATCTTAACAGAGTTTGTGACCAAAATCATATAATTAAACAATATAACAGTAGAAATACGCAATTAACATATAAAACATAGTATTTTACATGAACAATGTATGTATTTGCTTTGCAAGTATTTAATTAAGAGTCCCCCATCCTCAATACTAATGATTGTTTTAATTAGGAACTTATAACATTAACTTGTTTATAGCTATTTGGATTTAGAAGTATTTTCGAAGTTTTTCATTTCACCTAACACAACAAACTTTTTTCCGGGGGTAAATGTTTGAGGTTTTTCGCACAAATGAACTTAATTGCCAGGGGAACCATATGGAAATGCATTGTAAATAATTGCTCTTTTGTAACCTTTAGCGTTGTGAGCGTAATGACCAGAATTTACACATTTACAAAATTACTGGTTTTTGTTGTTGTTCCATTTTACATAAAATTGATTCGGAGGATTAGTAGTATCACGCGCGTGTTGACAAGTATCTGACATTGAGAAGTTAAGCATAAGGTCTTATAAGGAAATGACTCTCCAATGAAATTGCACACACAATATCTTTTTCATCCCCAGTTGTATATAAGATACCGATCAGTATTAATTGGGGGGGGGGACCGGTGCATTTCAAATTATCATGTTTAAAAAAAGACTTTAGCTTAACTCATTGAAATACAAGAAAGTTGCTGATCTACATCAGATGTGTTATAAGAAAGTGGGTGTCCTGTCTAGTGAATAATTTTATGGTTACAATTCAGTATTTATTGTTGTTAAACAAATTGTGCGATTACAGTCTGTTGGTTTTAAATTAAAACGTCAGAAATTTGTTTTTCGTTGATGTTTTGCGTTAAGAAAAAAGCCACTTGTTGTCCTATCAGTACTGAAAATAACAAAACTTGGAATCCCATGTATATGCCTGCATTAAAAAAGTATGCGTCCTATTGCATTTTGCACCGGTCCCTACACCCCAATAAATACTTATTTTAATTTCCACATGTATTCAACTATTAATGACAAATAAAAACGCCAGGATAGTGTCAGGTCATCCAAAGAGACCTGTCGTTAATTTCCAAAAAAAGGAGAGGCGTATGGCAGCTGCTACAAAAAGTCCGTCCCTTTCTTTCCAGAGGCAGTCAAAATTTTGTCCCCGTTAGTCCATTCCATATTCCGAAGTTTTGTTGTCGTTCTAAATATAGCTAAAAAACTGCTATCTGGATGATGTTAAACAACTTATGGATCTTATGGATCCATCCGTCCGTCGCTCCATCCATCTATCCATCCATCCAACCAACTAAGTATGTTCTTTCATCCATCCCTAAGTCTGTTCATTTATCCGTCCGTCCGTCTATTCATAAACATTGACCAAATGATTTCGTTTACATCTGGCACCCACCGAGTTACTCTGTTTAGAGGACCATTGCTCCAGCGGAGTTCGGTGATCATCCATGTAATCTAACTACAGCAGCATCAGCACTAATCATCCACTATTGATTACCGGCGCACTAACATTAAGGTTGCGAGTTCGAGCCTCACTTCAGAGACGTTAAACTTGCTTGAAAAGGATTGCCAATTTTTCCTGCTGAAGATCTTTACTGGTATACTTCTCCTTCTTCTAACACAAACTGGCGCGATAATATAGCTGAACAAATTGCCGAGTGAGCATTCAAACATACAATATACAAAAATCCGTTATTCGTAAAGTTTTCTGCGCAGTAAACAAAAGCCGTTGGAAATTTTACCTTAGGTTTAGAAATTAGCTATGTATATTAGCTATTTCACATGAACATTTTGCAATTGAATTTTAAAAGCTTCTCATCTTCTAGTGATAACAAATGATAGTATAAACAAATCGTGACACGGAATTTTGATGCACATTCTGTCAAAGGTTTTATCAAACTTTTACAATTTGACACTTATCGGTTCACAGATGTCGCATTAAAGGGAGATAATAATTGTGACGGCTGATCTTTCCTGATCTTTTTAGCCATGTCGTATCTTGGGTCACTAGTGTTTTATTATGTATGGCTACTTAGTTTTATTGAAGGTAAGAATTCATTTCTTAACTACCAGTATCAAACATTTTAAAAGATTTCTTATCTCCGAGCATTTAAAACAATTAAAAATATAAAAATTACGAATATCCTTTCCTTTTAAGATTTCAATTATATTTAAATTACGTCATATTCTAGCTATAATGATAGATTTCGATCATAAACAAAAAAAAATAAAGTAACCCTATATTTTTAAGTAAATATTTATAATGATTTCATCATTTTCATTTAACTATCTAAGTAATTTGAAAACGGATATAATGCATCATTTATAAATAAATACATTAGTTGATACATATTTATTTCCATAATAACATACAAAGTTACAGGCTGATATATAAATACAAAAACAGAAAAGATTCGGAAACACGCCAATAAAATCTGATATCAAGTCAGTTTCCTAATTATTGAAAGAGTATTACTTTATCAAGATGTGTAAACATGCACATGGGGGAAATCTGGTTTTATAATATAGCCCTTATTTGACACAAATATAAGGAAAACTTTGAAGTAATGACGAAATGCACAAAAAAATATGATATTGATTGTTTACTTGTTTTGAGTTTTGATAAATAGATCTGTATTGTGTTCAAGTGTTAGGCTCTCTGACACAAATATATAGTAAAAGGTTTACATCAACAGGTACAGGGGGCCTTGGTGGCCGAGTGGTCAAGGTAGCTTGTCTACTATTGATCACGTGGTCTGTCAACACTGAGATTGCGGGTTCGATTCTCACTGCAGGCAGGGTGTACTCGACTCCAATCTTAATTGACAAGGATTGTCAGTTTTCCTACCGCAGGTCCGGGGTTTTCTCCGGGTACTCCGGCTTCCTCCCCCAATAAAAACTGGACGCCATGATATGGCTGAAAAATTGCTGAAAGTGGCGTTAAAACACCATCAAACAAACAAACAAACAAATCAACAGGTACATTGCAGTTAATAGTAAAATGGTATTGTCTCTAATGTTTGTGTATATGACAATAAAGTAAGTAATGAGCATTTGATTCAGTGTGTCCACATACACAGTTGACTAGATTACGTAAGAAAAGGTGTTAGTTCAGAGAAGAGCAGTTCATGCGTAATTTGAGTGGGAATATTTGACCTTGTCTAGAGCCAGCATAATAATATTTTGGAGGTAACTTATTAACTTGATTTTTTAAAATTGTTTTTAAAACTATAAATAGAATTTTGAATGTCAGGTGGGTGCTTGTTCTTAATTTCACACGATGAACAATAGTACCCAGTATCTTGTAGATAAGGTAGAAAATGTCCAAATTGAGGCAATGCGTATCGTTACGAGTGGGACAAAATTTACATCTATTCAAAAACTTTACACAGAAACGGGATTGGAAAAACTTTCTGACAGGATGGAAAAACATCGATTAATGGTTTTATATAAGATTATCTACCAGCTATACGCCAGAATATTTAAGAAACCTAGTTCCAAATTAAGTGGTGTATGTACATGGTCATTTTATTAAACAATCAAATAATCTGACATACACACGAGAAGTAACCGCTATTCGGACTACTTTCTACCTTCTACGATAAAACTCTGGAGCATTTACTTTTTTGTAGTAAAATATATGAATATGTTTATAAACACACCTAACAATATAATATCTTCTTTATGGCGGATTTGGAATGCGAAAGAAACGCTGTTGGTCGAATCCTGGGAACCGTATGAGTACACAGTCCTGCAACTTACTGCCGATTAGCAGATGTTGGTTAATGTTTATATTATATATTTGCTACTCTGAATATCACTGAGGCAGGGTGTGCTTGACTTCATTGTTTTAGACCAAGATCGAGTGTTTTCTCCGGCTTCCTCTTCCAATAAAAGCCCGACGCCACAATATAGATTAACTAGCGGCAATTTGGATATATTCAGGACGAAAACATGTACAGGTAACAAGCAGTTACGGAAAGTTAATTTTCATGACTGATAGTGTGATATTGCGACTCCGTCGTTAGAAGTTTCCGACTGAGAATAAACTACTGTTTACAAAGTGTTTTGATAAAACCATAGAAATTTGACGATAATTTTGAGGAGCTATCAAAAACAAGTACTATCTTTAAAAAATGTAGTTGACGCATTTAACTCTTAGAGATGTATGTAAAGTAGAAGGGAAAATGAACAAACAACAATAAAACAAAGATAAACTTTTCGAAAATTAACGAAAGAAAGAGACAAACATTAACATTTTCTTTCATTGATTGTGAGCGCAGTTAATTGTATCCAATCAAAATAAGGCTATAATATAAGAATGTTGCTACATTTATGTAGTAATCAGGGACTTTTTAAACATGTTATTAAAACTATAGGGTATTATCAAAAAGAAAGAAGATATGCATTAGTGGCTTTAAAATCATAGAGGTAACAATAAACATATTTAAATTATCCCCAATGAAACCCAAAAGCTATTTCAGAAGTTGAAGACCACAATAGTAGACAAAAAAATTACAAAACTTTCTATGTATATATCGGAGTTGTAAGTTTTTTTTTCTGCTGTGTAGCGTATAAATTAACTCGAAAACAAGTTAGTTAACATTTTAAAATTTTAAAACAGCATCTTTTTTAAAAATAAATTTCATAAGCAAATACATGCATCAATATTTATTACAATTTACTATTATATTAATTTGAGTATATTTTAAAATCATTATGGTGACTTTTAAGTAAAATATTTTAAATAGAATTGTATTAACATTAACACAAAATGACCTTCAATACTAATTAAACGTGAATTGAAATCTTACAATGTGTATGCTATTCCAAAATGGGGGGGGGGGGGCGGAGATAAACTGCTGAATGGATAATTGAGGTCCAAATAAATAATTGTAACGGAACCATCAGTGAATTTTACTCTTAATTCTGTATTGTAAAGAAAATGTGTTTTTTTTTTAACCAACCTGTCTCATGCAAGTCATTTGGCGTTTCGACAATTACCAATGACATAATTACCTTTGTATAGGAGCATTTGTATGAAAATAATTTCATGATGGAGAGTGCGTGTGTTAGGCGGTCAAATCAAGAAAATATGGAGTAATACATCACCGGCGTGAGGATTATTTACAGATAAGATGGTCAACAAAGCAAATATAATTCTACCCCAGACGAAATGCGCAAAAATTACACTCCGCGTATGGTTTTATCATTTAATTATTGTTTTTCAGTTCTAAAAGGCATTCTTTGGCATAAAAATCATTTCCTAAAGTTTAATTACGACTACCAATTGTTTTAAAACACCAGTCTTCTGGAATAACAATTGATGAATGCAAATACGGATACTTTTCAACGTATACCATAGTAGATTGTTCGAACGCAGCATTTTTTACTATTTTTGTCCAATCACAATGCAAGTTTGTATTCAATAATAGTATGTCACCATGGGTAAGCGTCTTTAAGTTCAAAGGTCACAATTCGAAAAAATACCGACTGCGTCGGAAAAATATTTGGTAAAACTAGCAATAAACATAATACATGCCACAGTTCAAAGGTCAGATATTCGAGTTGAATTCTAGAAGCCTTATACACTATGTGTAGGTCGACAAGTTCAAAGGTCAGATATTATGTAACTACACTGAATACAGCTGCGTGTACGTCATTGTCAAAAATAAAAACAATCACTTTTTGACACGTGTCTTACTTTCCTTTAACAAGTACATATGTTATCAAGTAGACCAGAAAACGATAACGTCGGCCGATAGTTTTAAGTACAACATATTATAGATCGAGAGACTCGTCAGGTTAAGTCGAAAAAACATTACAACCATGGCATTATACAGTCAAGTGATCCTAGCATTACTTTGGGGAGTTTTTAATGTCCTACGCCTACAAATTATTTGGTGGACAAATAATCATGGCACACTCTGTTGAATTTTATTGGTTGCGTGCGATAAAGCATATCTATGGCACGCCGTTCTGGTCAAAAGTATGATTCAAAATATCATCACAAATTACACACTCAAAATAAAAAGATACACACAAAATTTTACGAAAAGCACACTCAAAAGATAGATTGAAATTACACACTCAAAATTTTAATTCATGCACTCGAAACAGAAAACCTATACACTCAAAATTGTGCGCAGCTTTTTTACGCAGGACTTATAAATATTCATTAAATTGATTTGAATATTTAAATCCTGGTTTTTTTAAGCTTGAAACGGGTCCCTGTAAAACAACGAACGAAACAGACGAAATAATTTTTAAATTGTTTACCTCCTACCCTCGGCCCTGTATCTCAGACTCATTTTAACTATAGAGTGTGATTTATTTCATTATTGAATTATGTTTTATTGTAAAACAAATAGTTTTATCTACGAGTTTATAAAATGCCTGTTTCGTTTCGTTTCTATTTTGTTTCTTATTTTACTGTAACCCGGGACATTTTCGGTACTCTCTGAATCCGAAGGTAATACGGGGTTAAGGGATGTAAAAATTCCATTGTATTTTCACACATGGGTAACAAGGACTTTAAAACTCAAAAACCACCCAGATCATATTTTATTTATTTATATCTTAATATTTATGGAATTTGCGCGAAAACAACACGCACAAATTTTAGTGCGTAATTTTCAGTTTTGAGTGCATGAATTAAAATTATAAGTGTGTTATTTCAATCCACCTTTTGAGTGTGTGTTTTCGTAAAATGCATATTTCAATTTTGAGTGCGAAATTAAAAATTTTGAGTGCATATTTTAATTTTGAATGTGTATTTTAAAATTTTGAGTGTGTAATTTGTGATTATATTTTGAATCATACTTTTGACGAGAACGGCGTGCCATACATATCCCTTAATTGTAATCAATAATAATCGAAAGACTCGATCGTCTTGTTATTTTTAAATATGAAAACATTATTCACGTAGAATTACCATTCAGATTAATGTACTTATATAATTTTCAGATGAAGACACAAGTGACAAAACGCGCGTTTATTAAATTTCTCCAATCCGGAGACTACGGCTTCCTGAACCAATAAAAACTGGACGACATGATAAAGCTGAAAAATTGCTGAAATTGAAATAAAACACCATTTAAATAAACACACAAACAACCAAAACGTAAAGCTAGAGCGGGTATCGGTTGTCGAATGCTCTAGGTAACCATCTTCTGGATGGTCATCGGCGTGTCAACACTGGGAGTGCGAGTTCCCGCAGGATTTTCCAACCTTAAATTACAAATTTCCATTTTTTCAACTTTCAGTTATAAATTTTAATCAGCGACAATAAACTCCTAAAAGTAGAAAAAGATATACAGCTAGACACTTTTATACCATATAGTGATTTTTGTAAGTTGGGCGATTTTGGTTAAGGTGGGGCGATTTTGCTTTAGGTGCATGGGAGCGTTTTTACAGGAGGCGATTTTGCAAACAGTGTGTGGTTTTTGACGAGGGTGCTTTTTCCGTGGGGCGATTTTACCAGCTACCTCTTTCACAATAAAAAAATGTGAGCTATGATATAGCTGAAACATCGCCTTAAGTAAGATATATATAGCTGAAACATCGCCGGAAGTAAGAGATAGCTGAAACATCGCCGGAAGCAACTAATCAATAGGAATAACTAATTTAATACAACTAAGTCTGATCTCTTCTATTCAAAACTGCAACGTATAAACAAAACTAAAGTTTAACAATAAAAATACTATACTTAAAATTTGACATGCCGTTAAACCCGTTTTAACGCACCATTTTTATTTCTAAAATGCCTTCTACATTACAGTTTCTATAATTGGTTCATTTTTGGTTCTTGAGTTTGCAGGATTCTTGACCTCTGATTTGTGGCTTGTCTTTTTTGATAGATTCCTTGGTGTTCGGTATTTTGTTGTTTTTTGCATGGGCGTAGTTGCCTATACGCTAGTTCGAGGCTGAATCCAGATGATTTTGACAGCAATAACAAAAAATTGCAATCTATCCCTGCAATCAATCAACTGTCTAACGATCGATCAAGTCTTACACGACAGCCCACAGCTCTTCTAGTGCCGCTAAAACAACTCCACTAGAGCATCTAACGATAGGTGATATAACTAACGATAGGTGATATAAACTTGTTAAGGTTCTATAATTTCGAGCGTACAGGCGGTATGCTAAGCGGCCTGCGGTAACTCGGAGTCCAAGGCTTCCGCATTTTGTTGGTATGCTGCTGACCAAACAATTTGCTTAGAATTTTGTTTTTATTCTTAATATCTGATTCGAAATTAAAAGTCAACAATGGTTTATTTCTGAAGCTTCCAGGAGGATTTCCGCTCTGGCGCCTTCGATATGATAAAAGACGTCCAAGTCGTTCTGAACCTAGATACGCCATTGCTACTTTTCAACCGACTTTCCTAAATGATTCGTTGTTTTATTAACATATTTCCATTATGAAAATAAATGAAAGACTGTTTGCTGGACGTAAATGAACATACACACACAAAAAAAAAAAAAAACAAACAAAAGCAAGATACGGTAGTAACTGATTATTTTGTATTACAGGTCTATTTTTAGATCAGTTGATGACGGATTGTCATGGTCTCCCGTTTACCTGCACGGCCCAACAACAACGCGCTGGATCTTTGAACGGAATGTCACAATCGCAATACCGAAATGACGCAACAAATACAATGGCATCTACCTTATTTCGTCAACATACATCGACGAGCAATGACGGAGGTTTGAACCCGGCAGATATGTCCTCTGTTGTAAAGCAAAATTCTAACTTCTTTAATGGGGAGGGCGTGGTTGCTGATACTAATTCGGGATTGGGTAATAATGATATGAATGAAGATAGCACGGTTAATAATTTTAAGGGAGGTGGCAATGGGGAAAATTTAATGAACATTAACGATCGCCAAAATATGGTAAATAGCAGAACACATTCGGAACACTCGGGGTTTGATCCATTCGGGCAGCAAGGTAATACCGGAAAAACTGGTCAAGGTTTGTCAATAAATGAAAAAACTAATCCATTTCAAACTAATGATTTATCAAATTCTTTTCCTGGAAATAAAATGTTAAATTCGAATTCCTTCCCTGGTGGAGGCATGTCCGGTTCAGGCATGAGTGGAAGTATTGGATTTCCCGGAAGTAGTATTAGTATTGGTGGCGGAAACAGTATGGGACCAAACCTCTTTAGTGTTAATAGCATGCAAAATAGTGGAATGTCCCAAAGTTCTGTTACTGGCTCTCAATCAAAAGATCAAGGTTAGTGTTATTAATATTTGTAAGTTAATTATATATCTAGAAGCAATGGATCATCCTCGGCTCTTTCCGCCTACTGTCGGAAATTGTCCGAGAGGTGTTTGTTGCTACTGGTTCAAAGTAGATAGAGACTTGCCGGATTTAAAAGGAAACTATTTGACATTGTTTAAATGACTATAGATATACAGAAAACAAAACCAAATTAAAGGTGGTAGTGTTAAGAAAACATTATATGTTCAAAGAAATGTAGCCTTGAATTTTAATAGTATCAGTGGTAAAGAAGATAAGATTTGCGTGACTGAATTATTTATCAGTGTTTAAGGTATCCGACCCACAATGGACATCCGGGACACCAAATATGCTCACGTGTTTAAGTTCTGTCAAGTGTCTAGTTTATTAAAACAATTATGTAATGCTTTTCATTCTCTTACAATCTGTGACTTTAAGTCTTATACCTTTACTGTCATGTAGACTAGGTAGCGTGGTGGCCGGGTGTGGACATTTTGCGTTTTTTAACTCTTTAATTATTACATGTGTTAGTTTTTAGTTTTGATCCATGATCCAAGATGATTACCATGACACATATACAGTTTGAAAAAAGAAACGCATACCCGTTTTGAATATTTCAAAATGGAAATTATGTATTTTACCAGATGTAATGAAATGGTCAATTTAATCATTAAGTTTCCTACTGGTCTGTTCGTTTAATTTGGCTCTCTGCCAAAAAAGCACGGTGAGACTTTAAAAGTGCACATCAATTATATCGCGTACTTGAAATTTGGCTAACGTTTTTCGCGTGAACTTTGCGGTTAATTCAACTGTTATTTTAAAGAGTAACAAAACGATGAAGGTTGGAGGTTGAATTCATACTGCCATGCCAAGGATGGATCCTGCTACTCAAAATATATCTTCATCGGTCGTGCCCCAAAGTGAGAATTTCTCGAACTGAATGCGGCATCCATAGCACAATTTTTTTCTGCTGTCAAACAGATCCCCGCAGACTGTCTCTACCAGGACTGCCCGAGTAGTGGGAGACCTCACATAACGAATCCTGCAAGATCGATACATTCGGGTCTTTCATCTACGGAATCGAACCCTTGATGCAACGTACACTGCAGTAGGGAATACCTTGATTGAGAGGACAGTCCGCAACTAACTTCGATAATATGACATTAAATCCAGTAGGTCGTATTTTGGAGCGGTTTTGACACAGTTCAACAGACGAGTCCGACGGTGCAACAGATTGAGAGGCTGCGACAAGTTCCATTTTCGGCTACAGAAGCTTGATGACAGGATCCGTATATAACGGCGCAGGAATGGACGTTTCTCCTCCTGTTTCCAGGAAGTAGACAGCTTCTATGGAGGTAGATTCATGATGTTGACGGCGATCTCTAATGACCGTAAAACAGAACTGATATATATCCCAAGCAATTTAACAGCTCAAAGTTACAGAAACGAAATTGTCAACCCTATTTAATTTTGCGTTGTTGACCGACAGAAGGAGTTGTTCCAACAGGACAAGTCTAGGCCTCACGCAGCAAGCTTAGAAGGACTATCAATTGAGCAGAACAACATTAATGTGCTATCACGGCCTTCCAAATCACCGGATTTGAATCCGATTAAACACTTGTGGGACCAGCTGGATAAACGTGTGTGCCAGCGTCAACCTCCGCCTTAGACCCTATCTCAGCTCCGTCAAATGTTGGTACACAGGAATAGCGAATAATTCCAGGCAAGAACATGAATTGACTCTTTGTTAAGTAGATGCAGAGCAGTTGGCAGCACGATGTGTTCGTACATGGTACTAACTTAAACGTGACCGGAAGTATTTATAGCTGACATTTATTCACCATTCTCTAGGAAATAGACTGTAATTTTTCAATAGCTGAAAAATTGCTGAAAGTGGCGTTATACATCAGATTCAAATTCAAATGTAATTTTTCATTACGACCATTTTAGTCAATATATTTTTATAATTGTAAAATCTTTATCCAAAATACGTCTACTAAAATAAAAAATCCATTAAGCTTTTTTTACAGAATATATTTTATGCATTTATATAACTTAATTTGCATGAAATTGCAAGACAAATACAGGAAAGAATGTACTACAGATTATGTTTTTAAATTGTCGTTTGGTCCTTCACTCTGCTGAAAGCCTCCCGTTTTGATAAAAATTGGTATTTTGCCCTCCTCTTTGTTTGCTTTATTTTATGTCTAGTTCTGTATTTCAATAACGATACTAGAGAACAAAAGCAACTGAAAATAATGCATACAACTCCCTGTTTGAATTGCATTTTACATACACAAACCCCTTACATAACAATTATCTGCCTAATCAACCAAAATATTGCTGCTCGGGCGTTAAACACCATTAATCAATCAATCAACCTAATCAACCATTAAAACTCTGAACGTTCACTAAAAAAATGAAAATAAAAAATGTTTAACATGATATGAGAGAAAAAGCGTTGAAATCGTGTCTAAAATATGTCAAGAAGATAATACAACCTTATTTTAGCGCATAGTATTGATATTTCTACCATAAAAAAATCTTTGAACAATTTTCAGGTGATCTTAAAACAGCTTTGGTGCAGTTGGTGGGCAATGTGTGTGGCATTGACTGGATCAACTGTCCTAAGACGTGTTTTTCTGTTAACAAACTAACGGGATGTCCTACATGTTCATGTAAGTACACCATACAGTACAGCTCATGTTGAGTTCGCTTTTCCACCAGTCCACCGTGGAAGTGGATAAAAGTAAAAACTTGTCTATACCTGTCAACTACGGAAGCCGAAAAGGGGTCGTAATTACGATATAATGTTTTTCAATTTTTTTCAAAAATGACCCTTTTCGGCTTCCGTAGTCAGCGAAATGCTATATAAAACAAGCAATTTGACGCTTGGCACACACATTAACACACAGACCGAAAACAGTACACCCCTTATGTCCTTATGGAGAGTGTTTAATATGCCTGATTAATCAGATATACATACATATGAAATGACACCTAATAAGTTTTGTGTCAACGCTGAGATCGAGTTTGAATACGTATCAGGCAGGGTATGGTCAAGTCCAACTTTTGAAGGATTGCAAGTTTTTCTGACGAAGTTTGGGGTTTTTCTGCCGAAGTTTGGAGTTTTTCTGCCGAAGTTTGGGGGTTTTCTGTCGAAGTTTGGGGTTTTCTGCCGAAGGTACTACTGGCTTCTTCTTCATTCAAACAACAAACAAATCTACCTGTCTATATTTATTTATTTATTTATTTATGTATTTAAGTATTTATGTATTTATGTATTTATTTATTTATTTGTTTATTTATTTATTTATTTATTTATTTGATTATTTATTTATTTATTTATTTATTTATTTATTTATTTATTTATTTATTTATTTATTTATTTATTTATTTATTTATTTATTTATTTATTTATTTTTAAGGCAAGCGGACCAAACAACAAAGTAACACCATTCAAGAAGCCAACCAGAATCAGTTTGGTAAAAATAACGTATGAAAGAATTTGTAGCGGAATGTAACAGATTACATTGAAAAACATGTTTAAATTTGAAGGTTTAAATACTCATTAGTTCACAGTGCTCGACCCACAGAGCTGCTCAGCGCGTCCCCAGGTGGTGGATAGGGGGGTGCCCTCTCGTTAGGGGATTGTCAGGTCATATTACGGAAAGCCAAGCCTGGCCGCGGACCACAGTGGGTAACGTGTTTGGAGAGTGCCATGCTCCTTGCACGATAAAAACCTCTTTTGTAGATGTCGCCATACGATTAGGCCCGTTGCAGCCGCTACAAAAGGATAAATTGTCCGCCCCTACCCATACCCCATACTTTTGCAACGGCAAGCAAAATTTTTGCCCTTTGGCCCATCGTTTTCGAATTGATTCATTGTTTGTTAACTTGTTCTCGTCCTAAATATAGCTGAAATACTGCTTGCTGGACGGAAAGAAAACAAACAATCAATCAATCAATTCGTCGTTTATCCTTTTTGGAAATATTCCTTTAATGGGAAATTATATTGAAGTATTATTAATTAATTGTATTTGCAAACTTCCTCCTCTTCTACATCCGCCAATGCGCAGCAACTTTTGGTCTTTCAAAGTAGTTCTCGTTTACGATAAATTATTTCCTTTGGAGTCAAATTTAAAGAATACTTATAATATTAGTTAATAACCTACCATTTTCTTCCCACCTGCCATTGCCGATAAGTATTAGTTGGTAAATTATAAAATATCAATGCGTCATTGAAACAAGTATTTTAATTGAATATAGTGTCACTTGTAATTCAACACTACATACATCGCCATAATTAGATTTTTTATACTTTTTCCCACTACCGTTGGAGAATGTGATTTTCCCGACCTTTGACTGGTAGATAGATGTTACGATCGACATAGACAAACTTGTTTTTCACAATTTCTAGAACTTCATAAAAAAACGTAGCAAACTGATTGTTCCAAAACTGCCCATTTTTTTTATTTAAACATATTTTGTTCAGAATAAAAATAACTGAAAAGAATTGGATAGCAGACCACAGGCTTATAAATATCATCTCATTTTTTTTCTTTCTTGCCATACCATGCAGTTGTTTAAATTTGTTTGTTTCAAATGAAAATACGTTTAATTGAATCGACAATTGCTTGGAAAATATACAAGCGCTAAATGCCTTATAATTAATTTTTTTTAACAGAACGGAGTCAGTGTCCGCCATTCCCTCGGAACTGTCCTAAATCATGTGTGCAATTTGATGATAATGGATGCACAATTTGTTCTTGCGGTAAGTCAGGATTTTCTAACACCCCCCCCCCCCCCCAACAAAAAAACATGACAAGAAAAGAGAAAGACGTTTAGTAGGGTGACACTCATTCTCACAAGTCGAGGTAGCATTCGTAGTCAAGTGTCACTATATATTATATTATTATTTCATTTTTCATTAATTGACATTCCGTTAGATGAATTGCTGAAAAAAAAATCGACTTCATACAATATCGAAAAGGACACCTGATTCGTCGTTTTTTTAATACTTCTTCAGAAAACTAGGCTGCCACAATGACAGGGACTATTGCAAAATAATAGCAACAATTTAATTCTGTCTGTAAATAAATAATATATCCAAGCAACTGTCAATTTCATAACACAGACTGCTGGACCAATACTATAGTAGACCTAGATAGCGGAGTTCCATCATAGTAAAAAAATATTTCAGATCATATTCTGGCATTTTTTAAAACTTCTCTCAAATGACAAGATTGGCAAAAAATATATTAAAGTCCGAAGGTCTTTGTTATATTGTTTGTTTGTTTGTTGGATATTTGTTTAACGCCACTTTCAGCAATTTTTCAGCTATATCATGTCGTCCAGTTTTTATTGGGGGAGGAAGCCGGAGAAACCCCCGACCTGCGGTAGGAAAACTGGCAATCCTTGTGAATTAAGATTGGAGTCGAGTGCATCCTGCCCGCAGTAGGCCTTGAACCCACAACCTTAGTGTTGACAGACCACGTGATCAATAGTATATATATATATATATATATATATAGACGAACTACCTTAACCACTCGGTCACGGAGGTCCCGTCTTTGTTATAAGATAATTATTAATAAACGAGATTGGATATTTGGCAATGAGATTTTCGATTGAGTGTTATTAAATCTTAAAATAAATAAACACACATTTATGCCTTTTTGTAGATGCCACACCATGTCCGCCATTTCCGGATGACTGTCCACGTGGGTTCTCAAAAATAAATGAGAACGGATGCCCAGTGTGTACACTAAATGGTATAGAATCGTTTCTTTGTTATATATGTTGTTGACTATTAATGTGTTTTGCGGAAAAATAGTTTGTTTGAATGTTTGTGTGTTTTTATGTTTGTTTGTTTCTTTCTTTTTTTACAGCTGAAATGTTGAAAACCAACTTACAAACCAAGAATGAATGAATGAATCAATCAATCAATCAATCAATCAATCAATCTACACGCAATAAATACATTACTTCTGTTAAGTACTATACCATTACAGTATCTATGTGAATTGGATTGTTCGACTTATGTTTACTCATTATGTAGACTTATAGAAAAAAGAGTCTATTCTGTTGGTTCTGTATTGTGCAGGTGTCTTTATTGTTTATTTTTGTGTAATAGATGTTTGTATGAATGTATTATTGTTGTAAACATTACAGGAGTGGAAGTTGTTTTCCCTTAAACGGCGATTTGTTGTTCAAGAATTTGTCTTGTTTGCGATATATCTTCTTGATGTTTACGACATTGTGAAACAGACAACATTTTGAAACATACTTGGAGAAATTATTTAAATAATAGACCTCGAGCCCTAAGATCTATTCTATGGCCTAACATAAGTCACTGATTTTACCACGGGTTGGCGTCTTAATGCCTACATTTTACCACTCGCTAACACTCGGGGTAAAATATTTGGCATATAAAGCCAACCCGTGGGGTAAAATCAATATATATTCGCACCACAATTATTTGTTTTTTACGATGGAAATTCTGTAAATAGTAGACAAAGAATCTAAAACACATCATACTTTTATTTAATGGCATACTGTAAAAACCTGTATTTTCCATGAACCTTAAATGCGACATCTGATCACATTTTTGTTTCAGATGCCATCTCGGCCGAACCAATGGAAGCTATTCCACGTAACGGCAAAAAGAGCTCAAATCAAGGCAACAATGGTGGTGGTAGATCTTGGTATGACAAGATGTGGCGAGCTTAAATAATAAAACATACATTTTTAAAATCGTTCAAGTCTTTATGTTAAATATCAAGATTTCTCGTACTTATTGTCTCGCCTCGGCTAGCCCCATTAGATGCGATGGACTAGGTTCTTACAAAATGAGCTATGTGCATACAGTCACTAGAGTACTTGATCGTTAACAAAACATATAACAATGATTGTGGGTGGAGATGGAAAGCAGTATAATTTATCGATGAATTGATTGAATAGTTGCGAAAATTTAACAAGCAGGATTCCGAACAAGAACAAGACAACACACAATAATTTGAATCGAGAAAAGGCAGAGCATTTTAACTGCCATAGGAAATTAGAAAGAGTTGGTAGGTTAGGGAGGGATAATTTAGTCTTTCTCAGCTGATCTCTTTTTTGCATAATGGGTCTTTAACGTAATATGAACATCAAATTGTCCAAACACGTTCACCCAATGGTCGGTTTTACTTATTATAACCTTACATCCCCTGAAAAAGACACGAGACACAGACGACGTCAACAACTTTCAAAACAATGATTGCCAGTTTCCTACCGGTCGGTTGTTTTCTCCTGGTACACCGTCTTCCTCCCCCAATAAAAAACCTGATGTCATGATATAGCTGAAAAATTGCTGAAATACCATTCAAACAAACAAACGAGCTTTTCAACATGGCACATTACTAGGAGTCCTAACCTCAGCAAAGTACTTATTAAATTTGATTAATTTTATGATCTTAACACCTTTTAAAAAACACATGGCTAGACTTTTAATTGATTTATGGTGATCGAAGGGCTTAATTTTGTTTGAAACTACCCTATGGGTGTTTATATAACGGTAGTGAAGTTTTTATGGCTTCAGTCGGGCTTTGACAGGACCTGATTATAAATTTGATAGAAACAAGTGTGACTGTGAGCAAGCTCACAAAGGGATACCCCCCCCCCCCTTTCGCTTCAAGTCCAATTATCTCCCCTGAATAATATCCGACAGCACCGAAAATTCTTCATGCACATCTACATATGATGTACTTCCTTCATGTAAAGTTTCATCAAAATCTGTCAAGCGGTTTAAGAGGAGAAGCGCTTACAAGGGATGTGGACAGACAGACAGACAGACAGACAGACAGACAGACAGACAGACAGACAGACAGACAGGGGATTCCTATATACCCCCCCAAACTAGTGTGCGGGGGGGTATAAAAATAGATTGATTAATTTTGTACTAGTATACAATTTATTCAATTTTTTTATTAGAAAAGAACATGTGAACGTCCTTCAAGATACATTTAAACACTTCTGTAAACATAAAATGAACACTTTACAAAAAACATTTTAATAAACCGGAAGTATAACTGACTTGCACAAAAACGTATGAAATCATTTGAATTTAACCAAATAAACATGACAAAAACTTATCTGTACTAGTACAGTACTAGGAGTCCTAACATACAATACAGGTCCGGCGAATGTACTTGGTGTCCTAACCTACAGTACCGGTCTTGCTAAGTACTAGGAGTCCTAACCTACAGTACCGGTCTGGCGAAAGTACTAGGAGTCCTAACCTACAGTATCGATCTGGCGAAAGTACTAGGAGTCCTAACCTACAGTACCGGTCTGGCGAAGTACTAGGAGTCCTAACCTACAGTACCGGCCTGGCGAAGTACTAGGAGTCCTAACCTACAGTACCGGTCTGGCGAAGGTACTAGGAGTCCTAACCTACAGTACCGGTCTGGCGAAAGTACTAGGAGTCCTTACCTACAGTACCGGCCTGGCGAAGTACTAGGAGTCCTAACCTACAGTACCGGTATGGCGAAAGTACTAGGAGTCCTAACCTACAGTACCGGTATGGCGAAGTACCAGGAGTCCTAACCTACAGTACCGGTCTGGCGAAAGTACTAGGAGTCCTAACCTACAGTACCGGCCTGGCGAAGTACTAGGAGTCCTAACCTACAGTACCAGTCTGGCGAAGTACTAGGAGTCCTAAAGTATAGTACCGGTATGGCGAAGTACTAGGAGTCCTAACCCACAGTACCGGCCTGGCGAAGTACTAGGAGTCCTAACTTACACAGTACCGGCTTGGCGAAGTACCAGGAGTCCTAACCTACAGTACCGGTCTGGCGAAGTACTAGGAGTCCTTACTTACAATACCAGTCTGGCGAAAGTACCAGGAGTCCTAACCTACAGTACCGGTCTGGCGAAGTACCAGAAGTCTTAACCTACAGTACCGATCTGGAGAAGTACTAAGAGACCTAACCTACAGTACCGGCCTAGCGAAAGTTACAGTATATAAAATACTATAAATTCAAGTTTTTTAGCATGGCGTCAAAGATACACATTTTAACAGAAAATAAGTCAGTGTCCAGTGCAGTCAATAGTAATCATCCTTTTCACAAACCTGTTGTGAATAGTAACGGGCAATGCAAGCGAGCAGTATTTGAGCTGTATTCAGGAACACTTAATGTCAGTTAACATTTTAGCACATGGTCTTTAACATGAAGAAAGGGGGACACACCCACTTTGTTCCGCCTGCATCCCACCGCTTTTATGCACAACCCTTCAAACTTTCTCCTTCCATTTTTACAGGGTAACCTGCATTCTGCTATAAACTAAACCGAAGAACGTAATACTTTTAAAGATAAGACACTCGCGTGTTATACATGTAACAAGAACAGCATGACTAATTAAACCCTCATTTGTTCTGAGAACATATGAGAAGGTCTTTCCAACTGTTCCTCTAAAGTCAGAAAATTAGGGTGATGCTATGGGATTTTGTGTCCTGCTATAGCACAAAAAATGTCACTTCCAGTCATAAAAATGAGTTATATGAGTAAAAAAAGTGGTCCGAGCCAAAAAAATAGATGGTTGTTAAGGACTTTCATCCCGTTGCTAGGGAAAAAAGGCCACTTCCTGTCATAAAATCACATATATCAATAAAGTACATCATTCTGATTCTAAAAATATATGGTTGCTAAGGACTTTTTATAGCGGTCACCTTGCTATGGTATGACCTTGACCTATGACCTTTGACCATTGGCTCAAATTGAAGCTCTTTTCCTGCTGATCATGTTAAACCTATATGTTTACTATATTATCTCTAACCGTTTTCAAGTTTTAACAAAAAATCCGATTAACCGAAACACATCAATGGCATTAACTCGAAAACGGTTCATCGCACAGCTTCCGGTCAAATGTACATGTACCAAATGAAGGTCTCAATAAGAGGAGTATTTTTCCCATTTATTGTCTGCTTCTATCTTTTATGGTTTGTGAGATATAATGCTAACAAGACCTATGGTGACCTTTGACCTTGACTTTTGACCTTTGACCTTGACATTTTTAAATGTAATATACCGGGTATGTCACTCTGGATCAATGGTGGTGGTCCCAAGTCTCTAGGACTTACGGTTTTTGAGAAAAATTTTTTGATGCGTTGCGACATTTTTCAGGTCAAAAACGCGTAAACAGGATGTCGATTGGAAAAAAAATTTGCATGACAAATCATCGCCATAGGTCCAGCAACATTTTGTACGTTTCAGATTTTAAGAATCGGTTACGGTTTCTGAGTTTATCTGCTAACAAGGGTTTTCGTGTTCGGGCAGATAACTCTGTTACTAAAAATAGATCGGTCTAAAAGCATGAGCCGGATATGACTGATTGATGATACCAAGTATCGAACTGATACGTCCAGACACTTTTTGGCAAACCTCCGCGGAAGAAGAAAAATAATAATAATAAAAATAATAATCATAATCATAAGAAAGACAAGAAGGTCTTTCCACTGTAGTGGGAAAGACCTTAATAATCATAAGAAATACAAGAAGGTCTTTCCCTTGGAAAGGGGGAAAGACCTTAATAATAAAAATAGTCCAGAAAGATCTAATAAGTATGAAAACACATAAGTTTAAATAATTATGCTAAATGTCGCGTGAGTTCCAGTCAAGTTACATTCTTGTCTGTCTGTTTGAGAACGAGAGATTTCGCGAGATTTTTTTTAGATACGAGCCAGATGTACGTGAGAAGCTTGTTTAAGCAGTATTGTAATCAAACGTTATTTAAAATGTACGAAAGCAGGGAAATAGGTTACGCTCCAGACAAAGGTCCTAGGACAGACAGATAACATATGAACCTTTATCTGATAAATTGGACAGCTGCTGGATAACAGCTAAGACGAAACAGTTAAGTTTATGCTGCAATTTCGAGCGAATCACTGGACGCTACATCGACCTGATCGCCAGAACTTTGTTCTGACAAAACGGAAATTCGCCTTCATAAGTATACTACTCAGGATTAAGGAACAAACTGAGTGACCAGATGCTCGCAATTCTGTTAAACATGCGCTCCTTATGTCTGTGTATGGTGCTGCAGTTTTTCGTATGTTTGGAAGGTAACAAAGTGTTTGAAGTGACAAGCCATTTCCTTATCCGGTCGGTTGGAGAGGGGCTGGGATTTTAAGATTTTACATTCCGAGAAAATCATGTTTTAATTTCAGTTAGTTACAGTTTTGTCATTTTTTAAACAAGTAATTTAATTCACAGAAAAGGTAGAAATATTACAACATAAATTTTCGTCTATATTTTAAAACGAAATTTTAAAAAAATCTTACATACTTAGTAAAAAACCGCTTTGTTCAGAAAATATTGTCCATTTACCTTCGAAAAACAACTGACATATATTTATAAGTTTTGTTAAGAATCTTTTTTTTCTATACCATTACTTGGAAGTTTAAAATTTTGCATGTCCGACAACAATACAGAAAAAAAAAACAATTACCAGAATGATATTCTTTCTAGGATTCTTATTCGAGATACCAAAGACTTCGGATCAGGACCCATGTAGCAGTTTGAAGATATTTTGTCCACCTGGATGTGCCACAGCGACACCGTCTGGGGGATGTGCTTGTGACTGCAAGCATCACTTTGATCCATCAAACCCTGGCGAGACGCTGACCGGACAAAATGGCGGAACAAACCCATTTAAACCAAATACTTGTATGTATGTTTAGTTTTATCTTAGGTCTCATTAGTTTAGTTTAATATCTTTTATTGCATAAATGCAATAGGATTGGACACAAGTTATACCAACTTAAGGTATCCGACCCATAATTGAAGTCACCGTTTAATTTTATTTTTAGACCAAGAAATGCAGCTTTATTTAATCAATATATTACTAATTAATAATACCAATTAAATATATTGTTGTACTTTGTGTCAAAGTTAACAGTTTTGAGGACAAAAAGTTAGTTGCTCAAATAGTATTTCCGATGTTTGCCGAACATTACCGAGGTCTGCTCCATTGACAAACAATAGACATCCGGGACACCAAATATGATCACGTGGTCCATTATGGGTCGGATACCTTAAGTCAAGTCCGCTCCTTACAATATTTACACGTACCTAACACGACAGTCAGGCAATACAATATATACAATGGTATAAATGAAATACTTATTGTTAATGAGAAAAGAGGAAAAGGAAAAAATGGGAAAACGACAGTAAGTGTATTACGTATGAAAAGAAGAGCGGGAAAAAGACAACAGGCTAGCTAGGTGGTGTTGATTGGCGACTGATCTGCTTCCTATAGCTAGAAACGTTTTGTTTGTTTTATATATGTTATCACTTTAGAAAATAATACTGTATTGTCTTGTGATATTATTACGTGATGATTTCTGTATTGGCCTAGTTATTGGGCCAAAGCTTGCTTTATTGGCCTGAGGCGCAGCCGAAGGACACTAAGGACCAATAGTGATTTTGCCGCCAAATTGTAATGCAAAACTTATTGAAATTTGTGAAAAGTACAACTCCGTACATTAGAATGTGTGAAACTGGGTTTGAAGCCGACATATTTTTAAAAATGTCAGTCACACCGACCACGACAACTAAGAAAATGGTTTGACGACAGGTATAAATGACCAACTTTTTTATTATTTGATAAGAGGGACTAGGATTTGTACAATTTGTTTTTTAAGTTTTCCTGCTGATTAAAGTACACGTTAGCTCCTCTTAAAGGAAGGGGGGAAAGCTCATCTGCTCACGACTCGAGAGTAACACATATCACGAATCGTGGTAATTAAAAGTCCCCAAAATCATGTGTGACAGAAAAATGAAGGCCCAATAATGAAAACCCTACCCTTTAAATTAAAAAGCCCTTTGGGTTGCTTACATGTGTCATTTTTCCTTTAGCAGGAGGTTCTTGTACAACACAATGGAAAAGCTGTGAGACGCCATGCGCAGTTAGTTCCAATCCTATGACTGGCTGTATTGAATGCCGATGCCGTAAGTTAATATTTGGTCGGGTTTTTCGATGGCTGAGTTGTCAGGGCCTCGCAGGCAAATGGTCAGTGTTCCCGGTGGCCGATCGAGTGGTCCGGGAACTCGGTGGCTGAGGGGTCAGGGACATAAGCGGCCTAGGTAGTTAGCTATGTACTTACGATTAATAGCCGATACTGCTATCTAGAAATGTCGTTAGAAATCAGTGACGAAATGTCGTTAGAAATCAGTGCCGAAATGTCGTTAGAAGTCAGTGACGAAATGTCGTTAGAAATCAGTGACGAAATATCGTTAGAAATCAGTGAAGAAATCTCGTTAGAAATCAGTGAAGAAATCTCGTTAGAAATCAGTGAAAAAATCTCGTTAGAAATCAGTGACGAAATGTCGTTAGAAATCAGTGACGAAATGTCGTTAGAAATCAGTGCCGAAATGTCGTTAGAAATCAGTGACGAAATGTCGTTAGAAATCAGTGACGAAATATCGTTAGAAATCAGTGACAAAATTGCGTTAGAAATCAGTGACGAAATTTCGTTAGAAATCAGTGCCAAAATGTCGTTAGAAATTATTATTATTATTATAAATCACATTTATATAGCATCCTTTTCATACATATACATACGCTCAAAGGTGCTTTACAAACAAAACCATACATTTTAAGAATACGATTAATCGAATCATAAGTTCCTATAATAAATTAAAACTTTATATAGAGTTATTGAAACCGAACGATTAAAAAATGTGAAATAAAATAAATTTTTTGGGCCTAACACTGATCCCTGAGGTACACTGTAAGTCATGAGAACAGCCTCCGACAATTGGCCGTCTATACAAACGGCTTGGTACCGATTACTGAGGTATGACGTCATCCATTTTAGCGGAGCACCCATAATACCAAACTCGTGCTTAAGTTGATTAAGAAGAGTAACATGATCTATGGTATCAAATGCTGCTGAAAGATCCAATAGAAAATGTACTGTAATGGTGTTATGATCTAAGGATTGCATTATGTCATTTTGTACCTTAACTAATGCACTCTCAGTGGAATGAAACTTCCGGTAAGCTGACTGATTTGGTTCATGCAGGTTGTTAGAAGCAAGATGAGTTTCTAGTTGCATGTTCACAGCCTTTTCTAGAACCTTGTATATAAAGGGCAGATTAGAAACAGGTCTGTAGTTTTTAAGTTCATTCTTGTCAATGTTCGGTTTCTTTAGTAATGGCCGTATTCGTGAACATTTAAACACTTTTGGGACGTAGGCCGTTTCTTATGAAGTATTTATTATCTTTGTCGGAATAGGTAGCAGTTCATCTATGCAAGATTTTAGTAGCCATGTGGGTATAAGGTCAAGCTCACATGATTTATTAGGTGACTTCAAAATAATACGTTTTAATGTCTGCTCAGATACTGGTACGAAATCCATCATGTTGGAAGCCAATGGTGAAAATCGGGTTAAAACATTTGTGTTCATATTGGACGACGAGTTCCGTGTTTTGATGTAGTTTCTGATACCTTCGACTTTATTGATAAAAAAGTTACTGAAATCTTGAGCTAACTGTTTTGAAGATGTAGATGAAGGTTGAACCACTTCATTGGATGCACCCAGAAGGTGTTTCGTAATGTTGTAGAGGTTTGTCTGATCCCGACCTTCAGAAGCTATTTTGTTAGAATAGTAAGTCACCCTTGCTTCCTTGAGTAGCTTATTTACTGTAGAACATTGTTCCCTGTATAGTTGATGGTCAATGCAGAGTTTAGATTTAGAAATAAGTGACGAAATGTCGTTAGAAATCAGTGAAGAAATGTCGTTAGAAATCAGTCACGGAATCTAGTTAGAAATCAGTTAAGGAATGATTTTTGTAAATCAAGGGAGTTATACTCTTCACGTGCACGTTCCTTTCAATTTCGTCCACTTCCGTTGTGTAACCGAAGAAGCGGTTAACCTAAACTGTTCGTACAATTTCGTTAACTTATATTTGTAGATATATTTAAAAACTAGTATTAATTACAACTTAAGTTAGTTCAGATTTCATAAGTCGATCTAGTAGAAGGGTATTCATAAATATTTTGGTCATGCTTGACTCTGTATCCCATTTCATTTTTGTAGAATTCCATGCCCAGAATTTAACAGAAATTAAAAAGCCTCCCGACTACATGCTTCTTACAAGTATCATAGTATTTTAAGTCACCTATATTATAAACATATTTAAACGTTAAAACATTTAACAGTTACAGTGTGTTACACTTTCAGCCGACTCATCGCAAACGACAATTTTCCAAACAACGACGGCACAACCTACTACCCATTTGTTTAAAACAGAGCACAGTTACACCACACCAGCAAACATCCCAACGTCAGGAATACATCCTACTACCAATTTGCTTAAACCAGAGTACAGTAACACCACGCCACCATACGTCCCACCATCAGCAACAGACTTGTTGGGAACAGAATCCCCACAGCCTGTCGTGCAATCTTCTGAAGTACCTTCAAGGACGACAGAAAAATATACATTTGAGGTAAACTTATGGGGGTATCAATAAAGGGTTGGGTAGGAGCTGGCTTATTTACAGGTTTTACAATTTTTTCAGTTTTCTAAACAGATAGCAGTAAATTTACATACGTACAATGGTACTATAGGTACGGGAGATAAACGTACATTAATTGTTGTTTTCATAGTAACAATGCTTATTTCAGACATTTCAAAAGGGGTGTAAAAGAAATTAACAGACAACAGAGAAAAACTCTGTAAAACAGTTTACCGTGTTGTTAATAGATCATAATAGTCAGAACAACAATGTCAGTCTTTATGAACACAGATAACAGGTAATGATTCAAAAAGAGTAAACAGTTGATTTATTGTCAAAAAACAGTTAACAGGAAACATCTCCAATCACATTAACAGAAAAATTCTGCTCCCCCCTAAGACCACTTATTTTCGTTATGGGGGATAGTTTGTTCATTAGAAAACCATCCTCACAAGTCAGGGTTTCTGTATCCACATGTGTCCACGAAACCCTGACAAACTTAGCTGGGAAATTCCCGGGCTAGAAGATTTTCGTATGACGTCAATCCTTCAAAATATCAACCAATGAAATTGCTTGAAAGAAGCAAGTGTTTGGCAGTATTTATTCTTACTTATTCTTGAGTTGGAAGAAAACGTAACACAACTGATAAATAACGCTGTAATAACAAACTATTAACACTACTGTACAAAATACGCTGATTTTCACATGGTCTATGCAACACATCTATTTGGGTTTATTTACAATCGACATCCGGATATCCCCTAACCAAGTCGTGAATGAAAGCAAGCTTTTGATTGGCTACATCAGGGTATAAAGTAGCCAATCAAAATAGCGACTTCTAGCCCGGGAATTTCTTAGCTAAGTTTGTCAGGGTTTCGTGGACACATGTGGACACAGAAACCCTGACATGTGAGGATGTTAGAAAAAACGTAACACTTTTTTCATTGAGCATACAGGAAAAAAGGGAAATTTGTCTTTCTACTCTTTTATAATGTGACTCAAAATATACAAATTACATTACTTGTGGGTCGGTATTTTTTCGTTAATTTTTTCGATCAAATAAACATAAACAAAACATTACAGTACATATATTCTCATAAAACACTGAAAAAATATATGACTGAAACAACTTTAAGACCTTATCTTGTGTCGTATAAATGGCAAAGTGCAATCCATTGAGTACTGGGAGAATTGCCACAGATTAACATAGCACGTCCCCATGTGGCAAATAGGTATGTCTATCGTCGGTGGACAATAGTGGTTACGCAAGAGTGAAGAGTGCCACACTACTTGCATGATGAGATCGATTTTGTAGATTTAAAACGTAGAATGCGCATTGTAGTGGAAACAAGATCTTTCCACCAAAATTTTTTTTATGTTATTTAATGATTCAGTATTTTGGTGGAAATCCGGAACTGTTGGCTTTGCGTAAAGGGGTTATACTGTTCGAGAACATATTGGAGGTAAAACATATTTTATGGAGATCTCGTCATGCGTTCTCAACGGCAACAAAACAGATTTTTCCTCGCTTTAACATTACGAAGTACTTTTTTATGCCAGATAAATTTCCCGAATGTACAAACCACTCCACATGCTCTCCTACCGGAAACGACGACTATAACATCTACAGAGGGCACCACTTTACATTTGATAGTCTGCGCAGAAGTATTTGAATGTGATTTAGATTGTTTTACGGGTTATTCAACTGATGAAAATGGTTGTCCAACATGTGAATGCTCTCCCCTTCCAACCGGATTTATATAGTAAGTGCGATGCTGTTTTTATATTAATTTTTTATTTACAGCCATCAAGGGTAAACATAAAAACAACACAAAGAAGGAAAAGAAATGAATCATTACCTACAATATACACGCGACTTATTCATAGTAAACACATCTTAACAAATATGAAATGTATTGTGCAGAACAATGTTTGCACTGTCCTTTAAAATCAGGAATAAAAATCGAAAATATGTTTTCGTATATCTTCCGAAATTACACATTTAATTATCGATTATGGACTTCTCTAGAGGGCACGCAGAGACAACTGCTCTAGAGGAAGATCCATTATTTATAGTAAATAACACACTATTGAAGGTATAGTTGAGCACATAATATTGTGTTTGTTTGAATGGTGTTTAAACGCTACTTTCAGCAATTTTCCAGCTATATCATGACCCGGAGAAAACCCTGACCTTCCGTAGGAAAACTGGCAATCCTTGTCAATTTAGATTGGAGTCGATACACCCTGCCTGCAGTGAGACTCGAACCCGCGTCCTCAGTGTTGACAGACCATTGCCACTGAACCAATACTGCATGTCATTAATTTCTTAACCTTTTAATTTTGTTTCAGGAGGCAGAAAATTTGAACCAACATAAGATGTCGAACAAATCTTGAGTTTTGTGATCACAGAAGACATGTTTTAAAATAAATGCTTTTCAAAATCTTATCTGTAACAACTAAAGTCGTTTGATTACCAGAAATACTCGATTTACTTTGCTTCGCTTGTTGTTGCCAGGTGGGCTATAATACTAGTATTACCATATTTAATTTATACCTGGTATGACTGAATACTACTTTAACCACTTGTTCACTATCATTCGTTTTCACAAAAATCACTGTATGCTTAACTTTGACATTTAGCATATCTCAGTCGATTGCGCAACCGATGGATATAATGACGTCGGTTTGCAAACATGATCTATTATAAGTTGCACATTCCGTAAGTCTAATTTTTTGCTTGCATTTTTTTCTATACTGGACCTTGTTTGTTACAGAAATCCTATGTAAACAGATATTACGGAAAATACGCAACTTAGATAATCTCGCAAAAACAGATGGAAATAATTATCTATATTTATAGTTTATTTAACCTACATCTATTCAATAAGAATTATATTTTATTAAAATGTGAAATAATTTGTTTTGTTCAATCATATTTCATAATGAGGCTAACCAATTCCACAATATGCGAAGCTTGAATTCTTTGTGTGGCCGAGGTGAATTCTGACGTAGGCAGTTATGTAACCTCTGTTTCGGAGATTGCCGGATTCATTGCTGGATTCGCTTAGGTACTGAAAATATTCCGTCAAGGTAATCTCGGATCAAATATCGTTCTAAATGTGATACGGTTCGCGTGTTTACAAACAAACATGATTTTAGTGCGAGGAAATAAATTAACCTTTAATTATTTAACTAAACATATAACAACGCTGTAGATCTACAAAATTAGCTGATCATTGTATTTAAAAACATATTCGCTAATACTGCAAAAATTCTTCCGTAAATGGCAGATTTCTGGTACAGATGAGCTCACGCGCACACATCTGTACTTGCTGCGTCATCCAATCACAATGCCAGAAACAAGAACGTTGTTATGGAAGCATAACAACGTTCTTCTATGACGTTCTTGTTTCCGGCGTTCTGATTGGATGTCAGAGACAATGGAGTATAAAACAATGGAGATTCTATAGGATATAGCAAAGTGAAAGTTGTTGGTTTACGGAAGAAATTGGTACTTTCATGCGTTTTTGGGAAAGCCCGTGTGAACTTTCACTCGTGATAGAAATTTTTTTGTCTTTTGGTTCGTTCCGCTGCCCTCCACTCGCGAAAAGACATAAAATTTCTATCACTCGTGAAAGATCAACCGGTCTTCCCCAAAAACGTATGAAAGAACCTATTCATCTATTCAGGACAACTTTTTGGATATGTATTTTTTGCACTTTGACCTTATCAGTGAGCTAAACATCACTAACAAATCAATCAAATGATAGAACCGAATCGTTACAATGTAATAAAATTTATAATGAATGAAAATAGTTCAAAATGGGGAGTACTAATATCCGAGGTCACTTCCTAGATCTTCGACGGAAATGACCGAGAGATGTTCCTATCGAGAAGCAATATATTGATCAAAATGTACAGTAGGCTTTGTAGTCAACAACAAAGAGGACTACATTTGGAAACACGTTTGAAAAAACACAAAACACAAATTAAAATAGATACCGATGATTTCTTGTAAAAGATCTTCGACGATTTCGACCAGAAAAGTTTTGACTACTGTTTTTATCGGGGGAGGAAACGGAGTACATGGAAAAACCTCGTCCGTCCTTCGGTAGGAAAACTAGCAATACTTGTAAATTAGGTTGGATTCGAGCACACCTTTCCCGCAGTGAGAATCAAACCAGCAACCTCAGTGTTGGCAGGCACGTGATCGATAGCAGTCTCGATCACCCAGACGCATATATAAATAGCGTCTGGGATAACCGTGTTGTAATTTCGCTACCAATAGGTGGAGACAAAACAATGAATCTATTTTTAGGGCCCTATTTTTAGATCAGGAAGACCATGCAAACATGTCTATACTTATAAAATGACGTCACAGTAAGACTCTCTCTTGTTGTTCATAACAATAATATTTGTTTAATTAATTGATAAAGTTATATTTTATAAAAATATTCAAATGTAAACTTTGGTACAATTTTTTATACACTTCTTGATATAAACAGAAGTAATTTTTTAGACAGTAAAAATATCATCCAATCAAAAATTACGCCCAGATTTGGGCGTAATGATAACGAGTTCAATATAGAGTTGAATCCAGGCGCACAAATGAAATTAAGCGTCTGGATGATCGAGACTATGTACTTACCCATCTAGGTATAGTCTGCAAATGTCACGTTAATACTGTTATACAATATGTCTGGCCTGCAAATGTCACATTAATACTGATATACAATATGTATAGCCTGCAAATGTCACATTAATACTGATGTACAATATGTATAGTCTGCAAATGTCACATTAATACTGTTATACAATATGTCTGGCCTGCAAATGTCACATTAATACTGATATACAATATGTCTGGCCTGCAAATGTCACATTAATACTGATGTACAATATGTCTGGCCTGCAAATGTCACATTAATACTGTTATACAATATGTCTGGCCTGCAAATGTCACATTAATACTGTTGTACAATATGTCTGGCCTGCAAATGTCACATTAATACTGATGTACAATATGTCTGGCCTGCAAATGTAACATAAATACTGATATACAATATGTATAGCCTGCAAATGTCACATTAATACTGATATAAAATATGTATAGTCTGCAAATGTCACATTAATACTGTTATACAATATGTCTGGCCTGCAAATGTCACATTAATACTGTTGTACAATATGTCTGGCCTGCAAATGTCACATTATTACTGATGTACAATATGTCTGGCCTGCAAATGTCACATTAATACTGTTGTACAATATGTCTGGCCTGCAAATGTCACGTTAATACTGTTGTACAATATGTCTGGCCTGCAAATGTCACATTAATACTGATATACAATATGTCTGGCCTGCAAATGTCACATTAATACTGATGTACAATATGTCTGGCCTGCAAATGTCACATTAATACTGTTATACAATATGTCTGGCCTGCAAATGTCACATTAAAACTGTTATACAATATGTCTGGCCTGCAAATGTCACATTAATACTGTTGTACAATATGTCTGGCCTGCAAATGTCACATTAATACTGTTATACAATATGTATGGCCTGCAAATGTCACATTAATACTGATGTACAATATGTCTGGCCTGCAAATGTCACATTAATACTGATGTACAATATGTATAGCCTGCAAATGTCACATTAATACTGATATACAATATGTCTGGCCTGCAAATGTCACATAAATACTGATGTACAATATGTATAGCCTACAAATGTCACATTAATACTGATATACAATATGTCAGGCCTGCAAATGTCACATTAATACTGATGTACAATATGTCTGGCCTGCAAATGTCACATTAATACTGTTATACAATATGTCTGGCCTGCAAATGTCACATTAATACTGTTGTACAATATGTCTGGCCTGCAAATGTCACATTAATACTGATGTACAATATGTCTGGCCTGCAAATGTCACATTAATACTGTTATACAATATGTCTGGCCTGCAAATGTCACATTAATACTGTTGTACAATATGTCTGGCCTGCAAATGTCACATTAATACTGATATACAATATGTCTGGCCTGCAAATGTCACATTAATACTGTTGTACAATATGTCTGGCCTGCAAATGTCACATTAATACTGTTGTACAATATGTCTGGCCTGCAAATGTCACATTAATACTGATATACAATATGTCTGGCCTGCAAATGTCACATTAATACTGATATACAATATGTCTGGCCTGCAAATGTCACATTAATACTGTTATACAATATGTCTGGCCTGCAAATGTCACGTTAATACTGTTGTACAATATGTATAGCCTGCAAATGTCACATTAATACTGTTGTACAATATGTCTGGCCTGCAAATGTCACATTAATACTGATGTACAATATGTCTGGCCTGCAAATGTCACATTAATACTGTTATACAATATGTCTGGCCTGCAAATGTCACATTAATACTGTTGTACAATATGTCTGGCCTGCAAATGTCACATTATTACTGATGTACAATATGTCTGGCCTGCAAATGTCACATTAATACTGTTGTACAATATGTCTGGCCTGCAAATGTCACGTTAATACTGTTGTACAATATGTCTGGCCTGCAAATGTCACGTTAATACTGTTGTACAATATGTCTGGCCTGCAAATGTCACATTAATACTGATATACAATATGTCTGGCCTGCAAATGTCACATTAATACTGTTATACAATATGTCTGGCCTGCAAATGTCACATAATACTGATGTACAATATGTCTGGCCTGCAAATGTCACATTAATACTGTTATACAATATGTCTGGCCTGCAAATGTCACATTAATACTGATGTACAATATGTCTGGCCTGCAAATGTCACATTAATACTGATGTACAATATGTATAGCCTGCAAATGTCACATTAATACTGATGTACAATATGTCTGGCCTGCAAATGTCACATTAATACTGTTATACAATATGTATAGCCTGCAAATGTCACATTAATACTGTTGTACAATATGTCTGGCCTGCAAATGTCACATTAATACTGATGTACAATATGTCTGGCCTGCAAATATCACATTAATACTGTTGTACAATATGATATGTCTGGCCTGCAAATGTCACATTAATACTGTTGTACAATATGTCTGGCCTGCAAATGTCACATTAATACTGATGTACAATATGTCTGGCCTGCAAATGTCACATTAATACTGTTATACAATATGTATAGCCTGCAAATGTCACATTAATACTGTTGTACAATATGTCTGGCCTGCAAATGTCACATTAATACTGATGTACAATATGTCTGGCCTGCAAATGTCACATTAATACTGTTGTACAATATGATATGTCTGGCCTGCAAATGTCACATTAATACTGTTGTACAATATGTCTGGCCTGCAAATGTCACATTAATACTGATGTACAATATGTCTGGCCTGCAAATGTCACATTAATACTGTTGTACAATATGTCAGGCCTGCAAATGTCACATAAATACTGATGTACAATATGTCTGGCCTGCAAATGTCACATTAATACTGTTATACAATATGTATGGCCTGCAAATGTCACATTAATACTGTTGTACAATATGTCTGGCCTGCAAATGTCACATTAATACTGTTGTACAATATGTCAGGCCTGCAAATGTCACATAAATACTGATGTACAATATGTCTGGCCTGCAAATGTCACATTAATACTGTTATACAATATGTATGGCCTGCAAATGTCACATTAATACTGATGTACAATATGTCTGGCCTGCAAATGTCACATAAATACTGATATAAAATATGTATAGCCTACAAATGTCACATTAATACTGTTGTACAATATGTCTGGCCTGCAAATGTCACATTAATACTGTTGTACAATATGTCTGGCCTGCAAATGTCACATTAATACTGTTGTACAATATGTCTGGCCTACAAATGTCACATTAATACTGATGTACAATATGTCTGGCCTGCAAATGTCACATTAATACTGTTATACAATATGTCTGGCCTGCACATGTTCAGGACGTGATCAACATAACATAACAAACAGTAAATCAATGAAAGAACGACGATGTGCCAATAGGTGACGCTGTGAAAGTATATGAAGGTGGAGAAATAAGGACTGAGAAGTGTTAATGAAGTAGCTACAATGTTCCTGTCCTTTTCCAAAATCTACAAAGAACTCTTTAACGTGCAAGGATTGTGGCCTTCCCAAATCACGTAGCCTACTATGGTCTGCTGATAGCCTTTACGTGTTATAACCTGACCACATCCCACACTGCCCAGTGAGAGTTCATGCTCATAACTCCCACCAGGACAGCTCTTTCCTGTGAAGGTCAAAACACAGTACAAAAAGGGCATTTAACGACATGAAAGTATATCTAATGGTTAGCGTGACCTATCTCTCATTCTCAAAATTGAAATTAATACTTATCATATCTTATCTGTTTACGAAAATTATTAATACTTGACTCATATGGGAAAAAATTGCACTGTACTGAAAGCAATTGATACAGTACCACTGTGTTATGAGTTTACCTTTTTAACTCGATTCATTTTTTAGACTGTTAAAACTGTCCCAATATATATATATATATAAATGTTTTATATAATCTGCCATAATACAAGTACTGTTAAGAAACGTTGTTCCGATAAATGTATAATTTAAGAGTTACGAACCACTAACTCCTTGATAAGACCTGCGAACGACTTACTTCTAGACCGTGCACCAAATTTAACCTGGATTTTCATTTAAAAATCGACTTTATATAGATTACCAAAATAGCATTTAAATGGTCAGGGGGTTAAAGAATAGCTGTTATTTCCTGAGACATTTGTAAGCAACTATCTACCCTTAAGTCACAAATAAGGCCAATTTTATCATACAATGTTGAGATTTGCATGATGGATCAATATATTTCATTCTTTAATGCAAAGAAACGTAGTATAAATAACAATGTTGTCATTGATCCATTTAACTTCATAGATAAAACTCCTTTTGAAAAAATACATTTGTCATTCTGCAAGTATATACTTGGGGTAAAGAAGACTGCTTCAAACCTAGCTCCCCGTTTAGAGCTTGGCAGGGTCCCTATAGAAAACTACATAAAAACTCAATCTATATTGTATTTTGCCAGGATGAGTACATGTGAATTAACCCTTTGATAAAAGAAAGTTTTGAACTCAATAAATTTTTAGATTCTGAGAAAATATACTCTTGGGTAACTTATATAAACGATGTAATTGACGACATAGATCTTAACTCAGATAGACTTAACTTGGACACAACTTATAAAAATGTTAAAGTAATAAAACCATATATTAAAGATGAGTTGTTAAAGTTTTATATGAACATGTATGCTGACAAACTTTCAAATTTAAAAGATCAAAATAAAATCTTTCTATATACATTTTTGAAAAACAACTTAGGAAAAGAATTTTATTTGTCCGATTCGAACTATGAAAATCGCAAATTTATCTCAAAATTTCGAATAGCCGACCACAGTCTTGAAATAGAACGTGGAAGATATAAAAAAAAGTGCCCCGTGAACAACGTCTGTGCTCCTTCTATAATCTAAATGAAGTGGACGATGAGGTTCACTTCTTTTTAAAATGTGATCACAATAAACTGTTTCGGTCTAATCTCTTATATGACTTCAATATCTCTAATGTTAATCCATATCTCGATTCGCTTAAAACAATTTTAAACCCGGAAAATTTTCGACAAATTCAGAGTCTTGGCTCTTTCATTAAACAGTCTCTTGAACTGAGGACAGGGGTCTCATAGACTTGAATATTTTGTCGATTTTTTTTCGAATGCAAATTAGTTGTTCGTTACTTCTGTTATATGTCACTGATCAATGTAGTATTGATTTATATGACAATAAAGAATATATACATAAAGCTATATCATTGGGCCTAGTTTTCATTTGTGGAGGAAGCCGTAGTTCCCAGACCTTCAGCAGAAAAGTTAGCAATACATGTAAATTTAGGTTGGAGTCGAGCACATCTTGTTCAAAGGCAGGTTCAAACTCGCAACCTCTGTGTTTAAACGCCTGTGATTATTAACACATTACTAACTAACTGAACCACTCGGCTATTGTTGCATTGTTGAGTTGTCAGACTTGCTATGAATCATGATGAATTTTGTTTAAATTTCGTGTCCTTAAATAACATTAAAATTATTTGAAATAATTTAGTAAAGCATTTTACTCATTTCCATGGTCAATCTTTAAAAAAATTAGAAATCTCCTAAATAAAGTCAATGGACAGTTTTTTATTTCATGTATGAATATCGTATAAAAACCAATCTATATATCTGACAAATTATTTTAAGTGTTGGTGTCCTGAAACACTTTACAACAAGCCGAATGCTGCATGTGCACATGGAATTTATATCCCAGAAATGCACGACTTCAAATTATCTCTTTTGGGTATGTCAGCTGGACAGGTGCATTCGATTGTCGTATCATAGAGTACGTGATAAAAATTCAGCAGAAAATGTAATGTCGTGATGAGATAAATACATACCTTTTGCTGATTGGTCGCCTCCGTAAACTTCCGGTGATAATCGGAAAATTTATCAGACGACAATAAAAACAGTAAAATACTGTTGACCAAAAGCGGGACGAACAAAGAAGAACACACAAAATGTTGTTCTTACTTACACTCTCTTTAGCAGTAACCAGCATCTGTAAGTTCTTACTTATATTTTTAATTTCTGTACCGTAAGTTGTTGCATATATTACGTAATGGTGTATAATACTCACCGAATCCAATTTCATACAAGATACTCAGATAAATTCTCACTTTAAACTTTTTAAAATCTACAGTTTATTACTCAACTGATCAGACGACCTTTGACCTTTTATGCAATAGAGTGGGTATTATACATTACTCGATATACACAACAAGTTTTGCTTTTCTTAAAAGCTAAACTTCTCTTAGCTGCATTACAAATTTTATGGATTTATCAAAGTATCTGTTTTTTGTAATTTATATGTAGGATAGGTAAACAATGTACCTTTTAAGGACTTTATGTACGCTCAACTATTAACTAATAGTACTTGAGAGATTTCAATGCCTGTCGTCACTTCAAATGTGCTTTTTGTAAAATAATTAAACCAAAATTGACTTCCTGAACAAATGTTCAAAATGAGCGGTAAAAATATGTGTTTTTATATTTGCATCAACATCAGAACGAAAATAAAGATATCATTTTTTCCCAAACAGCTTTAAAAAGTAGGGAGATTTTGGTGCAATGTTTACCTTTTAATTGTTCACCGACGAATGCATTGAATGAAATAGAAGTCAATATGTGGATCGTAACGTTACTATACTAAAATACTGACTACAACTTCGATTTAACCTTAAGAATATATCGAAATTTCAGTACACATACTTGTGCGATCATGACGTAAACCAATGAAACGACAAACATATTTATAGATTTAGTAAACCACCAAATCAAGTAACAGAGATTCATTTACTCCGAAGACTGATCGTCAATAAAGTTCATTAGGTAAATGTTAACTCCACTCTGCACAACGACAAAGTTCCGTAAAATGTTCTCTTGTTTTTGTGCTGGTGCAGAGATATTTGTTGTATATTTTTAATGCATGGTTCGAAGTTGATAAATAAAAAATGTAAGTTTTTTCTTCACAATTTGATGTCGAGTTTATTATTTAACCTCTGGGTCTTTACTTTAATTTCAGCGGCCTGGGGTCTTTGTCCAGAACCACCACGATGTGCGCCTGGATGTTTTAAACTAGATGAAAGAGGATGTCTACTGTGTGCCTGTGGAGTTTGTAAGTATCCATCTAATAACACTTTTTATGACACATAACTTCATTAATATCTTTCACATATGCATGCAATAATTACAATAAAACTGAAGTGATATTGTGCAAATGAACTGATTGATTGATTGATTGATTGATTGATTGATTGATTGACGTCAAGCGAGCAGTATATTAGATATTTTCAGGAGTAATGTAAGTTAACGGATAATTGATTGATTGCTGTCTTACGTCCAGCAAATTATATTTCAGCTATATTTAGGACATAACAGATAATTAATAGAATATGTATTTGAATTGATAAGTTGACAGGAAACTTTGACTGCCTCTAGTAGAGTATCAAATACGTTAGCGAAAATACAAATAGCAAACTAGTATTTTTAATATTCAATAAGGAAAACACTTTCTTTTATTTTTTTAGTAAATTTCCATCCCGGTGGCTACCATGGAATGCCTCAAGGTAAGAAATGTAAATGTCTAAGGCCTGTATCTGACATGGCAGCTGTCTGGTATCCGTTTTCGGCAACCAGTCGTTAACCTGCGCACACTTACTTTGAACCTTCACTGATTGTAAAAAGCCCCACGTTTTTGTTTTGTGAAGGAGAGGTCAAGCCAGTTCGGTCACTGGAAATAAGCCCACAAGTCAATTGGAGAACATACAATTTGAGACTGTCCTCAGTCATTGCAGCATGTCATCTTTTATACCGCAATTAAAAATTTGTTGTTGCATGGTCTCATCATTGTGTACACGATAAAATTTTCAATTGCACTGGGAGTAGTCGGAAGTAGGTGGCCACATTAACCTTTTTATAACGTTTCAATTTTCTAAGAAGCTACTTCTTGATGTAAACCCTAAACCATAATAATTGTTAGTTTAGAGATGAACAAGATCTTCGGAGCATACACAGCTAACTTCGACCATATCAGAAATGGCTAGTATAGATGTATTCCGATTGACACTGCTTTACGACTGTGTGATATACTGCATTTAAAAGTTTTTTTTATCACGAATCCACATTGCAAAAATGATACCGGATTTTTCCTGAAAACTACAAAAATAATACTGCTACAAATTATCTTCAATTAAATTATCATAAAATGTTATATAATAAATATTATTTTTAGTGAACATGGGAGGCGGTGGATTTGTTCCAGGTCAACTGTCAGGTGGTGGATCGTTCGGATCGAATCAGGTATTATTCCCTTGTTTACATATAACCTAAACAATCGGCTCAACCTCAACTATTTCCTCCTACCGTTGGAAAGTGACTCCCAACTTCAAGCTTCGTGTACCTTCTCTTACTACAGTATAATCGTGGCATGCAATTTATAGGAATTAATTACGAACCTCTACATCCTACCTCATATTTGCGAAGAGATGCAATCAAGTTAACTTAAGTCTACTATTAGAAAATTGTTCTTCAAAAATGGCGATTATGGTTGATCTGATAAAATGTGTCTGACAACCGGTGTGATACAAATGTATCGCATACGACTTGCGTTGTAACTACGTACATAACAAATAGTACTTTAATCAATAACAAACAAAGATCATTCCAGTTCAAATTAAAAATTTTATTAACAAAAAAGCATGCAGAATCAATAAGACAGGAAAGATTTGAATCTCTCGCCACAATATTCCTAAAAAAGCTCACCCAGTGTTATAAAACGTATTTTAAAATTCTTCGGCCTGTTCTACAGGGAGGCGGAGCTAAACCATTAAGCCAATGTCCTGGAACACAATTATGTATGGAAACCTGTAAAGGACACTATTCTTTAGGAGAAGTAGATCAAAATGGATGCAAAACGTGTACATGTCAGACGACACATGTGTCAACTCAAACCTGTAAGTTTTGGTTTGAAATAATTTTCTTTAAAACACACACATTAAGAAAAAAATAGCTTGATAACCGAAACCTCAAAAGGAGACAAAAGTCAAAAGTGATTAAAAATCCAGATTCCGACAAACAAATACCACACAGACACACACACACATACAGGCAAAGAAAGTGAGTAACGCGGCCCAATTAAAAACATGTGGACATTTAGATGATCCGGGCGTGTAATCAGTGTCTGTCGAATTACCTGTTGTCCGATTTAAAGTCAAATCCAGTTATTTATAGGAAGGTAATGATTCAAAACTGCAACGAACAAATTCAACTCTCATGTGTCTATTAGATTCTTGTCAGGCATGCAATATTCTGTATACCTTTTAAACATCTAAGTGACGCAAGAACATAAACATAAGAACATAAATCCTAGGGTTTTTTTTTTATTTTAAGCATAAATGATGCCGTTATTACAAACCCCATTGTCCTTTTCTGGTTTTTTTTTAAAGTTTGATATTCATTTTTCTCATTGCTTCTGGGAATATTGGAGGGATAGCTTCTTGTCGATAAAATAGAACCAAAGAAAGATATGAAACTCTGTTTCCTCTTTTGATCATTTTAGATGTAGCAAAACCCCAGCAGACTGAACACGTGACATACACAGTTCAAGTTCAACAACAGCAGGCTACTTGTTCCGGAACTAAACTCTGCATGATGACATGTAAATCAAAATATGTCTTAGGGGCCAAAGGTCACGATGGATGTAATACCTGCACATGTGTCCCAGGTAAGAAAAAATCCAGGTGTTATCAAGGGATACACGAGTCCCTTTATGTAGCAGGGTGGCGTAGTGTTCGCATGTTAAATTTTAAATTATTAATAATTATTATTTATTAAGAAATTATGAACACTGAATAAACGGTAGGACACCAAACTTTCCACCGAAAATGCGTCCAAGGTAAGGATACATAACGCGTGTACTTAAGTTGTGTTTAAAAAAATGAAGCTCATTTGATACATCTACATTTACGGAAATCGTTCTCTCCAAAGATTGACATTTCTAGAATTACATTACATAGTCATGTGTGTCTTTAGTTGTGAAAACACTAATTCAATTCTTTTAGATTTTATACTATTTTTCTAGTTTATAAAACACGTGATTTAGAAGTTTAATGTATAATGTCCAGAAAATGTTTTGTTAAAGTTTAGGTCCCTTTTAGGAATGGACGCAGACTTGATCGTAATTATTTTTCGATTCATGCTTGAATTAACACAAACAATATTGCACACACCGTGTAATCCGTATTTTAGTTATTTGATGAGTTCTCTTATCTCCACGCAAAGGATTCTGGGTATCCTATGTCAACCACAATCACCTCTGCCATACCATTGGTTGACATTGTGAGAGATATCTCTCATGGCAGATAAGCTTCGCGTAAAAACGCAGTGATTGCAATGTAAAACTGTATCAAAAGTGTATAAATAGACTATATAAAAATAAAAAAGATCTCGTGTATTATTTTACAAACACCATTCTTTGTTTACAAACGTTACAAGCAGACGACAAATGTAGTTCCGCGGTTAATGGAGGATGACGTGTGGCAGAAGTTATATCTGGGAACCAGTTATGTTCTCTGTGCCGGAGAGTGGATTTCTCTGTGGAAATAATATTTTAAAACACTAACAACATTAAATAAAATAGAAGAATTTAACATTTCCGGTTTGGCGCTCCCAGCATTTCACGTGCAAGCATTCCAACTATTTTGTTTCAACCTGTCATGACAGTTTTATCCATTTTTCTGTTTATCATTCCAGCTTATTTATATCCATAGAAAATAATAGCTTTATATACAAGCACACCTCCTGAGAAGTCCACCTGTTATAAATAAAAATATTCGTTTTACGTCTCTCTACCGTAAATTCATATTTACTAACCTGTATGAAAAATCATTTGTGTTATCTCCCTTGAGAGGTGTCGTGTTTATGTCCAGTATGACGTTTTCTTAAACAGAATATCCTGCTTTTTATGAAACTTTGTTCAAACTTTCTAGTAGTTTGTTCCAAAGAAAATGACGTCATGATTTGTAAGCTAGAAATAACAGCCGTTTATCCGGAAAAAATATTTTGTTGTTAAATTTTTTACGAATGTATTTTTTTGTTAAAGTCTTGAGTATTCCTTCAATACATTACAATATCTTTTTTTCAAATTTAACAACATTAAACAGTCAATCATAAGTCAAAACAACATAAAAATAAGTTATATAATTTAGAACCTACACCAGCTCCAACGGAAGCACCCGCCAAGATGAGCTGTATGTCTACTGTAATGTGTATGTTGACATGCAAAAATGGTTACACCTTGGGAGGAACAAAGAATGACGGATGTCAGGAATGCTCTTGTGTCGTTCGTAAGTAGATTTTTTTATTTGTTCGTTTAAACGAGGTAAATATTTCAGTTAGCGCTTATTGCACGATTTGGCGGGAAAATGTTCGGTAAATAAGTTCATAATCTTTACGTTTAACCTTTCAACCAATTATACAATGAGCTCATCAAAACTAGCTGAACCTAGTGTTATGTAAAAATTCCTAATTAAGGTTTAGCAATCGTATCCATTTTATATAGAAGGAAGGGACATGACGTATGCGCCGGTGCCGCTTCCTGTTTAGAGAATACGCATACTTTAAACTTAGAAAGATAACTGAAAATTCTTACGAAGGCTTGATAATGGATAAAATAATGGATTTATTATTTTCTTGACAGCTCAAGTCGTAAAGATGGAGGTCAGCTGCTCAAGCTCACTGAAGTGTTCATCCGGATGTAACGTAGGCTACACATGTGGCGATGACGGTTGTCCGACCTGTGGTTGTGTCAAACCTCATGGTAACCTTTAATGTTATTACAATAAACACTTTAATAACTTATCTCATGTGCAACGATTTAAAATGAAAGCATTTTATGTAATTGTTTAGTTTGTTTATTCTATACATCCTGTCAGACAGATATGGTTTTTTAGAAAAAAAAAATGGAACAAGAACACAATTGTTGAGACCTCTTTTTTCCTCTTTGTCTATTATAACATAAGGTCAATAAAACAAATTCCACCGAATTTATTGGCATGCCATTTTTTGGTCTGAAAGAACCATACCACTTTCAAACTATATCCAAAATTTAGAAAAATTGACAATTTCTAACTCTTTGTAAAGCTCTGGAAGCATCCCTATCTTCAGAGATGAAGTCCGAGAGACTCTGAAAACAGGAAATTTGCTATCCTTCCACTATAGACCAAATTACTCCTAATCCATTATATTTCATCAAATGTTTAATTTTAAAATTTTTTCAAACATCATTCTTTCCAATAAGCCCAAAAAGTAGAACCAAAAACATTACAAAGAAATACATTATTTTATGGGGAACTACATTCGTGGACAAGGATTGTCAAAGGTCATCAATTGTGTTGTCGTTCCAAACACACAAAATAAAGTGCATATTCATTTTTGTTCTAAAACTAAATAAATTGTTCGAATTGTTTACACTATAAAATTAATTTGCTGGTTGTATACGAAATATTATTTTCTATTTTCCATATCTGTTAGACCACATACATTATTATTTATTGTTACATTTAGACTTTTTTAATGCCAAACCTGACGAACATGCATGCACCGATTATTATTGCCAGATTCCATACGTGTCAAAAGTCGCGTAATAATATATAATTATATTCAAACTTGGCACAAAATAAAGTAGTTTACATTTAATTCAATTATTTATTTTTATTTTTTAAAAGTCGTTGGACTTACAGTAGTAGAAGTCGTACAGAAAGAGGTAACATGTACCTCTTCATTTTCGTGTCCAAGCAAGTGCACCCTTGGCTATAAATGTGGTACTGACGGATGCCCTACTTGTGAGTGCTTGGTTGCTGTCCATACAGGTAAAGCTTGCAACAAATCGGTATTTCTCGCGGCAATAATCATCTTAAAGTTTTGCAGACTTGACTGTATTTTATTTTATTTAATATGATTATATATGATAAATCGCAAAAAGCGATATTGTATTCAAAATTTTGTGAATATAGTAACATTTTTTACAACCAAAAAAAAAAATAAATGTACATTGAAACAGTCATGTGTCAAACGTATTTACTGTCAGCGTTAGGTGTATAAAATGTATTTCATATTAAGCAAGAACTGTACCGTTAGGATAGATATCTTAAAAAGTTCTCATACTTATTTCACAATAACTTTGTTTTAGAAGAATGTAACGATTGTAATAAAGTCAGCAGTGGTAGCAATCAGGTTTTCATTTCTGGTCATGCGCAGACAACAGATCACTGTCACGATTGTGACAATACAAATACCCATTCTAGTTTATTATCAAATAATAACCAACTCGGGTCGCAAAATACGGGGTCCTGCACAGATTGTAGCACTGGTGGAAACAATGTTGGACTAAATACTGGAATGAAACCGGGCCAAACAGGCGGATCCGATGGAGGACACTCTTTCAACTTCGGAAATAACGCTGGAATGATGTCAGGAGGAATGCAAAACGGTCATGGTCAATCATCCGGTGGCAGTCAAGGTCCATTTAATGCAAATCAAGGTCAAGGTCAATTCTCCGGCGGAGCTGGACTCGGTACTGGAATGAAACCAGGTCAAACAGGAGGGTCTGATGGAGGACACTCCTTCAACGCCGGAAGTAATACTGGAATGATGTCAGGAGGGATGCAAGGCGGTCAAGGTCAGCTCTCTGGCGGAAATGGAGGAATGCAATCGCCTTTTGATCCCAACTCATTTGGCTTGGGAACAGGTTCCCAAACAACAGGAAATTCAATGGGAAATACCGGAACTGGATATTCTCAAAGTCAGTTGCAGCAAGGAAGCAATTTAATGGGAACAGGTGAACAAAGTACATCAAATGGACCAGACTTTTTAAGTAACTATGCGCTAGGAAATATGCAACAATCCAATTTTAATTCTTTAACACAGTCAAATACCGGTACTGGTTTATCACAGGCAAACACTGGGACTGGACTTTCTCAAAGCGGAGTTGGTATGGGGTCTACATCGCAATCTTTTGGGAATATAATGGGAAATCAAGGTCCTTCTGCTGGAATGAATACAACTGGCACTGGACCATTTGTAGCTGGCGGTTATGGTCCGTTTGGTAACGACGGATTCAAAGAAAGTCCATATTCACAGGCTAGCGGTGGAAACGTCGAAAAAGGACCATTTGCACAAGCAGGTGGTAACTCCGGACAGGGTCCATTTGCTCAAGCTGGTGGTAATTCTAATGGTCAGACCAGTAATACTGGTGGTTCACAAGGCCCATTCAGTGGGATGCAGAACGGACAAGGACCAACAACAACAGGCGGTAACGGACAGTCTTCTGGTGGAGGTCAGGGCCCATTCAGTTCAATGCAAGGTGGACAAGGGCAGTCAACAGGTGGGGGTCAAGGACCATTTAGTTCAATGCAAGGTGGACAAGGACAATCAACAGGTGGGGGTCAAGGACCATTTAGTTCAATGCAAGGTGGACAAGGACAGTCTACAGGTGGGGGTCAAGGACCATTTAGTTCTACGCAAGGAGGAAAAGGGCCTACTACTGGAGGTGGACAGGGACCATTAAACACTATGCAAGGAGGAGGAACTGGATTTGGTGGCTTGCAATCGGGAGGTAACGGAAACACGGATGTATCATATATAATTAAAAATTGCCCCGATACAATGCATTGTATGGGTCAATGCCCGATGGGATACAAACTTGAAGGCGCAGACAAAAATGGCTGCCCTTCCTGTAAGTGCTTGTCGGGAACTGGTGAGACCATGCAGGGTTTACCACATCAAGATCAAATAAATGGACAAAATCAGTTAGGAAAAGGATCTGGTCCATTTTCTTCTGGGGGCACTCAGGGCACCCAAACATCAGGAGGACAACAGGCAACGGGCGGAAAACAGACAACGGGAGGACAGCAGACAACGGGGGGACAACTAATGAGCGGAACACAACAGCCCACTGGAACACCACAGACTAGCAATGGGAATACTAATAATGGTATGTTTTAGAAATATATTTTATCTTGCGCATGCGCATACATATGTCGTCAAGTTACATGAATGAGCGTGGACATGTAAGTTTACGGATTGACTGATGAACAAATGTTACGTGAAAGATAGTTTGTTCTTCTAAAAATAGTTTTTTATTCAGCTTAGTTTTTTTCAGCAAGCCTTGCTCAAACTACATTATATTGGAACATAGTATGTTGTGTATTGCGTGAAAAATATATATCAATGTTCAGTTACTTTTTATAAAAAATAAGGTTATGTGTTGACCCGGAAATGACCAAAATAAAAACCCAATTCTGTCAGACCTAAACAAATTCAGCACACGAGATTTTAAAATGCGTTGTGACGTAGGGTGCCATTTAAATAACTCAAGCCTCGTTTCAATATTAACTTTATCCTTAATCAAGTTTATATTGACTTAAATTTTTCAGCCGAACACTCCAGTGTATTGACTTGTCCAACAACATTTTTCTGTCCACAAGAATGCTCCGTGGGTTATATTCCAGGCCCGGATGGATGTCCATCTTGTGAATGTGCAGGTGGCTATGGTATGTAAGAGTTAAGTCCCTTTTAAATCGATTTTTATTGACGAGTTAAATCCCCTTTGTTATTGATTTTTGTGGTAAAATTTGGTAGAGTTCTTGTAAATCATTTTTAACTACACATTTTTCGTTTATAAAATATGAATAGTTAATAGTTAAAAGAGTGTTCATGTATGGTTTCTTGTCTTGATGTTTGGGCAGTCATTTAAAATAAATGTTTGCTATGAAGTCTATTTAATTCTTTGAATAAAATTATTTTTCAGCAACAAACTCTCCAGCTGACTGCATGGGGACTTTTGCCTGCTCTAGTATCTGCACATCTGCATATAAAAAGGGATCCGATGGATGTCCTAAATGTGATTGCATAAAAACAACGGGATAATGGATAATTCAAAATAAACATCGCCGCCATCTTGATTTTAAGGCTTATTATATTTTGTGTTCTCATGTAGTTGAGGAAATCTCAGACCCAATACATGACGTAACTACAGAAATACGGTTTGGCTAAATCGCCAAGTACCAACCGTAATATGTGTGGGCACAGGTTGTTGTAAATGTCTTTGTTTTGTTGTTGCACACAGGACATGCGCAGTTCATAATGTTGTTTAGAATATGCAGTTACCATTCATTTTCCGCATGTCTTATCATATAGTGCAGAGTGGGCATTACATGGTAATCACTCATTCACATTTTCTGCTTTGATCCTATCATGCTTGCTACCACTGATGACGTTATACAGTTTGTTTTTGGTCTTTCATAATTTCAGTAGTCCGCTCAATTACTAAAAATAGCTCTGTAGGTAATTGTTTTCAGTTTTTTTTATTAACAGAACAAATATATGCTTTGCTGCTTCTTTACTAAATGAGTTATTTCGACTTACAATTTCCTGTAATAAACGAAAATACAAACTTACAAATTATCTCCCCTTAGTATAAAAAACCGAGATGTATTTATGACAAGAGATAACTTACGTTCCTCATTTATTCCTTTTTAATTAATTTTACAGAACAAAAACCGGTGATCGTTACTGAGCCTTTAACACAACCATCAAAAACTGAGACTGTGAATCTACTGAAACAGTGCCCTGCAACTTTCAACTGTATGACGTCATGCAAAGAGGGATATACCTTGGGTAGTGCTGGTCGTGACGGATGTCCTGCGTGCACATGCGCATCATTGCATAGTATGTATTTATCTGTTTGTACCCGTTGTATGTATTGCATGGTTGTTACGTGTAGATACCTTTGAAGGTAAGGTGGGTGAGAAAATTATCAGTACAGGGCTTCCCTAAAAAGATACTTCTAGACAGATCATCGAGCAGCACAACAGTAACAAATAATTCCCTACCATATGATATGAATGCTCACGCACTTATGACAGGAAGTATTGTTTGGTTGAGTGTTATTTAGCACCTAGGAAGCAATATTTCAGCTATATTCCATATTTCTATAATATAGGGACAGACCATTTAACCTGAAAGGGTGAGGGGGGGGGGGCCTTTGTTTTTTTGTTTTGGTCAGAAAATTTTTTTCCGCGCAGCAAGGGGAACAATTACAATTTTCACCTCACTTGCAAACAATAATTGTTTTTTATACGAAGACCTCCAGATTTGAATAGAAATAGGACATTGTAACTTCGCAGTAAAATTGTATAGATATAGAAACTGAAAGTTTAAAAAGTGCATTTGTCGTAACTTGTTGACACGCGAGATATTTTGAATATTAAATGTCGTACACGTTACTAGTATTAAAACTCAAACATAGTCGACAAGATACTTCAATTGACCACGTGGTCCGTCAATACTGTTGTGGGTTCGAGTATACCTGCGGGCAGGTTGTACTCGACTCCCATCTTAATAGATAAGATTACCAATTGTCATACCGAAGGTATTGGAATTTGCCCGGGTTCCTCTCCTAATAATAACTGGTGGCCATGATAAGCTGGAAAATTGCTGAAACAAAAACAATAGACATAACAGATCAGAATATATATTGGAACTATGGTCTGATTCAGAAACGGAATGTAACGATGAGTGCCATCACAAATCTAAAAGCTGTGATGCAACAATTTCCTGTATGGCAACCTGCGAACATGGCTACATTTTGGGCGACAAAGATGCCAGTGGATGTCCAGCTTGCCAGTGTGCCAAAGAGTGTAACGAATGCGAGGCTAAAAAACCCGCTGTAATGGTGGTTCAACAGAAAGAAACGTGCAATGACTGTGAAAAACCAGCTGTTATGCTTGTCCAACAAAAAGAAACGTGCAATGACTGCGAGAAACACGAAGTTCATGTTGTACAGACGGTCAAAGAAGAGTGTCACGAATGTGAAACAGGTATAATATAAAATATAATAGCAAAACCAGACACGAGTGGGGCGAAATCGTTTCTGCCTATAAATATGACTAGTATCAGATTCGTTCAAAATAATTATTTATTTATATAATACTGATGCAACAGTGTTAAAAATCACATTATGCTAGTTTTGATCATTTCATGTGTTAATTATTTTAAAACACGAATCTCATAGCGAAATACCAGGAAGACATATCAGCAGGACTATAGCAAAAGTCTATAATTAGAACTTAGCATGTTCTCCGGACTGAGACATACAACTCTAGACAAATCAACTCTGTTGTTGTATTTTTGTTTAGTGTACACGTACATCATAATCACACGTCTGTCTAAATTCTAAATTTACAAATCTTTTGTAGTAACCCCCTTAAAGACTCGATAGTCTTGTGACTAGTTCAATTCAGCACATGAAGTTTTCATTGTATTTTTATGGGGCTATGATATTGTCTGGTTTTGATTGATTGATTGAGTTTTCGCCGAACGTGCATCGTGCAATATTTCAGCTATATTCAGGACGAGAACAAGTTAGTACAATAAATTAGCGGGAAAAGGTATGGGACATCTGAAACAAAGGATATGTCTGCTACTGCATATGTATGTAGTAATTGGTAGGGGCGGAGAATTTACCTTTTATAGGGGGCGGCATCAATGTGCCTACTGTTTTGAAATCTATAAAACGGGTTCTTTAGCGTGTCCGGAGCTTGGTATTCTCCGTACAGGTCACAAGCGACGGTCCGTGGTCATGCTTTTTCGTTTTATAACCTGACAAGCTTACAACGCCACCTGGTGACGCGCTGGGCAAGTCTTGTGGTTAAGCACTGGCAACCCTCTAAATATGGTCCCAGGTGCTGGTTTGGATGCAATCAAGCAGCCGGTATAACATTTTTTGCCGAAATGTGTAATTTTCAGTACTATTAATTCTGTCTTAGGTGGAACTGCTGTCATGACTGGCGGAGGCGGTGGAGGTAGCGGTGGCAAGATGGGAGGCGGAGGTGGTGGAGGAATGATGGGAGGAGGCGGAAGTGGAGGAATGGCTGGTGGAATGTCCGGCGGAAGTGGTGGAAGCATGGGCATGACAGGAGGTTATACATTTTATTTTTGTGTCCATTAATGGTCTGATCATATTTTCATATCAAGGTGGGAAAGGCTGAGTTTTTCTGTTGAACATAATTTTTGTTGCATTACCCAGAGACGCATATTATTTTATAAAAAATAATAGCATGGGTACAGGATGCTTACTTTTAACAAATATTTCTAAGACAATGACCACTTATTTTTATGGTTTTTGTAAATAGGCATATCCCAATGTGAATGAATCATAATCTAGTGCATGAGAGGCCTTAGAAAAAAATTGATAAATGATATTTTAATTGTCAAAAATATTTTTAATAACGCATAATTTCAGTCAAGTTATGAGTATTTTGCTATATGACACAGTTGGTATTTATAAAAGATCTTTTAATGTAGTATCTTAATACAAGTGTATCTTATTACAATGTGTAGAGGCATAAATGTGTACTTACTTTATTTACAGGAGGCGATTGCCACCCATTGCCGCCCGACTGCCACCCATCTTGTATTAAATATGACGTGGCACATTGTAGAGTTTGTGAATGTGAAAGTGGTATGTTTCTTTCAAACTTTGTACTTTTTTCGTACATTTTGAGTGGTTATATTCAACACTTAGTGTCCGACTGTTCGGGAGTTCATACCATGAAGGCATATTTCGTTACTGAAAAACACGTTTACAGTGGAACCAAGTTTTGTTCTAAGTAGAAATGATTTCGGTTTTTTCAACCAAAAAGAGATCAAATATTTTAATTACAATTTATTTGTTTTTGGCTTATAAGGCAATTCGATCAGGTTATATATCCTGAGCGACCAGCATTGTTTGAATAACAAATAGCACGAACACAACTTAAGCCACAGTTTACCCACACAAAGACTTTTTCATTACCTTGCTTATAGACAAATTCATCGCTGAAATCGTGTGCCGCGCCATATTGATGTTATTCGGAACCCGCTAGTTAGCAGTGGTACACGCTCTCGGGTTTTATCCATTCAGTCAATAGTGCAGGAATGATAATTTACCGTTAATTGTGTTATCATTTCAAAAGATATCGTCAAGCTGGGTGCACCGTCTGCTAATTTTATCTATCAACTATGTCTAAGAAGAAAATTAAAAGTAAAATACTAATTAAATTCCTTTGTATAGCCCATTTTTAGCGAATAGGAAAGATGAAAAATAAGAGTTATAAATTTTTGCTTCTGATTTATATACTTTACAGTACCAACTTTTTGTTTTGTTTTACGGTTACGGAATGTATATTATTTGCCTGCTTTTGATTTAAAGGTTTTTTTTATTATTCTTTTTAATTACAAGTTAAGTCAGTGCATAGTTGAGAAATGTAATGCATGCAGAATGGCCGTAGCATCCATTGAGGCCTCATTAAAAATTCGAACAAGTATGGTTTTGATATACGGAAAATTTTGTTAAGAATTAAATATAAAATATCGAAATCATGTCTTTTACTTTCTAAAACTGTATATCGCTATAACTAATACGGACGTCGGTACCTTTAAACCAAACAACGGTCTTAATATGGAATTACCGATTTGTTACTATTTACGGATTTTCACTGTCCAGTATAAGCAGTCGTTCCAATAATTATAATAAAGGTCATGATTTCGAACGTAAACAAATAAAAGAAAATCAGGCAGCATCCATGGATCTAATGGTAAAAACTGTAGTGTAGAAAAAGAAGTGCGGGTGAATATATCAAGGGATTAAATAATATTTTAAGTGAACTGAATGTGTAGAATTTTAATATTTTAATATAAATATGAATAGACGCTGTTTTTCCACTTATCCAATGTTTTGGCTGTTGTGACAATCGACGATCGCACAATTGCGACCGCCACGGCTAGTATTCGACATAATTGTGACTATACCAATGTAAATTTAACCTGTGTAGCTGTGTAATGTCGGATTGTGTATTACGCCACCTGTCGACACGAACGATAACTCGTATATGACCAATTTCTGAAATCGTCTATAGCCAGACACAACATTTGTAATCTGTGTAATTTAATCAACCAATCAAAATTCTGCCGTCTTATAACAAAAATGAAGTTACCAGTTTGTAAACAGTTACAAAAATGTCCCCCTTAAAATATAAAGTTTTTAAAACTTGTAACCAGTTACAAATACATCTGTTCCAATTGAAGGACTTTTTGTAGGACACATATGGGCCTTGAACACTCCATAATCTGTCTTTATTCCGTATTCACGAACAGTCTTCAGAGTAAATGACTATCTGTTACTTGATTGGGTGGTTCACTAATCTATAAATATTTTTGTCATATCTAGGTTACGTTAGGATCGCACTAGTATCTGTACTGAAGTTTCGATATATTCTTTGGCTGAATCGATTGTAATCAGTATTTTTGTGTAGTAATGTTACGTTCCACATATTGACTTCTATTTCATTCAGTGCATTGGTCAGTGAACAATTAATAGGTAAACATTGCACCAAAATCTCCCTACTATTTAAAGCTGTTTGGGAAAAGGTGATATTTTCTATATCTTTATTTTCGTTCTGAAATTGATGCAAATAGAACAACAAATATTTTTACCGCTCATTTTGAACATTTGTTCCGAGATTCAAAATTATTTTTCAACAGTCTTATTAATGCTTAGTTATGATTTTGCTGGCAAAGTAAATGAAGCAGAAACGACCAGTGTATTAATGTTACTTTGTTGTACACACGGAAATAAATATGCATGTATTGATCTAACATGAAAAAAGAACAATCGTGTAATGTATCCGTTTTCTATTTTCAGTTCCAGGTCGTGGCATCTCATACGGAAAATAACTGATGGACTTTACACGGACGACAGTTCCCGCCAAAATTGGATCAAAGATAAAAACATTTATATCATATTACTGCTTTATTAATAGATGTCGTCCAAGCCTTTATGTGTGTTATTGGCTTTGATAAGATCATAGTTTTTTCTTCGGTTCAAAATGTAGGATAACCGACTCTTTAGCAGTTTTATAAATATCATCAAAGATTTTCCGACAGTAAAAATATGTACCCATGTTAGTGGGTTTCGTTTTTGCTCATCATTTTTTATTGACGTATTCCAGATTAAAGTGGATTTAATGTATATGGGTTCAGTAATTAGGGAATTGATTGACGAGTAAACTTAGCCCATTCACGAACAGAATAAAGTTGGGTTTTGTGAATGAAATAAGCTCCGTAAACATATCCCTAAAAAAATCACCTAAGTGTTGTTTGGGACCATACCAAGAGGGTGTTTAGTGCTCGACCTACAGAGCTAGCTAGTGTGTTCACAGTTGGTGGATAGGGTAGTATGGTGGCATATATCTGCCACCACATATCACTTAATTAAGTCGACATATTTTCGGAAATATGTCAACATGCTACATAATTAAGTCAACATAATACTGAATTAAGTCATTATTATCAGATTGGAAAAAGAGGGCAAATGCGCTGTTTGAACAGAATGTGCCATCTACTTTTCCACTTATTTATCGTGCAAGTAGGCACAATTATGAATTAAGTGGACATAATTTTCTGATTAAGTCGACATAATTTTATGATTAAGTCAACTTAATTTTCTGTTTAAGTCGACATAAGATTTTGATTATGTCGACATAATTAAGTCCACATAATCTGTCTGATTATTAAGTCGACATAATTATCTACCATTTAAGTTGAAAAAGGGGGGGGGGTGGGGGTGGGGCTTGGTTTAGAAGTTGAAATTACAAGACCTCAATGAGAGAATCATGGCAGAAATGAGACCCGAGCCAGCATTATGTCGTGGCTCTTATAGAGGTTAAGCCCTCTTAAATCATTGATCAATATAAAACTGAAAATTACTTGAAGGTATTGACTATCAATTTAAAAGGTATAGTCACAATGAACAAAATGCAAATTAACCTTTATATATGCCAAAAATAAATGATATGAAAACATTCCAAAATAAAGCGAAAATGAAATAAATTAAATACTCTGAACCAAAATAATAATTATCAAAAATAGTTAAACAAGGGGACATAATCATACCTACTACAGAAGAAAAAAATATTCTGAAGAAAACTTGCTGCCATACACAATAATGCTAATTTTGAAAAAAAATATTGTGTCGCAACAAATAAAGATTTTTTTCTTGGCTGTTGATATTTTGCCGTAACCGGCAAAATTGGCTGCCATGCTATTTTGCCGGAAATGATTAAATGTCACCTGTATGAGCCGTTAATTAGCATGATTAGGTGAAACATAAGTTTTGTATTGTATGGTTTTGTTTGTTTGTTTGTTTGATGGTAATTAACGCCACTTTCAGCAATTTTTCAGCTATATCATGGCGTCCAGGTTTTATTGGGGGAGGAAGCCGGAGTACCCGGAGAAAACCCCCGACCCGCGGTAGGAAAACTGGCAATCCTTGTCAATTAAGATTGGAGTCAAGTACACCCTGCCTGCAGTGAGAATCGAACCCGCAATCTCAGTGTTGACAGACCACGTGATCAATAGTAGACGAACTACTTTGACCATTCGGCCACCGAGGCCCCTGTATTGTATGGTAATCGTACGCGAGTAACCTATACGTGGTGTTAGATTTTAACACAAATAAGACCTCTTTAAACTACGGGAAACAAAACTGAGAAAAAAAAGAAAACATATATAACTAGTAATCCTGTGTTAGGGATGCCCAACACAAAAGAAGTCCCCTTCGTTACTGTGCATAAATTAAAAACTTATACTAAAAGAAACCCTCATGAAAATCGGACCAAATTGTGATTTTCATTAATTTTTTCACACGTGTTTTGGCAATTTTGGCGGCCAGTTTTTTTCAATATGATTCTCATGCTGTTACGAATGCCATGGTGGTTTTAGCCTTGGTTACCACCACTGATTTACTAAAAAGCGTCCGATACATTATTTAAAGGGTTCAAAATCATTAAAAATTTTACGATTACTTCATAAATTCAATGCTGGGGCTCTCATTATAACTGATCGTGCGCTAAATCCTGGCTCGGTCACTCTTTAGTAAATCAGGACTGAAAAGTTTACCAACATTGGAGTTGAACCACCATGGCGTCCATAAAAGATTCAAAAATCAGAATTCTTCTGGTCAAAAAGGTCAATATATCAATGTCCATGTAACATGAAAGTGATTATCCCGCTGCTGGACAGGAACACGTGCCTGCTAAAGAGTAATGTCCATGCAGTATGCCATTTTTCAACCACCTTTAAAAAAGATAATCGACGCTGTCTGACAGTAGTTGGATTTGAATATTAAAATCACAAAATAGGAATTGTACCTTTACAAATATAAGCTTAAAAATCATCTTATTTAAATGCATATTAGTTATAACATTAGATTGGTCACCACTCTGATCAATAAATATTGTATGAAGCTATTTACAATTAGAGACGCAGCTAGTTCACCATGGACGCAATATGACGATGGATGCAAAGTGTGTGCATAGGATTATTCTATAATTCCAAAATATAGTTTCAAGTTCCCTTTTTGTACCTCCCGCTTAAAAAATTGGGGGTATATAATGATAGGGGTGTCTGTCTGTCCGTCCTTCCGTTACACCTAAGGGTACCCATCTCTTGTCCGCAACTCCTCCTAAACCCCTCAATGGATTTTCATGAAACATGATTTAAGAGGGCTTAACCTCTATACGAGCCACGACATACTGCTGGCTCGGGTCTCATTTCTGCCATGATTCTCTCATTGAGGTCTTGGAATTCCAACTTCTAAACCAAGCCCCCCCCCCCCTTTCAAGTTAAATGGTAGATAATTATGTCGACTTAATAATCAGACAGATTATATGCACTTAATTATGTCGACATAATCAAAATCTTATGTCGACTTAAACAGAAAATTAAGTTGACTTAATCATAAAATTATGTCGACTTAATCAGAAAATTATGTCCACTTAATTCATAATCATGTCTACTTGCACGATAAATAAGTGGAAAAGTAGATGGCACATTCTGTTCAAACAGCGCATTTTCCCTCTTTTTTCCAATCTGATAACGATGACTTAATTCAGTATTATGTTGACTTAATTATATAGCATGTTGACATATTTCCGAAAATATGTCGACTTAATTAAGTGATATGTGGTGGCAGATTTATGCCACCATAGGGTAGGTTCTCTTTTGATTCCATCCTTGTTAATTAGTTCTTGTTCAGAATATAATATTGCTCGCTGAACATTAAGCAAAATACAATATTTAATCAATCAATTAATTAATTGATCAATCAACCAATCATTCAATCAATCAGTAAAGTGTCGGTCTGATGAACACTTGAAGAACGAAATATGGATCTGTTTGAATTATATACTCCCAAAATACATTAAACGGGATTACTGATGATTAAACTTTTGATTAAAAGGCGCAAAACAGGAAATGGGACTGAAAAGGAAATATACAGTAAAATGAATAAGTACACCACTTCCGATCTTAAAACCAACTGTCATCGAACATGGTAGTTACGAGTACATTCGCGTTCAATATACGCTAATAGATGTACATAAATCTGATTAAATTTAATTTTATATTTATTTTTTAAAAACGAAACAAAACTGTTGTTTAGTTTTAACATGTCATGTTTTTACCCTTAGCGTGCCTTAACAACATTTATGTTGTCATATGACATTTGATCATCGTACACGCCTGTATCGTTAGTGTGTACATGTATAGTAAACATACATGTTCATTTAAGGTAAGATAGCAAATATTTATCTTATTTTTAAACGCGGGGATCACATCGGCCCATGCATCAACCATCAGCCTTCTATTTTTATCCGCTCTATTAGGGCGAACTGATTAGTTTAATAAATACACGTCAAGTTGAATTTGAAATAAAAGTAAAACTAAAATAATATACGTCCGTGTCTTGCTAATTTTATTATCTTGTCTGTTTTATTTTTAATGTAGAGGTATATTCTTATTTACAGCAAATTATAAAACAACAATAATTAAAAATATGTAGTAAGGCCGTTTAATAAAAAAAAAACGAAATTGTGTCGTCCACATAATGAAACAAGTAAGGATTCTGAGTCCTAATTACCCTATACATCTCATTCCTATTTATTAGGTTTGTGTGTCGCCGTATAATAAATGACCCCGGATGACCTATATATAATAAATGAATGGTGTTTAACGCCACATTTAGTAATTTTTTAGCTATATCGTGGCGTCTAGTTTTTATTGTGGGGAGGAATCCGGAGTTCACGGAGAAAAATCCCTGACCTTCGATCGGAAAACTGGCGATCTTTAGCAAATAATATTAGAGTCGAGCACTTGCTACATGTACCTGCAGTAAGACTCGAACCCGCAACCGGGAAAATGTAATATTCACCGACCTTTAGGATACGCGAAAAAATGTTTTTTTTGGGGTTGGTAAATCCCGATTGCGACCGCTTATGAAAGTCAGTAACTCTTTTATTACACGATTAACACCAACAAATCCTCGTCTATCGTAGTAAATCTGTAAGTTTTTGAATTACAAACGCGTACATGAGCCAGATTATGAATCAGATCTAAAAACAGGTCAATATTGAATTCCGCTGAGCGCTTGTAATTTTAGTACTGGTACGATTTAGCATGACTCGAAAGTAGTTTTTAGACCAATCAACAACACGAAAAATTCTATTAATGTAAGAATGTTAATTAAAATACTGCTCTAAACTAAAACAAGTAAACAAACAGATCAAATAACACGAAAAAATAGATCTAAAATCGGCACGTTGACCAAGGTAAAACTATAAAAAAATGCAACACGAAAAAAAGAAAAATAATGAAGTCTAATAACCGAAACAAAGGATCATTTTTACAGTTTAACAATACAATCCAAAATTAAAGTTCAGGAAGATATTTATGGAAAATCAATGAACCCTGTATTTATTAATCCTTTGTAAAAAGATCACCATTTCGCACAAATTGGCAACTGTCTTATACTAAACAAAAACAAAACAAAATAAAAACAGACAATCAATAATTGGACAACTTTTTCCAAATTAAATTTTATCTTCGGTCTGCCAAAATCTTTTGTAGTTGATCTTTTCTGGTGATTATATATTCCTAAACAAATCTCCAGAGAAAATAGCTTAAAATAATACGGAAACATTTGATACGGGTATCCCTTGGGCCATTTTTACAGTAAAACAATTTTGTCAAAAATCTTTATTAGGGGGTTTAGTGGGGGTTTGCACCGTTTGCGATGAAACAGAATGATTGTAAACTTTAGAAAACAGACAGTACTCGGTACGATAGACTCAGTGTTTCTTAACCGACCGTAGGTGCAAACAGGACTTTTTTTTATAAATACACTTAATTGCTGTGGGTAATTCTGTCTGGCCAATTAAGGAAGATTTCAAAGGAGCGATTATATCACTAGTTTAATGCACGGGCCTAATGACGTCACTGAGTCAGCCAACCTGTCGTGTATTACATTTATCCGTTGATAGAGGTCCTACCAAAGGTCGGGAGATTTAACGGGAACTCTGTTTTCTTTTAATGTTGTTTCACGTGAAATTTTTCATCTATATCATGGCGTCCAGTTGTTATTGCGGGAGGAAGCCGGGGTACTCAGCGAAAAAAAAACGAAAATGGGTAATGAAAACTGGCCATCCTTGTCAACAAAGATTCCTGCCAGTAGTGAGACTCGAAGCCGCAATCTCAATAATGACAGACCACGTGATCAGTAGTAGGAGAACTACCTTAACCACCCGGCTACAGAAGCCCCTACGGAAACTCTGACCTACCACCATAATTCAAACTATAGTTGAAAAATTACCGATTGTGGCATTCAACCCCATCCAAAAATACATACAAACCCAATTAAAAAATACATGCAAACCCATTCAAAAATACATACAATCTATTGATATAGTTGAATATCTTATTTGTTTAATGGGCCGCATAAATGTTGCATGGTCAATATTGAAGATATAGTAGCTAATTGCTCCACCAAAAAAGCTGGGCTTGTCCCAAAAATATTGTATACTTATTGTCTAGAATGAAAGGAATGGTAATATTATTTTTCCGAGGTGCAACTATTCCCCCGAGGGGCCCATGAACTTGTAATGGCGTACGATAGATTAATTGAATGTTTACTTAAAGTCCAGCGAACAATTTTTCCCCAATATTTATCGTGCAAGGGACGTGGAAGTACTCACTGTGGTCCTCTGAAAGGGTTTTATGTATTTAAATGTTATGACATGAAAACAACCCATCGATATAGCCTACCCAATGGGTCACGTCGAGCAATGAGAACCCCTGAGTATGGTTCAAGAATAGCGTACGATGGAAAATCACGATCGTGATGTTGTTTTAAATTGATAACCTATCAATTTTATCATGTTTAAAATAGAAGCGATAAATCGACTTGCACTTCTGAATCACATATAAAACTAAGTCTCATGTCTAATTACAGCAGTAGTATTATACTCTATATTTTATATTAATTATTACAGACATTTCTGAATAGCTATGGGTGAAGGTCAAGGTCAAGGACAAGGAGGCGGCGCCAAAGGATGTTTGTCTGCAATAATATGGTTTCTATTGTTGTGGTTTGTTGGATGGCCTCTTGCATTCCTGCTCGCATGGATATATGTATTGTTACTTCCGTTCGGAGCGTGCATCGACGCCATTAGATCTATAAATGAACAACTTGTGAGAATTTTACAACTTCCGTTGACATTTGCGCAGAACATGATAGATATGAAACCTATTTGTTAGACATTAGTATGTATATAAAACTTGTCTGTGTTATAGCAGAATTCAAAATGGTGCTTTTTGATATAATGATAAACTGTTAATATATATCCAGCTTGGAGTAAGAACAGAAAGATCTTGTAAAGTTAGAAAAATTTCCTTTATATGACTTAATGTGACTCAGATTTCAGTAAAACGGACCAAACGTACAAGGATAAAAAAATAACCTGCATTGTTGTTTGTAGACAGCCTCACTGTAACAACACCGAGGTAATAGGCCAATCAAATTTTATGCATATATTATATACTTGCATAATATAAACAATCGGTTACCTACTGAACAGACTTTTCTGGATAAAAACTGGATATCGAACGACTGTTTTATTTTCTTAAACGTTATACAAACCCCGTATAACGATGATATATTTGCCCGTTAAATTTAGTTACTCTTTTATACATGTTTAATACTCAGCATTATGTGTATTTTACTATCGGGGTAATCCCCCTTTTCAAAAGTTTATATTATTTATCTGTTTATGTGTTTTATTGTTAAAAAAGTAAATGTATTTTTTATCATTATTTTGTTCAATTGTCCTTTGATCATGCAAGCTGAGAAAATCCAATCTAACTTTACGTAATTACGTATAATTATCGTCAGTTTTTAAACCAAATAAAAAGTGCCGTTTGTGTCATGGTTAATTGCAAATTACTCCATTAACCCGAATTTTGTGACTTCTTGTGGAAGTCATCCTTTAAGTAACTATTGTTGCCAAAAATGTCCAGTTTGCACAACTTTTAATTGCAAATTACTCCGTTTAGCTATTGTGTTCTTCTTGACACATAATTTGCCAAAATGGAGCATATAAAAAGAAACAGCAATCGGATTTTTTTTTTAGACAACTCCTTTAAGGAAATGTTACACTTACTACTCATGTTTTAAAATAATGTGCTATTTTTTCATTAAAGCTTATTAATAGAAACTGTAAATTACACGATTGATCAGCAATCTATAACTTAGACAAATGTGATCAAAATAGTCCATTTCTTGATAGAGGCATTGTCCTTTGTCTTTTTTCTCTCCTTGTTGTTATCTGTAATAAAATATACGTAGACTGTAAACTGGAAAATAAGACACGGTATATATAATTGTGACGTCAAACAATGTTCATAATGATTTCAGGATCCTCAAAGCAGCTGTAATATCAACACTCTAGGTTTAAAAATGTGTTTTGTCAAAGTAATTTTTTTTAACAAACAGCACGTTTACACGCAAATTATCGTTGTTTTGTTTTAAACATGTTTTATTCAGAAATAAATCTGAAATTGATTGGAAAGCAAGCTCATCATGCACATTTTTCCTCCGTTCAGAAACAATACAATGCTATTAGTAATAGTGTAGTAGGAGAGATAACTCTTATAAGTAATGGTGTCAAATTAAAAGAAAGTTATGTAATAAAACGTAGAACAATAGTTGCATATTTTGGAAATTTTACTTCAAACACTCTTGTCTACAAACAAATTATATTATTTTAAGGTGGTCATGTATTATTCTAATATAAAATTTATACAAGGGAAAGGAGAAGACGAGAAAAAGAATAAAATCGTTTTTTAAGTTAGTGTGGTCAGATTTGGTAAAGATGCGACACATTGAATCTATAAACAGATTTTGATATTTCCTTAATTTACAGCGAGCAGAATTTTAGCTGTAGTTAGGACTAGAGAGAGTAAACAAACAAAAAACTATTTAAGAAAATAGGTTAGTCTGGTTGGCACGAAATTTTGACTGCCGCTTGAAAATGTATGGAATTAGCGGGTAAGGATAGATGAATTTGTTTCTTGATGCAGTTACAGTCTACCTACTTGTTTCAAAATATACTAAATAACAAACATACACAAATCTTCTTAATTGCACAAGAAGCGTCGGTGCTGCTTTCTTATCAGATTACACACAATGCCCCGCGACCAACCGAGAGAGCATGCCCAATTCGTAATCCGGGGATGATTCCAGTGTCAAGGTCATCATGGACGTGAAATAGGACATTAGGGTTTAGTATTAATATATCAATTCAAGTTTGTTTTGAAATTTTAGAAAATTAACTTTATTTTCTTTATTCAACGAGAATACGAGATTATAATTCAGCGTATAGGTAAACTGAATATCCACCAATTTCAACCCCCTAGAACGAATAAAATCGTACCCTCTCTTATTATTAAGTCGTCAAAAACAAAGTTTTGGGCAATTATTGTTTTGCACCTATTTCGGTTTCCACTTTTTCTAGATCGTGAACTTGTCCGACACATTTCTCAGAGACGCCTTAATAGAATCAAATGAAACTTGGCACAGTTGTAGATCGACATATTGACGGGTCCAGTCGATAGTCAGATTTTTTTTTAATGGCCGCCACTTGACGACACCCACCCCAAAATGGCAAAAATTTTTACGTGGTTCGATTTGAACGAAATTTGGTAAGGAAGTAGATTTTAGTATTTCGATTGAAACGCTATACCTTTGAAATTTTTTTCCGACGTTGCATTTCAAAATGGTGACGAAAAACGTGTATAATTTTCAACGTTATCCGATATTGATGAAATTTCACTTGGTCCGATTTCTAAAAAAATTTGGTGTGGTTGATTTAAGTGTCTGGAGTGGAACTCCATAATTGGAATTTTATTTTTGACTGTAGGTTTCAAAATGGCCACCCAAAACCGCGTTAAATTTTCAACGTTGTCCTATTTTAATGAAATTTGATGTGTAGGTACATTTCAATGGCCTAAGTAGAACGCAATGCTGTTCATGGGGATTTTGTGCGACTTCTGTGTTGGCATCCCAACACATTATTTTTAATCGTTTATTATTTTTTCTTTTTGTTTGTAGTTTATCACGACACATCACGAAAATAACATGGAATTGCGACAGTAAAATTCGGCCTACAACCCCACTCTCCTGCCCCCCCCCCCCAAAAAAAAAGGCACAGAATAATCCGATTCGGTAGCATTTAAATGCACAAAAATCAAGGATAATATTAATTTATTGGTCATAGGACAGAAATAATTAAGATAGCGTATAGGCGGTTACGACCCCTGGTTAAATAAATAGACAAAAGCTTGTACAACTCGCCATTCATAAATATAGCCACATTGTTCGTGTGTAAATATGGCCTTTTAAAAAGTTCGTTCAATTGTCCTTGTCAACTGTTGTGCGGTCATACTGACTCGTCGAAAATCAATGAAACTCTCTACTTTAGAACGAAAAATTTAAAAAATGTAAATAGAATAGAATTTGTATTTAAACAACGCGAGTATATTAAACAGACCGTGTCTATGTGTACAGAAGACTATACGTACATTGAAGGACATACATGCTGGTCACAGATTTATCTAAGGTAACAACGTACACATTTTTTTACATTTACAACTCGGCTTATTATATGTTAGTTAGTATGATAAATTAGTAATTTCGAAAATATAATCATTATATAGTAAATTACACAAAATTATTCAATTTGTTTACTCAGCTGCGATATCACGCATGAAAATTCCATATTGCAGAATTATATTTTGTAAATAAAAATACTCGCTGAGAAAAATGTTTGAATTGTACGCTTGCATTTCTAACTGTTTCTAAGACTCGTACAACACGCAATAACAATACATTTTCTAACTTTAACTATATTTGAGTATTGTTTATAATGTGGGGGTTCAGGCATCTAATTTGATCTATTTTTATAAGGCAGGCAAAATGGGAAACATCGTGTAAACAACGTATACAAAATAAAATAAAATAAAAACGTATCTAAACATCTCATTGTAAGTGTTTAAGAGACAACGCTATTTCGGTTACTATGGCAATGTAAATTTCTTTATTATTTGTTCTTCATGTAAGAATTAATACTTTTCACATAATTATGACACCGGGCAAGGGAGGTCACTCAGGTACAGATTAATACAATATGGAATACGATATAAAGGAAATAAAAAATAACGGTGGAGAGATGTTCCGATTGGAAATATAATATGACGCTTTCAATAGATTTAAAGTAACTGTACAAAGACGTTTGGAGTAGGGAAAGAACAGCCTAAACAAGAAGATATAGAAGAAAGCCGGTAAGTTGCAAACATGGCGAACTAAGGCCCAGTTTGATAAAACTTATCAAATTTGAGGATTTCCTCAACGTAATCCGAAACGCAAATATTGACCAATCAGATTACTTGAAATTTTAAACTGGAGGATCATGAAACTCCAGAATCTGAGGTATATCCCAATTTGAGATGTTTTATGAAATTGTTACATGCATTACACAGAGTTAACGATTTCACTGAAATATGCTGCACATTTAATTTTTTTATTTGAAAAATTTACCTTCCTTTTTTCATAGCATGACACATCGACACTTCTTTTTGAAATCTGTGCAAATAATGTTTCTAAAATATATACGTTATATAGTATTAATTACATTTTAATACTGATTTCATATTGATTCAGTTATTGAACTGATTGATTGATTTATTTATTTATTTATTAAATATGCCAAATTGGGTTGACAATAATGATCGTTACATCACTATTATTATACAATTAATGACATTGATATATGTCGCTATCGGGATTTCTCAACCGAATGAAATGTAATGCGAGGTTGAAGTAAATATACGTTTGACGGGTTGAGACATGCCAATAGCGACCGGATATCAACAATATAACCGACAAATCCTCGTCTAGTATCGTAGCAAATCTATTAGTAGCACATTGTTGTTGACAAGATTAGTGTGTTACGACGTATAAATGAATCAGATAATTATTTAAGGTATCCGACCCATAATTGACCACGTGATCATATTTGGTGTCCCGGATGTCCATTGTTTGTCAAGGGAGCAGACCTCGGTAATGTTTGGCAAACATCGGAACTACTATTTGAACAACTAAATTTTTTTCTCAAAACTGTTAGCATTGACTCAAAGTAAAACAATATATTTACTTTGTATCATTAATTAGTAATATATTGAGTAAATAAATTTGCATTTCTTGGTCTAAAAATAAAATTAAACGGCGACTTCAATTATGGGTCGAATACCTTAAACCTCTACTGAACAATTGTATTTTTCAATCAATTTTTATTAGATTAAAATTTATTTCCGCTTGATCGCTCATAGTCTATTGCAGCGGACAATATTCACCAAACGCTGTTGTTGCAATTTAACGTGACCCGATAGTTGTTTTAGACCAATCAAAAACACGCAAAATTCTATTCGTGTAATTGAGTTTAATAACATATACTTACCTACAGAAAATATCTCTCAAAATAAACCACGATACTAAAAAACGACTTACTAGAGTTATTAATTTGACTGATTGAATGTTTGCTTAATGTTCAGAGAGCAAAACTTCAACTTTCTTCAGAACGAGAACATGTTAAAAAACAATCAACTGGGTAAGACTAACGGGAACCCAGTCTTGGCTGTTACTGGAAAAGTATGTGGTATCGTGGGTATAACAAGATAATTATTGTTCTCGTCTCCTCCCCGACCTGTTTTGTTACTCTAATACGGCCGAGTTCCTAGAGGGCCTGCTGTAGATGAAAGGAAAGACATTTGTCAGGACAATTAATTTCTCGTTTAGCTATATTGATGATGTTCTGTCTCTGAACAATGCTAAATTTGTTGACTATTTGCATTCAATCTAACCTATCAATCACTAATTAAAGACACCACCAATACACTAAGGTCGGTCTCTTATTTAGGCATACTTCTAGAAATAGATTGTGGAAAACTACAAACTAGACATGACGACACACGTGATAACTTAATCACCTTCAACTTTCCAATCGTCAACTTCTCTTTCATCGATAGCAACATTCCATCAACTACAACGTTTGGTGTGTACCTTTTTTACAACTTTTATACGGTATTGTAAGCTCCTGTCAGAATTAAGTTTAAAAAAAAGGTAAAACGTGTCTCAGTTCTCGCAAGATAAAATTTTCGCAATTGTTGAACTAATTTAGTATTTATACAGTTTGCATTAACAGTGGGAGCATCTCAAAATATTCTAACATGTGAAAAATATTAATTGGCCACGGATATATTTGGCATACTAGTATATTATTTAAGGTTAAATGAAAGTTTATTAACTTCCTAGCTCTGGCAATTAATGTTGATCAATGTTTTTGAAAGGTATGCAACTACAGAAATGCTAGCATTTTCGACTATGGCCAGAAAATTTACTACCGATAAACCTGTGTCAAAAGATTCAGGAAACTTTCATGGTTTTTATTAGGAGTAGGAATTCATGGTACCACAACCTTCCACATAAAAATTGACAACAATTAATAGATGGCTCAAACTCGCATGTTTGGCATTCACACGCCGGTGATCACTAGTAAATGACTAACAACCATAACTACTCGCCCACATAAAATTCTTTGTGAAAAAAGACCCATATTTATTATAAATTAAAACGTTTTCTTATCATCCCTGTGGCAGAGTCGTTAAGGTAGATAGTCTTCAGCGATTGATCACGTGCATGTCAACTCTCCAGTTGCGGCTGTCTCCCTTCGAGCAGGGTGAAATCGAATCAAACCCTTAAGATTGCACGTTTCTCGTGGTACTCCTACTCCCTCCCGCATACTATTTTATGGAATCAGTTCAATATTTACTAAATAATTTATCGGATATTTACCAACACCTAGCGTAAACTGATATTGCCACACAGATTTAAAAAAAATATTTTACAAAATATAGATGTTATTTATTTATTTATTTATTTATTTATTTATTTATTTATTTATTTATTTATTTATTTATTTATTTATTTATTTATTTATTTATTTATTTATTTTCTAAATAGCAATGACTGACGATCAAGGTCCTGCTCAAGAAAATGCAGGAGGAACCAAGAGATATTTACATGCTTTCATATGGTTTCTGCTGTTATGGTTTGTCGGATGGCCTCTTGGATTTTTACTTGCGTGGACATATGTATTTCTACTTCCGTTTGGCGCATGCGTAGAATCAATCGAATTTCTGAATAAACAAATTTTGCGGGTATTGCAAATTCCATTGTTATTTGCGCAGAATATGATAGATATGAAACCTGTTTGTTAGAGTTAAGCTGATCATGACAAAGTATGTTATACTTTTTATGTGTTGTGTTTGTTTGAATGTGATTTAAAGCCACTTTTAGCAATTGTTCACGGATGAAGCCGGAGTACACGGAGAAATCCCCGGACGTGCGGCAGGTATTTTAAAGGTAAATAGGGCAATTACATTTCTCATTTGTAACTTCATATGTGCAACTTCAACATACGCATCCGTTGTGTATTCATCTGTACAACTGCTTTCAATATTTCTATGCGAGCACCGAAGTTGCAAGTTTCTTTGCATGAAAGAACAATTGTTTTTTTCAAGAAGATATTCTCAGAAACAATTTATATCGAATAACATAATACAGACATTTCGTGTTTTATTTCTATTGTTTCTATCAATGTTTGCTATCAGCGATTTTTATCTAATAGTTTTGTACTATTTTGAACGATATTACATGATTATGTTTCAAAACATGTGTAAAACGTCTTAGCATTACTAATTTTATTCGTATATCATATAATAAAATGTGATTATTATTTATTAATTCATTTTGATTTACAGAAAAGCTTAATTAACTGTATTATTTTGGGGCTTATATGTCATAAGATGTTTTGAATTGAAATACACATTTGTTGAGCGATGGGAATTAATAAAACCCTCTCAGTGAGCACTGGGAACCCTCTCCTCTCGTTATGGTCCCAGCTGCCGATTTGGATGTAATCATGCAGCATTTACCAGAACCTCTCGGTGTGGTCCCAGCTGCCGATTTAGATGTAATCATGCAGCCCATACCGGAACCTCTCGGTGTGGTCCCTGCTGCTGATTTGGATGTAACATGCAGCTCTTATCGGAACCTCTCGGTGTGGTCCCTGCTGCTGATTTGGATGTACTCATGCAGCTCTTACCGGAACCTCTCGGTGTGGTCCCTGCTGCTGATTTGGATGTAATCATGCAGCTCTTACCGGAACCTCTCGGTGTGGTCCCAGCTGCTGATTTGGATGTAATCATGCAGCCCATACCGGAACCCTCTCGGTATGGTCCCAGCTGCTGATTTGGATGTAATCATGCAGCCCTTACCGGAACCCCCTCGGTATGGTCCCAGCTGCCGATTTGGATGTAATCATACAGCCCATACCGGAACCCCGTCGGTATGGTCCCAGCTGCCGATTTGGATGTAATCATGCAGCCCATACCGGAACCCCCTCGGTATGGTCCCAGCTGCTGATTTGGATGTAATCATGCAGCCCTTACCGGAACCCTCTCGGTATGGTCCCAGCTGCCGATTTGGATGTAATCATGCAGCCATTACCGGAGCCTCTCGGTGTGGTCCCTGCTGCTGATTTGGATGTAATCATGCAGCCCTTACCGGAACCCTCTCGGTGTGGTCCCAGCTGACGATTTGGATGTAATCATACAGCCCTTACAACAAATTAGCAAAATTACGATATTAGATGGTTTCCATAACTTATTCTTATATGCACAATACTGACTATATAATCTGGCCTTAGTTTCATAAAACTTCTCAAATTGAGATTTTCCTCAAATCCATGAGTTTTTCCTCAAGTTTGAATTTTCCAACAATCTGATTGGTCAATATTTGAGTTGAGGATGAGTTGAGGAAATCCTCAAATTTGAGATGTTTTATGAAACCGGGCCCTGGATATTTTTAAAAATAGAGAGCTATAGAATAAGATATCATACAAGATTGAAAACATAAATTTATTATATAAATAAGTATATACAAATCATTTCTTTCAAGATCAAACAGGTCTCTCCAATAAATAGTTAAATGTTCTCCGTAATTTTCGATTTCACATGTAATTACAATATTATCTGCGACAGCCACGATGTTCCTTCAAGAGCCTGAAATACAAATATCAAAATTGAACAAAGCTAGACGAGTACAGTGTCGGCCTGGTAACAGTTATAACAGAAAACAAAGCTTGTATAAATATCAAATCAAGTCTGTGAATTTGGAATCGAAGATGGTTCCTTCTCCAAGCCTGAAGTTGAGGTTCGACAAGTAACCGAAAGGCGTCATGATTTACAAAACGACCAACAAAAAACCCAAAGACAACCACATACATATTTTTATACGTGTTTCAAAAGTAAGTAACACATTTTTGCTTCTCATTTTTCTCTTATTCGTAATTCATAAGCCATAAGATATTTTATCTATCTGACAGCTTAATTCCAATAAATTTCGCCACGACTATACTGTATTCAGACATTTTGCATACACTGCTTACTTGTCTTGAGCACCTATGGTGTGGGTTACTCATTTTCTGCTGCTGTTGTTTTTGGTCTGTTTTGTGATGTGTGTTATTTTGTCATATCTGAAAATATTGTCGATTCTTAACTTTCAGCCTGGTGGGTCGGTTTCGTTGCTTTTTGTAAAAATTATGTTATAGATAATGTAGTTAAACTATAAATAATTTAATTTGCTTTGTAAGCTGAAATCTGATTGGTCAATTTAAATTCGGGCAACCCATATTATAAGAAATAACTTGCGTGACCTATGACCTATTCTAACGCCGTTAAAATTCAAATAGTTGCACGACGTCATCGACGTTTTTACCGCAAAAATTGATAAGATTTATAGTTTATTAGGCGTAAACAGACCCAAACCATATTATATCGTATAATCTGTTCAGAAATTTGAAGTATTCCTTAAATATCTTTAATAAAAGGTACTGTAGTGTTTTATTTTCGTGTCTACCAATTTTCGTGGTTAAGATAATGTTGCTGTTTCGAGGATAAATAACAGTTGTGTTATCATTTGCTACAACAGAAAAAGCAGTAAACTTCATAAAGTCAATCAATAAAATTTGTAGCTTGTCTGTCTCCATGAAAGTCACGAAAATTAGTATTCTACGACAACCTGTCGAACCACGAAAGGTAGTAACCCACGAATAACGGGGAATCCAGGTTGTCTAACGCACGACATTGCAATGGTGAACTTGTGATAAGTCAACATTCTAACACTATATCTAGTACATTTAAATTATATATATATATATATGATTCTCACTTGCTATAATTAACAAACGCTGTTGGTCAGAGCTAGCTCCTCCTCCATTGGAGGTCTGTATGAGAAGGTGGCGGTGTTATAGAACTTGCCACTTGATACCAATCGAACAACGGTGTGTTGACATCCAACTACTGTATCGACAGCTCCTGAAAATACAAACAGAATTGCACAATTCTGTTTAACTATTTGACAAGAATTTAAGCTTCTTTTAAGTGACGACACGGTCTGTAGGGTAAACCTAAACAAACCTAGCTCTTTCCTGGGAGTCCGATTTCTTAAACTCCTTTTTTCCCTTACCCATCAATATTGTCTGATTTCTGATCAACACGAACCTTTATGAGTGTGTTGGAGCTTACCTGAAGTTTGCAAGCAACTTTTAAAATTTTCAAGATGGCCGCCTTATAAAAATAAGTACATTTTTCAGATGGCTAGAGCAGTTTCAATAGAAATTGGTACACTTATAAATATAAATTATAGAACCGCCATTTTGTTAAAGAGGTCATTTTACCATCCACAAAGTAAACTTTGTCCGATTTCAACGAATATTTGTTCTACTATAGGCATATTTTGATATACTGATTTCAATGAAACACTATACATGGGGATTTTGGGCGACTTTCGTGTTGGTATCCCAACATTGAATTAACAATTTTAACTTATGCTCGCATTGAATTTTGCTGGAGTACTCTTAGCTTAACGTTAAATAAATAAATAAATAAATAAATAAATAAATAAATAAATAAATAAATAAATAAATAAATAAATAAATAAATAAATCAATCAATCAATCAATCAATCAATCAATCAATCAATCAATCAATCAAGCTATATACGTTATTTTCAGTGTACCTGTGTTTGATTTCATTCCGCAGACGACTTCTCGTCTTTCTTCGGGAGTCAGTTCAAAACTGTTGCCCCCCATAATCTCCACATAGTCTGCTCCGTTAGAGGTCATGCACTGCAAAGAGCAAGTTAGTACAAAAAGGTTACATGTTGAACATACGATAATAAACCACAATCGACTATCGGGTAATATTGTGATATAATTTTAAATTCAAGAACTGTTAATTCCATACGAAATTTCATTTTATAAATCCTTAAAAAAGATAGGAATGTGCGAATGAAACGGAAGCGAGCTTTAATGTGAAACAACCAATTGAAACCTACGGATTTAAGACTTATCCAAAAAATACATTCTCTGTAAAACTACGAATATTGGTACCCACGAATTAAGGTCCTGTAAGAAAACCCATAGAATTTACCAACTTTTACACGCATATTGTTAGCCTTAAATATACGTTTTATCACAAAAATACCTTGTTGGTAATTCCAAAGTCGGCAACAACGACTTTTTCTTTTGAAGTAACTCCGACGTCTACGGACGCCAGCTCTACAAGTTCCGGATATATAATAGAAACGGAGCAGTTTCTTCGAGAGCCATAATTTTTCAGCGTGTAAATACCAGAATCAGTTGATGACACTACATTACAAGCTGAAAGAAAATTAAAAAAAAAACGTTTATGTGATCTTACAACATAAGCGGTGCAATAGGATATGATCCTCTTCCGGAACACCTCTTATCACGTTTGTTAAAATGTGTTCGAATGGCTTTCAGGATTGTGATATATCTTGAGTGTTTCGTGTGTACTTTTCTACTTGTATTTTCTTTTTATCCCGCCTCTTTGTCTTCTGTCTTTTTATTGGGTACATGTTTCTGAATTGTGCCTGTCTTCTGTCTTTTTATTGGGTACATGTTTCTGTCTTCTGTCTTTTTATTGGGTACATGTTTCTGTCTTCTGTCTTTTTATTGGGTACATGTTTCTGTCTTCTGTCTTATTATTGGGTACATGTTTCTGTCTTCTGTCTTTTTATTGGGTACATTATCCCGCCTCTTTGTCTTCTGTCTTTTTATTGGGTACATGTTTCTGAATTGTGCCTGTCTTCTTTGGCCACAATGTTAAAACAGAACTAAACGTCATTGCAAAATAATTCATAATTATATGCCAAAAATCAATTAAATTGATTAAGTGAAAATTACATTTAAGTTCAAATTCCCTGTTTTAGGAATACAAGAGTTACTTCCCATTTTCACGAGTTGTCTTTCAAAACAGCAGGTATCTAGTATTGAACAGATAGGGAAAAATCAGGTTTTTATTTTTTTTTAAATAATGTCTGTGGACTGACTCTTCCAGTACAACTAAAAAAACAACAGAATTAGTTTGCACATCATAATAAATTTTAACGAGATGCTTTGCTATATGTGAATAAAAAGATATTGTAGAAAACTACTTTTTACCCACAGTAGGTACTATCAAGTTCCTGCTCTAAAGAACAGATACCTCTGCAAATTGGAGATAAATCTTGTTTACCGCAAGAAGGGAATAATTTCATATACACATTACATTCAGTTACTGTGATAAACGTAATTAATTACACCAATTTATAATTACGTTTGTATTTACCCGAGGTCTGATTTCCTGATTTAGAAATTGAAGCTTGCTTCTCATTGTATTGCTAAAGGAAGGCCGACTTTAATCTTTAAGTTACATATGTAGGACAGAATCACGTTTTGGGAAAAAGGAAAGTTATGTGAACGTAAACTATCCCGTATGGCAAGCAGACCGACGAATGGACGTAAGTTGCCGCCAGCAAGTTATGTTTTCGGAACCCATCCAACATTTCTGACAGAAAGATTATATTTTCGGAACCCATATTACTTTCCACCATGCAACGGACCTATCCGATCAATCTTAACGTGAAGGAATCTGGGTATCCTATATCAACCACAATGACCTCTGCGAAAACCGTGTGAAGCTGTATAAATAGACTATATTATACAATTATAGCTGTGGTATGAGGTCGATACGAGAATATATCGACCAGACAGATTTGCATATCGACTGAGGACGCAGTCCGATGTCGATATTCATCTGTTGGTCGATATATTCTCGTATTGACCGAATCTTAAGCTATAATTGTTATATTATTAATATAACCTATTGTCATGATTGTTGAACAATATTTCATCTTTTGTGTGCACACCATTGTTTGACAGATTTTTTAAATGTAATATGATTACGAGTCTACATACATAATAAATGTATAATTGTTCTATGACAAGTATTCCACATCACAAAATACAACAGACCCCTTTTTCTACATAAAATTTACCAAAATTGAACCAAACTGTTAACCATATAATAAAGGTGTTGAATAAAACTCCTCATTTCTTGTAACCATTTTTTATAATGTGATATACCGATTCAACTTTGGAATTTTTGAAATCTATTTTTAGTAACGTGCTGTATTGGTATGCAGCATAACAAAATATCGTTGGAAAATTCTATTTTTAGGTATATTATATGTGCCCAAAGAAATACAAAATGACCACGTGATATCGTTAGACAAATCAAAATAAAGAAAATATCTAATGTTAATAATATAAAAGAAATAAGATCTAGTGTATATTGGTTTTTTTTTACAGACGTCGGTCTTTACGGGCAGGCAACTCATATAGTCTCAGTACGGGTGATGACGTGTGCCAGAGGTTATATCTAGGAACAAGTTCTCTGTGCCGGAGAGTGATACAAACATTGACATGTGGAGGTTATTTCTGGGAACCAGTTCTCTATACCGGATAGTGATACAAACGATGACGTGTGGAGGTTATATCTGAGAACAAATTCTCTGTGCCGGAGAGAGATACAAACAATAACGTGTGGAAGTTATATCTGGGAACCAGTTCTCTGTGCCGGAGAGTGATACAATGACGTGTGGAGGTTATATCTGTGAACCAGTTTTCTGTTCCGGAGAGTGAAATCCAATTAACTGACTGATTCGAAATCAACTTATGTTTATCTATACTTTTATTCTATTGAACGTTTTAACATCAAAATTATCAAAACAATACGAAAAAAAAGTAAAGTTCGCATAATAGGATTGCAATCTCGAATTGTGCTTTGGTATATTTAATTGCGTGTGCTTACTGCTATTATAAACCCCGCATATTGACATTACATTACATTAAACATCATAAACCTACAGAACGGATTCAAACTTTTATACATATTAAAGGGAATTCAATAATAAACTTCCCATGCGGCTACTGGAAACATTAACGCAACAGGAACGGCATAGTATCACGTACAAATAACTTATATGTGTTTCAAGTTTCCTATGTGAAATATAATAAATGTCTTAAACACAAAAATAAGCGTTTACATAAATCAAATTAAGAGATAAACTCAAAATTCTGAAGAACACGCATAGAATTTAATTAAAAATGAAAGCTACAGGGGACCTTGAAAATAGAGAACTTCGTGTGTGTATTAAATTTGCTATAAAAAGGTATCCTTGAGAATGTCGCTAATGACCTATAATTCCCTAGCGCACACTGGAACTTGGCGAGAATAATGAGTTTGTGAGTGTATCGTTTTTTAAATACATGCTAGCAATTTTTCAGCTAGGTTAGTCTGTAAATTTAGAATAGCCTTTTAAAGAAATGAATTAGTGGACGTGATCTACATTATGTAATGCTGTGAAATTATATTATTTGTAGTTTATGGGTTCTGAAAAAGATAGTGCAGGATTGTGTTTTGCCACATTTTCAGTAATTCTTCAGATATACAATGACATCTAATTTTCAGGGGTGGTCAGAGTACGCGGCGAGATCCCCTCTAACTGACACCGCTGTGAATTAAAACTGGAGTAAAGAACGCCATGGTAGAAATCAAGCTCAAAACCACAAATTTACGGAACACGCTAGTGGTCAAAGATTGACGACTAACTACTTATATGTAGATTGGGACAGTTAAACGTGTTATCACTATGCTATGTGTTTAGTGAAAATGTATCACAAAGCATAATTTTTATATTGACAGCGAATGAAACCCACAAAATCCCGTACTCCATTGCTAGGACATACGTCCATTAATTTTGTTTTTATACCCCCGCCTCGAAGAAGAAGGGTATACAATTTTACCCTTGTCCGTCCGTTCGTTCGTCCGTATCTTTTCAGTTTACTAATAGAACAGTCATGATCCCAAATAAAACTTCATTGTGATCGCGTCTTTTTGTTGTTAATATTTTATTGAATTATCTTTAAATCTGAGGTTGCGGGTACAAGTCTTACTGCTTGCAAAGTATTCTCGACTCCAATCTTGGGGGATTTCTCCGGAAACTCCGGCTTCCTCCCCCAATAAAAAATGGCTAAACAATTGCCCGAAGTGGCGTTAAACACCCTTCAAATAATCAATTAGCTCTTTCTGGTCTGTCATGTGTAATTAAACTTCTGAAATAAAGTTTTCTTCCGAATTAAAAGATTTCGTAAGTTTCTTAATCAATGCATTTTTGCAACAAAACATAATAGTGTTTCAAATAACCAGAGGCTCTTAAGAGCCTGTATCGCTCACCTGATTTTAAAGGAAATGAAGATGGCATTTCCCTGATGTTAAAGTAAGTCCTGTAATTTTCAATAAACTTTAATTAGGACCATCCAAACAATATTACTAGAAAGCTTTGTTTCATTGGTTAACCGGTTGTATAGAGAAGATTTTTTTTATTTGCCCATAGGGTCCTATGTTAAACTAAGTCCTGCGGCGGTGGCGGCCATTTTGAATTTCCAATTGCCATAAAAAACATAAACTTTATAAAGGACCATCCAAACAATATTGCTAGTAAGTTTTTGTTTCCATTGATTAACCGGTTTCAGAGAAGAAGCCTTTAAAAACTTTTTCCCATAGGGTCCTATGTTAAACTAAGTCCTGCGGTAGCGGCCATTTTGAATTTCCAATTGCCATAAAAAACATAAACTTTATAGAGGACCATCCAAACAATATTGCTAGTAAGTTTTTGTTTCCATTGATTAACCGGTTTCAGAGAAGAAGCCTTTAAAAACTTTTTCCCATAGGGTCCTATGTTAAACTAAGTCCTGCGGTAGCGGCCATTTTGAATTTCCAATTGCCATAAAAAACATAAACTTTATAGAGGACCATCCAAACAATATTGCTAGTAAGTTTTGTTTTGATTGGTTAAACGGTTTCAGAGAAGAAGCCCTTTTAAACTTTTTTCTCATAGGATTGAATGTTAAACCAAGTCCTGCGGTGGCGGCCATTTTGAATTTCCGATTGGGATAAAAAACATTAACTTTATAGAGGACCATCCAAACAATATTGCTAGTAAGTTTTGTTTCCATTGGTTGACCGGTTTCAGAAAAGAAGCCTTTCAAACTTTTCCCATAGGGTCCTATGTTAAATTAAGTCCTGCGGTGGCAGCCATTTGAATTTCCAATTGCCATAAAAAACACAAACTTTATAGAGGACCATCAAAACAATATTGCTAGTAAGTTTTTGTTTCCATTGATTAACCGGTTTCAGAGAAGAAGCCTTTTAAAACTTTTTCCCATAGGGTTCTATGTTAAACTAAGTCCTGCGGTGGCGGCCATTTTGAATTTCCAATTCCCATCAAAAACACAAACTTTATAGAGGACCATCCAAACAATATTGCTGGTAAGTTTTGTTTTGATTGGTTAAACGGTTTCAGAGAAGAAGCCCTTTTAAACTTTTTTCCCATAGGGTCCTATGTTAAACTAAGTCTTGAGGTGGCGGCCATATTGGTTTACCAATCAAAATAAAAAACACAAACTTAGTAAAGGTCCATCCAATGAACATTATGGCCAAGTTTGGTTTCAATTGGCCAAGTGGTTTCAGAGAAGAAGATTAAAATGTAAAAAGTTTACAGACGCCGACGACGACGACGACGACGACGACGCCGACGGACGCAAAGTGATAACAATAGCTCACATGACCCTTCGGGTCAGGTGAGCTAAAAAGCATACATTTTTAAAATATACATAAATTTACATATAAAGCGGGAAGTTTGGCATGCCATAAAACCTGATTTAACCCATCATTTCTTTTGAAATGCATATACCAAGTCAGGATCATTGCTGTAGTTACTATATTTTTGGTTTTGGTTCTCGAGTTAGCCGGTGTCTTGGACTTTGATTTGTGGATTGTCGGTTTTGACAGTCGGTGTTCGGTATTTTGTTATTACCTTCATGTAGGGTTTTTTCATAATTATGTTTCCGAAAATTCAAGATTTTTTTGGACGTTTGTGATCCCTTTCGGCTTCTGTACTTACGCTGAGGTGTGTTAACAAATTTCACTTTCACTTTGAAGCCTTGCCCAGCCACAGGAATAAGATGCTGTATTAAGGCCACGTTTTGTGAAGCCACGTAAACTTTGGACGGTCTATGAATGCCACAGTATGTTTTGTAACGTTCTTCTAAGGAGAGTTCATGATCAACTGGACTTGGAAAAAATTCTTGGTTCATCTCCCAGCCGTCTACAAGCTGAAAATGAACAAATGTAAACATCCGTCAATAAACTGTACACAAACAAATTGTAAACAACTACCAACAAGCTGTAAACAAACAAATGTAAACAAGCATATCACCAACAAGCTGTAAAGAAACAAATCTAAACAAGCATATCACAAATAAGATAGAAACAAACAAAGGTAAAAAAACATGCCAACAGCTCTAAACAAACACCCAGAAGCAGACAACATAAATATGTAAACAAACATCATCAAGTATACAAATAAGTGTAAACAATCGTCAAGCTGTATACATAAACAGTTGCGATTGTTTTTCATTTTGACCAAGCGCATGAATTAATCATTTGGCAGGAGATATTGAATCTTTAAAACAGACATGAAAGTTTTTGTGCTTGTTGAAATTTTTGTAGATTTCGAGGATAACGAAACAAACGCATGGCATTTATATGTTAATTAAAAAATCACAGTACATGCGTTGCGAAAGTTCTACAAGACAACAAAAAAGCGCTTGCCTTGGCCAGCCTTGATAGCGATGGATCAATATGGCTGCCAATATGTACGGATTTATCTGCTTGTATTAGTTTAAACATATTTTATTTGCAAAAAAATCAGCAAAAGGGATAAGACACAAGTTAAACAAACTAATGAAGTCTCCAGTCTCTGCTTGTATTTGCAATTAGCAGTTTAATGACAGTTTTTTATTGTTTTTTTTTAAATGTTGTTTCAGTAATATTTCCTCTCTATCATGGTGTCCAGTGTTTATTGGGGAGGAAGCAGAAGTTCCCAGTGAAAAACCTCCGACCTTCGGTAGGAAAACTGGTCATATCCACAGTTCATTTTGATGCCCATAATAATAAAGTCAACAAACTTCGGCTTTTTATTTTCAGGAACACAGCAGGAGAAAATTAGTGTCGTTGTTTAAAATGTTAGGGATTTTAATTTAATTTGTTATTTATTGCATTTCAAAACAAGTAAAACTGCAAACAAACGTTGGAAAAAACAATATACATTTAAAAACTGGAACAAAACAGGCAGGTGGCCAGCATATTCTTCAAAGATAAACGGAAATGAGCCACTTAGTACCCGTTACGTCCCGGATATTATAATGACTTTTTGATTGACACGTAAACTTAATATTAAGTGTAAAAAATCACGTAAGGGGGTAAATGCTAGGCATTTAATGGTAACACACAGGGTTAATTATTTTGTATAAAAAGTGTTATATTTCAAAGAAAGCAACGTTCGAATGCATTTACTTAATACAAATACTTTTATAGTAAAGCTATCAGAATATAGCCGTGGTGGGAGTTATGAGGTATCAGACTAAACAGACACATTTATCTTTTTACCGGAAATAATATTTGCGCTTCAGTTAACGTAAAAATTCACATCGACGCTACGGCTCCTGATGCATTACACATTTTAGTTGAAGGTTAAACATTAGCAAGAAAACAGACAGAACAACAAGAGTCTAATATATGTCAAAGGGCAATAACAAATCCTGATATAGACCAATACACCACAAAAAACACAAACACAGAAAGTGAGTAACACAATTTCAATAAAAATCATGGGTGCTCTGAACAAGTAAACAGTGCCTGTCTCTACTTAGGAACCCGTCTAGTTACTAATTGTCGTATCTAGAAAATGTCCAATCCAGAAGTATTGTTTGTTTGTTGGAATGATGTTTAACGCCACTTTCAGCAATTTTTCAGCTATTTCATGGCGTCCAGCTTTTATTGGGAGAGGAAGCCGGAGTACCTACCCGGAGAGAAACCCCGACCTTCGGTAGGTTACTAGCAATCCTTGTCAATTAAGATTGGAGTCGAGTACACCTTGCCCGCAGTGAGACTCGAACCCGCAACCTCTGTGTTGACAGACCACGTGATCAATAATAGACGAACTACCTTAACCACTCGGCCACAGAGGCCCCCAATTCAGAAATAGATAAAACTACCTATGATTCAGCAAAAATAAGCGATCGTATATGAGAAAAGTAATTCCTCATATCAAATCAATTACTTCATGATGACGTCATAGAACTTCAGGGATAACATCAACCTAGGTACAATAAATTCTTGTTTTACTAAATTTTAGTCCAATACTGAACAGGTAAAATATAAATAGAAATATAAATTTAGCGCCAATGTGTCACTGAACATATTCTTTGAAAAATTTAACAAGACAGCATCATGTTAGATATTAACCGGAAATTGACCTCCATCGAATAATTTAACCACGTGACACAAATGAAGTGAAAATTTTCTGAATTGTTCACAAATTATTCTTTTGATCCATTATCAAGTGATAATAAATGTAATACTATTTAATTTACTTCCTAACGCTATTGTTGTCAAAATGACAAGTTAAATGTAAAGGGATTCCGAAATACAATTACAACGGGATTTCTTACGCAGTTTTACGTGGCATCAATCTTCTGCCAATGTAATCGCTTTATAGAATTAGCATGGGAAACACGGATTCACTAATAAAACGGCTATTGACTGGTTGATCTATTGCAGACGTGGGTACCAGTGCAATTTAGGTTAATACAACAGTACAACAAATCAGGAAGGAACAGGAGGGGTCCATTAACAGGTTAACATTTTTTTATGTTTCCCAAAACGGATAACAAGAAAGTTAAAATAACGATAACAGATAACAGCAAATGTCATACGACAAGAAAATGCATACATTAATCAATGTGTCCTTAGTACCTAGTATGTGATCTTATGTATGTTTTGTATATTCCTCCCTTCAGAGGAAGACTCAATAAACAGATAATTATTTCTTGAACATGAACGGTTCCCATGTCTCGGCCACTAAGGGGGAATTTCTAAAACATTAGCGCTTCAATGTTCCGGCTAAAAGCTGTCCAAGGTTAAAGTTCTCCCATTTGACCCCTCATGTCACCCGATTTTATTGATTTAAAGCTTTTTGTAACTTGTTCTTCCCTGTATGTAGCTGAGATACTGCTAGCTGGACGTAATTCAATCAATCAAGATTGAGGTTGTGGGTAGTTAATAAGTTAGTTAAATACGTTAAATACGTTGCACTCTCTTAGCTTCGTTAAGGACACACGTTGTAGCTTGATATGTCAGTTAATAAATTGTACGAGAATACTGATTTTATATCGGCTTAAATATTTTTGATCATTCAAAACGCAGATTATACAATGTGCAAAAATGGAGATTTTGTTATTCCTAGATGGATAAAATATTTTTTTAGTTAATTCTAAAAGATGTGAAATAATTTTGATTACTCGGTTGACCTTTATTATGTTACACTTTAGTATCGAGTGTTTAGCAATTATAACATTTTAAAGTATCTTTGAATTAGATTGTATATGTTGACCTTTATCTACGCTTAATATTTATCCAGTAAAAATATGAAATGGTCAAGTTTAACATGGCTTTGAATCTGCGTGTAAAAATACTCCAGTTTGACATGCACTAAGACAAAAGGTTTCCAAGGTTACAGACGGTTATCAAAGTACGCGCTTCCTTGATAGCAATTAACTTAACAGAAAATCCGATATCCGAGATTATATTAGCAAGAAGACGACCTTATCATTTAGTGCAAGCAAAGAAAAACAGATTTTCTCTATTTCTAAGTAAATTTAAACCTTTAAATTCCCCGCGAAATCCATTCGCACGAATTGCACTTGGAAACATTTTTATTGAGCATAAGAGACTCAAATTCTGCTACTGTATCTCGTTGATTGGTCTACTATCGAAGTTTCATATAAGTATCTTCAGTAGAAAATGATCGTGATATATGTGGTGGCATATAGAAGCTATACCTACAGAGCTATAAATAGACAATTATACCACAATAATCATACTTATTGTACTTTATGCAAATTAAATAGAATTTTCCCCCCGTGTCTGCCTTCCATGAAGCAATCAAATTATGTCGAATGTTATTTTTGATTCCTAATGTAAAGACGCACTGATTCGTAAAAACACAACATTGCTCCTCTTAATTTGTCTGGTATTTTATAGCCATTTTTGTGTCTAATTACGGGGGTGTCCATTAACCCTGTCATTAGTGTAATACGAAACTAAATATAATTTCACTGTAGCTACGGCGCTGATAAAAAGAAAATCCCGTCGAAGAGAAATTGAAAAGGAAACACGAGCTAAGTATCTGAAATAACACGCCGTATGTGATTAAATATACATGCTGGATATTGTGTCTGAGGAAATTCATGTCAGGCCCGGTAAATTTAGGTAAAAGGTTCGACCCATTATTTATTCTAACAAACCCTCCCGTGAACTTATGACCCAATCTCGGTTGTATTTTGTTATCGGACTTTCATAAGTTTTAACTTCAAAGTTTTAACGATTGAAATGAGGTTTGTTTTAACAATATTATAAAAAAAACAGAAGGCAGACGATACAAAAAAAACCCCCAAAAAACCAAAAAAAAACAACAAAACAACAACATATTAATAATGTAGATATTCATGTATCAATAATGAAGATATTCATGTATCAATAATGAAGATATTCATGTATCAATAATGTCGATATTCATGTATCAATAATGTAGATATTCATGTATCAATAATGTAGATATTCATGTATCAATAATGTAAATATTCATGTATCAATAATGTCGATATTCATGTATCAATAATGTAGATATTCATGTATCAATAATGTAGATATTCATGCATGAATAATATAGATATTCATGTATCAATAATGTAGATATTCATGTAACAATAATGTAGATATTCATGTATCAATAATGTAGATATTCATGTATCAATAATGTAGATAGGCATGTATCAATAATGTAGATATTCATGTTCCCATTTACATTGGGGAGGGGGGGGGGGGTTTCTCCAATGTCATGAAGTAAATACAATTTTCCATTTCCTTTAAAAGCAACAGAAAGAAACTAGTAATTCGTATGCTTATTGGGATGCCAACACCAATGTCTCCCAAACAAAGCCCCAAGAGAAATAAAAAAATGTAAAAGTTGATTGCACTTCATTAGTATCAGTCCCAACATAATAATCAACTTTCTGTCAATTAGACATTGCGTCACTATAAGAAAACAAGATGACAGAGATAAAACGCTTGAAGAAAAAAAGAAAATAAAAATAGAAAGAAGAAGAATAAGAAACTGGACAAAAAACAACATGTTTGGGGGAGACCTAACAACATTTTTGCGGACCGACACTTTAAGCAATTTTCCAGCTATATCATTGCTTCCAGTTAATCTGCGGTAGGAAAACTAGCAATCCTTGTCAATTGATTGGAGACGAGCGCACCCTACTATACCTGCAGTGAGACTCGAACCCGCAAGAAATGTAATAATTGCGGGAAAACAAACATTCACATTCTATCCTATTAATCTTGTGCCGTGTGAATAAGAAATGAATAGAAGTATAGCAACTGTAGGAAAGATTTTTTATCTTTCTCTTCTACATCTACTGCAAGCTTTAAGGTGAAATAAAACTCTTTATTTTCTTCTGTTATGACTTTGACATTACGAAGTCTTGTAACAATATATATTTTTATTTGTTTTTAGATTGTTCATGTCGTCCAGTTTTTATTGGGGACAAAGCCCGAGTACCTCCGACATTTAAAACGTAAAATCAATCCTAGTCAATTCAGGGTTGTGGCGAGCGCACATATAGCCCACGGTAAGGCGCCAAAACGCAAACCTAATGTTGACACGCCGATTACTAACATGCAACGACTAACTGTCTAAGCCATTAAGGTCATGTTATTTGTTTTGTATATGTACGATTTTTCTCTACAAATTATAATAAAGGTTGATGGGTTTACTGCAAAATGTCCCTGGGCGTTCCCTAATGGATCGCTATCTAATTGAAACATCGCATTTATGTAGTAAATGGTGAAATTAATTTCTTACCGCTAACAATCCTCCTGTTTCGCATGAAATATCAAAATCTAAGAACTCAAGTTCTATAACCTGTTCTGGAGGACTTATCATATAGAGACCGCATACACTGCCGCTTCCGTCTGAGGTAAATTTGAATTCTCCGGGTTCTGATGTCATGTGCATACATTCTGCAAAGAGCCAGATATAATGAAATTTATGCTGCAAGAATATGGTGAATTGGTAAATTATTATGATTAATTAGAGAATTGTACACATAGTTTCCATGGATTTATCGGTGTATCAACAAGACCAACTCACTCACAAACAAATTAAAATCCGAAGGAATTTTATGGTATGTCTTGTTAATATACCGATAAATCCATGTCAAACGGTGTTCAATCCTTATAATTCTTTAAAATTTCATAAAGAAATAAATTTGTCTAAGATACCTTACATTCCATGTTTCTTGTGTACATTGTATTTGGTATTTGGATTGACCTGACGTTTGCATATTTCTGTTCATTGTACTTCATAAACCACCTTCTTCTTTGAATAAAAATGAGCAATACTACGTCTTAATCTACACTTCAACTGTACTTAACTGTCTACAAACAACGACCTTAAATTAACTTATCAATGATAACAGTGTCTTAAATGCAACTTTGTCAACCTGATTACAGCAAATCTTGTCACTGAAGATGGGGCCTCGGTGGCCGAGCTGGAACGAAACTAGGAGGGTTCCCAGTGCTCGACCCACAGAGCAGCCCAGCGCGTTCCCGGGTGGCGGATAGGGGAGACCCTCTGGTTGGGTAGTTGTCATAATACGGAATACTGACCGCGGACCGTAGTGGGTAACGTATTTGGAGAGTGCCACGCTCCTTGCACGATAAAGACCCCTTTTGTAGATTTCGAAAAAGAGTAGGTTCCCGCTACAAAAGGCAAAATTTTCCGCCCCTACCCAAAACTCCATACTTTTCCAGTGGCAGTCAAAATGTATTCCATGTGACCCATCCCACCCCCATTTTCCGTTGATTTATTGTTTGTTAACTTGTTCCCGTCCTGAATATAGCTGAAATAATGCTCGCTGGACTTAAGAAGACATCCAATCAATCAATCAATCAATCAATCAATCAATCGGTGGCCGAGTGGTTAAGGTAGTTCGTCTACTATTGATCACGAGGAACACTGAGATTGTGGGTTCGATTCTCACTGCAGTCAGGGTGTACTCGACTCCAATCTTAATTGACAAGGGTTGCCAGTTTTTCTACCGCAGGTCGGGTTTTTTTTCGGGTACTCCGGCTCCCCCCCCCCCCCCCCCCAAATAAAAACTGAACGCCATGATATAACTGAAAAATTGCGTTAAACACCATCAAACAAACAAAAAACCCCCCAGAAAGTCACTGAAGAATGACGTTACATATACAAACTGACGATAAGTATTTTTAAGACCTTAAAATGGTAGGCGGCATAAACAATGAATCGAATGAGTGAATTGATTTAAATAATTGGTGGATCATAAAATGTTTAACGCGGTGCCAATTTAAATTGTTCTATTCTGGTCATCTCGTAAATTAAACATTTTAATTAACTATAAAATAAATTTGTTATGATAAAAAATAATTTTAACTAAGTCTAGTTCAGTACCGGCTTTGTCGAAGTTGTTAGAGAATGTACCAAGTCTAGACAGGGGTCAACAAAAGTTAAATTAGAGCCAGCAGTGCCTGCCTCCAATTACAAAAAATCTAGAGACTGATTGTAATGCCGAATGAAAAATAGTGCAGTAGTAATCAGTAGTTACAGAGGAGTTCCGCTTACAAGAATATTTAGTGAAATTTCCAAGTTCAAAAGTGGAACTCCTACAAAAAATATCCTATTATAATTTCCTGTCGACATGCACAACTTCATATGGTGTGCTTCATTCCTAGTAAGTTTCATAAAATTCAGATCAATAGTTACAGAGGAGTTTTACTTTAAAAATATTTTGAAAAAATGCTAAGTTCAGAAAGAAAACAAATCCTACAAAAAATATCGTATCAAAATTTCCTGTCGATATGAAAAGCTACATATGGTGTCTTTCATTCCAACCAAGTTTCATAAAATTCAGATCAATAGTTACAGAGGATTTGCGCTTACAAGAATATTTTGAGAAATTGCTAAGTTTAAAAGGAGAACAAATCCTACAAAAATATCATATAAAAATTTCCTTTCGATACATGTACGCACAACTACATATGGTGTCCTCTATTCCAACAATTTTCCAGCTATATCATGGCGTCCAAATTCTATTGGGAGATGAATCGGGTATCCGATGTTAACAAACATCCGACCTTACTCAAGTTAACTGGCAATCCATGTTAGTTAAAGTTGAAGTTGATTTTCTCCTGCCAAACGTCGATGTCGAACTTGCAAGCTTAGATTTGACAAGTCAGTGATCAGTAGTATACCACTTATCCTGACCCAGACAGCTTTGGCTATGAACTATAGTTAGCAAAGAATGAAATTGGTCAGCTGTAAGAAAGACCCAGTCATTTGAGGTGTATGATTGGAAAACTTCGTACAGCAGTTACTTGTCTTTAAGACAAAAGAAAATGGAAAACTATTTTAAACATTTATGTCTGTATTCACTTAGACCTGTTGTTTATGTGGACACATTTTTTTTTACAAAACCTAGACATTGTTTACCAAAATATATTTTATCATCTACTATAACTTACCTATATTTCCGTCTATACTTCTTGTTTTTCGTTTTAAAAAGTCAAATTTCTTATTGGTTGTCTGAAAAATAAAAATTGAAATAAATTGGTTGGTCTTCGGCTTTAGCATTTCAATATAAGGCATATAGTTTGACATAATTCTTGGAGTAAACCGTCGAGCACCGTGAAACGTAAATATTGATGTAATTACTAACAACTTATTTATAATACTTTATGTATGTAATTCTTTGGATTAGGCAATGGTAACAATCACTCTGCCACACTGGTTCGGCGGATAAAACAATCTCCACGCAAAGGATTCTGGGTATCCTACGTCAACCACAATCACCTCTGCCATACCATTTGTTGACATTGTGAAAGATATCTCTCATGGCAGATTAGCATTCGCGTACAAACGCAGTAAATGCAATTTACAAATGTATCAAAAGTGCATCAATAGACTATATAAAAATAAAAAAAGGATATCGTGTATTATTTTAAAACATCATTCTTAGTTTTACAAGCAGAAGACAAATGTAGTCCCGCATTAAAAGGGGAATGACGTGTGGCAGAGGTTATATCTGGGAACCAGTTCTGTTCTCTGAATGATCCAAGGCCTACTTGGGAACCTTGTGGGTCTAGTGTGCGCTTGTAAGTGACATGTGTTTATCTTCACACAAGCGCTTGCTTGACATAGATCGCGCAGACACATTTTCTCACCCTATCATCTATATGATATTTATATAATATGCCCGTTTAAACCAAAATATGAAATGCCTCAGTGGTGTCATATTTTTTTATGTACTAGGTACATATTGGGCAAATTTTTTTGTGGCAAAAGCTCTTCATTATCGTGCAAAAATAAACAGATGTCTAGTGTACCCTTGTAAGTGACATGTTGTTTACTTTAACACGTGCGCTTAGTTCAAGCAGAAATTTTCTTTGGTTAAAATCTCGGTCGCCTAAGATTTTAATTACGTAACAATAAAACAGTTCCGTAGAGACAGTTTTTTAAAGTCTTAAAATTGCGTTTAAATTCTTTTTTTCTGCTGCGACAATAGTAATTTGATAAAAACATACTTGCACGCAAGAAAATCCGATAATTTTGTTTAAAGTCAACATTTCTGTGGAGATTACATTAAAATTAAGTCAACATTGTCGTATTTCTAGGGAGATTTCATTTCCTCAAAATGAAATATCCGGCATTGTTTTTTGGATACTCGGTTACACTTTTAAAAGTATATTATACTAGTTACAACAAAACAAAAGGGTCAAAGTTCAGAACAGCAGGATAATACTAGTAAGGACTAGATCTAACATGAGCACTAATACGTGTTAACATCAGAACATTAGCTATTATGAACCCTTAATGACCTTGGTGCCCAACAGTCAATGTAATCTACGACACAAGAAATAGCTCCTCTGTAATTGTGCAAAAGAACACGGTTTAATGATTTTACAATTTTAAGAGTTTTTATAGAGATCTGTATGATAGTTTATGAAACAAATTTATGGACTTCAGCTTCAAAAAACATGAAAAATTGAGTTGCATATGTGTTGGTGTTAATGCAATGTATCTGCAGTATTACTACGCGAGAGAAGTCACCTCAGACCTTGTTTGCTTTACATTAATGTACATTATTGTCGTTATCGGACCTTTTTACGGTAATGAAAACTTAAGTTATCAGACCATTTAACGGCAAAGATCTATTTACTCCTAAAAACTTATTAGAAGAATTAATGTCTTTTTTGTATAAGAATTATCGTTTGATATTTTTTATTCCCGTCCTGAATAAAGCTGAAATGGTTTTCTTTTGAACGTAAATAAATAAATAAATAAATAAATAAATAAACATTTTTACAGAGAAAATATACTTTTGGAACCTTGATCTTTCCATTTGTCGATTTCCTGTGAAAACCTTGGAATTCGTTATGCAATACTATGTACTACCGTTAATTGAGCATGCGCCTAAGTTTTTAATAACATTTCCCTAAAACCATACACGATAAAAGTCAAAAATATATTATTACAAAATTTACAGCCGTCAATTACGAATGGAAATATTTTCCGCTAACAGTCTTTCGTGGCATTTTAATTCACCAAGCTTTTTCACTTGAAACACTTAACCACTTCCAGAATAAACAAATGTCATTAAAGACCCGACTATTATAAATTGATGTTTTTTTTTTAATTAGCGCGTGCGATTTTGAGATTTTGATTAATTAAAAGGTTCCGGGCTCGAAATCAAAATATCACGACATGGTATAAGTGAAATATAATACAACGTAAATAGATTACTTCCCTTTGCCACTTCTTGAATTTCCGGATTAATTAATCTTGCTATCATGAATCCTGTTATCCACGTGGCATTGTTATATATTGATTTTGTCATTTTGTTACATTGCTGTAGACTACTGCAAATGTATGAAATGACAGAAGCAACGTGAACGTAAAAGGGGTATAAAGGAATTATATATGGCACGTAAAGGTAACATTAATATCGATAACATAGCTTTATCGCCGCTAAAGTGTGTATCGGTAGAACCACGTGACAAATATGTCTCATTACCTCGCCGTGACCAACGATATGAGAATGGGATCTCTTAAATGGAGATAAACATATTTTATCAATGTACAACGAAAAAACCAATATGAAAGTAAAAGTTCCTTCGGGAGACATCAATACCTCTGTGTTCTGGATTGGCGGATTGACGTCAGGTGGTGACCTCGTGTTTTATACAGCGGATTAGTAGATTGAATACAGTAAAAGTTAACGTTCTTGGTGGCATTGAAAAACACAGAATAAAAATGCTCCAAGGTTAAGGACACTCGGTAGAATGTATTTGTTACATAGACAGTTACTGATCGTACAAGATATATACACGTTCAGCTACTTCATATACAAAAAGTTTATCTTGTATTAGGTCAGCAACCCGCTCTGCAACTAATAATATTGAAATGTTTACTTTTCAAGAAAATAAAAAAATAATAATAATAATTTGAACAGTTCTTTTTTATTTTTTTTTATTTATTTAGAGCAAACGTTTCCGATAATAAAACTGCGCTAACTACATTTTATTTTATATAAAATTGTGTGTTTGTTTGAATGGTAATATATGCAACTTCAACAAATTCTCAGCTATATCGTAGAGTACGGTCGGAAAACTGGCAATTTTTGCCAATTAAGATTGGAGTCGAAGTCGAGCACACCCTGCCTGCATCGAGACTTGAAAAGTATGAAAGCGCGGCGGTAAAAAAAACTCCAATGCCTTGAAATGAACAAAAACCGAGGAGTTAAAAATATGCCGGTTTATAAAGCTCCATTTGTTACATGTTACTGTAAATAAATAGTTGACTCAACTTGAATTGTAACAAAACATAAAAATCCACAACGAGTAAGGTTTAAAGACTTTTTTCTGGCGGTATTTCGGCTTAGATTATACTTTCAAACCCATATGATAGTCACAATATGTTCATAATTAACACTTTTAATTTTCGACGGTGATAATTTGTACGAGAATACTGACTATTGATAGGCTAGCAATTTTTTTATCAGAGGATGGAAGAATTACATCATAGTCATTGATATCATATGCAACTATTACTGTCATAATTAGGTTCGATAACTCTGTTTATCAATGAACGACTGTTGTGTATCATTTACACAAAAATTTTATAATATATCAAATTGCTGTTATTATTAATAAAATTATTGTATGTTTTTTTAAACATATTATTAATATTTGACAATTTTTTCCATTTTTTATATATACTTTTATTTTTTCTCTTTATCATTTATGGAGTTCCTCGTTTATTGTTGTTTCCCCGTGGCATAAAATTTTTTTTATACCCAAAAACTACTACTATAGTTCATAATTTAATAAAATTATTAATGACTTATGGTTACCTAATAAACATTTGTGACAGATTTGTTATTTAGAACACCTTTAATGTATTGAAATTTAACCCATGCTGTGTCTTCTTGATAAAGCCTGTACTGCCATAAACTTATTATCTGTACAGGATGTTTATTGAACAGCTTATTCCTTAAAACTTTAATTTTGGCTACCTTTATGACTGAGAAAAATCGGAATATTTTTGTAATTATCTTTTACATGATTACTTTATAAATGTTTATCACAAAGTTCATTACCACATTTTCAATTCAAGACAATGCAATTGCAGTTAGTTTTTTCGAAAGACAGTATTTTGTTAGTCAAATGCTCTTAAAGTTTTTTTTTGTTTAATTATTAAAAAATTTACATCTAAATTAAATTCTGAGATATAATTAACCATAAAAATGCCACACAACCCTGGGGTCCGTAGAAATACCGCAAACTACTAGTTAGTGCACTAACAAGGAGAAAAGTGCACTAACAACATGAAGGATAACAGTGATTACAACAAACAACACATAATATCAAAGAGTAATGCATAAATATAGTTTATACCAAGTTTGGTTTTTTTTTATTTTGTAGTTTTAGAGATATTTGCATTTTTATAGGCACGTGCCGATTTTTGTATTGTTAATTACCGGGTCACCTGTGTAATGTGTTCACTCAACCGAAGATAATTGCATAATTGTATCGAGATTATTATATGCTTGTGGAAACCTTATGTGAACGTAATTAAAACAGAATATATACTAATTTATGATTTATATCATTTTATTAATAATAACAAACCAGATGGAAACATAAATTAAATAATATAATGTTAGCACCTACATTTAGGGAAAAAATATATATATTTACACAAGTAGCAATTTGTACGTCAGATTATATATCTGGGCAGAGTCCTCGCGTCTTTTGTCTTTGGTCGTTGTTTTGTCCCGGCTTACGTGCCAAACGTCTTGCATGGGTATTATTAATCGACCATCCGACGATTCTATTAACTTGATGTCAAAATTTAAATCTGAGGAAAAGTTTGTCTTTTTCGTCGTCGGGCTTTCCGGTCCATGTGTTGTACGTCAAGTAATGTCTTTTAAAATTTTCTTCAAGTTCGTAATTCCCTTGTCCATATAATGCCCGTCTCATTTCAACAAAAGGAAGGCGAACGACGTCATAAATACTGTTGATAAGGTCCGGAAGTGCTTGTGGTTTCCAATCTGTCGCAAGTTTGAATCGATGGTTCATGCTTTCGCAATTATTATTCGTCCAAAGTCTGTATTGATGAAAGCGCCGGGATGGTATATTGACGTAATTTAAAAGTTTTATTAAAGTAGTCAGCAAAAAGCGGAAATTCATTGCACAAAAGAAGGAACTTAGCGTATAAGTCTGTCGAATCGCTTGCCATGGAAATGCCATCGTCACCAAAAAGTCTTGACATTACTGCAGTGCGTTGTTCTTTGGTCATCGGCAACTTATTTTTTACATAATCCGTCACATTGTCTTTTATGTTTGTTGCATAATAGTCTTGTTGCGTTTGGAAAAACATTGTCAATAGCTTTAGTTAAACCGCCCTCGTCGTCACTACCAATACGAATATCAACACATTTAACGTCTGTCTGTAAGCGGGCTTTGACATGAGAAAAAAATGAATGATGTCTTTCTAGACATCTATTGTAGTCGTAACCTGAACGGACGCCACATTTTCTATTTATTTACTTAGATGAACTACCGCTTGTTCAAGAATGACAATAGATACGACTTTAATTTATATTTATATATATTTCAAGTCACACAGATTTTCTTGTGATTTTCTCATAATAACTCAATGTTTTCGGTGCTTTGAAGTTAAAGTGTTTTAAGTTTATTTAGCTATTTCAACACGAACATTTCACTAAATTAGTAAAAACAAAATAATTTTTATTCTTTTGAAAATTGTTGTCACCACGCTTAAAGTGTCTATATTTGTTTATCAATTATCTAAAATTAGTTAGGATCAAACATCAATGTTGTTTATAAGTCTTAGTTTATGTGTTAATTGCTCATTTAAGATATATTATAATGACCATATTATTGTTTTAATAAAATACATGTTTCATTAATCAGAACTTTCTATTATGTAGTTAGTGCAGTTGTGTTTTATCGATCCTCGGTTGAGTAAACACATTACACAGGTGACGCGGTAATTAACAATACAAAAATCGGCACGTGCCGATAAAAATGCAAATATCTCTAAAACTACAAAATATAAAAAAACCAAACTTGGTATAAACTATATTTATGCATTACTCTTTGATATTATGTGTTGTTTGTTGTAATTACTGTTATCCTTCATGTTGTTAGTGCACTTTTCTCCTTGTTAGTGCACTAACTAGTAGTTTGCGGTATTTCTACACACCGCACAACCCTGTCCCTTTTCTGAACCACGTGGTCTGAACTCCGCCATGTTAAAAATTGTAAAATGAGCTAATTTCAAATGAAATGGGAAGTATGAAGATCAGAAATTAAAGTGTTAAAAATGTGAAAATTAAATACATCAATATGTCTCCTTTTTGTATATATGTGCAAAACTATGTTTACACGAACTGTATTTATGAAATTTACGTCAGAAGTGGAGCATATTTAACAATTTCCCATTGAAACAATGTAACCCGAAGGCAGAAAATAAGGCTTTTTTTTCAAACAAAATGGGAAGTATTTTGCAAGTAATTTAAACTGATAAAATGCATATCATTCGAAAGATAAGAGAATGTAGAAATGGGAACAATGTGCAAAACATATATATTTTATTTATTTAACAAGATATCAGCGTTTTTTTAAATCGTTCCATTGATTTTCTATTCAGTGGAAAATCCAATATGGCTGACAAAAATACGTCACAGAAGTCACGTGATGTCGCTAATAGTTGTATATGACAGCCACTTTGACGTAATATATTACTCCGCGAAACATTTACAGTTTGTGTGTTGAACTTTATGTACAATTACACAAATTTAACACAATTTTAGTAGCACACATTTAATATTGTTAGCTACGCGAATTATACAATGTGCAAAACGAAAATGGTTTTATCTGTCAAATATATCCGCACCCAGTTTTAGATATAAGCTCAATATCTAGTTAGAATAACCGACCCTGTACACAAATTAATATTTTCTTGAAAATAAAATTAACCCGCAGTGTCAGCTTCTCTCTACTGTATTAATATTAGCGTAAAACATTATTTTTAACACGAACAACATAATTAAACCTGCCTAATGTAATTAGCGGGAAAATAGATAAAAGGCTAATGCAAATTTCGCTTTTTGTAAATTTCTCATTTTACCTGCCTTGGTCATTTGGTGTCAAATACATCAAAGAAATACCGTATCGTGTTTAGGTTTTGAATTAAAGATTTCATTTACTGGTCTGTCATTGATTTTTGAGTATTTTTCCCTCGAGGTATATTTTATTAACTGGATTAGGCATTAGATGTCCGACACAGCAGGGATGCGTCTATTTTTTTCCTTTTTTCATACATAAAGATATTTTGTCCACTTAACTTTTGTGAGAATTGATCTTTCATTTCATGCGGCATTTATTGACTTGATTTATATAGCCTATTATGGGTCTGTCAATTCCGGAATATAAACTCATTGTATTAATCACGCTATTATATGTCTGTCGAACCCGACTGATTGTCAGTATTTTAGCAGTTAACAAAGTAACACATTTGTAACAGAAAAACATATTATATTAACTTTTTGTGAACGGTAAACAACAGAGGTGGAGATACATCAGCTATTTCGATGCCCCAGAAAACTATGGTAATACTTTTTCTGCTTTTCATAGAGACAAGAGTACAGCACTATATTTGTAACAATAAAGACTTTGTGGTTGTGTCGAGTGAAAAATGTAAATAACCCATAAATAAGAGCTGTAAAGGGCTTTGTTAGTGGTTGGTGAAAAGTTTGGTTTTACCTTTGTAACTATGTTTCCTAACGGATACAGTCTTTTTGAACAGTAAAACAAACAATATATGTTATATATATAGAACTATCAAACACATCTAAGACAAAATGTTAAAATAGGCGAAATCAAAAATCTAGTTAATTATTGCATTGAATTGTTATACCACGTTTTCACGGACTGTATCCGAGTTAGAATTGTAATGCTAGTTATATTAAAATGTCAGTTTCAATAAACATTAATTATTCGTATAAGTTACAGAAAAAATAAATCGTTATACCATGTTTTCAAGAGTTTTATCTAATCTAATCTAATCTAATCTAACAACGGTTTCAGAGATCGATATAAAAAGTCATAGACAAATCAGTCTGAACACGTATTTAAAACAATGCTATTGCATTATGGGAAGACAATTTTGTGTATAGTATTGTCATGGTGCTGGTCAAAACGCCCCTTAACCAAACACCCCCATTTTCAAAACGCCATATCATTGAAAGCAAGGATTACATAAGATAACGTTTCTTTATTCTGCAGCAAGAAAATATACATACAATGTTAATAGGAATAGTATAATTTTATTTTCCGATAAGAATGCTTATTTTAAATACATTTTTAAGTTGGATGAATCTGGGTTTCCTACAATTTTCAGATTAAGAAACTCCCCCAATAAAAACTGGACGCCATGATATAGCTGAAAAATTGCTGAAATTGGCGTTAAACACCATCAAACAAACAAAACAAAAACAGATTAAGAAAATTGCGAACAATAGAAAAGGATTTTTAATCAGGTAGGTCATTTATTTTAATGATGAATAACACAACGGTGTTGATCTATAAAATAATCCATTCTTGTATACTAATAAAAGACAATAACAGAGTAGAATCTTAAAACAATAGAAATGATATTACAGCTCTGGGGTTTAGAAAATCTTTAAGACAATTTTTGATAGGTTAAATCGAAGTAATCAAATTGAAGTCTATAACTATGATCAAAAACTTATATCAGACATTCCGTTTTCACTTTTATGCCTAAAATCGTGGATTCTTTAAGCGCTATATGTGACCGCTCTGTTCGGACTCGAACACATTCTTTAATAGTTAATGCGTTGAGCTGCGACTTATGTGGCTCTTTGGTACACGGGACATGTACTGGCCACGTGCCGAATTTGAGTTGGTTTTAAATGTTTACAAAACGTCTACATGATAAAAAATTTAGGTTAACCTCTACTAAATGGCCAATCAGTTGCTGCCATCTGGAGTCAAAGGTTAACCTCTACTAAATGACCAATCAGTTGCTGCCATCTGGAGTCAAAGGTTAACCTCTACTAAATGGCCAATCAGTTGCTGCCATCTGGAGTCAAAGGTTAACCTCTACTAAATGACCAATCAGTTGCTGCCATCTGGAGTCAAAGGTTAACCTCTACTAAATGACCAATCAGTTGCTGCCATCTGGAGTCAAAGGTTAACCTCTCCTAAATGGCCAATCAGTTGCTGCCATATAGAGTTAAAAGTAGTAGTGCTTAAAAGAACCAAAGTAATTTTACTTTCACGTTGCATAAAAAGTGTAATTCTGAACAAACCTGTTTAAAATTAAATTTATATGATGCACAAATATTTAAGAAGTGAAATGAATCCAATTTATTAATTTCAAGCAAGTAGTAGATTTTGTACGAAACTTCACAGACTTGCACCTGTTTCTATCCATCTGACAACTGAAACTAGCTTTCTTTGTGACGTCATTTTGTAAACTTTGCAAAACATTCTTATCAAACTTTGGTATTTTGAGAAAATAAGGTTGTCACTAATAGTGAACTTAAGGTAAATTCAGTATTCTATAAAATGTTAGAATGGTCAGCTATGTAAATCATTTAGTAAAGTTTAACGTTAAAAGGGGGAAAGTAGAAATCATATGCCACAAAGGACATAACCATAATTTGTATGGAAATCAATTTAAATTATAGCATATTCTTTTTAGGTATCAGTATTTTGACTTTTCCTCATACAGTTTTAACTGGTACCAGGAAAAAGTCATAGTCAAAGGGGCGCTTGTATAACCTGCGCTTCGCGAGTTAAGTCTATTTATAATTGATTTGACATCCTGTAATGTGACATCAAAAGATATATTTTTTCCTATTTTAAAATATTTAAAGACCAAGGTGTGACGTTTACGTAATAGAAGTGTCAAGTGACTGTTTTAATGCACTGTATATTAATTAAACAACAAACAGATGCGTATTATACACGGCATTATACCGCATAACACTCCGTATGTTATTTTTGCCATGACATTAAATTGATTCCTTGAAATCAAAGATCCCTAATGGAATAATACCAAAAGACAAATTTTTAATCATTCCTAAGGCAGTCGCAAAACCACAATACCAGATTGCAGAACCAATTCACCATTAATAATACGAAATAATTGTTTGTCTTCAAAATAAAGCGCAAGAGAGATCTTCGTCTTTATTTTATGTTCAATGCTACGATAGTCAGCATTATTAAAAGGTTTTATCAATTATAATCCATTTTAGTCCAATTAAGTACATTTGACCACGCGGAGTTAATCGACCAAACAATAGTATGTGAATCAACAATTTATATTCATGCGCCGTGGGAATATCCGTTGTCCACAAACAGATATAATAACAGAAATACAAAATATTATTTAAAGCTCTTAAGTTTTCCAACAGGTTTCAGTGGCCGAGTGTTTTAGGGTTTATCAGGTCAACATGGGGTTTAGGAGTTCAAGCTTGTATTTTTTGCTGAATTCTAGGGATTCCTAAAGGGGATTTCCCCTTGCTCCTACAAAAACCAGCTATGATTTAGCTGATAAATTGCAACATGTGGCGGAAACCCTCAGTGTTGAATCAGAGATATGTTGTTAAAACATATTCTCAGAAATACTCGATTGAAAGGCAGTAAGCAAAATAAAGTTGTTTAACAAACATATTGTTTCCAGTAAGTATGCCATTTTGTTAAAATTTCTGAATCATTTACCTGTTTGCATTAGTGAGATTAATTCAATGTTCTTAAATATTTTAATAGAAGGAAATGATCTCCTTACAATAAGAACCCCAAAGAAATATGTATAGTTTGTCCTGCTTGCAATGTATACACGCGCATTAAATGGCGTATCTATGTGATTGAACGTGATAAAGAACGGCTCGTGATAAATGGGACATTCAATATCGAAAAATTGGTTAGATTTATGCCGTTGAAGTTTTGTTAGGAAACTTTTAACTAACAATGAAAGGTTACTTTGAAGTCAAGGCTTACCGATTTTATTATATCCTTGAACGTAATTGTTAGCCGGAAGTAAATCCAAAATCCAATTAATCTAACATGTCTAATTATTGTCGTACATTTGTTAGAATATTTTGATGTTCTTTACTTCAAATATGACCATTGTATCAACTTAAGTTTTCAAATCTAATCTTTCTATTTGTAACTTTAAAAAAAGACTGGCATATGGTTTGATCAAATTAATATCGTGTGAATGGATTTTTATGTCCGCAAGTGGCTTATTTACTAAAACATAAGTGGCTCGCCTATTGAGACGATTCCGGTTTCGTATTGGATTAACGTAGTGCTTCTTCCTGCAACATAGGACGGTGTTTCTGGTACGTCAATACACGCTATCAATATTAATCAATAACGGAATGAACACAGAAAACCGATAACACAAATCCCTAAACCTATTTTTGTTCCTGAAAAATTTGCATACTGCCAAAGTTTCTTTGTTTTTCCGTTGGCTATAAAGAATAAGCCATTTATTTATTGGTGCGAAAAGTGTGGGTACGTATTCCGCGCACATTTAACCTGCAGGAAAAAGATGTACACGATTATTCGCAAAGTTTTTCCACAAGGAAAAAGTTAATGTTTGTATTAAGTACTATAAAATGAAGATCAAGTTCAATTTTCAGCACAATCAAGTTTTCAAGTTATCATCTTGAACCGACAATTGTTGACCAAAAAACACTTGAATTGGCCTAAGACGAAAACAACAAATTGGAGATAACTTGAAAACGCATCAACATGCGTTTTTACTGTTAAGTACTGTAAAATGAAGATCGGGTTGAATTTTCAGTTTTTGAGTTGTGACAATTTGAACAATTATTAAAGGTCCACGGTCAAGGTAAAAATTGTCTTCTGAGATGGACTGTTATCATGCTCAGCTGTTCCTGTAGGCTGATTTGTAATTCAGTAAAATGTGTTCATGAATATTAAAAACAATGCAACGTGGCGGGTACTATTATGTGTGTTGCAACGATGCAGTGAAATAACTAATTGTTACCGATCAGTTATTACGTTCAGATTACGACCTCGTTTTTACTTTTTTAACTAGTCTACAAACAGCACTGTCATTGAAACATTCGTTGGGCGTCAATTGACGTCACAACTATAAAGTGCTTCAACAAAATGGAGGTAAACAATTATTCAAATTATATGATACTACACTGCAAATTAATGTGTCTGAACAATTTCTTGTTTGTTTCAGTCACTGAGAAAGTGCGAGTTCCAATTAATCCTGAACTACAAACGTCAGTAGAGATCTAAAATCCCGACAACTTCCGGTACAGATAAATGTCCATTATGTTCTGTCAGATTAATCACTGTCTTATACGTGACCTCGTACGTACGACGTCATCATAAATGCAACCCGACATTGCTTAATAGGCGTGACAGCACTTTAAGCACTTTGGTTCAAGCATATCGTCGTCATCAAAGCTCATAAAATCTATAGTTTTTGTCAATCATATAAAATCCAGCTAATGGATTTTGATGATGTAGGAACATATGGTTAAGAGACAAATAAAAGCAGTATTAATTTCATCTTTCTTTGCTATGTTTAAAAGCCTTCTCTTGATTTTAACGATCGGTTTTAGCACGTGGGTTTTAGGGTGACCCCATACATCGTTGTCTTGCTTTAACTGCAAATTACACATAATAAATTTTATGTCGCTAAAAGGTTAGATTTTTTGTTTTATTGATTGGTGTTTAACGCCACGTTCAGCAATTGTTCAGCTCTATCCTGGTGTCCTGTTTTTATTTGCGTAGGAGACGGGGTACCCAGAAAACACCGCGACCTTCGGTAGGAAAACTGGCAATCCTTGACAAATTAAGATTGGAATCGAGTGCACCATGCCCGCTTTGAGACGCGAACGCGTAAACTCACTATTAGGTTTAATCAGCTATTTTTAAGTTTTGATGATCAACACCGGAAAAAAATTAAAATTCAGCCATTTTCAACACCTTTAATAACAAAGAGTAATTTTTAAAATGAAAACAACAATAAATTGTCTAGTTTTAGCAAAGTAGTTTTAACACATGTTATAAATGTTGATTGAGTTTACTGATGTATAAACTCCGCCTATTTACTCACATAATAAATAAATTCTTTATAATTTTATGATCTTGTGAGTAAAATTCCGACGTTACACTTCGATAAACCTTTAGTACAGAACGAAACAAAATAAATGCACAAAGAATCGTATTTTCTTGATTTTAATCTTTATTGGTCTTATCCGGAATTCATGTTATTTTTTAACTTTTTTGTTTGCTATGGTAATTAACGTTAATAGTATAAATAACAAAGCAGGAATAACCATTTGCTTGAAATTAATTAGTACATTACACGTTTTAATAAGGCTATTGTATCTCGTGCGTCAGAAAGAGAACAAACAATAATTTGAATTGAACGGCCTTATTTTTACTATACTAAAACAAATATATAATTTGAATTTCAGATTTGTTTTTGAATACGAGGGTGGGGGTACAAGGGTCAATAAATTACCATTTTAACGATGAACATTCCGAAAAGACCGAAATGCCAAGTGGCAATCAATTAACTACTTGAATTTTTAATTCTGTAAAAATTGACAGCATCATGGATTTTATTTATTGTTCTACATAGTGAAGAGTTGTTTCACGATTAAAGGTGAAGGAATGTGACAAAAGTCCAATATTAGATCTATTACCTTAATGTGACAAAGTCCAATATTAGATCTATGACCTTCATTTAAGCCTTTGAGAACTTTGGTGATAAATAGATCAACGTATTTCCAAGGTTTTACAATTTACTGCTGGTTTTGTCGGTCAACAGCCACCTGTTCACCTGCAGCCACTCTAACACAAGTCGTCTTTTAAGTTCAAAAAGGTCAAAGCTTTTTACAGGGCACTTCCGTTCTCCTCTGATAACACTTAGACGCCAAGCTATAGTTGATAAACATTGCTGAAGTGGCTTTACAACCAATTCAACCAACTACGCCATCTTTAACGTGCAGGGAGCGTGGAATTGACTTCGATTAATGCTACTGTAGGCATTCAAGGTCACAGAAACTCATAAAACTTTCTTGTTTGTAGACAATTATAATTAATTCGTTCGTTTCATCCTAAAATTTTAAAAATATTTCGCGTTTACATAATAATTATATACCCGATGTTATCAGTAGTTATTAGGCAGTCAGTGCAACGTGACATGTTTAATAACCCGGTGTTTTCGTTTGATATGGCAGATCTATGAGATTTTAGCGGTCATAAGTTACAAAAAGCTGTAGGATTCCGTTACTAGGACATCCTGTCGTACTGCGATGTTACAATTATACACATTTTAATTGATCATAAATTTTTAAATTATTATTTTAATAAGAGCATACGAATAATTACGATGCCAATGTTATCTGAACTTTGGGTTGAGTTCCGAAAGGCGGATGTGAATACATATTGCAAGATTACGATAAGTCTGTATAGGTAAATTCCTGGTATCGATCATCCAGAAGATCAATTTCGTTTTGAGCGTCTGGATTCATAGTTATTGTTGCTCCCAAAACTGGGCGAAAGAATATGATTGGACGATATTTTTATTTGACTAAAAATTTCTTCCGCTCTACGAAGAAGTATCTTAAAAATTGTTTAAACGTGCTTTAAAAAAAATTGCAAACAAATTATAAATCAATTAAATTAAAACAGTTATTAATGGAAGGGTTAATCAATAGAAAACGTTGACGTCATTTTAGTGTTGACATGCTGTCCCGATTTTCCTTGTCTAAAATTAGGACCCTAAAAATAGAATGATTGTTTTTGTCTCTACCTGTTGGTAGCGAAGTTCCAACAACGTGATCCTAAACGAAACTATATATGCGTCTGGGTGATTGAGACTAATAAATAACCAATGTATATAATTGACTTTTAAAGGGGAGAGCAATATGCCTTAAAAGTTGTGCCTGAAGCAATACACTACAACATAAAACGATATTTAAAATAGTTCCACAATACTATAAATAGTTATATGTTACCTATCAGATCATACGATTGATTGATTGTTGCTTAAAATTCCAGCATATTCCTGAAATCATTCGTTTGCCTACAATTAGGATATACTGTTAAGTAACAAAATAAATTCTCCTGATACCTTTGTCTTCAACGATATGTAGTATTTACTTCTGGTTGACGAACTATTTGTTAATGACGTCACGCTATTGCTAGATCATGTGTAAAAGTTTCAGCACATAAATAGGTGAGAAAATGCATTGTTTTCTCGTTTAAAAAAGAAACCATATCCGTACAATGTCAATAAGTAATTAAAATTGTAATCATTGAGAAACTTTCAAGAAACGCCCGACAAAGCCTAATACTTCTAACTCTTTCTAAGGCTCCTTCACATACATTATAATGAATATTGTACATTTATTATTACTTTATTGGTGAAGATGTGATCGCTTGGTAGTTTTTGTTTAATTTTTTCTTTGCATTACATATTTCGCATACACTGTCAATACAAACACGTACCAGTCAGAAGTTTAACGCCAACTGAATAATCACAGGGTCTACCATTTTACTTTTGAGAAACGGGATTGTGATTTCTTTTTCAGGCAGATTTGTATGTCGCCCTAATCTTTCAGTTTTAAATAAACAGAAAGCAAATTGAGGCAGTAGATTTTTTCGTAATAAAGAGTAATATGTGATTTCAATCGATGTCAACGCCTACCACGATTCCATGATAAGAAAATGTTTTGCTTATAAAATGGAACGTTATGTTGCTTAGTTTCTGTTTCTTTCAGTTAGTGAAACCATATTGTACATGTACTTTTATATACACCAGGGGTCAGGGCAGTGCAAAATGTGTGTAAAGTACATCTGAAGTACGTGTGTTATAAATTATTTCCGACTGTTATACGCACTGTGTTCAACACCATTCTTGACTTTAAACTGGTAGAATGAAACAATTTAAATTTAACAGTCAAAACAAAATGGCGGCCTGCTGAGTTCTGGTTTGACATACTGCCCACGTGATTCTTTGTAGGATAAAATCAAACACCTATCCTTCAAGTTGTCAATATCATGGATGGTGTAGTTTTGCCATGTAAGATCGTTTCGGTGCAAGTTTATATATAATAACATATTGTAATTATGGTTATCGAGAGATGAAGGCTAAAATACCTTGTTGAGGTTGATTGATTAACTAATTTATCTTTAGCGCCCATTTTAGCTACATTCAGAACATGCCTTGTTGTTGGTGTTATAGTTATATAAATATTTTCAAGAAAATTTTTCTGAAAAAAAAACCGAATCAACATCTGTCTAAAAATGATCATGTTTATAATTTTAAATATTTTATGCAGAATTACTAAAGTTATAAACGGACAAACATGTGTCGAGTCCCTAAAAGCCGCGAACCATAATATTTTTGAAAAATTGCTGACATTGGATAAAAATCTCATTGAAACTAGTTTTTACAAACTAAAGGAAGTGACGTAGAGAATCCGAAACAGGAAATAAGCCTTTATAAAGCAGATTTAATGGCGATATTATTTAATATTTGGGAATAACAATGTTTTTGTTTGTCTAGAAGTTGACACGATTTTTTTCTTCAAAATTGAATCTAGGGTATATGGATAACAAATAGGTATTAGTACAAATATTTTTTGTAAGTGTGAAAGATAAAAATGCCTCTCCTCTTAACCCAACATTGCAACAAATAGACATGCACTATTAAAATTTCTGTGACAATATATTACACGGCGATAGTCGCAACTAAGCTAAATAGTCCCAAGCAATTTCACAGCTTTTATACAGCTTTGGCAGGCTGACATTGAATTGTAAAATTCCTAAAACTTTCCCAGGTTAATACTATAAAATGCAATTACACGGCACTATAACGTATTTATCACCATAATTAATCTCGTTTGTTAATAAAAGGTGTATTAATACAGTGTGAAATCGCAAGATTGCTCGCTGTACACCTAAATTAAATAGTACATCAACGCGTTAACTACGCAACAAAAATAAAATAAATATAGAGTGGCATCAGTACGAGACGTGACAAGTGCAGAAAAGTATTAAAATTGAATACAATAAAGCTACTATCCGTCAAATAATCACACCCGTGAATGGGGTTAATACGCAACAAAATAGTTCCAGTGGTGTGTATAAATGAATAAAGCAGAATTGCGGTTTAAATAGAAGCTAAAAAGATCTAATGAAGACATGACAACGGTGTTGGATTTCGCGTATAATCAACTTTGTCACGAAAAGTTTAGAATGAGAAAATCTATTCTAGACTTTTATAAGAATACTGAATACTAAATAACCAATGAATAACTAACTTGACTGTCACGTGGATGATCAAGATGTTTTGTTTTTTTTAACGACACGATTTATTATTTTTTTTAATTTGTGCATACATGTTGTTATTTCCTGTTATATAAACGGCTTATGAAATTTTGTACAAAAACTAATGACAGAAACTAGGAACACGCATGAGGGGCAGTCACTTTTCCTGTGAAAGAAAGTGACACTCGATACAGTGTGCTCATATAACACTTAATCTTCGCTGCGTTTTAACTTATCAGTATAAGAAGACTAATCAAAGGTTACTCAAGATATTTAAAGACTATGATAAATTAAAAGATCTTTCGGACTCCACGCCGTGCACTCAATTGCAAAAGTAAATTTAAAGCAGTATTTATTGATCAATAAACAAGGACCGGAATTATTTTTTTTTTTATTAAATCTATATATATGTTAGTTAAACTGATCTGTCAATTCCAACAAAGGAAATTATCTCGTAGTTAAACGCCCCAAAGGTTTTTTCCAAATCAAAAAATGTTCACTATGAATGTTTCCCTGAGGTGTGGGATATTATTAATCCAAATAGACACGCATCAAATTATTTAATGTTAGTACAGAATTATAAAATAATGTTGATCGGGAAATCTTTCGGACATATTTCATCAAGTTTGAGGAACTTTCAGATGCGGAAATAGCCAAGGATAATTCTGGGGACGCGCTGGGCAGCTCATTGGGTTGAAGGATATCCTATACACCGCGGGAACCGTTAACCAGTGCACATGGCTGTTGAGGGGTAATTAAAATGGTTTTAATCGTTCTATGTGATATTTAAAATCTGGGTTATAAAACTCATAACCGACTTCGTGATATTGATATTTATATAGTATTATGAAATGTTTTTATTGCCTATTGCCTTAACTAAAAATTAAAACGCACTTGGGACTAAAAAACCCACGATCTATTTCGTTATAGTGTTGATTTTATTTGCTTGGAATTCCCGATAGTGAAGTTAAATTGATCTTGATGAGAACAATACACACATTATAAAAGGGATAATTTGCCACATTTCTAAACAGGCTTATATTCGGTCAAGCGGAACAGCTCTTAGCCATGTCAGTCAATCTGGAAGGTAGGCGGAAATTGTCAAGGATGATCCGAATTGCATTTTATTTTTCACTAATATACATGATTTTGATAAGTTTAATCGTGTAACTAAAAATACTACAGTAAAGTTAATACTTCTGGTAACACAGGTGTTTGGCAAAAAAAATATAACTCCGCCTTATTCTCATACAGGGTTATTTCAAAGATTACAAGAAAACTAGCATCTTTTATAAAACCGCAAGTATTTTAATGCGTTCAAATGGTATAATTAAAACATCTGCGACCATACATGACTTAAATGCTGATTACCATTACCATATATTGTTTCATACATGCAGTGTCACAAATATAAAACGAATAGTCTATTCCTAGTGAGCATAACAAAAATAATTCCATATAAATTATATAAAAACTCTATGCTTTTTTAGAAGCTGTTATTGGAATAAGTCATTTACTATTGATCACATGGACTGTCAACACCGAGGTTACGGGTTCGAACCTTATTACGGATTGAGGTTGCTTGACTCCAACTTTTTTGAGAAGCATTGTCAGGTTTTCTGCTGAAGGTCGGGGATTTTCACTGCTCAAAAAGAACGGTTTCTTCTCAAATAAGAACTGAACGTTATGATATAGCTGAAGAGTTAATGAAAGAGGCGTTAAACTCCATTCACACAAAGAAAACAAACGAACAAATAAAACGATAAAAATGTTTGTCGACTTGACGAATAAAGAAAGGAATAAAGATAATAATTAACGATTAACGGAGGCTGTGGTTTATCATTGTTTTACAACGGGATGACTATTTATGTGGAATTATGTTATAACAAGCGATAAGCCCTCCTCGTCGCGTGCTGCTAAATAAATAATTTGTTACCACGTTATGTTCTTTTAAAAACGTTTAACGCACTTCATATTAGAATATTACTTAATAATCTATATTATACATGTTTTCTATGGTTAAGTGCAGGAGTTGTAATCAAAATGAAACAAGCGGTTAAATATTTGTCAGCTTTCAATTTCTGATTCCTCATATGTATTACAAACCAAGAAATATTGTGCCTAAAAGAGAATTGATGGGAATTCACATGAGACGATTCGTTTTTTTTTGTTTTAATGCGAGCGATTAAATCTCCATGGAAATTAGAACAGCACGTGAACTTTATTTCAATCAGAAATCAAATTCAGCAGACGACAGTGTTCACGTTGGATAATAAGAAATTGACAATATTAATATTTTCTGCACCAAGTGGTAGGTAAACAGGCTAGAATTATTTGTCCAGAGACGAATTTGTTTCTTAGCTTTTATAGAGTTTAGATTAGAAGCCAACTTGAAAAATTCCCCCTTTTCAGATACGAAACTAACAGCAAAGAGGTAAACCAGTCATCATCATTTACACATAATGTACCTTTGGCATTTTAAAAACATTGTTAGGAAAATATAACGTCGTGTAATCGACGATACCAAGGTTACACTATTTTTTTTTAATTGCGCCATACGAGTGTTTCGTCCTATTATTGCGCCATACGAGTGTTTCGTCCTATTATTGCGCCCTACGAGTGTTTCGTCCAATTATTGCGCCAGACGAGCGTTTCGTCCAATTATTGCGCCATACGAGCGTTTCGTCCAATTATTGCGCCATACGAGTGTTTCGTCTAATTATTGCGCCATACGAGTGTTTCGTCTAATATTGCGCCATACGAGTGTTTCGTCCTAGTATTAGGCCATAAGACAACAGAAAATTGGTTGGTTTATTTCGCAAATTATGTCAAGTGAACAGTAGATCATATTCACATTTTCAATTGTTTGCCTATTATTGTTAGTACGTTAGTACATAATCACTGTACGCAAGCTACTTTCTACTGGTTCCCAGGTCTTTAAATTTAATTTCTGCTGGTTCCGTGTCCTTAAACTTAAATTTCAATTGATTTTCAGCTTTCTATACTTCATTGCTATTATAAAATAAATCGTTGTGGTAGAATCTTTTTTTCAACAAACATTTACAAAAAAGAGCCAATTAAATAGTTTTCTTAGACCATTCATGGCAGACATGCACCATGTTCTACTCCGACTCACCTAGTTAGTGTAATTACGAAAATGTTTTCGGGAAGAACTGTTTCCGTAACGTCATTTTATTTATTTACAGATTTAGCTTAAACGATAAAATGTTCAAAGTCATAAAGTTCAAAAAGAAAATTAGATTTAAATTCGTTACAATTAACCGGAAGTGAATTATGATGCATTTATCAATTAGATATAACGCGGATTCAATTGGTATTTAAACAAATAATCGCGTGCTTGACAGAGCAAACACTATTGGATTTGTGCGTTTCCTTGCAGTTTGTAGCTTGTAAAATTCATCAATTAAAATCAACAGTATAAAACCATTCATCATCTTAAATAATACCAAACTGAAATGAATAAAATTTTTCAGCTGCATTCAAATTGCCGCCATTATTACAACTGCAAAATAATGTACAACATACTTGGTTTTTAACGCACATTAAACGCCTTTAGCATGTTCTGTAAAAAGGATTATTTTAAAATTATAACAATGACGGTACTCGTTCCGTATTAGTTGCTTGATTTATCTTTACATGCCTGTTAAGTTAATGAGCAAAAATATTTATGTTTCTATCTTGATTTGGAAGTAAATGCTTTTATTTATTAAACTTCATTAGAACTTTCTCTTTTGTTTGAATAACAACCATGTCACGCTGTTAGTTTTATTTGTAATCGAAAGCAATTGCTTGAGATTCTTTTGTTTGAACATACATACACGTGTACGTTCACTACCTGGGTTTTGTGATACTTTTCATGACTTAATCTCGCTTGTAACAACCAAACCATTTTTTAATTAATATGACTTTACAAAACATGTTTCCGATTATTTCTATGTCACCTCTGTCAATTTCAAAGCAACACTACAGCTCATGTGGATTTTGCCTTTGGCACCTGTCTACATTAGGCGGGCAATTAAAATCTCTCTGTCCAAATTGGGCAGACAACCAATATCTACCTGTCAACAGTGGCAATCAACCAATATCTACCTGTCAACAGTGGGCAGACAAACAATATCTACCTGTCGACATTGGCAATCAACCAATATCTACATGTCCACAATGGCTAACAACCAATATCTACCTGTCCACAGTGGACAGAACCAATATCTATCTGTCCACAGTGGACAGACAACCAATATCTACATGTCCACAGTGGAGAGACAACCAATATCTACGTGTCCACAATGGACAGACAACCAATATCTACCTGTCCACAGTGGCAATCAACTAATATCTACCTGTCTACAGTGGGCAGACATTCAATATCTACCTGTCCACAGTGGACAGACAACCAATATCTACCTGTTCACAATGACAATCAACAAATATCTACCTGTCCACAGTGGGAAGACATTCATTATCTACTTGTCCGCAGTGGGCAATCAACCAATATCTACATGTCCACAATGGGCAGACAACCAATATCTACCTGTTCGCAATGGGTAGACAACCATTATCTACCTGTTCACAGTGGACAGACAACCAATATCTACCTGTCCACAGTGGCAATCAACTAATATCTTCCTGTCCACAGTGGGCAGACATTCAATATCTACACGTCTACAGTGGACAGACACCCAATATCTACCTGTCCGCAATGGGTAGACAACCAATATATACCTGTTCACAGTGGACAGACAACCAATATCTACCTGTCCACAGTGGCAATCAACTAATATCTTCCTGTCCACAGTGGGCAGACATTCAATATCTACCTGTCCGCAGTGGACAATCAACCAATATCTACATGTCCACAATGGCTAGCAACCAATATCTACCTGTCCACAGTGGACAGAACCAATATCTATCTGTCCACAGTGGACAGACAACCAATATCTACATGTCCACAGTGGACAGACAACCAATATCTACCTGTCCACAGTGGACAGACAACCAATATCTACCTGTCGACAGTGGGCAGACAAGCAATATCTTCCAGTCCACAGTGGGTAGACAACCAATATCTTCATCTCCACAGTGGGTAGACAACCAATATCTACCTGTTCACAGTGGACAGACAACCAATATCTACCTGTCCACAGTGGCAATCAACTAATATCTACCTGTCCACAGTGGGCAGACATTCAATATCTACCTGTCCGCAGTGGGCAATCAACCAATATCTACATGTCCACAGTGGCAAGCAACCAATATCCGCAATACGAAGACCTCTAATTTCATAAGTATACACAGATGCTTATTCTTTATTTTTAAATAGATAATTCCTTCAAGTGTTATAATATAGCAAAAGCAATACCATGTCCCCGCTCGTTGAGGGGTGGTCGGAAAAGATAGGGTATAAGTTTTGCCCATCCTTTGTCCACTCAACTGTTGAATGGCGAAGACATCAAAGTCATACGAATTAGTATTATGGCTAGCAATTTGAATTAACAGAGAACACTCCACTAGAAACCTAAGTAAGCTACGACCAACATCATTACGTTCCGCTATGTAATTCTGATAAAGAAGCAAGAAAAAAAGGTTGCGTATAATAGACAAGTGCGCGTTATATACACTTATAGACGGTAAGAAACCGTTGATTGCCTTGGAGCAACTGGGCATGACTAAACGTGGAAACGAATTCATGGTCTACTTATTAAAACTTTCGTTATCCTTATTGTTGTCACTTAATAACTAGCTATATGATGAAGAGTAATTTTAAGCTTGGGTGATTTCACCGTAATAATAACAGCAACACAGAGAGCATGCCGTTTCCGCGTGTGGAACATTATGGTTAGTAGTCCTTTATATTAAACAATTTCTTTTAATGACTTGTTACAAAGTAAAATTTAAAGGTTCATAATTAACTTTTCCGGATCTTCTTTCAACATTTATTGCATGGTTCCGTCCTTGATTTCAGATTTGTTTCTTTGAGCAAATATAATAGCAGTTAGTCAGTTAAGTCATTTTTCTAACTTCTTCCTTGTTTCAGTTAATAAAATTGCGTTTGAACTTTTTCTTACTGCGGATGTGCATGCATGCTTTGAGTTTTACATAAAGAAAAATTTGTCTGCATACCGATTGTCAAGTAGTTTATCAGCATGTGAATTTAACTAATGAGTGGTAATCGTGTTTTTTATCTCATACAAAATAAACATCTCCTGTTATTCTGATTTTATATGGACTTAGTGACACGAAGACATTAAACGTTCAGTACCAGTCGGAAAGGAGACACTTTCAGTCGGAGTAAATTATCAAGTATTTTGGAATTTCATTTCAATGCTTTTACAATTGCAATATAGTTTGTCGCGAAATATCAATTCTTTTTTACTTAAAAAAGACAACAAGCTGCTAAGTAGCATGTGTTTAGGGAATAGGTTATGTTCAAATCTGAAAGTGGTCCATAAATTTATATATCTAACTTTTTCTCTAAATTTCACAAAATTTTAAACAACTCAAGACATTAATATGCCGAAGCCTCGATTTCGCCGTTTAAACCCTTAAGACAAAATTACTTAAAATTTTCTTTTTTTTTCAAACGGCCAAACTTGTAACAACAAATAGAACATGCCCGCATAAAAAAACCATACAAACTGTGTTTGTTAGAAAACGAAAGATAAAATGAATTATTTTGTTGTTAGATTTTTTTAATTTTCTTTCCATATTTGTTTTGTTTGTTTCTATTTTTTGCTAAAATGCCATAACTATAATTTTATCCATACGAAATGAGTGGAATACACTTTTAAATTGGAATTTTAATTGAAATAAATTGAAATTCGATAATTAAAATTTACTGAAGTCAATGATATTAAAATGAAAAAATTTTTTTTTATTTAAGATGTTGATAAAAATTTTAGTAATATTAAATATAATTATGTATTAATGTTATCACAATTTAATTTTTCACAAAAATAATTTTTAAAATATCCCAAATGTTATGGCATCGAATCTAAACAGGACAGTGGAATAATCGCAAGCAATCGAATTAATTCTTTATTTTAAATAAACCCAATTTAAATATATAAAATTTAATTACCTTGAACGGCAAAGCATTAATTACACAGCTCTCTATTAGACACAAAATGAAGATGACGCTTTTCATCATGATGTTGGTGACGGTGGCTTGGTGGCTGAAAGTGGAAGATGAGCCCGATCTCAAATCTTATATAGTACCGCACACACCACGCACTAGACAACGTTCTAATTGTTTTCTTTGACTGTAAGGCAATCCTATATCATTCTGATTAAATGTAGTTTTGTATGTAATTATCGATCACGCATTGTCAGTGGTATCATTAGAATTTATCAGTTATCATAAAGTCATCGATATTTTCTACAATCTAAAAAGACTTGATTTTATAGAAACAATTAACTAATTCGTCTTAATTATGCTTATAATCGTTGGTCCGATTTTGCTTTGTTTGCGTCAGTTTTTAATTGTTTTGTCGAGTATGGTCTTGCGTCAAACCGTAATCGACCCGGGATCGATTTGGATGTTATCTTTTAAACGTTATGGATACTTATAATTGATAATGGACGTCAGATTGAAAACACAAACTAAGTGCAAAAAACAAAGACAGTAAAAACTATGTAACAGCGTCAGACAACCTGTTTAATTGCTTGGTAATAAAGTGTTAACACAATCAAATTAGTTCTAATTGATCTCTTTTAACTTGGTGTCGCTTTGTCTGTGCTTTCTTTGCAAAACCGAAAAGGTGCAAACCAGTGTATTATTGTTATTATTATTATTATTATTATTATTATTATTATTATTATTATTATTATTATTATTATTATTATTATTATTATTATTATTATTATTATTATCATTGCATATTTTCATAATTCATGAATAGTAACAGTATTCTAAGAAATTGTCCGTTATAAAAGTAAATTTATTACATCATTGTGGTCTGTCTCAGCCCAAAGAGGCTGCAAGTATTTGATACATACCTGAAATTATTATTATTATTATTATTATTATTATTAGTAGTAGTAGTAGTAGTAGTAGTAGTAGAAATACTTCATGTTTTCATACTTTATAGTAATTAACTACAGTATTCTAAGCATTGTAATTTGTTTAAGTTCTGTGGCAAGTATTTGTGAAAGTCGGGTCAATTCTGAAATTCTCAAAATAAAACCAAAGGTAACGCGGAATTGTATAGTTTCCTTTTTATGCGCTGCTATAGTCATCATATATAAATCTTAATGCACGTTCCGATATTTTTTCAATTCATTTTTTGGTGTCGTGTTCAAAGCAGAAGTGCCAAACTAGAGGACAGTAACTAAGATTTGACATAATAAATTAGTGATACGATCTACAAATAAAACATGGACTTTCAATGCCTTATAGAAATTCTGATTGGTCCTGTTTTTTCTAAAGCCAATTAAATAACTCGTAACAACTACGCGCCGATGTCAACAAAAACAAAATATGTACATGAATGAAATTACACTGAAAAGTACCTCGCCTAGATACTCAGTAAATAGGTTCAGTTTGTCGGGACAATAAATTCCTATAGTAAGTAACCTACCTCAACGCCAATAAAGCATAATGATCTATGTCAATTACAGACTGATTAATATAAGCTTTGTCTGATTATTGTGTACTTTTGAATACAAATAAATATGTTTAAGCCATGTTATTTCCTTAATAAGGTCGATAGATAAATTAATAAATTTGATTCCCATTACGTAGCATAGTAACTGTTATAGCACGGAAATTAACATTAATGGACAATATGAGAATATATTTTGCATCGTGTGTGAAGAATGTTTTGAGAAAGCTCACGTTTTGTTTTTGTTTTGAATGTAAGTTAACGCAACTTTCAGCCCTTTTAAAACTACATGTATATCATGGTATCAGGTTTTTATGGGTAAGGGAAGAATCCCGAGTACCCGGAGAAAAAACCCGACCTTCGGTAGGCAAACTGCCAATCCGTGTAAATTAAGATTAAAATCGAGTGCACTCTGCACACAGTGCGACTCAAACCACTTGATCAATAGTGGACGAACGACCTTAACCATTCGGTCAGCAAGACCCCCAATGTTTTAGAAAGCTCCTAATAGATCAGGTGCTAATTACCATCGTTTATAGTTTAAAGTTAAAACATGTCTAATTTGCATAATGCAGTTATCAGAAAAATGTCCAGTTCCACGTCACAGTATAAATTTTGTAACGTCATAATTGTTTAACTTCGTTGCATCATAACTTTATGATTCAATATGGAAGCATATTCAAGACCGTTTTTTATGTTAAGTCATAAAATAGTAGAGTTACGATAGAATGAAATACTGCCGCCTGCATGATTTGTCATACGTTCTGTCTAGCTCTGTGTGCTGTCAAAAGTCATCTCTAGTGCCGTAAACTGTGTCAGACATAATGTCTAGCTCAGTATGCCGTGTTATATATCATGTCTAGCGCCTTAAGCTGTATCAAACCGCCTGTCCATCAGCGTAGGCTGTGTCAAAAGTCTAGCGCCGTAGGCTGTGTCTGTGATGAAGTTAAAATTAAAGGGAAGTTTATAAATCTGTGCATAAATTGTAAAACTTTTTTGTCTAACATGTAATCTGTGTCCAACCTGCCGCCCCACATTTTGTGCATGTTAAACATACTGTAAAGATTTATGGGACTTGTATATGTGCAAAATATCATATTGAATGTCAAATCGGACACGCTTGTGGACTTTTAATTTTTAAACTTGTTTGTGATGAATGAACAGCTTTTCCGTGAATGGCTTTCAAAACTGACGTCACTAACATAGTGGACAGTGTTGTGGAACCGAACACGTTTGAGTAGTATATATATACACAAAATGGATTTGACACAAGTAAGGCATACTTTTAAGTACTAAATTAACATCAATCAAGAACTAAGTGTAAATGACAAAAATACACAATTGACTGGTGTGGTGTAAGTGTATGTTTTGGGAAGGGGGGTGTGAAATCGGTTAGTTTTCTTTTTATAAAAAAAACAATTGCTGAAAAAAACTTTCGTAGTTTTCTGACGAAAGTTATATGCTTAATCCAAAAAGAAAGTCTGTATTTCCTAATTCTTCAACCCAAGCAAGTTCATCCTTTTCTTATTTCAATCGCGTGGAAATAAATGTAAAAGCACTATCTTGATATACTATGCAGCATGTAACAATTCACATAAAACCTAAGATTATGTGTCAACTTCTGGAAAAAAAATCCTACGGCTAAGTTTGAGTCTAAATTTTATTTTAGCCCATCAAAAACTATAAATTTGTGATGTTGCTATGACAATAATATATAAACATATGGCGGCAACCTTACGTCATGAAAAAATTAGGTCAGGTGTACTATGTTAAATAATAGATTACATTTACCAAGTAATCATTATTAGGTGTCAATTTCTGGGAAAAAAAATCCTACGGCTTAGTTTGAGTCTAAATTCTATTTTAGCCAATCAAAACTTTACATTTGTGATTTTATGATAATAATATATAAATATATGACGACAACCTTACGTCATGATAAAATTAGGTCAGGTGTACTATGTAAAATAATAGATTACATTTACCAAAGTAATCATTGATTATAGAAAAAAGTACTTATTAAACGCTAATTATTTCTATTGTTATCTTGTGAAATCACGACGCTTTTACCACGATAACGCTCTCGTTTTAAAGTTTTGTCTCAAAATATGCAAGGAGCTAACAAATCACATTTTTTCAATAAACACGAAACATTTTGTGAAAGAAGTAAAATCGTCGTGCATATATTCTTAATTCGACTTGGTTGAAAAAACGTTTTTGATTAAGAACATTTATGATGTTTTTTACATCTTCATTAAAAGTTAATCTTAAAAAGTCAAGCTTTACCTCACATGCTAAAACCAAGCATTTCCATAATTTATGGGAAAATTAGACAAATGATATATTTGATTTTAGAAGTAAGGGAAAATACCTAAGGGGCAGTTAAACCGATCTAAAAACACTAATACAAAGCCATTTAAAAACACAAAAACAAAAGCCAGCTACACAAAATTGCAAGAAAATGAGAGTGTACACGGGTGTGCATGTAGAGCACACAGTTCCTGCCTTTTGTAAAACACACGTCGTGACGCAGTGAATCAATCCAGTCCGGTAAAGAAAGGTTTAAAACTCGAGGACATAAAGGAAAAATAACGATCGAAAATGGAAGTCATCAAGTTTGCCTTAGAATTTAGTTTACTAGAAAATCTTCATTGAGTTTCGATTTGGAGATTTAAATCCAATTATTAAGCGGGCATATTAGTGTCAGAGGATGGCCTTACTCTCAAGCTTTTTTGAAAATCAAGATTTAGAAAGCCACCAAATCAATTATTTTTCATTGAAACGACATCATCAAGTAACGGAAGCTGAAATTAACATACATGACTACCATGCGGTCTTTCTTGGTTAAACGTGATTGTAAGAAGTCCGCTTAATTAACTGGAACAAATCGACAAGCAATGGCGGACAGTTAGAAAAGCACACCCACCAAAACGAAGATATCGCCAGTCAGAAAATAAATTTTTAGCTTAGAACACATTAGAAATATTTATAATTAATTGTTAGTTCAAAATTTGATAATAGTTTGAATAAAGTAATATCGGCACGAACAATAAACCATTGTGTCTAGGGAGGGTTTTTCAACAAACACAGTTAGGGGTGGGGCTAAGAAAGATACAGGGTTGAACAACCAAACCTTGTTATGTGGCTGAGACAAAGGCAGGGTTAAAAAAAAACCAAACAATCGGGTCTGGGGGTCTGGGGCTAAGAAAGATACAGGGTTGAACAACCAAACCTTGTTATGTGGCTGAGACAAAGGCAGGGTTAAAAAAAAACCAAACAATCGGGTCTGGGGGTCTGGGGCTAAGAAAGATACAGGGTTGAACAACCAAACCTTGTTATGTGGCTGAGACAAAGGCAGGGTTAAAAAAAAACCAAACAATCGGGTCTGGGGGTCTGGGGGTAAGAAAGATGAAGGGTTGAACAACCAAACCTTGTTATGTGGCTGAGACAAAGGCAGGGTTAAAAAAAAACAAACAATCGGGTCTGGGGGTAAGAAAGATGCAGGGTTGAACAACCAAACCTTGGTATGTGGCTGAGACAAAGGCAGGGTTAAAAAACAAACAATCGGGTCTGGGGCTAAGAAATATACAGGGTTGGTTCTCGTCTTGAATATAGCTGAGATATACATAAATTATATACAAACGTCTAAGTATTGTGACAACCATATGATATATCTATCCAGCGGATTTCTGAAACATTAGACGTTTCTATATAAGTTACTTACTGTGACTGTATGACAAGTAACTTTGTCATCCTATATAATATATACAAAAATGCTGAATTAGATTACTGTCAAATTAATATGTATTGGTTACGAAAATTCCATCGTCACACGCTAGTACACATGCACTATGTCTATGTCTACGATTCACCCCGGTTAATGAAGCTATATTTTTATATAGCGGATTTGGCCGAGGGGTCTAGACCGCTGGACATAGTGCAGGCGATTTGGTGCCACAGTGTCACAACGGTGCGAGTTCGAATCCCGCTGAGGGTAAACAAATATTTGACAGTGTTATATATCTAATTCAAACAGTGTTGGGCTTAATTTGTAGAAGTATATATAAATATTTGATATTAACCCTGTATTTCTGATGTTTTCAGAAATCCGCTGGATAGATATATTATATGGTTGTCACATTGCTATGATTTTAAAATTAGTTAGATACAAAATAATATAGTTGGATAGTATGTTATAAAGTACCATTTCTGAGCTTGGAGGCTCTAAATAAGAATTTGCCCAAGTTACACAGTTGTTTGATACTATTAGAATTAAATAACTGAATCAATTTAAACATAGAAGGACGCCTCCAAAAATAAGGCTTGATCAGTGCTTGACGTATATTTTGATAAATTGGACATATGAAAACAAAATGCATTTCATCCTCTATATCAATTACACAATATTGACAAAATCTCGGTTGACATTATAGAATCTACCGTTTTCAATTTCGAGTCTATGTGAAGATAATCTAAACTTTGTGATATATGATTTATACGTTTGAAGTGTGGATCTACATAAATATGGCTGTATACAAAATGTAGATACAAGATGCTTATACATATTACATTTAATTGAATTGTTCACTACAGTTGTAATTTCTTGAATAGCTGTATCAATAAGTCTTTGCTTGATATTATAAAAATATTTCATACATAAGCTCTGCTGTAAAAGCCATAAATCGTTTAAACCAAGTTTGTATAGTTCATTTCGAACACAATTAGTCCAATTACTTAAGTCATTTGGAAATTTTAAAGATTGTTCATAAAGATACACATAACAGTTTTTTAAAATACAATTATCACTATTTAGTAACTTCAGCCAGTAATTAAATTTATAGGATAATTAATTGGGCGGAGTGAATATCCTAAATATGATCACGAGTGCCGCATAACGCATCTGATTAAACGAGTTCGCGGAACTTGTTCCGCGCACGAGTTTAATCTGATGCTTTATGCGGCACGAGTGATCATATTTTGGATATTCACGATGCCCAATTGATTATCGTATTTATTATATAGATCAAAATTGTTTTCATAAAATTTTAATGCTTAATCCTAAATTTTATGAACTGCGGATAAATATCTGTTTAGTACAAAACCAATTGCAACTTTGGCGGAAAAAAAAAACCGAGGGTGAAAATAAACGATAATTTTCACATGTGATTAACCGTGATTTCCGTCACTCGGAAAATTCGATACTTCATCGATGAAATCATGTGCCGCGCCATATTGATGTTATTCGGAACTCGCTAGTAAGCAGTGGTACACGCTCTCGGGTTTTATCCATTCAGTCAATGGTGCAGGAATGATAATTAACCGTTAATTGTGTTATCATTTTAAAAGATAGCGTCAAGCTGGGTGCACCGTCTGCTAATTTTATCTATCAACTATGTCTGAGAAGAAAATTAAAAGTAAAATACTTATTAAATTCCTTTGTATAGCCCATTTTTAGCAAAAAGGACAGATGAAAAATGAGAATTATAAATGTTTGCTTCTGATTTATATACTTTACAGTACCAACGTTTTGTTTTGTTTTTCCGGTCACATAATGTATATTATTTGCCTGCTTTTGATTTAAAGTTTTTTTCATTATTCTTTTTAATTACAAGTTAAGTCAGTGCATAGTTGAGAAATGTAATGCATGCAGAATGGCCGTAGCATCCATTGAGGCCTCATTAAAAATTTGAAATTGTTTTGATATACGGACAATTTTGTTAAGAATTAAAAATACAATATCGAAATCATGTCTTTTACTTTCTAAAACTGTAAAACGCTATAACTAATACGGACGTCGGTACCTTTCTAAACCAAACAACGGTCTTAATATGGAGTTATCGATTTGTTACTATTTACGGATTTTCACTGTCCAGTATCAGCAGTCGTTCCAATAATTATAATAAAGGTCATGATGTCGAACGTAAACAAATAAAAAGAAAAGCAGGCAGCATCCATGGATCTAAGGGTAAAAACTGGAAGCTGTAGAAAAAGAAGTGCAGGTGAATATATCAAGGGATTAAATAATATTTTAAGTGAACTGAATATGTAGAATTTTAATATTTTAATATAAAATATGAACAGACGCTGTTTTTCCAAATATCCAATGTCCTTTTGCTGTTTTGACAATCGACGATCGCACAAATGCGACCGCCACGGCTAGTATTCGACATAATTATTACTATACCAATGTCAATTTAACCTGTGTAGCGTGTACCATGTAATGTCGGATTGTGTATTACGTCCCCCGTCGACACGAACGATAACTCGTATATGACCAATTTCTGACATCGTCTATATAATAAACGTAATTTGCGGTATACAATCAGTGGATATCGTCCAAGTTCGAAATATACCATGGCATTTGTTGTGCTAGTTTTAACATTTAATATCCTCTTACAAAAGTCAAACTGTATTCTTTCTATGTCTTGCGCTTTTTGGAATCCCCAAACTTCACATCCATAACAATAGAGTACAACTATGATAATGAGTATCAACGGTCAATTAACTCATATATACGAAATATATATTATAAAAAACAGCTATTTATATATACATATATTTTATTTACAAAACATCGGGAGTCCTCTTTGTTTATTGTCTTATTTCTCGTGTATTAATTTGGAATATATGTATCCCTTGGTATAGTTTTATTTTTTCCTTCCGGTGGATAAATAGGAAATGGTATTCATTTCCGATTCCATTGCCACACAGATGACATGAATTCTTAATGATTATTGATTATAATAATAGTCCACATTAGCAGTACAATTAATAGCTTATTATTGATACATAATATTTCTAATATATTTATTGTTTCGTTAAGTGTGAATGATTACATCATGAATGGTTTTCATTGAAATCCGTCATTTCATTAGTAGAATTCGGTAAGGCAGAGACGTTTTCGTTCAATTTCAAAACCGCAGTGCACCATAGCAACGTCGTGGCGTAGTTTGTATCAAAACAAAAACGGACATTTACGTTAATTGTGTCATTCATTTATATATCATTTATTTATATAAAATATAATTATAAGGTTTGAATGCATTTTTTGGAAGTTTCATTGACGTATGAAAGTGTTGACCGTGCACACATTTTCATCCTGAAGCGGTAGCGCGTCTGCATTGATCAATTCGTAATTGGTCGACGGTTATCTTTCATTTTTTTAATAACGGGTGTTGCATGTTGCAATATAAAAGTGCGCTTATTTAAATTAATGAAATGTTTTGAAAATATTAAAACATATTTCTAATTAAATAAAATAAATACATACACACATGTAGTAATAAAACAGCTTTTATTTCTATTGTGGATTATAATGAAAACTTATCTATCAATAATTTTAGATTGTTAAATTTAATGACATTCGATGTTTACTGAAAAAAATCCTTCAAAGACAGAAATGGCCGGATTTCGTTAAACAGGAAGTAGGTGAGCGACACACCTGAAATCGAATCAAACGTATGGGAGGCCATGCTGATCCTGCATATTCAAGAGAATGTGATGATCGGTGAAACTATCCTATCATAAATTTTATTAGAACTACAAATAAATAATATTTACTTTATCCTTCTATTAGGCTACCTAAATATTCACACTGTAATTAATCACCTTTTACGATATATAAAATGTTCGTAAACTTCTTTAAAAAGATGTTATAGAGGTAAAATAGTTTAATGATCACATCTTGGACCATCTTATATATAAGGAATAAATCTTCGTAAAAGTGGCGAAAAATACGCACCGAAAGGAAGGGAAATAACTCATTAATCCTCAATCAGATATCTCAAATGTCACGGAAAACATGCGCAAATGCCACACACTATGATACATCTAATTAAGCTGAATATACCCAAATCTTTTCAATCGTGGATAACAGCGACCAGCAGCTGCGTTGTCGTATGCTTTTTACTATCGAAACATTTCAGTATTACAAAATTGATTATTCATGTGGTAAAAGTAAGTCACTTCCGAATGAAAGGGTACAAATTGGCAAATACCACGGCATTCCGAATGAGAGGGGAATTCAATGATTAGAAAATACCACGTCACAGACTGAAAAAAAATTAGGCATATACACCGACAGATAAGAAAATGCTCGAATGGTCTTTAAAATAAGTAAAAAATACACCTCGTATCAACCAAATCTAGAATCCATGAAAATTAGATAATGTTTAATTGAAATTCGCATACAATTCTGAATGTCGACTTTAACAATCCAACTGCAACTACAAATAGGCACGGGGGGCGGGGGGGGGGGGAACTAAGGATACTTTTAGGTACAGTTCTGCTGACGGAGATTTGAATACCCACCCTATTCATATATTTTATTACTGCACATCCCCATTGACAAAATAGTCCATTCACTACCAAAATGATCAAGTGATGTTAATGAACACTTTGTTTGTAAAATAACTGTGGTTTACATAAGCTTAACATGCTCAAGAAGAGCATTGAAGCATGGATATATTTAGATAATTAACAACTATACCGAATGATATATTTTTCAATGATAAAAACCTACCCTTTCATATATTTTGGAGAGGTAAAAAAGAGACCCATTCGGGCCACACATCCGTATTACCCTATATATACCCAGTTACCCCCCACCCCCCCCCCCCCCGGTGCAACTAGGTCAATGTAACAATGTAAGCATGCAAAAAGATGACTACAGAAAGTGCAATTGATGAATAATTGTTAAATATAATGTATATGACATTATCGCTAATTAAGGCCATTTTCCTTTAATATTAGTAACCAATATCTCACCGTAAATAATTGAAAAAATTATTCCGCGACATTCCAACGAATTGCATTTGATTGTTTGTTAGTTTGTTTGAATGGGATAAATTTGTCAGCTATATCGTGGCAACCAATTTATTTTTTTTTAATTGGGGGGGGGGAGGGATGAGGAATACACGGGGAAAACACAGAAGGTAGAAGGAGAACTGGCAATTAGAATGACGTTGAGCGCACCCTTCCTGCAGTGAGACTTGAACCTGCAGCCCAAGTGTTGACAGCCCACGTGGAAAGGGGGGGGGAAAGCTAACTTAGAGCAATACGAATGTGTGAATCGAAAGGGTCACTTTTTAACCTAAACTTAAGAAAAGTTAGCTTTCTTCATTGAAAAATATATCATTGGGAAGTTGTAAATTGTCTTATTATATACGTGCCCCAGTTCTCATCAGAACGCACGTTATCAATAGTTAGTGTTGCACAGGCTACATTGAACGTACTCTTTTTGAAATCCACAAACTTGGTAATTTTCGTACAAAGAACGTAGCAAATTCCGAACACGTTTGGACTCGGACAAGATATTTTTTATTATAACCTTGCAGCTACTCAGAGACCAGTTATCCAAGCCGCCACCTGAGGACACGGCTAAACAATCCCTCGGAGAGAAAAATAGAAAAGAAAAGCGACCAGACAACAAGAGCGAAAAGTCAAGGGACAGTTACAAATTCGGATATAGACAAACATACACAACGCAACACACACAAAAAATAAAAAAGGAAACAGAAACAGAGTTATTCGAACCTTATAAAAACATGGGTGCACTAAGGTGCTCTGGAGGAGTAAGCAATAGAAAAGTCATCCCCAACCCACTACCAGAGGACACATATGTGGATACCGTCACAAAAGACTGGTTTAATCAGAACTAATTAGCGTGCTTGTTTGGAAATTGGTTATACAGCACATGCAGAATGTTTTTATTTTGGAAGGACTACCATGAGAAACGCACCAACATTTGGTAAGAAAACTGACAAGTCTTGTCAATAAGGCGGTTGAGTTCCGCAACCCTATCTCGAGGTCGCGAAAAGACATGCAAACTTTCTAATGGAACAACAAAGAGCTTTCGCAAAAGGGCGAGAAAGAATCTTTTCTGTAATCCAATAACTTTCAAATCAAGATACCCTGTTAAATACTCCATTGTCTCCGACATCCAGTCAGAACGTCTGAAACAAGAACTTTGTTATGTTACTATAACAACGTTACTGTTTCAAGTGTTTTAATTCGGTGACACGATCACAGGTGTATGCGCATGCGCTCATTTTTACTTGGTCATCTTAACTAGAAATCAGCCATTTACGAAGGAAATGAGTATCTGCCTGATACACAGTTCCGGATATTCTTTGATAAGCCTACTACCTTTATCTCGTTAGTGAACTCAAACAGATCTTGACTTAATTTAAAACGACAGGTGTCACTAGTTCAACAAGATATGCTAACCATTAGGAAACACCGGAGGTCATCCCTATGTACAGAGGGGTTCGAGTTGCTTATTCGTTTGTTGTATATTTTATGTGTGTGTTGTCTATTGTATCGTCTGTTTTCTAAAGCAGTATGTAATTTCGTACTTTGAATTAATTTGTTTTAAATTTTATTACACCTCAGTGTTTCCATTATTGACAAGAACGTAAGACTGAATATATTGTGTTTTATTTTTGGCGTTAAACTCAAGATTGAGTTAAGCTAATAATTACAATCTTTCGGTTGAAATGTGAACGTGTTAATAGAAAATAATTATTACTTTGGTTATAATTTTCAATTTTAATCAGTGACCCTTAGCACTATTTTTTCTTCGTTTCACTGTATCAAATACTCAGGGTGACATTTAATAGTATCATGGCGTCATGTGAGTCATTTCCGCTTTAATAAAAACACTAGAAAGTTTAACCATGTTATGAAACTGTTGTTGTACAAAGAGGTTGATTGTCTAACACAAGCCATGTTAAATAGATCTGACTCATCTATTTTTTAATAAGAAAAATTGCAATTTTTTCTAACGAAGGTCGGGGTTTTTTACGTGTAATTCGGCTTTCTTCAATAAAATATGGACGCTGTGATCAAGCTATAAAATGGTTGAAAGTAGTGTAAAATAAACAAACAAACTTAAAGTATAATCTCTATTGCACTAGATTATGTGCTGAATTTATCGTTTGTTTGTATACATAATATATACATGGTGTTCTGAAGAGGTGGAGATCCAGATGTCAACTTGGGTGGGTTGTATTTCCGAAGGGCTCGAGGGAAGACAAACCAACCAAGCAAGTTTCCACCAATTTGACTAGGCCAGAACTGTTATATTAAACCAAGCAAATCAACATAGACCAATTTTTTAGACCAAATGTGCCTCTTTAGTGTCGTTATTTCTTATAACTCCGTGTCATCAAAAATTCGCTGCCATCCATTATTGTAAATCTAATAAATGAGAACTGTTTCCGGTTTTTGTTTGCGTGAGTTTAAAGAAATTTGGATTGTCGAGGATGCCAAAAGAATTATCACATTGTCATCTTGTTTCCAGTTGCCGAACACGTAACTTCAAGGTTTTTATGGTTTTCGGTTTTGATCCCTTGATTTCGCGGGTGACAATAGTATTATCACCCCATTTTCGGTTCTGTTACCTTGTTTTATAAAGAAAGGTTATATAAGTCAGAGCCAATCGGTAATTGTGCTTCAAGTAATGTTTACTATTAGTAATTTTGAGCTAAAGTGACTGTACAGCTCTGATAACGACCTGGTCCTCGACGGAAACAACTCTTTTAGTAAAATAGAATCCGAACGTAAAGGACATGTGAAGAGTAAGTTAACACATGTTTTATCAATAATATATTACAAGTACTACATTTGGTTAACTAATGTTACAGTTGTAGCTTATCTTTACATGCGAAAATATCTTATAACCTCCCTTCGGATTAATGTTACAAACTATTGATTAAAACAGCTTTTAAACATTTATAAATTGAATTGTGTTGTTTAATTTTTTTGGTTATAACGTATGTTTTGTTTGTTTCAGTGATGTTAAACGCCATTTTCAGTAATTTTTCAGCTATATAATGGCGTCCAGCTTTTATTGGCAAAATTAATCCTTGTCAAATAATACAAGCAGACGTATTTAAATGCCAGTGCTATAAGAGAGAGAATGTTATATATCTTGGCAAAATGTGAAATAATTGATGTTTTGTTCGTTTTCGTTGGGGAGGGGCGGGGGTTTAGTAAACTTTTGATCGTGTTTATATTCTCTTGCTTTGTTTAGGCCCATTTTTGAACATTCTGTTAGTTACTGTGACGTAATCAGGCATTGGTAGATTCCTCCGCAGCCTACTGACCCGATAAATTCGGTGATAAATGACAGTATGTTGTTACTGACTTTATCACCGGTACACATCAAAGGGAACATGTACAAATTACCGACTAATTAGAAGATTAATCAGTTTTGTTAAACTACAAATAAAAACAACATGTATATATCAAATAAAGAGTTGTTAAAACAGTAGAATTCGATTAATTGAATATTTGCTAAACGTCCAGCGAGCAATATTACAGCTGTAGCCTGACAAGATCAAGTTAACAGGAATAAGTCAACGCACAACTGGTAATTCTTGTCAATTAAAATTCAAGTCGAGCACACCACAACACGCCGGAAGTGTGACTTGAAGCCACATTCTCACATGGTCCAAAATATCTTGACCAGTCGGCCACGGAAGTTTGAATTGTTTAAGTACACAGGTATTTCTCATAACAAGCAGGGGGTTGATTCAGAGTAAACCCCCAATATCTTATACTTTTTTGCGAAATTACTAAATAAGAACTAAAATTATGCAGTAAATTCCACGCCATTGTTATTCCATGCATTCCGAATGAAAGGTAACGAATTACCGAAAAGAAAATATCTTAGTCATATACAGCGACAATCAGAAAATGTCCAAATGCTTTAAAATCATTAAAAAATATATACCTTCGCCCAACCATCAGAATCCAGGATTATTATATAATTTATGATCAATTATTTGTTTGTCTGCAATTTCATAACTGCATTCATCCCGTTATTATGCCTGCTTGATCTATAAGAATGCTTTTATTTAACGAAATATTAATACAGCTATAAGTGCTTATAGGTCAATGTTACCATGCAAAGGTATGATTACCGAAACAACAAATGATGAATAATTGTTAAATATAATATCTATTTATGAGCACATTATCGCTAATTAAGGCTATTTTCCCTTAATATTTCAATATATAGTAATCAATATCCCGAGGCAGAAATAATGCATAAATTATTCCGCGACATTCCAAAGATGTAAATTCCATTTGATTGTTTAATTGTATACATGGTTTTCCCCACTTTGAGTAATTTGTCATCTATATTGTGGCAACCAGTTGTTAATTGGGGGAGGAAGTCGGAATAACCGGTGAAAACCCCGACCTTCAGTAGGAAAGCTAGAAATATCAGAATTGCCCGTTGAGTGCACCCTTCCCACACTGTGACTTGAACCCAAAGGCGGAGTGTTGACAGGCATGTGATCAATAGTACAAGACTAACTACCCTAACCACTCAGTCACTTAAGACAATAGTTATATTTTTACTTGGCTTATATACTGAAAGTTTGTTGTTTTAAAAGAAACAAAACGGAAAACAAAAGGTTCATCAGTAATATAATTTTGCCAAACGTTTTAGGTGGAAAAAGATATTTTTTCAAATGCTTTTTTAAAATAAAATTAGCGTTAACATACTTATGGTCGGTTTTTAATTTTATATAAAATGTCTTCAATTATACTATTTAGACAAACACAACGTGATGAAGTGTTAGTGTTGTAACGTCTACACTGTACCTACTCTTTTTGAAATTTACAAAAAAGTTTAGTACACAGAACGTAGCACCTTTCAAACACGTTCATAACTATGATCTTGGACAAGACGCTATTTATTATAACCTAACAACCCCTCATAGAGAAGTAATCGCCAAACAGCCACCGGAGGACACGACCTAACAACCACTCAGAGAGAAGGAATCCCCAACCCGCCACATGAGGACATGGACTAACAACCCTCAGGGAGAAGTCATCACCAACCCGCCACATGAGGACACGGACTAACAACCCTCACAGGGAAGTCATCACCAAGCCGCCACATGAGGACACGGCTTAACAACCCTCAGAGAGAAAGCATCCACGAGCCGCCACCTGAGGACACGGCCTAGCAACCACTCAGAGAGAAGGAATCCCCAACCGCCACATGAGGACAGGGACTAAAGACCCTCAGAGAGAAGTCATCACCAACCAGCCACATGAGGACACGGTCTAACAACCCTCAGAGAGAAGTCATCACGAAGCCGCCACATGAGGACACGGACTAACAACCCTCAGATAGAAGGCATCCCCGAGCCGCCCCCTGAGGACACTGCTCTGGATAAAGTAACCAGTGTACAAAAGATTGGTCAAATCAAATCTAGTAAGCGTGTGTTTGTTTGTTTAAAATGGTTGTACATCATTTTCAGATTTTTTTTTGAGAAGTGTACCACTTGAAACTGGCTCGAGCTCGCAATCTCAGTTTTATACAATCATATAGAACTAACTTTTTAAACACTAGGACACCGAATATAACGTGAAAGTTCAATATAAAAACATTCTGTCTATCACGAGAACCTACAACATTAACACGTAAACTGCATGGTTGGTATCATTAAATTGTGTACTGTTTAATAGGCTTTTACATACGTTTTAGAAAGACCGGGTGATCTTTCACGAGTAATAGAAATTTTTTGTCTTTTCTCGAATGGGGCGCCGCGGAACTATCGAAAGATTGGAAGATCACAGACCTTTACCAAAAGCGCATGAACATACAAATTTCTTAAGTAAACCAACAACTTTCACATGGAGATATCACGTATAAGACTCCATTTTCTCCGATATTCAATTCAGAAGACCCGAAACAAGAACGTTGCGATGTTATGTTACTATAACAACATTCTTGTTTCTTGTGTTTTAATTGGATGACGCAACGAGTACAGATGTATGCGCTTTGGCTCATCTGTACCGGGTCATCTAAACCATAAATCGTCATTTACAGTAGAAATGCATATCTGTCAAACAGACAGTGGCGGATAGTCTTTAATTAGCCTACTGCCATCTCGTTCATGAACTCTATCAAATCTTAGCTATAATCAATATGACGATTGTCACTGCGTAGTTCAACAGGATATGATAACCATTCGGAAACACCGGAGGTCATGCCTTTGTTCCGAGGGGTTCTAGTTGCTTATGTGTTTGCTGTATATATTAAGTGTGTGAGTTGTCTGATGTATTCGTAAGTTTTCTGCAGTAGGTAACTTCGTACTTTTATTTTTTTTTAATTACACCTCAGTATTTTAGTTACTGGGTTTCCATTATTGACAAAATAAACAAGACTGATTATGTTGTGTTTTATTTTTGGCGTGAGACACCAGATTGAGTTAAGCTTATAAAAAACTTTCGTTGAAATGTGTACGCTTAATGGAAAATACTGGGAAATAATTAATTACATTGGTTTTTATTTTCAATTTTAATCAGTGAACAATTAGTACTATTTGTCTTGTCGTTTTACTGTGTCAAGTACGCGGAGTTAATATTGTATCATTGCGTCATGTACGTCATATCTGCTTTAATTAAAAACACCAGATAGTCTACACGTGTTGCAAAAACACGTTATCATGCCGTTACATGCGACCTAGATTTGATTGATCTATTTTTAACAAGTAAGAATGCAAAGGTTTTCTAACGGAGATCGTGGGTTTTCTCCTGGTAATCCTGCCCCAATAAAAACTAGACGCTATAGCATAGCTTACAAATTGCTGTTACAGGTTTGTTTGTTTGAATGTTATTTTAACATCACTTTCAGCAATTTTTCAGCTATATCATGGCGTCCAGTTTTTTATTCCGGGAGAAAGCTAGAAAACCCAAAGAAAACCCCCGACCTTCGGTACGAAAATGGCAATCCTTGTCAATTAAGATTTGAGTAGAGAGCACTGAGGCTCGAACCCGCAATCTCATTGTTGACAGAGCTGTAACTGGTGTAAAACATACAAACAAACACAAATTTGTTTAGAGGGACCTGTTTTATTGCGAAGGCAAATACTAGTAGAGCAACGTAGTTTAAAGACAGGTAACATATAATCTCTGTTAAATTTCGCGCCTAATTTCTCATTTGTTCAAATAAGTAATTATATGCTACAGTGAGTGTAAAGTAATGACAATGACCTTGTCCCCTCGAGTACAAAGACTCTTGTTGAAACAAAAACACATATACAAAGAACATGTGTAGGTTAGGTAAAATATGTTTCATCAATAATATATTAATAGATTTTAACTAATGTAAGGTTACGTTTGGATCAAATTTGGATTTTCGCCTCTTATGGCGGTTCAGGACACTTACACTAAAAAAAAAATTGTCATTGAATTTTCATTAAACCTGCCATATTGTTAGGTTTTTAAACAAATTATCAAAATTCAAAATAAAAAAGGGTTTTAGAGCTTATTTTCGAGAGGTTGAGCACTGAAACTTTAAATTTTCCAATAGATTATACAGAGAAGAGAATAAAAAACATTAAAATAATATACTTAAAAATTGTTTCCATTGAAATTTTCTGAATTTTTTCACATATTGACAAGAAACTGGTATAAATTTACTGAAGATAAGGGTTTCTGAAATAAATTTTTATCTATGGAGAAATAACTGATCAAAAAGTAATAAAAATTGTTATGGTTAAATTACCTTCCTTGTTTATGCAAAATCTTAATTTGCATTTCTACCATTAATGAATTGAAGTGAGTACTGTAGGTATACGACTTACATTATCATTTTTATTGTTATGGAAATTAAGAGTTTTTAATGAAAGAAATAATACTTTATTTTACCATAAATGTGATATCCATTTGGAAATTTTTCGGCATCCCCATAAAGTAAACTATTGATCTTTATTTAGAAAAAAGCTTAAAGCATTAACAAATTGAATTTTATTGATTAATTTGTAATAATATATATTAGTATAATATTTATACCATAACATATTCGCTATTTTGGTCAAAATAACTACTTTTGCATAACTTTACTCTTGTCGACTGATTACACTTTCTTCTAACTTTTGCAAACCAATTGAATACATTTCGACTATTGATAGTTTAATAAAATATACATCGATATCTTTTAGCGGTTCTTCTCGACATCGAAAAGGCATTACAGATTTTGCACAAATCGCAAAAAAAATGATTACAGTAAGTAACAAAATTTACTCGAACTAAAATGATACCCCTCTCCACAAACAAAAAAAAGAAACAAAATAAATAGAAACAAAATAAAATAAATTCTTACATAAAAATTGCTCAATATACCAAAAGACCATCTTCACTATGCAGACAAGCCGCAGAAACGTCCTAGTTTTCTGACTTTTGAATTAGAAAGGAACTTGCGATAAATAAATTATATGATATTCAGATAGTAAATTGACCGGGTGTTTGCTTTACGTCAAGCGAGCAGTATTTCAGGTATATTTAAGCTGATTCAAATATTCAAGGACAATCCCATCTGTTATCCGCCATGGACTATTAAAACTGCAAACACATCATTTGTTTTAATTGTGTTTAACGTCACTTTCAGCAATTTTCAGCTATATAATGGCGTCCAGTTTCTGTTGGGGGGAGAAAGCCGGAGTACCCGGAGAAAAACCCCGACCTGCAGTATGAAAACTATCAATTCTTGTAAATTTAAGATTGGAGTCGAGTACACCCTGCCTTTGAATACAAAATATAATGAAGTCAATAGCTCAAACAAGATATAGAAAACTTCAAAACATTTACATGGGTGGAATAACCTATCTTAGTACCGTAAAAATGCTAAAGACCAATGCAAAAAGAAATTTATTAAACGGATGTCTTAGTACATATCACCGAAATGGTCTTAATTTACAAAGTTTTAAAATGAATAGCGGACTTGGAACTACCCATATCCGAAATAAATCGCTAGTCAATTCGAGTAGACCGGATATTTTAAAACAAAATTAAGATCGAATATTAAAAAATCGAAAAAATAATAGAATTGATACCTGCACACGTATGCTTTCCTAGAAATGAATTTACGGATATTCATAGACTGAATGTGCATAAACTTTCTTATTATATTTATGAAACGTACAATAACTGTCTAAATTTTTAAGTTTTAATATAGTTTTTATATAGTCACCGAATCAAAAAGTGCTACTATAGGTATAACAGTAGTAAATGTGTACCAGTAACACGTTACCAGATTGTGTACCCTACATTAAGTACAGTACTGAGTACTTCGTTGTGTTCTGATTTGGTCAATAGTGGTCAGATGTGTACAATTTTTTAGCTGTAAGCTCCTGCATAAATTAAGGTTTAAAAAGTGGTAAAAAATTTTTCAGATCTTGCAAGATAAAATTTGGGTATTTTTTTAACAATGTAGTATTTTTACATAACTGATTAGAAATTGCATGTAAAAGTGGGGGCATCTCAAAATGTTCTAACTAGCGAAAAAAGGAATTGGTCACGGATATATATGGCATATATTTTTTTAATGGAAAATACAAGTTTATTAATTTCCTAGTCCAGGTAAATGCTGAGGAATGTTAGAAAGGTATGCAAATCACAGAACTGTTAGTGCTTTCGACTATAGCCAAAACATTTATTACTGTTCTACCTAGACCGAACCAGAAGCATAAAGAAACACTGCTGGTGATCGCGCTCATGCACCACATAATGCGATGAAAAGAAAATCGCGAGAGAGATTGCAGGTTATGCAATAGAGTGATAACTTTTCTTTATAGTTTTGACATGACGAGGTAAGGATTTCCAATATTCATGATATTATTTTCTAACAGCCGATGTGATTCTGTGGTCAATACATTTTAGTGTATTTCCATTAGCTTTATTATGAAACATTTTTTCATAATTTTCTTAAAAAAATTGTGACAGGGACAAACCAAGGAAATAAGGAAAGATACAACATATTTTGGTTCTTCGTAGTATTTTAAAAGAAACCGACGGTGTTAGGAGATATGACTTAATAAAATGCTTCTCAGGCACAAATTCAGCAGTGCAAAATCATTATATCTGTACTCATCGATGCAAAAAGGGTGGTGCATGAGAGAGCATAAATCAATTTGACTTGGTTGAAGCCGGGATTTTTTTGTCGTATTTTGCATAGAAAAAGTGGAATATAATAAAAATTTGGTAGAAGTGCCATGCCCTCCAATCCACAAAAAGATTCACAAATATTTTTTTAGTAATAAACTGTCATGGATATATTTCATTCCTTGTAAGAACCTGCAGAAAAAAACTTTTTTGAAACTGTTTTGGGCTAAGTCCGTATGTTTCTTTTACTAAATATGGGAATTTCCTTTTCGTTACATTTTGTGGTGAACGAGCGCGATAACTAGCCGTGATACAGTAGGGCGGTGACGATGAATCACATGTAGACTAAAGGGAGATTTTGAAGAAAAACTATTTTTGCCCGACATGAAAGCAATACTTTGTTATTCCAAATGTCAAAACTAACGACAATCTAAGATCCACAACTCTATAATATTTCGGCGGCAATTCTCGAATTGATTTGTTGTTGAAATACTGTTCACTGGTTGGTTTGACACTGACAATGTTTTCTTCCGTAAATGGCCTATTTCTGGTATAGATGACCCAGTATAGATGAGCGCATGCGCACACATCTGTACTTGCTGCGTCATCCAATCAAAACGCCAGAAATAAGAACGTTGTTATGGAAGCATAACAACGTTCTTGTGTAACTTTCTTGTTTCCTGCGTTTTCATGGATATGTCAGAGACAATTGAATCTAAAACTATAGAGAGTCTACAGGATATCGCGATGTTGTTGGTTTAAAGAAGAAATAGGTACTTTTATGCGCTTTTGTGAAAGCCCATGTGAGGTTTCACTCGTGATAGAAATTTTTATGTCTTCTCGCTTGTTTCGCTTAGGTCCACTTGGCAAAAGACATAAAATTTATATCACGAGTAAAAGATAAACCGGTCTTTTCCCAAAACGTATGCAAGAACCTATTAGACGTTATGATAGATTCAGGTATATTATTGCTAGTCCAAAGTTGTCATATATTCGACATGCAGTGAGTAAACCGATGTTTTAAAACGTCACCAATTTCTTTTAGGTAGAATTATAAACAAAGGTTTCAAGAAAAATCTACTCGTCCGCACGTGTATCAGGGTTTACTACAGAAACCATTTTTTTATTAATTAACATTTCTTCTCATGTGAAAATATGATTGCAGATAGCTTTCCCAATTTTTGAATTAAGTACACAGTGATTGAGATGCGATGATTATTGGATACACCTATTACTGACTTGTGAGGTATGATATCAATTTTCATCCATACACCAACTCACACACTATAAGGATGGAAGCGGAGGAAAAAATAGCACCATACTTATAGTCACCTACTGAGCACACCGTTCCTCAAACTGTTAATATTTTTTGATCAGGGAACTAGATACTGGGGAATGTAAATAATGCTCCGATAAGTAAAATGACCTTCTTTGTCATCTTGGACAACCCTCTGGGTTTACATTACTCTCGTACTACTCTTTTTGACGCTTGTCAACTGTTGAAAACTTCTTAGAGATTATGCTCTTGATGTTGCAAGAATATATTCATTTACATCTACTATAGACTGACAAGCATCATTTGCAAAATGGCTTCTTTCGGTCTTTCAAACCGGTGCGGACAGAGCCTTTTCTTGATGAGAAAAGAAAGTTTCACTCCATTGTTTAAAATATTCTATCTTGCTTGTAAATATGGTTGCAGATAGTTTTACCAATTTTTAATTCAGTGTACATTGAATGTACCACGATGATTTTTGGATACACCTATTACTGACTAGTGATATATGTATATTATACCCATCCATTTCAACCTCCAAACCAACTCACATACAAAAGTAATGGAAGTGTGACGTTTGACATGCAATAAAACCTATTTGAACCCACCATTTCTTTTGAAATGTCTGTTTGAAGTCAGGAACATTGCTGCAATTACTATATTTTTGGTTGTTAGTTCTGGAGTTGCCGGTGTCACGGACTTTGATATGTGGATTGTCCTTTTTAACAGTTTCCTCTTTACCATTGCTGAAGTGGCAATATTTCTAGTTGTTAGTTCTCATGTTTGCCGGCTTTTTTGACTTATATTTGCTGATTGTCTTTTTGATCGTTTCCATTGTGTTTATTATTTTGTTATTATCTTCATTTGGTGTAAAATTCAATTTTTACCACATTCTGTATATTCTGTTTAAATTATAGCAATTCAGTATGGAATGTTTGTAACAATTATTATATACCTATGTCAATACCACTCTGTTTCATCATAATCATCCGTCCGTTTTCAGTAGTTTACTACAACTACCATATCATGGTAAAATAAACAATAGTCTCAATCACTCAGACGCACACATAGTAGTCTCGATCACACTGACGCATAATTACAAAATTGAGTCTGAGATCGCGTTTTGTAATTTGCTACCAATAGGTGGAGACAAAACATTCCATTTTAGGGGTACATTATAAGAAATTAAAGGAAAACAATGAAAACATGTCAATACATGTATGTACGTCGGTTTTTCGGTTTTAAAAGCTCTGTAGAGCTTGTGTTTGTTGTTTTTATGTACCGACTATAAATAAAGCTTTTTATCACTTTGAAAAATGACGTCACAGTGTGGTGCATAACAATAATAATTGTTTATATTATGATAAATACATACTGAATAAAATATTCAAATGTAAACTTTGGTACCATTTTGTATACACTTGTCTTTAGAGCTGAAGTAATTTTTTAAAATTTTTTAGACAATAAAAATATAATCAAATAACACTTGTATCAAGTTCTATACAAAGATCATGTATTTGTCCATCAAATTGTACAAAATTTTGCCTATTTGTAGCCTAAGTATATCTGATCAACACCCTAAAATTTCTTTGCATTCTATATAACAGTTTTGGAGAATCGCAGAAAAAGATTCAAAGACTGCGCACATACTTAATCAGCACAAACTGTGTTTGCAGATCAAGTAATGCATTATTTGCAATATATTCAATTTCCTAAGTTCAGATGTAAATTTCAATGTATATCACACATTACCACTATAGTATAACATACTGAATACTGATAAAACATACATTATATTTATATCTCACAAATAAAAAAATTTGAAGTTTCAGGTTGGGGGATCAGGCCCCCTCCCTTTTTTTAGATGGCATATTAGATCTCTTATCAACTTTAAATATCTGTAACATTCCTACTAAGCCATTTCATATTTCTTGTTGCTCAACAAGATAGAATTGCACCTCAACAAACAGTAAAATTCAAAACAGAACAATTTTAGTATAACTCTGTCCTATAGTATCAATTGACAAATTCCGCATCTAAAAAAAACCAAAATATGCACCATATTAAATATTTGTGGCAACATAGATGTCTTCGCAACCTAATATTTAGATTGTCTGACTTGCCTGCTACTGGGAAACACTGAAACAATATATTTTTTAACTCCAAACACACTGTATTAGGCAGAGAATACAGATTTTATTGCCAAAAAAATCTAAAATGTTACATAATATAATATTTAGGGTAAAATTTGACACTAGTATGGTTTAGAACCAAATATGCATTTAAAATGAGTAAATGGGTTATAATCTTTCATTCTCAAACATTTTCAGTCAAATGGAGGGAATATGAAAAAAATGGTGTTTATGTATTAAAGGTGTGTAAACACTAATCCAATTCTTTAAGATTTTCTACTAAATTTGTTATTTTTTTAATAAGAGCAGCGCTTTAGTGCAACTTGACCGACATCATATATATAATGAATCGTACGTGACAGACCTATGTTCTCTCAAAATTTCATGACCTCTTTAAAACCTTCCAAGAGAAAACCAGCTTCCGGGATAAACCCCACTCTAAAAATATCTCTTTCTTTTCAGAAAATCTTGGTTTATAGGTCATGTAGTGCATGTGACATAAAACATACTAAACACAATTAGAACAGATCAAATTTTTCTAATATATTCACCTTTCAGAAAAACTTTCATTCATTAAAATCCAGTTAGTAGTTTTTAATATACACTAAGATAAACAGGACTATTTTGTTTTTAAGTACTATTTTCTTATATGTTCCAAATTTGATTGGTCCCCTTTAGTGTCTTGACACCTATACAGATTTGAATCCATACGCGTAAATGCATTTAAAGCGTCTAGGTGATCCAGACTTAAGATACAATAGTCTCGATTATCCAGACGCTTAATTTCTTTGTGCGTCTGGATTCATCTCTAACCTGGTCCCCTGGTGTCATTTACGCAAGCTTCACTTTCAAATATAACCCCAGGTCACCACCAGTTTACTACCCAGTTTGATTGGTTGTTTAAAACGCCATGTTTTAGCTAACTTTTCGCGCGTTTTGTTCCGTAGGAAATTTCTGTCAAAATACTATTTCAATAAAGTAGCTACCTATTTCTTGTTTTCCGGCTTCCGAGTTAGACTGACCATTCCCCGTAGAGTTATTTCCACAAACCAGACATAAATCTATACAGCATTCTTTTGATAAACTGCATTTTTATTTGAATTTGATTACCGGACGCCGGACGTTACGTCATAATGCTTTGTATCGGAATTACGTCAGTTACAGTTAAAACTGACGTAAATTTTGAGGCAATCCGAATGTTACAAACCGGTCAAAATTTTGACCGGATTCATTGCTGGTGACCTGACTGTATATTCGAACCGGAAGTCCGCTTACGGTATTGAGAATATTTAGTCAGGTTCCCAGACTAGATTCATCTCTATATTGAACTCGTTATCATTACACCCAAAACTGGGCGTAATTTTGGATTGGATGATGTTTTGTCTTTCTAAAAAATTACTTCTGTTTATATCAAGAATTGTATAGAATTTTTTTACCAAAGTTTACATTTGAATGTTTTTATACAATATAACTTTTATAAATAAATTAAACAAATATTATTGTTATGCACAATCAAGAGATAATCTGTGACGTCATTTTATAAGTATAGACATGTTTGCATGGTTTTCCTGGTCTAAAAATAGGGCCCTAAAAATAGAATCATCGTTTTGTCTCCACCTATTGGTAGCAAAATTACAATAAGGTGATCCCAGACGCTATTTATATATGCGTCTGGGTGATCGAGACTTAAGATACAATTGTTATGAATAAGGGTGACTTCCGCCGAGCTGTTCAATCCCGACCTCAATTTACAAGAGTATTCATATAAAATTATGTGGTTCACATTATATTTGAATTTTTTAGAGACCTCTTTGGTCAAGTGTTAAAGGTAGTTAGGAAACCGCTATAAATAATTAACTTGTGAACACTAAGTTGGCGAATATGAGTCTCAATGTGTGCGAGAGGCTTCCGTCATCCACTTAAGAGCTAGATGCTATTCATAAAAAGAAATCAACAAGAAGTAGAAACTTCGGGCTTTGTAATCTGAAACAATAAATTGAAACAAAATTAATTTGTTATGAAGACACTTATTCATGAGATGAATCATAATTTATGACTGGATGGTGCAAACCGAGTTTTATTCCGGATATAAATTTCATCTGCAAAAACTGGGCACAGTAATAACCAATTATAGATACATTGACGGACTATGATACATTTCCCTTTGTAAATTTACCAATGGAAAATCAAAACTGCGAGTAATTATAGTTCAACCAATGGGGACTATCACATAAATGTGCAGGTTTTAAGTTTAATTTTTGATAACAAAGCAGACTTAGAAAAGGTCTAAAAATTTCCATGCAAAAAAGTACGGAAGTGTAAATTTTACTGATGTTCTAGCAGTCTTTAGCCTTTGGTTTTTTATTTAATAACCCCACATATTTTAGTTACTTCATATTTATAGACGAAATAATGCCATATTGTTATTAGCTTAAATTTTAACAGTTTTAGGTATATCACAGAGATTAATTTTGCCTACGATATTCATTGGTTTTGAAGTAGGTACGGTCATTGCAGCTAGTCATTCCAGGCATTCTGCTTTAATTATTTCCAGTTCATATTGTTTAACCAAATTCATTGCCCTGCTAAGACATATGTGGCACTATTACGATCGCATGAGAGATTTACGCGAAATGTAAAAAAAATACTAGCGAAATCAGTACAATAAAACTGAAAACATCTAACTACATAAAATTCCTTCCTGGCAAGGAAAGATTGGAAACTGTCAAATATAGCTAGCCACAATACAGAATTGACCTGAGGAAGATATACTAGTACAAGGAGCCGACAAAAAGCACGCTAAAATACAGTATCGAACTAGCGAACATTATATGAGGAGGTATATACCGTACCGCTCCTTTAAAGTGAAATATCCGGGTTTTGTAACATAGCTTGCAAAAACATGGCGTAAATCAGTATTTATAAAAAATAACAAAAAGACGTTCAGAAGTCTTTGGTTGTAAAATACACAGAATATAAGCAAATCATAATTATAATACAGCACACCATTACAAAATATAGCTATCAAATATACAGTGGCGTCCAGACTAAGATTTATTAGTAATTGTCGCATGATCGGTGCTGTAATAAACTCCACCTTACAGTACTGGCACTTTGAATAGTATTTGGGCTACTACATTGACTCAGTGGACAAAACAGTACGCACATGTCGTTTTACATTTACATGATAAGTTTACATAAATGGATAATAATTTATTAGACTTGTCTTTTACGTAAGTATGTAGGATCGAATAATTACTTGTCGTTAATCAGGAATACGGTGTATCTATTTAGTAAATTAATTAAACACCTAACAGGGTACACATATACCTGCCAATGTATTCACAATTATGTCCAATTGACAGTCCAGAAATACTTTATATCGTTAAAACTATTTGTTTCTGTGTTTGAACGGAGATCAAGGCCACTTTCATCAATTTGGAAGGAAACCTGGCAATTCTTGTCAATTTAGATTGGAGTCTCTCACACTCTCATTGTAAAAGAAAACTACCACAACTACTCGGTCACAGATGCCACTGTTGTTAAAATCAAACACTAACCCCACAAAATATTTTTGTTCACTCGTAGGCAGGACAACGATATGTAATATCTGGAAGACGGTTATTTTATCTGACATATGTGATATTCATTACTAATTGTGGGTAATTCGATTTCAAAATTAATTTCTTTTCTGTAATGTATAAAATCTGATATTGTCATACGCTGTCTTGGATACGTGAATAATGTGGAAAGGTTGTTTTATAAACAATTATTGGGGCCTATAATTTTCGTTCTCACTCGCGGTTTATTTAAAAAAAACAGCCTATACGTAATTATTTCTTTTTGATCAGTTAACTTCTGTAAAACAATTTCTAAACTTTGCATCATCAGAGTGCGGAAACTGTGTGCTCGACTCTTTAACTGACAAGTATTGCCAGTTTTACTGGAACAAGTCTTGGGTTTTTATCATGTGCCCCGGATTCCTCCAAAAAAATCATGGGTGTCGTGATATGACTGAACAAATGCTGAAAGTGGCACTAAAATGCACTAAACACACAAACAATCATTATAAGATAACAGTGTCTTTTAACCGTGTCACTTATCGCTATAATGCAATAGTTCCTTTGTCTTTAAACTGACGTAAAGGTCCTCACCAGACATTTTATTTTGTGGGTATTTCAGCACATAATTTTGTTTTCAGGAAAGGCATACCTCACTCTAAGATTTATTATCGTAAAATTCTTCAACGTCTATAAGAAACATACAGTCGATTTTCTGTATGAAATCAAAAATTCTTCACACTGCCTTAGGACATAAAACACGTTGGCAAGAAAACCATTTTTTATCTTTCTTTCAGAGACTTTTTTAAAGTTTGTGTATTTGTAGAAAGACATACGTTGGACTTTCCTGTTTAATTTGCCAGGAAAAACATTGTTGACCTTTGTTTCAATGAATCAGTTAATCCAGTACATACTTGCTCCGTTCCTTCAATGTCTCGTTATTGTGTATCTTTGCTTGTTGAAATTCTACATAATGTCAAGTAGGCTGAAAAAGGTAACAATACAAATAGTTGAGTCAATAGCGGATGCGTAAGTGGTTTGAACTTAATCTTTTCAGGCTTCGTCAGTTTATTTTTACTACAAACCATACAAAAGGAAAATGCTATTAAAATAAAGCAACAATAATATCAACGTCGATTGAAAATGGCTTCAACTTAAGCTACATTCTGTGTCAATTAACTGCATATGTAGGGTTTCCAAAGATTTCATTGTTTGATGATAAAGGAGTAAAACGAACAAATTGGGGAAGTTTACGGAACAGATACTGCAATTAAATAGTATTTGTACACAAAAAACCATTTTAGTAGAGTGTTTATCTAGTACATTGATGTTAGGCGTTAATAATTGACTGTTATCTTTACAGCAGATCTACGGTTTGTTTCTCCGAAATAAATGTATGGATTCCAAAAACAAAAGAGATACGAGAAAGTTTGTTTTTGGTAACGATAGGTGTCGTCAATATAGAAAATTATTGATATACTTTAAATCTCATATCTGAGAATGCCAGATTGAGCTCAACCTTTTGAAGGGTAAGCTCAGTTTATTTAAAAATTAATTGACAAAATATAGCTGAAGATGCCAATAGTCGTTACACCTGGAATTAAGAATTACTTGCAACAATAAGCTTTATTTGCCCTATTTTATCACTTCTTTTAAGCTCAAGAATATAGCGGAAAAGTTTGAATTTGTTTTGTGAAAATGAAAGGTCATTTTAGGACAAATGCGATAATTTTACTTTGGCTATTTTGAATTTTCCAGTTTTGTGTTGCAACATACCAGCACCAATGGCATTTGTAATATATATTTTCAAATTAAATACGTAAGTTCGTTTCACCCTATTTAATGGTATTGTGTTGTTTGCCTTCTTGCTTTGTTGTTACCCCCTCTTCAATTTAAACCTACTTTTCTCTATTCTTGCGTTATCGCTTCTATTATTATTATTCCATATCGGACTCTATATATATTCCTATGGTGCATTAGTACAGGTATATCTAAGACTGCAAATGTGTGAACTAAATGGAGTTTAGCATGACATTTTCGATATCTGTCTGTGTCCAATCGCGCGACACAAATCGGGCCTCAGAGAAAATCCTTCTGATTCATGTCGTTTGGGATTACAAGGCGAATATGAAGTTTACTTTTACATACAATTATAAAGGACAAGGTAGGATAACCTACTGTCACTGCCCCCTATGTTCGCTAATAATGAAATGACTACAATCTGTAGATCATAATGTTTTTTTCAAAGGTACATTATCCTTCTTAAAGAAAATTAATATAACTTTCTTTTCTTATCCTGAAAATTATAATATGTCCCATACTAAAATATGCCAATTGTAGTTGTCTGCTAAAATCGGTATGTTTTCATTATTTCGAACACCATTTTAAATATGAGCGGACGCATGTACCACGAAGATATTTGTGTGTGTTATTTGTTGCAAAAACAGCTTTCAATGTTTAAAATATATTTGTGGAACACGCGTCCGCTCACTTAAAAAAATTAATATTTTGTCGCGTGATTTTTGTACTGTTCAACAAAGTATTTAACCCTACAACCTTACCGGTGTTGCATTTCCGAATGTGCATATACATCTATTAATGCTGGTAATAGTTAAAGATCGTTGACAAACAGATAGAAATGTGTACAAAAATTAACATAGCGATAAATTAAGTCAATTTTCTAATATGTAACAATTTAAACGTTTAACAGTGATGAAACAGCTAAATTTTGATAATAAAATACATTAGAGAATTTCAAAGGTAGAAGTTATTTAAAGAATTTTGTTTGTTTAACTCGTTTAATACACACGCGTAAACAACAAAATGGGGACATCGGTGACCGAGTGGTCAAGGTAGTTTGTCTACTATTGATCACGTGGTCTGTCAACAATGATGTTGCGTGTTCGAATCTCACTGCGGGTAGGGTGTACTCGACTCCAATCTTAATTGACAAGGATTGCCAGTTTTCCTACCGAAGGTCGGGGTTCTCTCCGGGTACTCCGGCTTCCTCCCCCAAGAAAAACTGGACGCCATGACATAGCTGAAAAATTGATGAAGTTGGCGTTAAACATCATACAAACAAACAAACAATAAACAACAAAATGCAAAGACTGTTCCAGACATTGTTATTCATGAAAAAAGCTTAAGAGATAACATCTTAATATGTCTAAATAGATGTTTAGTAACACCATTTTAATTTTTTTCACGTAATAGTTATAAATGGTATAAATGGTATAAAAACGAGTGTTATCTATCAACGAAAATATCACGTCAGCAATTTGACGCATAAATAAGTCTTATTTTTGTAAGAAAACGTATGTGCGTCTATGGCGTAATTGGTTAGCTCGCAGATTGCGTTATAGATCGCGAAACACTGGTTCGACTCCCGACCGTTTCCTTTTTCTTTAATCTACTTTCATTTGTCACATTTTTAAGAAAGTTTGTATGATAAATGATAATGAAGTGTCTGAAAATTGAATATTTTAAAGAACACAATTAGTCCGTAAAAGGTTGAAATAAATATGTGTCTAATTGTCTAAACTAATACCGAAAGTGGACAAAACGTATTACATGCGCGGAACACGTCTGCAATATGACAGTGCCGTAGGCAAGATTTTACTCTTCAGTGTACGTATAACATTAGTCATGAAATTTTATTACTTTTGTTTTCTCAAGTCAGGTTTTTGATGTTTTTTTGGCAAAATAAGAAGAAGAAAAATCTCTGTGTGTATCAGGCGTTTTTGCTTAACTCGTAGCTTCACCGCGAATCGATGTTTCAAACTCCGATTGTCTATGTTTATTTTCTATTGTGCATGCTTTTATTAAGAGGAAACGTTTTTAAAATATATATATAACAACAAAAGACAAATACTATAATATACAATATATAATAGTTTTATTGAAAATACGAATTACGCAGTACTAATATATAATAGTTTTATTGAAAATACGTATTACGCAGTACTTGTACGTAAATACATATTTTAGGTATAAATACATACAATTTTACGCATTTGTAATCCGACCTTTCCCGGATTCGGACACAATGTTACCTAGAACCTAGCGCGATCCAATTAAGAATTTCGAACTTGAGCTGGCCAGTTGTATGTAATCCCGCCAGATAATTGGATTTCTGTAATTTTGAGGTAATATTTCAACCGCGTGACCGGTGCGGAAAATATAGTTCTCGTCACTAATGAATTTGCTGTTCTCAGCAGTTGACTGGTTTAAAATAATAACGTCATAATAAGAACTCATGATGTCATAAACAAATCACCTTCCATTTACCGCGTATTCGTCATGAACGTAAAATTGAGGTTGGGAGAATTTTTACTTCATTTCGCAAATTTACTACTTTTAAAATCAGAGAAACAGAATCTTACATTAGTACTCTTTGATTATTGGATTTCTCCAATCTCGATTGTTAAATTATAGAAATTTATAATTATCTAATTTTAAAACTATCTCGATTGGAGAAATCCGAAAATCCACTCGTACCAATGTAAGATCCTATAGTATCATAGAAACTGTCAGAAAAGATAATCCACAAAATTAATCAAAGTCCAAGAAACTGGCAAACTACAGAACCAACAACCACAAATGTAGTAATTACAGCAATGGTCCTGACTTGGTAAAGGAATTTCAAAAGAAATGATAAACCAGGTTTTATGGCATGCAAAACCTCCCGCTTCAGGAATAGTAATATACAAATGTGAAGTTTGTTTCAATATCAATTTCACAGTTAGGGGACTACGTTAAAGTTATTAGAGTTCGGTCAGTTTCTCACTTCTGTTGTAACTATGCATGGTAGGATAAATATGTGGCATGGCATGGTTCCTGTTGAATTTATATAAAATTATAAAAAATATGACAGACATATAACCTTAGTATCAAATATATTTATTAATTGTTCAAACACAAAGTTTTCAATATAACGAGTTCGGTATAGGCAAAATTAATGAAAATTAAATCTTTAACAAGGGAGGTAATTCTGACTAAAATATATATATTTTTATTACTTTTTTAACAGCTTTTTACCAAACAAAAAAAAATGAAACCTAGACAGCCCTTATTTAAAATTACTATCTATCTGTATCTTCTATCATTAATATTGTGATTATTTAAATTTGACGAAAAGTATTGATTACCAAGTTTTTGTTTAGACAAGCTTGTAATTCTCAAAACAAAGATTTTTGCATGAGAAAAACATTCTTGTTTGCGAGAAAAAGTTTTTCTGTATTGACTTAAACCAGAAATTGCCTGTGACACGTATCTAGACATCTTAACATTAATTATATATTGAGCAGAACAGATGTTAATTTACTGAAACCATCTTCAAATTAGAGCTGAAAAAATAGCCTATAGATTTGGAAAGCATGGAAGCACGTGAAGTGTATCGCGCATGCGCATGATAGCACCAGAATAAAACATATTTTTAATGCTATCTCTGTATGGTAGCCAGACAACTCGGTTTATAGGACAACTCGGACCATCAATCAAATGTGAAGTTTTATTTGAATTTTCATCTGATTTTACCAATAAATCTTTAATTTGTTGTGGGTCAGTGTCTTTTTTGTTTTTGAAACAAGGTGCAGCTGTTTCAGTAAATAAAAAAAAGATAAGTTTTATCTATACCCTTCATTGCATTTATTACGTTAACAGTTAACATTAACAATAATATTCAGACGAGATATCTGACATAGAAAAGTAAATCACTGATGGAACACATGGAGTTGTCTGAGTATGGAATAGTTAGAGCTTTGTATGGAATTGTCTGCTCAGCGGTCTCGGAAATTCTGGTACTCTCGACAGCTGGTCGTGGGACAAGGGTGGCGCACGTTTAGCAGAAGAATGTAACCCGTCGGTTAAGTTCCTTCTGTTCTTGGTAATCTTTCTGCTGGGTCAAACAAATGCATGTCCTGTGAAAGGACTTGTCACAGCAATAACATAGTAGGGACTCTTGACGAGGTCGAATGACAGAAGAACACTGTTTGCAGTTGTCTGACATTGTGGCTTTGCCAAGCTAACATCAACAGAAGCCGCTGCTAAATTACTTCTCGTTATCAATTACACATATAACTACAAAACAGTTCCTTAGTAGCTAAGCAAGATTGGAAACTGTCAAACATAGCTTGCCACAAAATTGACCTGGGGAAAGTTATACTAGTACTAGAAGCCGTCAAAAAGCAAGCTAAATACAGTATCGAACATAATATCAGGAGGTATATACCGTAATTTAAAGCAAAATATCCGGGTTTTGTAAGTAACATAGCGTAAACCAATACTTATAAAAATAACAAGAAGGCGTACAGATTTGTTTGTTTGTTTGAATGGTGTTTTAACGCCACTTTCAGCAATTTTTCAGCTATTTCATGGCGTCCAGTTTTTATTGGGGGAGGAAGCCGGAGTACCCGGAGAGAACCCCCGACCTGCGGTAGGAAAACTGGCAATCCTTGTCAATTAAGATTGGAGTCGAGTACACCCTGCCTGCAGTGAGAATCGAACCCGCAATCTCAGTGTTGACAGACCACGTGATCAATAGTAGACGAACTACCTTGACCACTCGGCCACCGAGGCCCCCCAGAAGTGTTTGGTTGTAAAATACACAGAATATAAGCAAATCATAATTATAATACAGCACACCATTACAAAGTATAGCTATCAAATATACGGTGGCGACCTGACTAAGATTTATTAGTAAATGTCGCCTTATCGGTGCTGTACTAAACTCCACAGGGGCCTCGGTGGCCGAGTGGTCAAGGTAGTTCGTTTACTATTCTTCACGTGGTCTGTCAACACTGAGATTGCGGGTTCGATTCTCACTGCAGGCAGGGTGTACTCGACTCCAATCTTAATTGACAAGTATTCCTACCGCAGGTCGGGGGTTCTCTCCGGGTACTCCGGCTTCCTCCCCCAATAAAAACTGGACGCCATGAAATAGCTGAAAAATTGCTGAAAGTGGCGTTAAAACAACATTCAATCAAACAAACAAACTAAACTCCACCTTACAGTACTGGCTATTGAATTGTATTTGGGCTACTACCTGGACTCAGTGGACAAAACAGTGCGCTCGTGTCGTGTTCCATTAAAATGACAAGTTTACATAAATGGATATAATTTATTAGACGTGTCTTTTACGTAAGGATATAGGATCGAATATTTACTTGTTAATCAGGACAATTAGGGTGTATCTATATATTATTTGTTATTTGGTAAATTAGTTAAACACATAACAGGGTAAACATATACCTGCCAATGTATTCACACTAATGTCCAATAAACAGTCCAGAAATACTATATATCGTTAAAACGTTTTGTTTCTTTGTTTGAACGGAAATCAAGGCCACTTTCATCAATTTGGTAGGAAACTTGGAAATTCTTGTCAATTTAGATTGGAGTCTCTCACACTCTCCTTGTAAGAGAAAATGACTTACTACCACAACTACTCGGTCACCGATGCCACTGTTGTTAAAAAATCAAACACTAACCTCACACAATATTTTTATTCACTCAAAGGCAGGACAACGATATGTAATATCTGGTAGAAATGAAGACGGTTATTTTATCTGACATATGTGATATTCATTACTAATTGTGGGTAATTCGATTTCAAAATTAATTTCTTTTCTGTAATGTATAAAATCTGATCTGGTCATACACCGTCTTGGATAGGTGGATAATGTGAAAAGGTTGTGTTATGAACAATTATGTGGGCCTATAATTTTCGTTCTCACTCCCGTTTTATTTAAAAAAAACAACCTATACGTAATTATATCTTTTGGTCAGTTTACTTCTGTTAAAATATTCTTAACTTTTCATCATCAGAGTGCGGAAACTGTGTGCTCGACTCTTTAACTGACAAGTATTGTCAGTTTTACTGGAACAAGTCTGGGGTTTTTATCATGTACCCCGAATTCCTCCATCAAAAAAACTGGGTGTCGTGATATGACTGAACAAGTGCTGAAAGTAGCACTAAATTGCATCAAAACACACATAAAATCATTATAAGATAACCGCGTCACTTATCGCTATAATGCAATAGTTCCTTAGTCTTTAAACATACGTAAACGGCCTCAGCAAACATTTTATTTTGTGCGTATTTCAGCACGTATTTATTTTCGGGAAAGGCATACCTCACTCTTCGATTTACTGTGGTAAAATTCTTCAACCTCTCTAAGAAACATACAGTCGATTTTCCCAATGAAATAACAAATTCTTCACACTGCCCACAAGACATTAAATATGTTGGCAAGTAAACCATTTTTTATCTTTCTTTCAGAGACGTTTTTAACCATTATGTCCAATATGATACAACAAATCGTTCTTGTATATGTTCATGTGTTTATATAAAGACATACGTCGGACATTCCTGTTTAATTTTCCAGGAAAAACATTGTTGACCTTTGTTTCAATGAATCAGTTCATCCAGTACATACTTGCTCTGTTCCTTCAATGTCTCGTTATTGTGTATCTTTGCTAGTTGAAATTCTACATAATGTCAAGTAGGCTGAAAAAGGTAAGAATTAATACAAATAGTTGAGTCATTCCCGGAAACGGAAGTGGTTTAAACTTAATCTTTTGAGGCTTCGTCAGTTTATTTTTACTACAAACCATACAAAAGCAAAAATAAAGCAACAATTATATCAACATCGATTGAAATGGCTTCAATTTAAGCTACATTCTGTGTCAATTAACAGATTATGTAGGGTTTGCTACGATTTCATTGTTTGGTAATTAACGAATAAGACGAACAATTAAATGGTATTTGTATACAAAACCATTTTAGTGGAATGTTTATCTAGTACATTAATGTAAGGCGGTTATTATGTCTATTATCTTAATAGCAGATCTACGGTTTATTCCTGTAGAAACCGAAAACAAAAAAGATACGAGAAAGTTTGTTTTTGGTAACGATAGATGTCGTTAATATAGCAAATTATTGATATGGTGTAGATCTCATATGTGAGGTTGCCAGATTGAGCTCGACCTTTTGAAGGGTAAGCTCAGTTTATTTAAACATTTATTTACAAAATATAGCTGAAGATTCCAATAGTCGTCACACCTAGAATTTAAGAATTACTTGCAACAATAACCTTTATTTGCCCTCTTTTATCTCTTCTTTTAAGCTCAAGAATATAGCGGAATAGTTTGAATTTGTTTTGTTAAACTAAAAGGTCATTTTAGGACAAATGCGATAATTTTACTTTGCCTATTTTAAATTTTCTATTTTCGTGTTGCTACATACCAGCAGCAATGGCATTTGTAGTATATATTTTCAAATTAAATACGTAAGTTCGCTTCACCCTATTTAATGGTTTTGTGTTGTTTGCCTCCTTGCTTTGTTGTTACCCCTCTTCAATTTAACCCTACTTTTCTCTATTCTTGCGTTATCGTATCTATTATTATTCCATATCGGTCTCTATATATATTCCTAGGGTGCAATAGTACAGGTTTATCTAAGACTGCACATGTGTGAACTAAATCGAGCTTAGCATGACCTTTTCGATATCTGTCTGTGTCCAATCGCGCGACACAAATCGGGCCTCAGAAAAAAACCTTCTGATCCATATCGTTTGGGATAACAAGGCGGAAATGAAGTTTAATTTTACATACAATTATAAAGGTGAGATAACCTACTGTCACTTCCCCCTATTTTCGCTAATAATGAAATGACTACAATCTGTAGATCATAATGTTTTTTCAAAGGTACATTATCCCTTCTTACAGAAAATCAATATAACTTTCTTTTCTTATCATTTAAAGTTATAATTTGTCCCATACTAAAATATGCCAATTGTAGTTGCCTGCTAAAATCGGTATGTTTTCATTATTTCGAACACCATTTTAAATATGAGCGGGCGCGTGTACCACGAAGATATTTGTGTGTGTTATTTGTTGCAAAAACAGCTTTCAATGTTTAAAATATATTTGTGGAACACGCGTCCGCTCACTTAAAAAAATTAATATTTTGTCGCGTGATTTTTGTACTGTTCAACAAAGTATTTAAGCCTACAACCTTACCGGTGTTGCATTTCCGAATGTGCATATACATCTATTAATGCTGGTAATAGTTGAACATCGTTGACAAACTTAGATAGAAATGTGTAAAAAAAATCAACATAGCGATAAATTAAGTCAATTTTCTAATATGTAACAATTTAAACGTTTAACAGTGACGAAACAGCTAAATTTTGATAATAAAATACATCCATCAGGCATTGATATAATTTATATTCCAGATTGATTAAAGTCTCGAAAGATCGTGTCTTTCAGCGTAGCTTTTTTATAATATTTAAAGAGGCAAAACTGTGAAAAAAATTAAGTTGCAGAATTTAATCGTCCGAAAGAGGAATATGTAAAAAAGGCAATTAGTGCACAGACGGTTGAAATAAATAATTTTACCACTATTAATAGAGAAAGTGGAAGATATGTATATCATGCGCGGAATCACCGGATGGGCAAACATGAGAGAATTTCAAAGGTAGAAGTAATGTAAAGAATTTTGTTTGTTTAACTCGTTTAATACACACGCGTAAACAACAAAATGGGGACATCGGTGGCCGAGTGGTCAAGGTAGTTTGTCTACTATTGATCACGTGGTCTGTCAACACTGATGTTGCGTGTTCGAATCTCACTGCAGGCAGGGTGTACTCGACTCCAATCTTAATTGACAAGGATTGCCAATTTTCCTACTGAAGGTCGCGGGTTCTCTCCGGGTACTCCGGCTTCTTCTCCCATTAAAAACTGGACGCCATGACATAGATGAAAAATTGCTAAAGGTGGCGTTAAACATCATAGAAACAAACAAACAATAAACAACAAAATGAGAAGACTGTTCCAGACATTGTTATTCATGAAAAAAGCTTTAGAGATAACATCTTAATATGTCTAAATAGATGTTTAGTAACACCATTTTAATTTTTTTCACGTAATAGTTATAAATGGTATAAATGGTATAAAAACGGGTGTTATCTATGAACGAAAATATCACGTCAGTAATTTGACGCATAAATAGGTCTTATTTTGGTAAGAAAACGTATGTGCGTCTATGGCGTAATTGGTTAGCTCGCAGATTGCGTTATAGAACGCGAAACACTGGTTCGACTCCCGACCGTTTCCTTTTTTTTAATCTACTTTCATTTGTCACATTTTAAAGAAAGTTTGTATGATAAATGATAATGAAGTGTCTGAAAATTGAATATTTTAAAGAACACAATTAGTCCGTAAAAGGTTGAAGAAAATGTGTCTAATTGTCTAAACTAATACCGAAAGTTTACAAAACGCATTACATGCGCGGAACACGTCTGCAATATGACAGTGCCGTAGGCAAGATTTTACTCTTCAGTGTACGTATAACATTAGTCAGAAAATTTTATTACTTTTGTTTTCTCAAGTCAGGTTTTTGATGTTTTTTTTGGCAAAATAAGAAGAAGAAAAATCTCTGTGTGTATCAGGCGTTTTTGCTTAACTCGTAGCTTCACCGCGAATCGATGTTTCAAACTCCGATTGTCTATGTTTATTTTCTATTGTGCATGCTTTTATTAAGAGGAAACGTTTTAAAAATATATATATATAACAACAAAAGACAAATACTATAATATACAATATATAATAGTTTTATTGAAAATACGAATTACGCAGTACTTGTACGTAAATATATATTTTAGGTATAAATACATATAATTTTACGCATTTGTAATCCGACCGTTCCCGGATTCGGACACAATGTTACCTAGAACCTAGCGCGATCCAATTTAGAATTTCGAACTTTAGCTGGACAGTTGTATGTAATCCCGCCAGATAATTGGATTTCTGTAATTTTGAGGTAATATTTCAACCGCGTGACCGGTGCGGAAAATATAGTTCTCGTCACTAATGAATTTGCTGTTCTCAGCAGTTGACTGGTTTAAAATAATAACGTCATAATAAGAACTCATGACGTCATAAACAAATCACCTTCCATTTACCGCGTATTCGTCATGAACGTAAAATTGAGGTTGGGAGAATTTGTACTTCATTTCGCAATTTACTACTTTTAAAATCAGAGAAACAGAATCTTACATTAGTACTCTTGGATTATTGGATTTCTCCAATCTCGATTGTTAAATTATAGAGATTTATAATTATCTAATTTTAAAACTTTCTCGATTGGAGAAATCCGAAAATCCACTCGTACCAATGTAAGATCCTATAGTATCATAGAAATTGTCAGAAAAGATAATCCACAAAATTAATCAAAGTCCAAGAAACTGGCAAACTACAGAACCAACAACCACAAATGTAGTAATTACAGCAATGGTCCTGACTTGGTAAAGGAATTTCAAAAGAAATGATGGGATAAACCAGGTTTTATGGCATGCCAAACCTCCCGCTTCAGGAATAGTAATATACAAATGTGAAGTTTGTTTCAATATCAATTTCACAGTTAGGGGACTACGTTAAAGTTATTAGAGTTTGGTCAGTTTCTCACTTCTGTTGTAACTATGCATGGTAGGATAAATATGTGGCATGGCATGGTTCCTGTTGAATTTATATAAAATTATAAAAAATATGACAGACATATAACCTTACTATCAAATATATTTATTAATTGTTCAAACACAAAGTTTTCAATATAACGAGTTCGGTATAGGCAAAATTAATGAAAATTAAATCTTTAACAAGGGAGGTAATTCTGACTAAAATATATATTTTTATTGCTTTTTTAACAGCTTAAAACCAACAAAAAAAAATTGAAACCTAGACAGCCCTTATTTAAAATTACTATCTGCCTGTATCTTCTATCATTAATATTGTGATTATTGAAGTTTGACGAACAAGTATTGATTACCAAGTTTTTGTTTAGACAAGCTTGTAATTCTCAAAACAAAGATTTTTGCATGAGAAAAACATTCTTGTTTGCGAGAAAAAGTTTTTCCGTATTGACTTAAACCGGAAATTGCCTGTGACACGTATCTAGACATCTTAACATTTAATATATGATGAGCAGAACAGACGTTAATTTACTGAAACCATCTTCAAATTAAAGCGGAAAAAATAGCCTAAAGATTTGGAAAGCATGGAAGCACGTGAAGTGTATCGCGCATGCGCATGATAGTACCAAAATAAAACATTTTTTGTTGCTATCTCTGTATGGTAGCCAGACAACTCGGCCATTCGAGACAAGTCGGCCCGGTTTATAGGACAACTCGGACCATCAATCAAATGTGAAGTTTTATTTGAATTTTCATCTGATTTTACCAATAAATCTTGAATTTGTTGTGGGTCAGTGTCTTTTTTGTTTTTGAAACAAGGTGCAGCTGTTTCAGTAAATAAAAAAAGATAAGTTTTATCTATACCCTTCATTGCATTTATTACGTTAACAGTTAACATTAACAATAATATTCAGACGAGATATTTGACATAGAAAAGTAAATCACTGATGGAACACATGGAGTTGTCTGAGTATGGAATAGTTAGAGCTTTGTATGGAATTGTCTGCTCAGCGGTCTCGGAAATTCTGGTACTCTCGACAGCTGGTCGTCGGACAAGGGTGGCGCACGTTGAGCAGAAGAAGGTAACCCGTCGGTTTAGTTCCTTCTGTTCTTGGTAATCTTTCTGGGTCAAACAAATGCATGTCCTGTGAAAGAACATGTGACAGCAATAACATAGTAGGGACTCTTGACGAGGTGGAATGACAGAAGAACACTGTTTGCAGTTGTCTGACATTCTGGCTTTGCCAAGCTAACATCAACAGAAGCCGCTGCTAAATTACTTCTCGTTATAAATTACACATATAACTACAAAACAGTTCCTTAGTAGCTAAGCAAGATGGGAAACTGTCAAACATATCTTGCCACAAAATTGACCTGGGGAAAGTTATACTAGTACTAGAAGCCGTCAAAAAGCAAGCTAAATACAGTATCGAACATAATATCAGGAGGTGTATACCGTACTTTAAAGCAAAATGGTTTTGTAAGTAACATAGCGTAAACCAATACTTATAAAAATAACAAGAAGGCGTACAGAAGTGTTTGGTTGTAAAATACACAGAATATAAGCAAATCATAATTATAATACAGCACACCATTACAAAGTATAGCTATCAAATATACGGTGGCGACCTGACTAAGATTTATTAGTAAATTTCGCCTTATCGGTGCTGTACTAAACTCCACCTTACAGTACTGGCTATTGAATTGTATTTAGGCTACTACCTGGACTCAGTGGACAAAACAGTGCGCTCGTGTCGTGTTCCATTAAAATGACAAGTTTACATAAATGGATATAATTTATTAGACGTGTCTTTTACGTAAGCATATAGGATCGAATAATTACTTGTTGTTAATCAGGACAATTAGGGTGTATCTATATATTATTTGTTATTTGGTAAATTAGTTAAACACATTACAGGGTAAACATATACCTGCCAATGTATTCACACTAATGTCCAATAAACAGTCCAGAAATGCTATATATCGTTAAAAGTTTTTGTTTCTTTGTTTGAACGGAAATCAAGGCCACTTTCATCAATTTGGTAGGAAACCTGGAAATTCTTGTCAATTTAGATTGGAGTCTCTCGCACTCCTTTAAGAGAAAATGACTAACTACCACAACTACTCGGTCACCGATGCCACTGTTGGTTAAAAATCAAACACTAACTCCACAAAATATTTTTATTCACTCAAAGGCAGGACAACGATATGTAATATGTGGTAGAAATGAAGACGGTTATTTTATCTGACATATGTGATATTCATTACTAATTGTGGGTAATTCGATTTCAAAATTAATTTCTTTTCTGTAATGTATAAAATCTGATCTTGTCATACACTGTCGATCTTGGATAGGTGGATAATGTGAAAAGGTTGTTTTATGAACAATTATTGGGGCCTATAATTTTCACACGTTTTATTTAAAAAAACAACCTATACGTCTTTTTTTTGGTCAGTTAACTTCTGTAAAAATATTCTAAACTTTTCATCATCAGAGTGCGGAAACTTTGTGCTCGACTCTTTAACTGACAAGTATTGCCACTTTTACTGGAACAAGTCTGTGGTTTTTATCATGTACCCCCGATTCCTCCATAAAAAAAACTGGGTGTCGTGATATGACTGAACAAATGCTGAAAGTGGCATTAAATTGCATTAAAACACACATAAAATCATTATAAGATAGCCGTGTCTTTTAACCATGTCACTTATCACTATAATGCAATGGTTCTTTAGTCTTTAAACAGACGTAAAAGGCCTCACCAGACATTTTATTTTTTGCGTATTTCAGCACGTAATTATTTTCAGGAAAGGCATACCTCACTCTTCGATTTACTATAGAAAAATTCTTCAACCTCTCCAAGAAATATACAGTCGATTTTCCCAATGAAATAAAAAATTCTTCACACTGCCCCCAAGACATTAAATACGTTGGAAAGTAAACCATTTGTTATCTTTCTTTCAGAGACGTTTTTAACCTTTATTTCGAGCAATATGATACAACAAATCGTTCTTGTATATGTTCGTGTGTTTATAGATACCCATACGTCGGACTTTCCTGTTTAATTTGCCAGGAAAAACATTGTTGACCTTTGTTTCAATGAATCAGTTCATCCAGTACATACTTGCTCTGTTCCTTCAATGTCTCGTTATTGTGTATCTTTGCTTGTTGAAATTCTACATAATGTCAAGTAGGCTGAAAAAGGTAACAATTAATACAAATAGTTGAGTCAATCCCGGAAACGGAAGTGGTTTAAACTTAATCTTTTGAGGCTTCGTCAGTTTATTTTTACTACAAACTATACAAAAGCAAAAATAAAGCAACAATAATATCAACATCGATTGAAAATGGCTTCAATTTAAGCTACATTCTGTGTCAATTAACTGATTATGTATGGTTTGCTACGATTTCGTTGTTTGGTAATTAACGAATAAGACGAACAATTATATGGTATTTGTATACAAAACCATTTTAGTGGAATGTTTATCTAGTACATTAATGTAAGGCGGTTATTATGACTATTATCTTAACAGCAGATCTACGGTTTGTTCCTGTAGAAACCGAAAACAAAAAAGATACGAGAAAGTTTGTTTTTGGTAACGATAGGCGTCGTTAATATAGAAAATTATTGATATGCTGTAGATCTCATATGTGAGGTTGCCAGATTGAGCTCGACCTTTTGAAGGGTAAGCTCAGTTTATTTAAACATTAATTTACAAAATATAGCTGAAGATTCCAATAGTCGTCACACCTAGAATTTAAGAATTACTTACAACAATAACCTTTATTTACCCTCTTTTATCTCTTCTTTTAAGCTCAAGAATATAGCAGAATAGTTTGAATTTGTTTCGTTAAACTAAAAGGTCATTTTAGGACAAATGCGATAATTTTACTTTGCCTATTTTAAATTTTCTATTTTCGTGTTGCAACATACCAGCCGCAATGGCATTTGTAGTATATATTTTCAAATTAAATACGTAAGTTCGCTTCACGCTATTTAATGGTTTTGTGTTGTTTGCCATCTTGCTTTGTTGTTACCACTCTTCAATTTAACCCTACTTTTCTCTATTCTTGCGTTATCGTATCTATTATTATTCCATAGCGGTCTCTATATATATTCCTAGGGTGCAATAGTACAGGTTTATCTAAGACTGCACATGTGTGAACTAAATCGAGCTTAGCATGACCTTTTCGATATCTGTCTGTGTCCAATCGCGCGACACAAATCGGGCCTCAGAAAAAAACCTTCTGATCCATATCGTTTGGGATAACAAGGCGGAAATGAAGTTTAATTTTACATACAATTATAAAGGTGAGATAACCTACTGTCACTGCCCCCTATTTTCGCTAATAATGAAATGATTACAATCTGTAGATCATAATGTTTTTTCAAAGGTACATTATCCCTTCTTACAGAAAATCAATATAACTTTCTTTTCTTATCATTTAAAGTTATAATATGTCCCATACTAAAATATGCCAATTGTAGTTGCCTGCTAAAATCGGTATGTTTTCATTATTTCGAACACCATTTTAAATATGAGCGGGCGCGTGTACCACGAAGATATTTGTGTGTGTTATTTGTTGCAAAAACAGCTTTCAATGTTTAAAATATATTTGTGGAACACGCGTCCGCTCACTTAAAAAAAATTAATATTTTGTCGCGTGATTTTTGTACTGTTCAACAAAGTATTTAAGCCTACAACCTTACCGGTGTTGCATTTCCGAATGTGCATATACATCTATTAATGCTGGTAATAGTTGAACATCGTTGACAAACTTAGAAATGTGTAAAAAAAATCAACATAGCGATAAATTAAGTCAATTTTCTAATATGTAACAATTTAAACGTTTAACAGTGACGAAACAGCTAAATTTTGATAATAAAATACATCCATCAGGCATTGATATAATTTTATATTCCAGATTGATTAAAGTCTCGAAAGATCGTGTCTTTCAGCGTAGCTTTTTTATAATATTTAAAGAGGCAAAACTGTGAAAAAAATTAAGTTGCAGAATTTAATCGTCCGAAAGAGGAATATGTAAAAAGGCAATTAGTGCACAGACGGTTGAAATAAATAATTTTACCACTATTAATAGAGAAAGTGGAAGATATGTATAACATGCGCAGAATCACCGGATGGGCAAACATTAGAGAATTTCAAAGGTAGAAGTAATGTAAAGAATTTTGTTTGTTTAACTCGTTTAATACACACGCGTAAACAACAAAATGGGGACATCGGTGGCTGAGTGGTCAAGGTAGTTTGTCTACTATTGATCACGTGGTCTGTCAACACTGATGTTGCGTGTTCGAAAATCACTGCAGGCAGGGTGTACTCGACTCCAATCTTAATTGACAAGGATTGCCAATTTTCCTACTGAAGGTCGCGGGTTCTCTCCGGGTACTCCGGCTTCTTCTCCCAATAAAAACTGGACGCCATGACATAGATGAAAAATTGCTAAAGGTGGCGTTAAACATCATAGAAACAAACAAACAATAAACAACAAAATGAGAAGACTGTTCCAGACATTGTTATTCATGAAAAAAGCTTTAGAGATAACATCTTAATATGTCTAAATAGATGTTTAGTAACACCATTTTAATTTTTTTCACGTAATAGTTATAAATGGTATAAATGGTATAAAAACGGGTGTTATCTATGAACGAAAATATCACGTCAGTAATTTGACGCATAAATAGGTCTTATTTTGGTAAGAAAACGTATGTGCGTCTATGGCGTAATTGGTTAGCTCGCAGATTGCGTTATAGAACGCGAAACACTGGTTCGACTCCCGACCGTTTCCTTTTTTTTAATCTACTTTCATTTGTCACATTTTAAAGAAAGTTTGTATGATAAATGATAATGAAGTGTCTGAAAATTGAATATTTTAAAGAACACAATTAGTCCGTAAAAGGTTGAAGAAAATGTGTCTAATTGTCTAAACTAATACCGAAAGTTTACAAAACGCATTACATGCGCGGAACACGTCTGCAATATGACAGTGCCGTAGGCAAGATTTTACTCTTCAGTGTACGTATAACATTAGTCAGAAAATTTTATTACTTTTGTTTTCTCAAGTCAGGTTTTTGATGGTTTTTTTGGCAAAATAAGAAGAAGAAAAATCTCTGTGTGTATCAGGCGTTTTTGCTTAACTCGTAGCTTCACCGCGAATCGATGTTTCAAACTCCGATTGTCTATGTTTATTTTCTATTGTGCATGCTTTTATTAAGAGGAAACGTTTTAAAAATATATATATATATAACAACAAAAGACAAATACTATAATATACAATATATAATAGTTTTATTGAAAATACGAATTACGCAGTACTTGTACGTAAATATATATTTTAGGTATAAATACATATAATTTTACGCATTTGTAATCCGACCTTTCCCGGATTCGGACACAATGTTACCTAGAACCTAGCGCGATCCAATTTAGAATTTCGAACTTTAGCTGGACAGTTGTATGTAATCCCGCCAGATAATTGGATTTCTGTAAATTTGACGTAATATTTCAACCGCGTGACCGGTGCGGAAAATATAGTTCTCGTCACTAATGAATTTGCTGTTCTCAGCAGTTGACTGGTTTAAAATAATAACGTCATAATAAGAACTCATGACGTCATTAACAAATCACCTTCCATTTACCGCGTATTCGTCATGAACGTAAAATTGAGGTTGGGAGAATTTGTACTTCATTTCGCAATTTACTACTTTTAAAATCAGAGAAACAGAATCTTACATTAGTATTCTTGGATTATTGGATTTCTCCAATCTCGATTGTTAAATTATAGAGATTTATAATTATCTAATTTTAAAACTTTCTCGATTGGAGAAATCCGAAAATCCACTCGTACCAATGTAAGATCCTATAGTATCATAGAAATTGTCAGAAAAGATAATCCACAAAATTAATCAAAGTCCAAGAAACTGGCAAACTACAGAACCAACAACCACAAATGTAGTAATTACAGCAATGGTCCTGACTTGGTAAAGGAATTTCAAAAGAAATGATGGGATAAACCAGGTTTTATGGCATGCCAAACCTCCCGCTTCAGGAATAGTAATATACAAATGTGAAGTTTGTTTCAATATCAATTTCACAGTTAGGGGACTACGTTAAAGTTATTAGAGTTTGGTCAGTTTCTCACTTCTGTTGTAACTATGCATGGTAGGATAAATATGTGGCATGGCATGGTTCCTGTTGAATTTATATAAAATTATAAAAAATATGACAGACATATAACCTTACTATCAAATATATTTATTAATTGTTCAAACACAAAGTTTTCAATATAACGAGTTCGGTATAGGCAAAATTAATGAAAATTAAATCTTTAACAAGGGAGGTAATTCTGACTAAAATATATATTTTTATTGCTTTTTTAACAGCTTTAAACCAACAAAAAAAAATTGAAACCTAGACAGCCCTTATTTAAAATTACTATCTGCCTGTATCTTCTATCATTAATATTGTGATTATTGAAGTTTGACGAACAAGTATTGATTACCAAGTTTTTGTTTAGACAAGCTTGTAATTCTCAAAACAAAGATTTTTGCATGAGAAAAACATTCTTGTTTGCGAGAAAAAGTTTTTCCGTATTGACTTAAACCGGAAATTGCCTGTGACACGTATCTAGACATCTTAACATTTAATATATGATGAGCAGAACAGACGTTAATTTACTGAAACCATCTTCAAATTAAAGCGGAAAAAATAGCCTAAAGATTTGGAAAGCATGGAAGCACGTGAAGTGTATCGCGCATGCGCATGATAGTACCAAAATAAAACATTTTTTGTTGCTATCTCTGTATGGTAGCCAGACAACTCGGCCATTCGAGACAAGTCGGCCCGGTTTATAGGACAACTCGGACCATCAATCAAATGTGAAGTTTTATTTGAATTTTCATCTGATTTTACCAATAAATCTTGAATTTGTTGTGGGTCAGTGTCTTTTTTGTTTTTGAAACAAGGTGCAGGTGTTTCAGTAAATAAAAAAAGATAAGTTTTATCTATACCCTTCATTGCATTTATTACGTTAACAGTTAACATTAACAATAATATTCAGACGAGATATTTGACATAGAAAAGTAAATCACTGATGGAACACATGGAGTTGTCTGAGTATGGAATAGTTAGAGCTTTGTATGGAATTGTCTGCTCAGCGGTCTCGGAAATTGTGGTACTCTCGACAGCTGGTCGTGGGACAAGGGTGGCGCACGTTGAGCAGAAGAGCAAACATACCTTGCCACAAAATTGACCTGGGGAAAGTTATACTAGTACTAGAAGCCGTCAAAAAGCAAGCTAAATACAGTATCGAACATAATATCAGGAGGTGTATACCGTACTTTAAAGCAAAATGGTTTTGTAAGTAACATAGCGTAAACCAATACTTATAAAAATAACAAGAAGGCGTACAGAAGTGTTTGGTTGTAAAATACACAGAATATAAGCAAATCATAATTATAATACAGCACACCATTACAAAGTATAGCTATCAAATATACGGTGGCGACCTGACTAAGATTTATTAGTAAATTTCGCCTTATCGGTGCTGTACTAAACTCCACCTTACAGTACTGGCTATTGAATTGTATTTGGGCTACTACCTGGACTCAGTGGACAAAACAGTGCGCTCGTGTCGTGTTCCATTAAAATGACAAGTTTACATAAATGGATATAATTTATTAGACGTGTCTTTTACGTAAGCATATAGGATCGAATAATTACTTGTTGTTAATCAGGACAATTAGGGTGTATCTATATATTATTTGTTATTTGGTAAATTAGTTAAACACATTACAGGGTAAACATATACCTGCCAATGTATTCACACTAATGTCCAATAAACAGTCCAGAAATGCTATATATCGTTAAAAGTTTTTGTTTCTTTGTTTGAACGGAAATCAAGGCCACTTTCATCAATTTGGTAGGAAACCTGGAAATTCTTGTCAATTTAGATTGGAGTCTCTCGCACTCCTTTAAGAGAAAATGACTAACTACCACAACTACTCGGTCACCGATGCCACTGTTGGTTAAAAATCAAACACTAACTCCACAAAATATTTTTATTCACTCAAAGGCAGGACAACGATATGTAATATCTGGTAGAAATGAAGACGGTTATTTTATCTGACATATGTGATATTCATTACTAATTGTGGGTAATTCGATTTCAAAATTAATTTCTTTTCTGTAATGTATAAAATCTGATCTTGTCATACACTGTCGATCTTGGATAGGTGGATAATGTGAAAAGGTTGTTTTATGAACAATTATTGGGGCCTATAATTTTCACACGTTTTATTTAAAAAAACAACCTATACGTCTTTTTTTTGGTCAGTTAACTTCTGTAAAAATATTCTAAACTTTTCATCATCAGAGTGCGGAAACTTTGTGCTCGACTCTTTAACTGACAAGTATTGCCACTTTTACTGGAACAAGTCTGTGGTTTTTATCATGTACCCCCGATTCCTCCATAAAAAAAACTGGGTGTCGTGATATGACTGAACAAATGCTGAAAGTGGCATTAAATTGCATTAAAACACACATAAAATCATTATAAGATAGCCGTGTCTTTTAACCATGTCACTTATCACTATAATGCAATGGTTCTTTAGTCTTTAAACAGACGTAAAAGGTCTCACCAGACATTTTATTTTTTGCGTATTTCAGCACGTAATTATTTTCAGGAAAGGCATACCTCACTCTTCGATTTACTATAGAAAAATTCTTCAACCTCTCCAAGAAATATACAGTCGATTTTCCTAATGAAATAAAAAATTCTTCACACTGCCCCCAAGACATTAAATACGTTGGAAAGTAAACCATTTGTTATCTTTCTTTCAGAGACGTTTTTAACCTTTATTTCGAGCAATATGATACAACAAATCGTTCTTGTATATGTTCGTGTGTTTATAGATACCCATACGTCGGATTTTCCTGTTTAATTTGCCAGGAAAAACATTGTTGACCTTTGTTTCAATGAATCAGTTCATCCAGTACATACTTGCTCTGTTCCTTCAATGTCTCGTTATTGTGTATCTTTGCTTGTTGAAATTCTACATAATGTCAAGTAGGCTGAAAAAGGTAACAATTAATACAAATAGTTGAGTCAATCCCGGAAACGGAAGTGGTTTAAACTTAATCTTTTGAGGCTTCGTCAGTTTATTTTTACTACAAACTATACAAAAGCAAAAATAAAGCAACAATAATATCAACATCGATTGAAAATGGCTTCAATTTAAGCTACATTCTGTGTCAATTAACTGATTATGTATGGTTTGCTACGATTTCGTTGTTTGGTAATTAACGAATAAGACGAACAATTATATGGTATTTGTATACAAAACCATTTTAGTGGAATGTTTATCTAGTACATTAATGTAAAGCGGTTATTATGACTATTATCTTAACAGCAGATCTACGGTTTGTTCCTGTAGAAACCGAAAACAAAAAAGATACGAGAAAGTTTGTTTTTGGTAACGATAGGCGTCGTTAATATAGAAAATTATTGATATGCTGTAGATCTCATATGTGAGGTTGCCAGATTGAGCTCGACCTTTTGAAGGGTAAGCTCAGTTTATTTAAACATTAATTTACAAAATATAGCTGAAGATTCCAATAGTCGTCACACCTAGAATTTAAGAATTACTTACAACAATAACCTTTATTTACCCTCTTTTATCTCTTCTTTTAAGCTCAAGAATATAGCGGAATAGTTTGAATTTGTTTCGTTAAACTAAAAGGTCATTTTAGGACAAATGCGATAATTTTACTTTGCCTATTTTAAATTTTCTATTTTCGTGTTGCAACATACCAGCCGCAATGGCATTTGTAGTATATATTTTCAAATTAAATACGTAAGTTCGCTTCACGCTATTTAATGGTTTTGTGTTGTTTGCCTCCTTGCTTTGTTGTTACCACTCTTCAATTTAACCCTACTTTTCTCTATTCTTGCGTTATCGTATCTATTATTATTCCATAGCGGTCTCTATATATATTCCTAGGGTGCAATAGTACAGGTTTATCTAAGACTGCACATGTGTGAACTAAATCGAGCTTAGCATGACCTTTTCGATATCTGTCTGTGTCCAATCGCGCGACACAAATCGGGCCTCAGAAAAAAACCTTCTGATCCATATCGTTTGGGATAACAAGGCGGAAATGAAGTTTAATTTTACATACAATTATAAAGGTGAGATAACCTACTGTCACTGCCCCCTATTTTCGCTAATAATGAAATGATTACAATCTGTAGATCATAATGTTTTTTCAAAGGTACATTATCCCTTCTTACAGAAAATCAATATAACTTTCTTTTCTTATCATTTAAAGTTATAATATGTCCCATACTAAAATATGCCAATTGTAGTTGCCTGCTAAAATCGGTATGTTTTCATTATTTCGAACACCATTTTAAATATGAGCGGGCGCGTGTACCACGAAGATATTTGTGTGTGTTATTTGTTGCAAAAACAGCTTTCAATGTTTAAAATATATTTGTGGAACACGCGTCCGCTCACTTAAAAAAAATTAATATTTTGTCGCGTGATTTTTGTACTGTTCAACAAAGTATTTAAGCCTACAACCTTACCGGTGTTGCATTTCCGAATGTGCATATACATCTATTAATGCTGGTAATAGTTGAACATCGTTGACAAACTTAGAAATGTGTAAAAAAAATCAACATAGCGATAAATTAAGTCAATTTTCTAATATGTAACAATTTAAACGTTTAACAGTGACGAAACAGCTAAATTTTGATAATAAAATACATCCATCAGGCATTGATATAATTTTATATTCCAGATTGATTAAAGTCTCGAAAGATCGTGTCTTTCAGCGTAGCTTTTTTATAATATTTAAAGAGGCAAAACTGTGAAAAAAATTAAGTTGCAGAATTTAATCGTCCGAAAGAGGAATATGTAAAAAGGCAATTAGTGCACAGACGGTTGAAATAAATAATTTTACCACTATTAATAGAGAAAGTGGAAGATATGTATAACATGCGCAGAATCACCGGATGGGCAAACATGAGAGAATTTCAAAGGTAGAAGTAATGTAAAGAATTTTGTTTGTTTAACTCGTTTAATACACACGCGTAAACAACAAAATGGGGACATCGGTGGCTGAGTGGTCAAGGTAGTTTGTCTACTATTGATCACGTGGTCTGTCAACACTGATGTTGCGTGTTCGAATCTCACTGCAGGCAGGGTGTACTCGACTCCAATCTTAATTGACAAGGATTGCCAATTTTCCTACTGAAGGTCGCGGGTTCTCTCCGGGTACTCCGGCTTCTTCTCCCAATAAAAACTGGACGCCATGACATAGATGAAAAATTGCTAAAGGTGGCGTTAAACATCATAGAAACAAACAAACAATAAACAACAAAATGAGAAGACTGTTCCAGACATTGTTATTCATGAAAAAAGCTTTAGAGATAACATCTTAATATGTCTAAATAGATGTTTAGTAACACCATTTTAATTTTTTTCACGTAATAGTTATAAATGGTATAAATGGTATAAAAACGGGTGTTATCTATGAACGAAAATATCACGTCAGTAATTTGACGCATAAATAGGTCTTATTTTGGTAAGAAAACGTATGTGCGTCTATGGCGTAATTGGTTAGCTCGCAGATTGCGTTATAGAACGCGAAACACTGGTTCGACTCCCGACCGTTTCCTTTTTTTTAATCTACTTTCATTTGTCACATTTTAAAGAAAGTTTGTATGATAAATGATAATGAAGTGTCTGAAAATTGAATATTTTAAAGAACACAATTAGTCCGTAAAAGGTTGAAGAAAATGTGTCTAATTGTCTAAACTAATACCGAAAGTTTACAAAACGCATTACATGCGCGGAACACGTCTGCAATATGACAGTGCCGTAGGCAAGATTTTACTCTTCAGTGTACGTATAACATTAGTCAGAAAATTTTATTACTTTTGTTTTCTCAAGTCAGGTTTTTGATGTTTTTTTTGGCAAAATAAGAAGAAGAAAAATCTCTGTGTGTATCAGGCGTTTTTGCTTAACTCGTAGCTTCACCGCGAATCGATGTTTCAAACTCCGATTGTCTATGTTTATTTTCTATTGTGCATGCTTTTATTAAGAGGAAACGTTTTAAAAATATATATATATAACAACAAAAGACAAATACTATAATATACAATATATAATAGTTTTATTGAAAATACGAATTACGCAGTACTAATATATAATAGTTTTATTGAAAATACGTATTACGCAGTACTTGTAAGTAAATACATATTTTAGGTATAAATACATATAATTGTGCGCATTTGTAATCCGACCTTTCCCGGATTCGGACACAATGTTACCTAGAACCTAGCGCGATCCAATTTAGAATTTCGAACTTCAGCTGGCCAGTTGTATGTAATCCCGCCAGATAATTGGATTTCTGTAATTTTGACGTAATATTTCAACCGCTTGACCGGTGTGGAAAATATAGTTCTCGTCACTAATGAATTTGCTGTTCTCAGGAGTTGACTGGTTTAAAATAATAACGTCATAATAAGAACTCATGACGTCATAAACAAAACACCTTCCATTTACCGCGTAGTCGTCATGAACGTAAAATTGAGGTTGGGAGAATTTGTACTTCATTTCGCAAATTTACTACTTTTAAAATCAGAGAAACAGAATCTTACATTAGTACTCTTGGATTATTGGATTTCTCCAATCTCGAGTGTTAAATTATAGAAATTTATAATTATCTAATTTTAAAACTATCTCAATTGGAGAACCGAAAATCCACTCGTACCAATGTAAGATCCTATAGTATCATAGAAACTGTCAGAAAAGATAATCCACAAAATTAATCAAAGTCCGGGAAACTGGCAAACTACAGAACCAACAACCACAAATGTAGTAATTACAGCAATGGTCCTGACTTGGTAAAGGAATTTCAAATGAAATGATGGGATAAACCAGGTTTTATGGCATGCCAAACCTCCCGCTTCAGGAATAGTAATATACAAATGTGAAGTTTGTTTCAATGTCAATTTCACAGTTAGGGGACTACGTTAAAGTTATTAGAGTTCGGTCAGTTTCTCACTTCTGTTGTAACTATGCATGGTAGGATAAATATGTGGCATGGCATGGTTCCTGTTTAATTTACATAAAATTATAAAAAATATGACAGACTTATAACCTTACTATCAAATATATTTATGAATTGTTCAAACACAAAGTTTTCAATATAACGAGTTCGGTATAGGCAAAATTAATGAAAATTAAATCTTTAACAAGGGAGGTAATTCTGACTAAAATATATATATTTTTATTACTTTTTTAACAGCTTTTTACCAAACAAAAAAAATGAAACCTAGACAGCCCTTATTTAAAATTACTATCTATCTGTATCTTCTATCATTAATATTGTGATTATTTAAATTTGACGAAAAAGTATTGATTACCAAGTTTTTGTTTAGACAAGCTTGTAATTCTCAAAACAAAGATTTTTGCATGAGAAAAACATTCTTGTTTGCGAGAAAAAGTTTTTCTGTATTGACTTAAACCAGAAATTGCCTGTGACACGTATCTAGACATCTTAACATTTAATATATGATGAGCAGAACAGATGTTAATTTACTGAAACCATCTTCAAATTAGAGCTGAAAAAATAGCCTATAGATTTGGAAAGCATGGAAGCACGTTAAGTGTATCGCGCATGCGCATGATAGCACCAAAATAAAACATATTTTTAATGCTATCTCTGTATGGTAGCCAGACAACTCGGTTTATAGGACAACTCGGACCATCAATCAAATGTGAAGTTTTATTTGAATTTTCATCTGATTTTACCAATGAATCTTTAATTTGTTGTGGGTCAGTGTCTTTTTTGTATTTGAAACAAGGTGCAGCTGTTTCAGTAAATAAAAAAAAAGATAAGTTTTATCTATACCCTTCATTGCATTTATTACGTTAACAGTTAACATTAACAATAATATTCAGACGAGATATCTGACATAGAAAAGTAAATCACTGATGGAACACATGGAGTTGTCTGAGTATGGAATAGTTAGAGCTTTGTATGGAATTGTCTGCTCAGCGGTCTCGGAAATTCTGGTACTCTCGACAGCTGGTCGTGGGACAAGGGTGGCGCACGTTTAGCAGAAGAATGTAACCCGTCGGTTAAGTTCCTTCTGTTCTTGGTAATCTTTCTGCTGGGTCAAACAAATGCATGTCCTGTGAAAGGACTTGTCACAGCAATAACATAGTAGGGACTCTTGACGAGGTCGAATGACAGAAGAACACTGTTTGCAGTTGTCTGACATTGTGGCTTTGCCAAGCTAACATCAACAGAAGCCGCTGCTAAATTACTTCTCGTTATCAATTACACATATAACTACAAAACAGTTCCTTAGTAGCTAAGCAAGATTGGAAACTGTCAAACATAGCTTGCCACAAAATTGACCTGGGGAAAGTTATACTAGTACTAGAAGCCGTCAAAAAGCAAGCTAAATACAGTATCGAACATAATATCAGGAGGTATATACCGTAATTTAAAGCAAAATATCCGGGTTTTGTAAGTAACATAGCGTAAACCAATACTTATAAAAATAACAAGAAGGCGTACAGAAGTGTTTGGTTGTAAAATACACAGAATATAAGCAAATCATAATTATAATACAGCACACCATTACAAAGTATAGCTATCAAATATACGGTGGCGACCTGACTAAGATTTATTAGTAAATGTCGCCTTATCGGTGCTGTACTAAACTCCACAGGGGCCTCGGTGGCCGAGTGGTCAAGGTAGTTCGTTTACTATTCTTCACGTGGTCTGTCAACACTGAGATTGCGGGTTCGATTCTCACTGCAGGCAGGGTGTACTCGACTCCAATCTTAATTGACAAGTATTCCTACCGCAGGTCGGGGGTTCTCTCCGGGTACTCCGGCTTCCTCCCCCAATAAAAACTGGACGCCATGAAATAGCTGAAAAATTGCTGAAAGTGGCGTTAAAACAACATTCAATCAAACAAACAAACTAAACTCCACCTTACAGTACTGGCTATTGAATTGTATTTGGGCTACTACCTGGACTCAGTGGACAAAACAGTGCGCTCGTGTCGTGTTCCATTAAAATGACAAGTTTACATAAATGGATATAATTTATTAGACGTGTCTTTTACGTAAGGATATAGGATCGAATATTTACTTGTTAATCAGGACAATTAGGGTGTATCTATATATTATTTGTTATTTGGTAAATTAGTTAAACACATAACAGGGTAAACATATACCTGCCAATGTATTCACACTAATGTCCAATAAACAGTCCAGAAATACTATATATCGTTAAAACGTTTTGTTTCTTTGTTTGAACGGAAATCAAGGCCACTTTCATCAATTTGGTAGGAAACTTGGAAATTCTTGTCAATTTAGATTGGAGTCTCTCACACTCTCCTTGTAAGAGAAAATGACTAACTACCACAACTACTCGGTCACCGATGCCACTGTTGTTAAAAAATCAAACACTAACCTCACACAATATTTTTATTCACTCAAAGGCAGGACAACGATATGTAATATCTGGTAGAAATGAAGACGGTTATTTTATCTGACATATGTGATATTCATTACTAATTGTGGGTAATTCGATTTCAAAATTAATTTCTTTTCTGTAATGTATAAAATCTGATCTGGTCATACACCGTCTTGGATAGGTGGATAATGTGAAAAGGTTGTGTTATGAACAATTATGTGGGCCTATAATTTTCGTTCTCACTCCCGTTTTATTTAAAAAAACAACCTATACGTAATTATATCTTTTGGTCAGTTTACTTCTGTTAAAATATTCTTAACTTTTCATCATCAGAGTGCGGAAACTGTGTGCTCGACTCTTTAACTGACAAGTATTGTCAGTTTTACTGGAACAAGTCTGGGGTTTTTATCATGTACCCCGAATTCCTCCATCAAAAAAACTGGGTGTCGTGATATGACTGAACAAGTGCTGAAAGTAGCACTAAATTGCATTAAAACACACATAAAATCATTATAAGATAACCGCGTCACTTATCGCTATAATGCAATAGTTCCTTAGTCTTTAAACATACGTAAACGGCCTCAGCAAACATTTTATTTTGTGCGTATTTCAGCACGTATTTATTTTCGGGAAAGGCATACCTCACTCTTCGATTTACTGTGGTAAAATTCTTCAACCTCTCTAAGAAACATACAGTCGATTTTCCCAATGAAATAACAAATTCATCACACTGCCCACAAGACATTAAATATGTTGGCAAGTAAACCATTTTTTATCTTTCTTTCAGAGACGTTTTTAACCATTATGTCCAATATGATACAACAAATCGTTCTTGTATATGTTCATGTGTTTATATAAAGACATACGTCGGACGTTCCTGTTTAATTTTCCAGGAAAAACATTGTTGACCTTTGTTTCAATGAATCAGTTCATCCAGTACATACTTGCTCTGTTCCTTCAATGTCTCGTTATTGTGTATCTTTGCTAGTTGAAATTCTACATAATGTCAAGTAGGCTGAAAAAGGTAAGAATTAATACAAATAGTTGAGTCATTCCCGGAAACGGAAGTGGTTTAAACTTAATCTTTTGAGGCTTCGTCAGTTTATTTTTACTACAAACCATACAAAAGCAAAAATAAAGCAACAATTATATCAACATCGATTGAAATGGCTTCAATTTAAGCTACATTCTGTGTCAATTAACATATTATGTAGGGTTTGCTACGATTTCATTGTTTGGTAATTAACGAATAAGACGAACAATTAAATGGTATTTGTATACAAAACCATTTTAGTGGAATGTTTATCTAGTACATTAATGTAAGGCGGTTATTATGACTATTATCTTAACAGCAGATCTACGGTTTATTCCTGTAGAAACCGAAAACAAAAAAGATACGAGAAAGTTTGTTTTTGGTAACGATAGATGTCGTTAATATAGCAAATTATTGATATGGTGTAGATCTCATATGTGAGGTTGCCAGATTGAGCTCGACCTTTTGAAGGGTAAGCTCAGTTTATTTAAACATTAATTTACAAAATATAGCTGAAGATTCCAATAGTCGTCACACCTAGAATTTAAGAATTACTTGCAACAATAACCTTTATTTGCCCTCTTTTATCTCTTCTTTTAAGCTCAAGAATATAGCGGAATAGTTTGAATTTGTTTTGTTAAACTAAAAGGTCATTTTAGGACAAATGCGATAATTTTACTTTGCCCATTTTAAATTTTCTATTTTCGTGTTGCAACATACCAGCAGCAATGGCATTTGTAGTATATATTTTCAAATTAAATACGTGAGTTCGCTTCACCCTATTTAATGGTTTTGTGTTGTTTGCCTTCTTGCTTTGTTGTTACCCCTCTTCAATTTAACCCTACTTTTCTCTATTCTTGCGTTATCGTATCTATAATTATTACATATCGGTCTCTATATATATTCCTAGGGTGCAATAGTACAGGTTTATCTAAGACTGCACATGTGTGAACTAAATCGAGCTTAGCATGACCTTTTCGATATCTGTCTGTGTCCAATCGCGCGACACAAATCGGGCCTCAGAAAAAAACCTTCTGATCCATATCGTTTGGGATAACAAGGCGGAAATGAAGTTTAATTTTACATACAATTATAAAGGTGAGATAACCTACTGTCACTTCCCCCTATTTTCGCTAATAATGAAATGATTACAATCTGTAGATCATAATGTTTTTTCAAAGGTACATTATCCTTCTTACAGAAAATCAATATAACTTTCTTTTCTTATCATTTAAAGTTATAATATGTCCCATACTAAAATATGCCAATTGTAGTTGCCTGCTAAAATCGGTATGTTTTCATTATTTCGAACACCATTTTAAATATGAGCGGGCGCGTGTACCACGAAGATATATGTGTGTGTTATTTGTTGCAAAAACAGCTTTCAATGTTTAAAATATATTTGTGGAACACGCGTCCGCTCACTTAAAAAAATTAATATTTTGTCGCGTGATTTTTGTACTGTTCAACAAAGTATTTAAGCCTACAACCTTACCGGTGTTGCATTTCCGAATGTGCATATACATCTATTAATGCTGGTAATAGTTGAACATCGTTGACAAACTTAGATAGAAATGTGTAAAAAAAATCAACATAGCGATAAATTAAGTCAATTTTCTAATATGTAACAATTTAAACGTTTAACAGTGACGAAACAGCTAAATTTTGATAATAAAATACATCCATCAGGCATTGATATAATTTATATTCCAGATTGATTAAAGTCTCGAAGGATCGTGTCTTTCAGCGTAGCTTTTTTATAATATTTAAAGAGGCAAAACTGTGAAAAAAATTAAGTTGCAAAATTTAATCGTCCGAAAGAGGAATATGTAAAAAGGCAATTAGTGCACAGACGGTTGAAATAAATAATTTTACCACTATTAATAGAGAAAGTGGAAGATATGTATAACATGCGCAGAATCACCGGATGGGCAAACATTAGAGAATTTCAAAGGTAGAAGTAATGTAAAGAATTTTGTTTGTTTAACTCGTTTAATACACACGCGTAAACAACAAAATGGGGACATCGGTGGCTGAGTGGTCAAGGTAGTTTGTCTACTATTGATCACGTGGTCTGTCAACACTGATGTTGCGTGTTCGAATCTCACTGCAGGCAGGGTGTACTCGACTCCAATCTTAATTGACAAGGATTGCCAATTTTCCTACTGAAGGTCGCGGGTTCTCTCCGGGTACTCCGGCTTCTTCTCCCAATAAAAACTGGACGCCATGACATAGATGAAAAATTGCTAAAGGTGGCGTTAAACATCATAGAAACAAACAAACAATAAACAACAAAATGAGAAGACTGTTCCAGACATTGTTATTCATGAAAAAAGCTTTAGAGATAACATCTTAATATGTCTAAATAGATGTTTAGTAACACCATTTTAATTTTTTTCACGTAATAGTTATAAATAGTATAAATGGTATAAAAACGGGTGTTATCTATGAACGAAAATATCACGTCAGTAATTTGACGCATAAATAGGTCTTATTTTGGTAAGAAAACGTATGTGCGTCTATGGCGTAATTGGTTAGCTCGCAGATTGCGTTATAGAACGCGAAACACTGGTTCGACTCCCGACCGTTTCCTTTTTTTTAATCTACTTTCATTTGTCACATTTAAAAAAAAGTTTGTATGATAAATGATAATGAAGTGTCTGAAAATTGAATATTTTAAAGAACACAATTAGTCCGTAAAAGGTTGAAGAAAATGTGTCTAATTGTCTAAACTAATACCGAAAGTTTACAAAACGCATTACATGCGCGGAACACGTCTGCAATATGACAGTGCCGTAGGCAAGATTTTACTCTTCAGTGTACGTATAACATTAGTCAGAAAATTTTATAACTTTTGTTTTCTCAAGTCAGGTTTTTGATGTTTTTTTGGCAAAATAAGAAGAAGAAAAATCTCTTTGTGTGTATCAGGCGTTTTTGCTTAACTCGTAGCTTCACCGCGAATCGATGTTTCAAACTCCGATTGTCTATGTTTATTTTCTATTGTGCATGCTTTTATTAAGAGGAAACGTTTTAAAAATATATATATATAACAACAAAAGACAAATACTATAATATACAATATATAATAGTTTTATTGAAAATACGAATTACGCAGTACTTGTACGTAAATATATATTTTAGGTATAAATACATATAATTTTACGCATTTGTAATCCGACCTTTCCCGGATTCGGACACAATGTTACCTAGAACCTAGCGCGATCCAATTTAGAATTTCGAACTTTAGCTGGACAGTTGTATGTAATCCCGCCAGATAATTGGATTTCTGTAATTTTGAGGTAATATTTCAACCGCGTGACCGGTGCGGAAAATATAGTTCTCGTCACTAATGAATTTGCTGTTCTCAGCAGTTGACTGGTTTAAAATAATAACGTCATAATAAGAACTCATGACGTCATAAACAAATCACCTTCCATTTACCGCGTATTCGTCATGAACGTAAAATTGAGGTTGGGAGAATTTGTACTTCATTTCACAATTTACTACTTTTAAAATCAGAGAAACAGAATCTTACATTAGTACTCTTGGATTATTGGATTTCTCCAATCTCGATTGTTAAATTATAGAGATTTATAATTATCTAATTTTAAAACTTTCTCGATTGGAGAAATCCGAAAATCCACTCGTACCAATGTAAGATCCTATAGTATCATAGAAATTGTCAGAAAAGATAATCGTCAGTTTCTCACTTCTGTTGTAACTATGCATGGTAGGATAAATATGTGGCATGGCATGGTTCCTATTTAATTTACATAAAATAATAAAAAAATATGACAGACTTATAACCTTACTATCAAATATATTTATGAATTGTTCTAACACAAAAGTTTCAATATAACGAGTTCGGTATAGGCAAAATTAATGAAAATTAAATCTTTAACAAGGGAGGTAATTCTGACTAAAATATATATTTTTATTACTTTTTTAACAGCTTTTTACCAACAAAAAAATTGAAACCTAGACAGCCCTCATTTAAAATTACTATCTGCCTGTATCTGCTATCATTAATATTGTGATTATTGAAGTTCGACGAAAAAGTATTGATTACCAAGTTTTTGTTTAGACAAGCTTGTAATTCTCAAAACAAAGATTTTTGCATGAGAAAACATTCTTGTTTGCGAGAAAAAGTTTTTCTGTATTGACTTAAACCAAAATTGCCTGTGACACGTATCTAGACATCTTAACATTTAATATATGATGAGCAGAACAAACGTTAATTTACTGAAACCATCTTCAAATTAAAGCTGAAAAAATAGCCTATAGATTTGGAAAGCATGGAAGCACGTGAAGTGTATCGCGCATGCGCATGATAGCACCAAAATAAAACATATTTTAATGCTATCTCTGTATGGTAGCCAGACAACTCGGCCCGATATTCGAGACAAGTCGGCCCGGTTTATAGGACAACTCGGACCATCAATCAATGTGAAGTTTTATTTGAATTTTCATTTGATTTTACTAATAAATCTTGAATTTGTTGTGGGTCAGTGTCTTTTTTGTTTTTGAAACAAGGTGCAGCTGTTTCAGTAAATACAAAATGATAAGTTTTATCTATACCCTTCATTGCATTTATTACATTAACAGTTAACATTAACAATAATATTCAGACGAGATATTTGACATAGAAAAGTAAATCACTGATGGAACACATGGAGTTGTCTGAGTATGGAATAGTTAGAGCTTTGTATGGAATTGTCTGCTCAGCGGTCTCGGAAATTCTGGTACTCTCGACAGCTTGTCGTGGGACAAGGGTGGCGCACGTTGAGCAGAAGAATGTAACCGGTCGGTTAAGTTCCTTCTGTTCTTGGTAATCTTTCTGGGTCAAACAAATGCATGTCCTGTGAAAGAACTTGTCACAGCAGTAACATAGTAGGGACTTTTGACGAGGTCGAATGACAGAAGAACACTGTTTGCAGTTGTCTGACATTGTGGCTTTGCCAAGCTAACATCAACAAAAGCCGCTGCTAAATTACTTCTCGTTATAAATTACACATATAACTACAAAACAGTTCCTTAGTAGCTAAGCAAGATTGGAAACTGTCAAACATAGCTTGCCACAAAATTGACCTGGGAAAAGTTATACTAGTATTAGAATCCGTCAAAAAGCAAGCTAAATACAGTATCGAACATAATATCAGGAGGTATATACCGTACTTTAAAGCAAAATATCCTGGTTTTGTAAGTAACATAGCGTAAACCAATACTTATAAAAATAACAAGAAGTCGTACAGAAGTCTTTGGTTGTAAAATACCCAGAATATAAGCAAATCATAATTATAATACAGCACCCCATTACAAAGTATAGCTATCAAATATACGGTGGCGACCTGACTAAGATTTAATAGTAAATTTCGCCTTATCGGTGCTGTACTAAACTCCAACTTACAGTACTGGCTATTGAACTGTATTTGGGCTACTACCTGGACTCAGTGGACAAAACAGTGCGCTCGTGTCGTGTTCCATTAAAATGACAAGTTTTCATAAATGGATATAATTTATTAGACGTGTCTTTTTCGTAAGCATATAGGATCGAATAATTACTTGTCGTTAATCAGGACAATTAGGGTGTATCTATATATTATTTGTTATTTGGTAAATTAGTTCAACACATAACAGGGTAAACATATACCCGCCAATGTATTCACACTAATGTCCAATAAACAGTCCAGAAATACTATATATCGTTAAAACTTTTTGTTTCTTTGTTTGAACGGAAATCAAGGCCACTTTCATTAATTTGGTAGGAAACTTGGAAATTTTGTCAATTTAGATTGGAGTCTCGCACACTCTCCTTGTAAGAGAAAATGACTAACTACCCAACTTCTCGGTCACCGATGCCACTGTTGTTAAAAAAATCAAACACTAACCCCACACAATATTTTTATTCACTCAAAGGCAGGATAGCGATATGTAATATCTGGTAGAAATGAAGACGGTTATTTTATCTGACATATGTGATATTCATTACTAATTGTGGGTAATTCGATTTCAAAATTAATTTCTTTTCTGTAATGTATAAAATCTGATCTGGTCATACACTGTCTTGGAAAGGTGGATAATGTGAAAAGATTGTTTTATGAAGAATTCTTTGGGCATATAATTTTCGTTCTCACTCCCGTTTTATTTCAAAAAATAACCTGTACGTAATTATTTCTTTTTGGTCAGTTAACTTCTGTTAAAATATTCTAAACTTTTCATCATCAGAGTGTGGAAACTGTGTGCTCGACTCTTTAACTGACAATTATTGCCAGTTTTACTGGAACAAGTCTGTTATTTTTATCATGTACACCGGATTTTCTCCATAAAAAAAACTGGGTATCATGATATGGCTGAACAAATGCTGAAAGTGGCATTAAATTGCATTAAACACACAAACAATCATTATAAGATAACCGTGTCTTTTAAGAGTGTCACTTATCGCTATAATGCGATAGTTCCTTAGTCTTTAAACAGACGTAAACGGCCTCACCAGACATTTTTGTGGGTATTTCAGCACGTAATTTTTTTCAGGAAAGGCATACCTCACTCTTCGATTTACTAAAGTAAAATTCTGCAACCTCTCTAAGAAACATACAGTTGATTTTCTGTATGGAATGAAAAATTCTTTACACTGCCCCCAAGACATAAAATACGTTGGCAAGTGAACCATTTTTTATCTTTCTTTCAGAGACGTTTTTAACCTTTATTTCGAGTAATATGATACATCAAATCGTTCTTGTATATGTTCGTGTGTTTATGGAAAGACATACATCGGACCGGTTTAAGTTGCCAAGAAAAACATTGTCGACCTTTGTTTGTTTGAATGAATCAGTTCATCTAGTACATACTTGCTCTGTTCCTGAAATGTCTCGCTATTGTGTATCTTTTCTTGTTGACATTCTACATAATGTCAAGTAGGCCGAAAAAGGTAACAATACAAATAGTTGAGTCAATGCCGAATACGGAAGTGGTTTGAACTTAATCTTTTCAGGCTTCATCAGTTTATTTTTACTACAAACCATACAAAAGCAAAATGCTATTAAAATAACGCAACAATAATATCAACATCGATTGAAAATTATGGCTTTAACTTAAGCTACATTCTGTGTCAATTAACTGCATATGTAGTTTTTTGCTACGATTTCATGTTAACGAATAAGTAGAAAATATTGGGGACGTTGGCGGGAAAAATACTTCAATTCAATGGTACTTGTATGAATATAAACCATTTTATTGCATTGTTTATCGAGTACATAGGGCGTTTTATGAATAATATTTATCTGAAGATCTACATTTTTTTGTCAGAAATAAATCAAAGGATTCCAGAAAAAACAATATCTGAAATAAATTGTCAAATTATAACTGTTAAATCATATGATTTTGTAGCAAGCGTTTTTATAGGTGTCTCCAGCGCTACAAAAAGAAATGGATATATGGAACCATTCTCCAACCAAACTCTTTAGATATTTTAATGAACAATAAATCGGAGAAATGGCGTACAAACAGAGAAACGTTACGGTATTTTGCTTATCTTAGAAAACAATGAGTAAATATAGGATTTATATTTAAAAAAAATAGTGAGATATATAATAAAAAATGAACATTGTATGTTAATAAATGTAATTCTTTTTATTGTTTACCGACAAAAAGGAAACTAAAGATAGTGAAAAGAATTATGTACACACATAGATGGACATAAACGATAGCCACCGACCAGGAGAAAATAATAAGGTAATAATTGTTGCTTTCTAAACAATTTATGCAATTCCAGTTTTTATCACTCAAGTGCAATTAAAAAAAATTAATCTATACTAAATTTCGTTTTGTCTTCAGTTAATTTACATGAAAAATATCTACACTTTTTGTTATCAGAAAGGCAGATATAAAGCATGATCATAATGGCTTTTTACGACATATAATTATTGTTTTCCGTGTTCAAGCTAGTTATATAAAAATATTCTTCATTCTTCCTTATTAGAAAGCCAAATATAAGAATCGTGGGTTTTACCGATAAATCGTTTACGTGTTAAGTTAAGGTTTTTTAAATTATATTTCAAACTTTTTATTATCAAAATGCGGACAGGGTGTTTTCGGCTCCAATTTCAATTGACAAGGGTTGCCAGATGTCCTGACAAAGGTTGGGAATTTTACGGGGATAAAAACAGGGCGCCATGATATGACCAAACAAATACTTGCAGTAGGATTTAATTTAGTGATATTCAAACAAACAATAATTCTAAGAAAACCACATATGAGATCAGATAACTGCATCGTTGAACGAGCCACACATTGCTGCAATGCAAGAACTCTTGTAATTCTTTTAACATACTTAAACGTCCCCATCAGCTATTTAATTTATGTGAACTGCAACACGTATTTATTTATAGAAAGTCATATCTTATCATCGCCTTTACAATATAAAAAAACCACAACCTATATAGAAGACATATACAGCAGATTTCCCTTTATAATAAAATGTTTTGACACTTTCACTGTCCCCAAGATATAGCACATAGTTCGACCTTCATGCAAAATACGTTTGAATAAAATTATGTTTTCTGTCTTTTAGAGACATTTTTACCTTTGTGTCGAGCTATATAATACAACAAATCAGTTTAGCGATAACATGCTCATTCTGTTCGTTAAATGCATTTTTATTATATATCTTTACTTGTTTACACTCTACATTATGCCATAGGAAGACTTTAATTGTGTGTTAAGTGTTTATAAGCATGCTAAAAAGGTAGCCATATAAATGTCCATAAAGGATAAGGAAGGAGTTTGAAATTATTCTTTAAATATCTATGAGTCTTGTTTTAACTTAATCATTGCAACAGCCAAAAAAGCTTGACACATAAAACAACATTGAAAATTATAGTTATAAGCCACATTTAGTTGTTAATTATATCCGCTCATTTTGGGTTTGCAAAGATTTCAGTGTCTATTAACGAATACGCAGAACAGATTGAAGACAACAATAACTATGTTGAAGGTAAATATATACTGCTCTTAAATTGTATTAATCAAAAACAAGGGACCTCGATGGCCGAGTGGTTAATGGAATTTGTCTGTCCAACACTGAAGTTGAAGGTTTTAGTCAAACTGCGGGCAGGGTGTACTCGACGTCAATAATAATTAATAAAGAGCTCTCCAGCTTCTTCCCCAAATAAAAACTGACATCATGATATAGCTGAAAAGGCGAGTAGAAGCATCACAAAATAGTTATCCCTCATCAATTCCTTCCTGACACCTCTCCACGTGTACTGATTATACCGCCATTAACGGTAAATGAGCTTTTTTGTCTAAAAAGTTTGGCGTTTAAGTAAGAAAAGATACATAAGATAAGATATGATAAAATAAATGAATGGAAAACAGAAACGTAAGGGGAAAATAATAAAAAATTTAAAGTAGGATTCCATTTAAGTACATTGTTAATCTTGAACGTGAAAGTATACGCGTTCCGACGACTTGTTGTAATGTGACAAGAATCTATTATCCGGATACATGCTGGTGTATCTTAAAATCGGAAGCATTCTGGTACTTACTTTATATTTTCATGATTCTCGTCAATAAACTATTAGCAAAAACTGGGTCTATTGCCAGAATTTGAAGCTGAATGTGGTCGGGTAAAATTGGGAAATGTCAATGTATAATAACATTAAAAACCTCACGTATCAGACTAGTAGATTAAGGGGATGAGGGACACTTTCACTTAAAATAATTTATCAAATTGTTTTCTTTAAATTTGCCGTATAGTTAGGTTGCTATACAATTAATCATAATTCAAAATAAAAATAGGGGTTTCAGAGCTTATTTTTGAGGGGTTTAGTACTAACAAATGTATTATTATATAGATTATATAGAGAAAAGAATAAAAAAGCACTCAGACAGAATACAAATGCGACACCTTAAATATAAGTATTCTCAAAAAAAAGCACACGCAACTCGCTAGGGAAACAAAACATGTTAATTATCAAAACACTAAGCACATTAAAAAGCTTTTTCAGACAGTAGTTGGACACTGAAATCTTAATGTTTCATCTCCCTCAGACAGTAAAAAAACATTAACAATTCATACCAGGAAGCATGTCAATTCGAACATAGCGAAGATAAGAATCCGAATGCCAAAAACTACTTTCCGAAATACCTAGCATGTGTGCATGTGTGGCTGCACCAATCCTAAAGCTGTGCGATTTGTATAATTTTGTATCATGGTTGGCAAAATGTAATGATGCGTCTAGAACTGAACAAAATTCTGTACGTTTAATAGGAATTAAATCTCTATAGCAAAATAAAGGGCCTGAACTTTTACCCCTGACAGCTAAATACTGAATTAGGTGTTTAATCAGACAAGTTCCAATATCATCTTGACTAAAAATTTGAAGTGACACTGGATGTTTGGTTGCGTTGTGTTTGAAATTGACCATTCTTAGAATAAAAAACTGCTGTTGATTTTTGTCTTTAAGTAGAGTTATATCCTCAATGGTAAGTAAATTAGGGTTGCTTTTGGAAGGAACTGTAATCTCTCCAATTCGCAAAAGGCATGAAAAGCCATTAAGAACATGGCAGCCATTAATTTTTGTTGATAAAAGGAAGAACAAACACAAGGTAAAGCAGCAACCAAGTGCTTCAAAATCTCTAGTGTAATAGGTTTTCTCAAATCAGGGCCAGCCGACAAGCGCCGAGCACCACACAAACTCTTTTTAACTAAAAAATGAGAAGTATAATCAGGGACGCCTTTTTGCTGAAACAATTAGGAAAGGCCCCCAATATATGATGTTATCGTCTTTGGTGATCTGCCTTCCTTATAAAGAAAAGAAATAAACATAATGACAGTTTCTAATGAACAATTTTCGAATGACTTATTTGGGTAGAATTTAGATAAAAAATCATTAAAAACTTTCATTACATTGCCATAAAACGATTTAGTTGTTGTTGCAATAGCAGAATCTAATAACAAAGTAGCAGTTTTAGCTATAGTTTCAAGAGGTTGTCTGGAACTATTGTCGGGTTTTTGTCCATATGGGGTGCTATTTCCTGAAACTGATGAATCTGAAAACGAGAAAGCAGATCAGGTAAAATATTATAGTTACCCGGAACATGTTCAGCTCGCATTAAAATGTTTTTAGCATGCAAGCTACCACAAGCCTTCAAATCAACAACATGACGTCTGATTCTTAAGAAGACTGCTTGTTTATGACACGTACCACAGCTTGGTTGTCTGAATGGAAAATAATGCACGAATTTTGAAATAAATGTCCCCATAGCTCCACAGCTAAGACAATGGGATTTTATTCCTTGTTAGTTATAGTTGTATCTATCATTTCCTCCGACCATTCTCCATAGAACCAGTGGGTTTTGTAAATTGAACCAAAGCCACAAGACCCAGCGGCATCATTAAAAAGATATAGTTTTGTAGAAGAATGCCAAATTTGATCCAAAAGTAATATTTTCCCATTGAAATTCTTAATAAACATAACCAAGCCGCCAAATCAGCTCTACTGTCTTTTGTAAGTCTGATATAATGATTAGGTTTAGTTAATCCCTTGGTCAGGTCAATAAGTCGTCTCAGAAATGCACGTCCTGGTAGGATAATACAGCATGCAAAATTCAAAAGTTCAATTACAGACTGAAGTTCTCGAAGGGTAATTTTTTTCTTTAATTTGATTGAAGCAAGCGTGTTATGTATTTTCTCAATCTTATCTGTGGGTAAACGAGCCTCCATTTGAACTGTATCTAATTCAATTCCCAAAAAATACCAAACATTTGCTTGCATATTCAGTTTTCGCATGCTTGATTGGAACTCCTAAGATTTCACAAAGTTTCAAAAACAACTGAAGACTCTTTTCACAAATTTCCTGGGTTAATCCTAAAATAAAAAAATCATCTAAAATATATAACATTTGCTTTCGGCAATCCAATGGATAGCGGTCGAGAATTTTTCAAATATTGCACAAGAACTAGCACAACCCATCGGTAAACACCTATCGTAATAAAGTTTTCCTTCCCACTGGATTCCTAAGAGCTCATGATCATTTGGATGTACGCTTACAATGCGATATGCACTGTCAATGTCAGTCTTAGCTAAAAAAATAATTCCTCCCTAATTTTAGAATTAATGTTATAGCATCATCAAGTTGCATATGACACTGTTTTGAGAAAATCGGGTATGTGGTCATTAATTGAATGTGAATCCGGATATGATAAGTGCTGAATTAGCCTAAATTGTCCAGGACCTTTCTTTGGAACTACTCCAATCGGTGAAATTTGTAAGTTTTTAAACGGAGGATCTGCAAAGGGACCTTTTATTCTACCTAAAGACACCTCTTTTCCCAATTTCTTACGAACAACTTCGGGATTTTCTTTTGTGGAAACTAAGTTTTTGGAAAATCTCGGTGACCTTGGACCTTGATAGCCTAGGGAAAAACCGAATTGAAAACCTTTTACCAAATAACTAGAAAGCACTGGATCATATCCTTCCAACAGGAGATTTAATGCTTTCAAACTCACGGGAGTTACTATTAGGTCATTAACACGTCCTGCATTTTCATTACTTCTTTTCTGACGGTTTGCTAGTCTGATTTGATGGTCCCGGCTTACTATCCCCTCCATTTTTGAAGCATTTAGACATCGAATGATTTCCCCTGCAATGGGCACATTTGTGCTGAAATTTACAGGGATTGGCTCTACAGTAGCCATCTTTGTTGAAATTCCAGCACAGACCTTTTGGAAGTTGAGCATATTGTCGGTTTCCCCCTTGAAATTGATTTCGTCCGCGAAAGGGACGAAAGAATTGTTGGTAGGTCGAAAGGCCATAATAAAAAACTCCATATTCAAATTATCCCAAGCAACCCCCCTAATTTTACGCACTTTCTGGTCATATTGTATCCAATCATTTAACGGTACTTGAGAGTTTGCCAGAATGCGAACAATTTCTGCATGTTTTATTAAATGGGGACGGAGTCCGGGTACTTTACACAATAAATAGCAATAAAACGCCTAAAAGCGCTGGTCCACTGTTCAATGTCCCGAATTTGGAACTTTGGTTTGTTTTGAACAAGTGATAGCATGGAGTCTACACCTATCTGAAATTGCAAACCTTGTTTTTTGGAACCTGGAGAACAGTTTTGAGGGAGAAGCAAAGCCAGGTCGATATACTTGTCCTGCCAAATTTTATTTTGTAGTGTTAGATCCACCATTGCTGAAATGGGAGTTGACAGGGAGGAGGTGGGCGAAGTTGCGGACATTAGAATGTCATCATCGGAAACTGTTACCACCTCCTCTCTGTCTTCCTGACCAATATTATTTATATTACCTAAACTTGAACTTGAAACAGTTGAGTTTTGTGACGTGGTATTATTTTTCTTTGTAACTGGGGATTTGGATTTGCCTTCTTCTTTTTTTTTCTTTACACAAAGCCTCTAACACATTCCTTGTTATAGTTTGAATTAGTTCTGCATTCAGATCCCCTTTATCAGCATTTGTTGTCCCCTGTCGACTCTTGTTTTTACCTTTCCGAGACTCCCCTGGCTTTGTTTTTGGCATAGTTCTGAAATTAGATTGATTTACTTAAACGTTAACCAATATAATTAACGAATTTAACAATAGATGGCAACCATCTGCCAACAATAAAACTATGATTTAACTTAGTCTCCGCACCTATGACGCTTTTATGAAGAAAAATTGTCAATGTGCGATTCAATGTAATTAATCAATTAAATCAAGATATATGTACAATATTGATTACTGTAATAACAAGATGCTCAACCTTTAGAGCACATATTAGTAACCAATAATAACAACCAGGAATTTATTTTAAATAAGGCCCATTATAAATGCAAACTACTTAAAAAACTATTAATGTTTGTCTTTCATTACTTCAATATAGTAACCAACGCAGCTCGTAAACTACGAAAATACTTTAAATAACCAAATTCATTATTTAAATGTACTCCATCCACACAGTATACTGTCTTCTTACTATTTTCCGACCAGAAACCTGAATGCCTCCAAAATCTTACATTTTCCATATTTTCATTGGCAAAGTACTTATATAAATACGAATTTAACTCATCACACCATGGGTTAAACCATTCGGAATCTACATAGTATTTAATTTTCTTTTTTGGGGGGATGCGATGAAGTATTTGGCATATCACCACCTTTTCTATATTATATTTATAACGAAGGAGCATAGCTATCTCAATTATGCCTCTAGCGACACTCATAACAGAATTGTCCCGTTTAGAAAGATCGTTAGAACCAATCTGCAAAACTATTACCTGCGGGTTTTTGCGGACAATGAACTCAAAGCCATATGTTTTGATATGATGCAAAGCCCCCCTGGGTACTCCCAGTACAAAACTTCCTTAGTTTGGGAGCTCAAACCCATATTTAGATCTACCGATGATGAGTATGAAGCTTGTTAAAAGCCACAAGACGTTTAATAAATGAGTGACCCATTATAACGATCCTCTTAGGCATAGTTTAATTTTGTTTACGTATATCTGATAGAAAACAGAGAGCAGAAATAGGTCAACCGCGCGTGTGGAATTTTACAGCTGAGTATGAACCAACTTAATTATAAATAACACACGTGCCGAAACACATTAATCAGAAAAAACTGATAAAACAACAGATAAAAAATATCGTAATATAAACCAAACCATAACTTCGGATAAAAATTAAAGTAACTTGAAAAAATGTCCTGCTGCAAATATTTTCTACCAGTTTGTTGACAAGATGATCCGAAAGAAACTTGATTGGTTAGAAATAAGTATGATGTAGACAAAAGTATAAAATAATGAAACTATCCCGAGTACAACGCCAAATGTTAAATTACCAATTTGTGAGTGATCATAAACTATTTTATGTTAAATACATATATAATATCAAGCAAATGGTTCACATTTTAGTGACTGACAGATATATAGGGGTCTCTGCGTTAAATATTTGTTCTTTTGGGAAACTCATTGATGCGAAAACATTTTTTATTTCAATAATTAAAAACTAAATTAATAAAGGTACAAGAATTACATAATTATTTTAAAATTTATGAAAATTTAGAATTAATTTAGAATGAGATTATTATTAAATTCACCTTAAATGTGATACTTATTTTGAAATTTCCACAAAAAATGGTGGATGGTGTCCTACATCCCCTTAAAAAAGACTCTCAAAACATAAAATGTTGAGTAAAAGATGATATGTCTATGGAATTTAAAATCAAATGTGATATTTTTCTTTTTCGACTGGCCTGGAAAAAGACAGATCTGACCTCTATCAATGACAGTTGTCCTCTCGTCATATACAGTTTCAATATAAATATGATGACTGTTTAGGTTGTAATATTGCGATATGGTATTACTGGTATATGTAGAAATGTAGACGGTTATTTTATCTGACAGATGTAATATTTATTTGGTATCATGTTTAATTAGATTTCCTGAAACGTATCAAATCTTATCTTTTTTTCACACATTTTATTAGTATACTGAAGTAGGTAACAATAGCGATTTACTGAACAATAAAGTAACCAAAGTCTTACTCATTCCCGTGATATTTAGAAATGTAATCTATACTTAATTCTTCAGTGGTAAATTTTAGTTGTTAAAATAAGTTGATGTTAAAAATAGTCTACGTGCTTTGTTATCTGAAAAAGCAGATATGAAGTAAACGAATCATCCATTTCGAGTTGACCTATCGCTACGATGTATTCATATGCGTCCTCATTCGACATACTCTAATAACGGAGTTCAGACATTATTGGTTTCCAGAAAGATATACATCAACCGTTTCTAGATTTTAGTACTTTTCATCAATCAATCAGTTTATCCAGTACATAATCATTGGTTTTGCTAAATTCTTAATCATTATGTATTTTTACCTTTTGACATATCAAATACTGCCGCAATAAGACAATTTAATGTGTTAAGTGTTAATCAGTATTTAGAGAAAGAGCAATGTAAATTTTTGAGTAAATATCGGATACAAAAGTGGTTTGGACTTAGTTTGATTGTCTAGCATGAATGTAATAATAATAATAATAATAAAATAAATTTCGGAATGAAAACCCAATTTGAAACCTGTCAATGATTTCCAGTATTTCTGCCGGAATTCTTTTTGCTCTAAATAATTGTAGGCACGACATTATATGCCGTTGAACGTCTCATGCCTTATTGCCAAATTGGTTTGAAAATCCAGACCCTCCAATCTCATTTTAAGTCCAAATATATATTGTCAACATGATGTAATTTTTCAAATGTACGAGAGGAAGGTAGTGGCTGATTTAAAGTTTCCATCATACACCAGACAAAACCCAAACAAATGATTAACACGAACTCCACTAAAATCTAGGGAGTCCATTTGCTTCGTAAAGGTAAGCAACTTTTACGTCGTATCGCTAAAGTTAAATATGGTATTAAGTTATTTTTTGGGGTGTTATAATCCAGTAAAAAGGATGAAAAGTGATAACCACAAACGGACCAAATTAATGATACTTAGGGACAGATATTTCTTATCGGTCAACCAAGTCAAGATAGCGACTGTAAAATTTTCTAAGTGATGTCTTCAATGTTGCAATTTGGAATTTCTGGTTGAATAGTCATCTGGTTAAATTAAGGAAATCTGGGTAGGAAATGCAGGCTCTTTTGCACAGAATCAATTAGAACGCGTCGATTACATCTAGATGCTGCTGGAATGACAACATGACAATAGTAAATTTAAAATCATCAATTTCGTCTTGAATTGCGTCAATTTCTAGAGTGAGTAGGCCATGGTTCAATCCAGACATAATGTAAAAAAAACCCATCCTAAGCGTGAGGCCAAACTGAATATCCCGAGGATTCGGGGAATTTGTTATTATTGTACTGATCGTGGTCGATTAACTAGTAGCAATAGTTTTTTCTAGCATCATTAGCGCTGTAGCAAGTTAAAAGTGCTAATGATTTAACGTATCTCACGGGTCGCCGAGAAAAAAATAATCTCAAACATTTTCTGTTATAAAAAAGATCGTTCAACCCAAGTATGTAGCTTTTAACACCAATTCTCCATAAGGATCAAAGGATGTCCATATAGGGCGAGACATGACATGTCTCAGATTTAGCTGATTTTCATTTTATAAGTTGAAATTGACCATTGGACCACAAAACAATTATTGTTTGTTATGATTTGACTTCGGTTGCCATGGTAACGGAGGCGGCCATTTTGGGCCGATTAAAATACAGTGAAAAGGGCAATATTCAAATCCCAATTTTTCAGGGTAAAATCGATTCATATTCAATAGAATTTCTTTATTTGCTTAATTCAATATTTCATTGACAATATTCAAAACAGTTACAACACTTTAAGTATATGTGTGATCAGACTGAGACTATTGAACATGTAAAGAAATAGTGCATTATTCTCTATAATTTTTGGTAAAAAATATTACCATTTTTGACACTTTTCTGACTCCATTTTCAGAAAATGCACCAATCACAAATAATCATCCTGAATATAATTACATAGATTGATGATTAATATTCAAAAATTTTAAAAATCTCAATGGGGTAAGAAAAAATGTCTTTAAAAAACACTGTTAAAGTTGGTTACCATGGTAATAAAACAAAAACGGCAATTTTTCGATATTTAAATACATGTATGACCATACTTCTAATATGAGCCAAGATAACAATTGTTGTCATCATATGTACCTAAAAGGATCTTTTCAACATAGTATGACCTTAGAAAACTTTCAAGGTCACTTGTGTTGTTCCCAAGGTCACTTAAAATTGATTTTGCTTCGAGAGTTTCATATTTGAAAGTTCAATTTTTAGTTGACCTTGACCTTGAGACACTGTACCCTGAAATGATTTCAATGTCATTTTAAGTTTATAGTATGTCTGTTAAAAATAATAATTAAGGATGATTTAATTTATTACTAAGAGAAACAGTAGTTTCATGGAAATATTGAACAATACAAAAATGGCTTTTTTTCACAAGTTACCATGGTAACCATCTTTGACAGTGTTTTATATAGACATCTTTTGTTACCCCATTGAGATTTTTATAAGTTTTGAATATTAATCATCAATTTATGTAATTATATTCATGATGAGTATTTGTGATTGGTGCCTTTTCTGAAAATGGAGTCAGTAAAGTGGCAAAAATGGTAATTTTTTAGTAGAAAAATTCCAGAAAAAATGCATGATTTCTTGACATATTGGATAGCCTCGTTCTGACTACACATTTATGTTTAGTCTTGAAACTGTTTTGAATATTGTCAATGAGGTATTGAATTAAGCAAATAAAACATAATATTGAATATGCATTGATTTTTGAATAACAAATTGGGAATTGAATATTGGCTATTTCGCAGTATGAGAAATGATAAAAAATGACCGCCTCAGTTACCATGGCAACCGTGGTCAATCATAACAAACAGTCATCATTTTTATGATCCAATGGTCAATTGCAACTTGTGAAATTAAAATCAGCAAAATCTGAGACATATCATGTCCCAGTTATTTTGGTGCTTATGGATAATTGGTCTTAAGAACGATGTGACACTTGAATTTGGCATCTCACATTAGACTTTCCATTTTTAGTAGTGTTGAGATGGCATCATATACGGTTTCTAACTTTTGGATAGGTTTCTTACTGTGTAACGTTTTTGATTCGAAATTTTTTTTGTTTTTTGTATTTATATGATTTTTGGTTGGATGAAGTTAAAGGCCATTTTTGAATTCTTTTTCTGAAACAATTATTTCTATTTTTTGTTAGATGACGGAACCGGACTACTCGGTGCAAACATCCGACCGTAGCCAGAAAAACAAGCAATTGTTGTCAAGTAACGTTGGAGTCGAGCCACAGTGAAATGGAAGAAATGACTGACGAAATGACTTTAATTCTAGATTTGTTCAATATGTCGGATGCATTTTTCATTCCAGAGATTGAACATTTACTCATTTACTACCAATTTAAGAGTAAAGAGTAATGCTGTGTAAACTAACGTCACTTGTAGTTCATTAACGGGAATAGTTGTAAGGCAGTTTGACAATTAACCTTTCATACTTATAATATCTACCAGTATCACATTTAACAAATAAGTTAGCCACTCACTAGAAACACTTAAAGTCAATTAAAATTGCTACCTAGGATTCCCCAGTTAAATACTCTTATATATTTTCATATTAAACCACTAGACAATATTCAATGACGCATGCATTTTGTCATTAAAGTAACAATTTTAGAATAATCAACAATTTAAATCACAAAATCACACATTATAATTTGGTATGCAGCAAAACCTAGTTTAACCCACCCGCCTACACCAAGTAATGAATATTGCTATAGTTGCTTTATTTTTCGTGTAGATTCTTGAGTTTGTTTGTTTGTTAAACTTTGATTTGATTTAATTTTTTACTTTATTCTCGTGATTTTTGTTATTACCTTTGTTCCTTTAATTTGGGGTAGGCATTACAAAAATGCGAGCACAGACAATATAGTCCTTTATTAATGTTTTTGCAAACAATTCGATGTTTTACTGTATTCATTAATTTTGCGAGTACCTTTCTAAACTATTCCACTATCATGTATATATACATATAGTAGGTAGCGCCAACAAGAAGTAACTAAGTCAAATAATGTCAACAATATATCAATCTATGTATAAAGTTATCCAAGAATTTCGTAAGATGCATATGCCTGTAGGTCATACATTTAAATACATATTTGGACAGACTGTCATCGCCTCTTCCCTTGTCTGTTAAGAAATGCACCTCGTTTTTTTAAGAGTTATCCCTCTTTGGTCAGTGTTGCTATCCTATTACACCTATTTGGAACCCCCTTTTCAAACGACCAGAAAATGAAGGGCCGTGACCCTAAATAGTGACGTTTTCACACAGTGAGGCGAAAAAAATTGAAAATGTGTTATATTCGGATGTCTTTTGTCAGTCAACAGGTTCATACATTGATAAATAATTAATGTGACTACACAGAAAAATGTTGCATGGAGAAATCAAATATGGTAAGGACTCATTTGTTTTGCGAAGTTGGATGTTTTATGTTGGCGGAAATATTGTGCCATTTAGAGATATTTGTATGTGTTACAGTTTTAGTGTAACTAATTAGTTTAAAATCGAATGGCTAAATACAATTTTCTTTCTTGGAGGACTTTTTTCACGACTTCAAAAAATGTTGAGACAAATTTTACCTTCCGGTCCATATATCTACTGCCAGAAGATCTTTTTAGACTTTTCATTTTCTGATTTGGAAGACCATAGAGTCATTAAGTCATCAAGCAGACCTTTACAGCTAAGTAAATAAATAAAATATAAAACAACAAATTACTTTTACTGTATGTACGATAGTAATTTCGGACCGAACGTGCTACGAATTCGCAGCTATTTTTTCGCTTTTTGTGTATTAAGCAGATATTTATCACGTTACACATAATTGCAGTAGAGCTCACCGATCTTATGTAAATGTAACTTGTACCATAGTAAGTTAGTGAGTGAAAGAAAATTTGCCTCAGGGCTGTTTGCCTGTCTGTAAAGTGTTGATCTGTAAGTTTCAAACATTACACCGCTATTATTAAAAATAATGGTTTCCGTGGATGTTTCAAATGCTTATTATTATTTCTATATAACCATAGGTTTGTGCGCATAGAAGTATAGTTCCATAAGTAGACTGCGCATGTCATGTTTCCATATTTGCCCCTGCCCTCTGGAATTGACTTATAATATTGTGGACTTTTGCATTTCTCAGTTCTTCACTGACATTTAAAACAGATTATACCAATCAATTGGTAAATATTACCTTTACATACATCATTATATATGTTGTTCTTAGGCAGTAGCGCGGAATGTCTCTCCACTGGACCATAATAGGTGTCAGGTGTGGCACTGTTCCAGCACGTTAAAGCCATCTTTAGTACTTGTCGATAAAGAGTAGGCACATTGAAGCCTCTACAAAAGCCCATTTCCAAATTCAAACTATCCATTCTTTTCTTCTTGGGCAGTGGACATTTTTCGGTATTTTCATTCACCGCACTTTGGTTATGTTTTCTTTAGCTTTTCCCATCAACGACATTAGAATTTTGATTTCATAAACTAAAGTCAGGTCTAGCTTCTGTTGCACAAAATATTTAAAGTTGACAAGCTATTAAAATAAACACTTAATCTTTTTTACAGTTTCCTTTGCGATTTAAGACAAGTTTTCCTGTTTTATGTGGAGGTAACTGTGACTTAAACTTAATTAATTAACTTAACTTACTACAATGGCTTGTATGCCAGTTCTCGAACATAAGAACCATAGTTCATTGTAAACGTATACAATATTGCACTACATAATTTACGAAAAAGTAAACATTAACAAAATATTGTTCGCTATGAAGTAAAGGGATATCAGTCTAGTCAAATGGGTGTATTCTACCGACCACTTAAACAAACACTGTCTTTTTTGTAGTTTATTCGATAAAATGTAACAGTTGTAAACTGCATAATATGAAATTACTACTGATATATATGAATGATACTCTATAAATAACTTTCAGTTATCTCTCTTTAAAATCCAAAAATAACTTAGAGTTATTTCCCGTTTCCTTAAACGTTGACAGTCTGTAACATATTTGAGTCAAAAACATGTTACAATTTGTTGAATTCCGATTTTTTTTACGGATTTTAAATTGAAGCAAAATAGTTACTGCACAAAATTTAGATTTGTGCTGATATATTATTATTTGCGGGATACAAATTTTAGTGAATTTCGTTTGCACTCAAAAATAACGCAGATTATTATTCAATAGTGTGTTAAGTCTATATTTAAACTTAATTGTAGGTGTGCATTTGGACTTGTCGACAAACTGTTGATATAATTTGACAGGTGTTTGGCCTTGGACGAAATGAGAGTTAAGAAACATTTCTAGGATATACAATACCCAGGAAGAACTTTTTTTTTAACTGAAGATAATTTTTTGCACTGATGCTGTTAACAATTTACTCAAGTTACAGCTTAAAGCTTGAGTATCCCTGTAATTAGTCACTAGACAACCAGGGAGATTGCCTAGTAGAAAATCACTTATTAAACAATTGTGTTAGTGTAAAAACTAATGTACAAATTAAAACTATTACAATCATATAAAAATTACGGAATTTATACTATAAGTATCCCAGCTCTGACTTCGTTTTTAAATTAACTGTTCTGAATAATGACCTTTTGTACGTGTACCGTTATCGTTGTGTCTGAGATTAATTGACTTTTTGTATTAGAACAACAGGTATATGTATTGTTTTTAATTAATACTTTTGTTTTCATTGTTTGTGTATAATGTTTTATTGCAAAATAATAGCCTTATTATCAGCAAGCGCATAATATACGACACACTATAAATTCATGTAGATAAGAGCGAAAGCTCAAAATTGCTGATAAAACGCTCAGCTTAAACTTTGGTATACATTAAGTTTAAGAGATAGTGTAAAAACTTTAACAAAATCATAAATTTTTCAGATTCTTCTGTATTGAGTAAAAAAAAGTTTGTTTGAGTCCTTAATTGTGAAGTGCTTTCTTTTATGGTACTCATTTTTGAAGACCTTTAAAATATTAAAGCTGGTATCTTTTTTAGAATTTGACAAAAAGTATGATTTATAGATTGTAAACATGATCAGAGTGAGGAGATAATTTATACCATAATAACATATTTCTTCAATTTTATATCCAAATACCAGATTTGCTATTGAAAGCACATGGTCATCATAACCTAGTTTCCCTAGTAAGGTTTTTATGTTTTCCAAAATTTTTTTAATATACTTACATTTAAAAAAGAAATTTTCATAGTTTTCTGTTTCATTACACAAATGACAGTTTTCATTATCAACAATTCTCCATTGTTTCAACATTTGTTTACTTGGCAAAATAAAATGTAATAATTTATACGTGAACATCTTAAATTTATTGTCTTTTACGACAAAAATATAAAGTGTAACATATTTGTTCTTTTGAAAGAAATAAAGGATATATCTTTTTTCAACACTGATTCCCATCTGAGAAACCCAACTGGTTTGTCTGGTTTATTTATATTTAGTAATAGCAAATAAATCTGTTTTGTTGAAAAGGTGTTCAAGGGAACTAGTTTTCCATTACAAGGAAGAACAATTCCTAACTTGGTGAAAACTGTTGTTTTCACTGAATTTTCTGTTTTCAATTGGGCTAACCATGCTTTTGGAAGAGCAGAAATTAATTTAGTGTATTCAGAAAACCAGTTAGTTAATTTTGACAATTTATTCATGATAACATGATATAATCTATAATGTCATTCCATCTTTTATCCAATTGTTATACACTAAACATTTGTGGTTTAGAGTTATGTGCCCATTGCCCCATATTATTTGCTGTCGAATCTCCTTAAATGAGAGAGGTTTAACATAAGTACATGTACCTTGTTTAAAGTTTACCCAGGCTTTGAGTATGTTATAATAAAATTTTAGCATTTCATTTTTTTACACGTTGGATATACTTAATATTCACTGTATTAAAACGAAAAACTATGAAGTTTTCACCATATGTACTGAAATAAAAATTTGGTATAACTTTCCAATGTGCAGATTCTGTTTCTTTGTCAATTAACCGTTTTACCCACATAATATTTAATGCGGTATCATATATATGTCAATGTCTGTCATTTTAAGCCCCCCTTGTAGATAGTCTAATCATAAAGTTTCTCTTTTTATCTTTTCATTATTATAGTTCCAACCAAATAGAATTATATATAAGTTTCTTATATTTTCCAATATATTCCATACTGACCTCAGTGACAGAAGCTGCATATGTTAATGTTGGAAGGATCGAGGATTTGACTACTGTTATTCAACCCAACATGGTCAACTGTCTTTTATTCCAATTACTAATTATTTTTTCAGATTTATTATATTGTTTTTCTAGGTTTAGCTTTTCACATTCTTCTCTATTGTGCCCAAAATATATTTCCAAACATTTAATAGGTTCTGTACTCCATTTTATATTTTCAAATTTATCTCTTGATTATTTCAATTTTCCTAAGTAGATACATTCAGTCTTATTTCTGTTAAATTTGAGACCTGATAATGTACCAAATTCTTCTATTATATTAAGTGATAAAGTTATTTTTTGCTTATAGCTTACAAATATAGTAGTGTCATCTGCTAATTGACTTAATTTTAGAGAATGACAATGTTTATTAAACTGTATTTGAATACCTTTGAATTTGTTTTCTTGTCTTAATCGATTAGCCAATATTTCTACTGTCATAACAAAAATTAGAGCACTGACCGGACAGCCCTGACGGCTGCCACGACTTATTTCAAAAGATCCTGAAACCCAATCATTATTTTAAATACACCCTTTTATATTTTTGTAGAGGGTTTTAATCCATTGTATTAATGACGCTTGAAATCCAAATTTAGTAAGGCTTTCAAACAAAAAAGACCATTCTAATGAATCGAAAGCTTTTGAAAAATCTAAAAACATTATAGCGCCATCTACTTGGAAATTTTCAGAATAATCAATATTATCTTGAATCTGCCTAATATTGAAGCCAATATATCTGTTTTGAACATATCCATTTTGATCACTGTGTAGGATTTTATGTAAAACTGGTTTTATTCTTTGAGCTAAACAATATGCTATGATTTTAGTGTCTACATGAAGAAGTGTTATTGGTTTATAGTTATCTAAATTAAGGGGATCATATTTTTATAAACTAGTGTTATAAGACCTAATTTTTGTGAATTTGTTAACTCCGTATCTTCATAACATGCATAATTCATCTTTTTTGATTTTTGACCGTTTCTTACAATATGCAATTGTACACTCTCTAATTTCAATTTTAAAAAGGTCCCATAGGGTTTTTATATTTTCATTTTTTTTTATTTGCTTTGAAATTTTGTATAACTTCGTTTACAAAATCAACATATTCAGTTTATTCTAATATACTTGTATTTATTTTAAAGTATCCTTTACCTTTAATGTTTTGAATATGATTTATTTTTAATGAAATTGCTTGATAATCAGTATATTTTATCAAGGCTGGCCTAATATCTGTAGTTAATATTCTAGGTCTTAAATCTTCATTTACAAGGAAAAAGTCTATTCTGCTTGCACTATTGAAGTTGTTTTTTTTCTTCTCCATCTAAATTGCAGCGTTTAAGGGTTTAAAACTCTCCAGATGTCAATAAGTTTTAGATTTTTTATCAATGATTTTAGGCTACTACATATAGTGTTTTTTTATTAATATTTTTACCATTTGATAGTTTTCTGTCTAGGATCCCCAAGGTTTCGTTAAAGTCTCCCACAATTATAATCACTCACATGCAATTTTTCTCGATATTTTCTAGTGTTTTTTTAAAAAGACATTTCTTTCTTTTTCTGTATTTGGTGCATAGATGTTTACTAATGTAAATATGTTATTTTCAATTTCGACATTAATAATTAAAAGCCTACCATCTTTATCTTCGAACCGGTCAATAATATTATAATCCACCTCTTTTTCGAATGCAATTGAGATACTCATGGCTTGTTTTGTTCCGTGACTATGATATATATTACCCTTAAATTCAATTTTTAAATCTTTTTCACCTTGCTGTGTAAAATGGGTTTCTTGTATAAACAGAATGTCACATTTTTGTTGGTTTCTGCAGTACCACAATCGTTGTTGTTTTTCTTTTTGACCCAATAATTGACAATTTAAAGAACAAATATGCAAACTTTTGACCATTTTACATGTTTATCGAAAATATACATATTGTTTACATTTTTATCTATTTCAGGGATTTACCGCTTTCTAATAATATCATCAATAACATGAGAATTGACCAATCAGCAATAATGATGTGTTGACCTTCATTCGGAGGATTTCTCTAGTACACCTTACTTGGAACCTTCGCTTATTCATAGTTTCCCAAAGTGTGACCTACATCTACCATCGGAAATTCGGATTCTAAAAATAGCTTTGTAAATAAACGTAACATCGTCAAACAATGTTAAGTGGAGTAACAATGTACAATATATCTTGTACGATTTTAGTTTGAAACAAGGATGTTTTGTCACGCACATGAATCTAAGTATAAATACCATGTAAAATTTAATATTGGATAACAAATGATAAGCAATTACATTGTAATTCTGTACAAACTGTACAATATAGATATTGCTACATAAATACATTATATATCTACACCTTTTGTTGTTTCATTTACATATTCTTGAGTTCATATTTGTTTTCGTAGGGTATATGTAATCATATATTACATCATACACACTGCTATACAATGCATTTGTTTTAGGATTTTCATATATAGGTAAAAGGAAACAGTATTTACAATTGTAAAAAATATAGAAAGAACATAGAAATTGATTTAACATTTTTTGCTTGGTTTTATATACTTGGTTAAAAAATAAAAGTTTGAAAGTTGTACTAAGCATCGGTTAAGGTACCATATACATAATATAATATTTTATTAAATATTTCAGTGCTATCGTTTGGGTTTTGACTTAATTGCCAGGAAGAACTTTATAAGGATAGTATTGCTGTAATGCTATTTGCAAGTATTTTCCCGTGTAAAATAATTTTATAGAAATTTAAACCCCTTACACTAAAACCATTTCCTTCATGGCTCATAATTTTTTTTAAAGATGCTGCTTATTTAACTAATAATTATTTTTTTAACAGGGTTAAACGCCATTCAGCATGTCGTCAGCTATGTCTTGGCGTCTAGTTTTTATTGGCAATGTATCCTGTATAAACAGCAGAAAACTGCCAATCTTTGTCAAATAAGGTTGAAGTATAGCACACTTTGCACTGAGTAAGGCTCGAACCGGCAACTTAACTGTTGACAACTGGATAATACATAAACCTTCACAACAATAATTAAAAAGTGAAAAAATTTAATGGCTACTGGGATTTAAATTGTTATGGCAATAAGGCATTGTTCAAGTGTAAAGATTTAATAAAAAAAGTAAATACACTAATAAACAATATGTCTGTGAATATATATCCACGTAAATATCGTAAAAGTCCTTGATTGATTGATTGACTGACTTATTTATTTATTTATATATTTATTAATTTAAAAGTATGGGAGTTATATTTAGGACATAGCAAACATTTCACTTGCGAAAAGGTATTGACAAATGGCAGCAATGTTTGACAGTAGGTATGTGATATTAGGACTAAAGATGTAACAGTATTGTCAACAGAAGTTTAAAAACCTGTCTGATTTCATGTTTATGTGAATAATCAATTAATGCTACTATAAACACAAAAGAAACGAACACTTGTACGTGTTTTAATCTTCTAACAATTATAATTTGTCATACAATATACAGTACGCCGCACTAATTTTACAGCCATTAAAATAAAATGCAGGTATAATATGTATTTGATATATAAATTTTAATTCTGATAATATTCCGTTTTTATCTTAAAGACTATATATGATCAATAAAGAATGTAACATATTGTCAATAAACTTCAGAGCATAGCGATTTAAATGGTTTTTAAAAAAAATATATATAGTAAGCTTCAAAAGAGTTAAAACCGTTACTGTCATTATTCGTGGGTATCAATATCCGTGGATTTAGGATAAAATCCATTTCGTTGGATACATAAATTCGTGTATAGCGAAGGTCAAATGTACAAAAAATATTTTTTTAAATCGCTGTTTTGCTGACATTGTTTTACATGTTTTAGTTATTCAAACAAATATTTTTATGTATATCCAATTATTATTTAATTCAGTTAGCCATGTTTTTAATTGTAAGGTTAAGTGTGTGAAAATGCTTAGGGCGATAATACTATACCTGTCATTTATTGCTATAAATTCAGAATAACATGATGCTTTAACAGTAATTAATCACCAAAAGACCATTGATCAAAACATAAAAATATATATTAATTTAATTGACAGTTATTTATTTATTTAACTGGTATTAAAGTATATAAGCGCTTTAAATCAAAAACTTTTTTTAGAAAACAAAATTTGTTTGAATTGTTATTATTACCTCTTTAATGATGTACATTGTGTATTTAAAATTGATAAAAATTTTATATTATTGTTCCAATAATGATAAATATTTAAAATTATTGTTGGTTTAAAACTCGCGATTATCCTTTGTTTGGAGGAAAATACACGTACAATACACAACCGGAAGTTAATAGTTAGATTCTTGTAGAATACATCTGTACACGATATTGTTAGAATTCCCTACTTGCGGTAAACAAGATTTATCTCCCATTTGCAGAGTTATCTGCTCTTTAGAGCAGGTATTTTATAGTCCCTACTGTGGGTAAAAAGTAGTTTTTCTACAATATTTTTTATTCATATATAGCAAAGCATCTGGTAAAATTTATTATGATGTGCAAACTAATTTTGCAGTTTTTTTTCGTTGTACTGCAACAGTCAGTCCATAGACATTATTTTAAAAAAAATAAAAACGTCATTGGTCCCCATCTGTTCAATACTAGATACCTGCTGTTATGAAAGACAACTCTTGAAAATAGGAAATAACTCTTGTATTCCTAAAATAGTGAATAATACATTTGCGTATGTGGGTTGCTTTCTTATTGACTAAAATATCAGAATGCTGCTTACATTTTTTGTATAAAATTTGGAAACAAAACATTCATACATTCAAATGTTTGCGATATTTTTTTAAATACGATGTTCATAACCTGTCTTAATGGAACAAACATGGATATAATATTTTATTGAGTTCTTTAAATCGTGTGTAGATAGTACCCACATGACCACGAGAATTGATATGCAACGAAAAAAAAAAATTAAATCAAAGTAATTTAAATATATACATTTATAATATGTTAAGCAAAAAACACATGTGGTAAAGACTTGGACATATTTAGTAAGAAAGGAAGTGAACCGCCAAAATCCTTTCCACGATGGGAAATTCGTAAAAAAATAATTTTGTAAAAATATTTATGTACGTACATCTTTTATGGCATAGAGATGACAACGGCCTCTTAATTATTTTGTGTATAGTGGAAACTATTAACATTTTTTGCTCTAACTTAGGTACCAAGTTTCGATGAGTAATGAGAGACCCCTCAAAACGAGCGAAATAATTTCAGCAATATCACGTGTTAAAATTTCGGGGTGCCATGTCATATAAAATTTTTCGCAAATTTTAAAACCCCGAAGGGTACTCGAGGAAACTTACAAACACCCATAAAAAATACGCTTTGCACAATCAACGGAAAAATAACCAATGCATTTAACAAATTATATAAATAAATTTATTTATCAATTCTGTATGAAACTGCTTTTAAATACAGCTCTAATATCAAAATTCCATTGAATAATAAATTCCCTGCCTATGCTACAGCTCGGCGCAGCCAAATATCAAAATAAGAACTAATTTCCTCTCCCTTAGTCAACGGTCATTTACAGAGCCATTGTCTGATGATTACTGCAAGTGCCCTTGTAACTGCAAACATTACAGAAGAATCGATAACGCATTAATTTACATACACTGAAATACAAGTCTTAGCCGTTGCTAATTTTCTGAAAATTAATTTAAACTTCATGCACAATTATCTGGTACCTTTTTAGAGAGGGTTTTGTGAGTTGCAAGTTTCTTATTAACTGCAAAATCTAAGTACCACATTAAACATTATTTAAAATGGAGTTACCATTCCTCCATTAGCATATGTTCATATCAAATACAACTCGAGTTGGCGGTATATCATTCAATACAAAATGTGCAAGATAGTTGTAAGTTAATTTTAGGGAATTTATAGTTATAAATTTATGATCCTTAAATTTAAGAAAATTGTACAGATTACAATGTATTAATTATTTTGTTTACTGGTCTATATTACCACAATATTGGATGAAGAAGGTCGTCTAGCAGCCAGTCCTGATGCTCGATTTCCCATCACTCTACCAGTTTTAAATACTTTATTGCTGGCGTAACTACATATTTGTTAATCTTATTATCAACATTGTTTCAAGCTATGATTTCTTAGCCTTTCATGCATTTGTAATTGTGGGTGAAATGATCGTATTAACAAAAATGTGGCGAACAATTTATGGCAAAATTATATTTCTTTTCCGAACAATTTTGAAATGTCTTCATTTATTTATATTAATATGAGGAATTTTCAGCATAATTCAGTTAAAAGGCCTATATTTTAAGAAGAGTGTAGTCAAACAGACATATCGGTATGTTGTTAAGAATCAATGATCCCTTATTTTGTTATAAAGACGGGCAGCCCATACCAAGTAAAAATTTTTGGTTGATTTGAAGGGCTGCTTTTGATTTTTCGGAAATTTTATACAAGCAAATATAAGCCACATAGTTTTCGTATCGGTGCTGCTACAACAGCTTGGACAGTCAGATACAAGAAATTGGAAGGAGGAAATCTGACTCTTATCGTTGATACATAGCAATATTTTATGCTTTAAACTTTTAAAAACACTGTAGTGAGACTGTCTTAGGCGGCTCACTTACTTAATTCACGTGATCAGTATTTCGAGTCATATCAATTCGCTTGTGCAGAAAATGACATTTTTTTCGTTTTTCATTTACATGGTAATATACGCAATATGGTTGATAAATGACTTTTTACATTACAAATGGTTGCTTGTACATAGATGTCGAGCAATCTCCACGCAAAGAGTTCTAGGTATCCTACGTCAACCACAATCACCTCTGCCATACCATTGGTTGACATTGTGAGAGATATCTCTCATGGCGGATAAGCTTCGCGTACAAACGCAGTAATTGCAATGTAAAACTGTGTCAAAAGTGTATAAATAGACTATGTGTAAATTAAAAAGATCCCGTGTATTATTTTACAAACATCATTCTTTGTTTACAAACGTTACAAGCAGACGACAAATGTAGTCCCGCAGTAAATGGAGGATGACGTATGGCAGAGGTTATATCTGGGACCCAGTTATGTTCTCTGTGCCGGAGAGTGGATGTCGAGCGGACTTGGAAAGCTCGAATAGTGGGTTACAGAATCTTTTTATGATATGCTTTGTTTTAAATGATAAATGTTTTGTTTTTATTTGTTATGAATGTCGAACTGACTTAGACGGTTCGAATATAAGATTATTTTCTTCACTACAAACTTGAATGTGCATTAATATTTACTTTTAACTCGTACAAACAAAGGTTATACAACCCTTACATACATTTTGTAGACGGATAAATATGTGTCTTAATAGTATCAATGGAATACTGGACTGATCATATGCCAGTTTAAAGACATTGAGAAAAACATTAACTTCTACTCACATTCACTTCTACTCATTAACATGGAGTTAAAAACGGAGTTTTACCAAAAGGATTATTGGATTAGTGGACATTTAAAATCGATGTATGAATTTTTTTATACCACACATGCGTTGTCCTTATTGCCGTCACGTTTCCCTTTAAGCCACCCTGCATGTGGATTGATAGGTTACCATTAAGCTTACAATGTAGAAATAAGAATAAAGAGACAATTCTGTTTTACCTTTAATACTATCTTATTTGATGTTTACAAGTGGTAACACTCGTATTGTTGTTACGTACTACACATGCATATTTGAATGTTTTCCTTTGTATTACTTGTTTGTGATAATATGTGAATTTATAGTTATAATAAATTTATGATCCTTAAATTTAAGAACATTTTACAGAGTGCCATGTTTGGTGTTATTTTGTTAACTAGTCTATATTTTACATTAGGCCTTTTTTTTAAACTGATGGTATTGGCCAGCCAATCAGATTCCTTAGATCACACATCCTTTCCATGTTTGTCAACAAACACACGTTTTGTTTTCGACGGACACAAACCACTTTTCTCCCCACCTCCGCCCTTCACGAAATAAAAACCATTAGTTTTTGGTTTACCTTTTTGTAGGAATACATAATACACAAAGTATGTATTTTAAACTGGTGGTACAGTATTTGCACCCGTAAACGCAACACTTTGACTGATTGATAACTGATTGCTGACGGATTTTGGAACGCTGACGGATCGCTGACTGATTGATGATGAATACATCCGTCCAAAATTATGAATCCGTCATTACCTTGGTAACCGTCAGCGATCAGTGCGATCAGTCCCATCCGAATCCGTCATTTAATTATATGCATAAATCGGTCAGTTTATTGACGGATGCGTATAAATTAATAATTTCAAGATAAAACGAATTCTTCATCATTTGTATATTATATATGCATTTATAATAACATTTATAATAAAATAACCGCAAGTATTTAAAAGAAAAGTTAATACAATATTTCGTTCTAAAAAATAAAATAAATACAAATAATTAAAGAAAAAACTATTTTCTTTATATTATATAATTAAGCAAATGTCTTTAAAGTAGGACATATCTGCGGGTCGAGCCCTGTAAACCTTAAAAAAACTTAAGCGATTTAAGGCGCATCAGTAGCGACGAGATAAATGTGTTCCTTTCTTAATCCATTATTGATTCTTTTTTTTATTTCCGCGACTCATTATTTCGGCTTATTTTATTTTCTGAAACCTATTACATGTATATATTTTGTCGTATATTAAGCCGACCCGACTCCCCCAATCAGTAACAGATTTATTTCACATTAAGGGAGGACTTGGCCTCGTTTTGACATCATTACTTGTTACATGAATGTATGCCTGCATGTTTTTATTTAATATACAAAATTTTTAACACAATCATAAAACTGTTGTGTTTAACTATTTTTTAACTGATGAACGAGCATTGTCAATCAATACACATTGTTTAGGAAACAAAAAGTTTTATTGTAAAATATACAGCAATTCTGGTCTCAACTTTTATTCGAAAGGCAATAAAAGAAGTTAAAAAAGTATACTTACAATTACGCTGGATTGTTTCATTTATTTAATGGCGTCCATTTTTTATTAGGGGTGGGGTGGGGGGAAGCCGAAGTACAGGTTAAAACGGACAATCTTTGTCAATTAAGTTGGAGTCGGGCACACCCTATCTGCAGTCGTTCGAAAATCCGCAACCTGTTGATAGGCAAGTCAAAACTAGTAATCAGCCACCGAGGCCCCAATAAGGAGGAGAAATGTCTGCGAATGTTAAGGATACAAATGTGCTTCACATAGACACGTGTTATAGTACGAAATAGTAATTTTTTTAACAAAACGTCATTTATTCTTTAGGTCTATGAAGAATTTGTTTGTTTGTTTGAATGGTGTTTTAACGCCACTTTCAGCAATTTTTCAGCTATTTCATGGCATCCAGTCTTTATTGGGGTAGAAAGCCGGAATACCCAGAGAGAACCCCCGACCTGCGGTAGGAAAACTGACAATCATTGTCAATTAAGATTGGAGTCGAGTACACCCTGCCTGCAGTGAGAATCGAACCCGCAATCTCAGTGTTGACAGACCACGTGATCAATAGTAGACGAACTACCTTGACCACTCGGCCACCGAGGCCCCAGGTCTATGAAGATCGGTTTAACATTGTCATTATAGTCATATTAATAAAACATAACCTTTTCAAAACTTGCCCTGTAAGAGAGTGTCATTCAATTTGAACAATAACTTATTTCATTGATTGATTGATTGATTTGATGTTTGCTTTTCTTTCAGCAATAGTATTTCAGCTTTATTCATGACGAGAATAAGTAGTTAAATATCAATCAATTATATATTAGTTTGTTTAAATATTGTATAACGTGTCCCCGGGTGGCGGATAGGGGAGGTCCTCTCGTTGGGGGGTTGTCAGGTCATAATACGGAAAGCCTGACAGCGGACCGTAGTGGGTAACGTGTTTGGAGAGTGCCACGCTCCTTGCACTATAAACACCACTTTGTAGATTTCGAAAAAAAGTAGGTTCATTGTAGCCGCTACAAAAGGCTACATTTTCCGCCCCTACCCAAAACGCCATACTTTTCCAGTGGCAGTCGAAATTTTATTCCCTGTGACCGATCCCACCCATATTTTCCGTTGATTTATTGTTTGTTAACTTGTTCCCGTCCTGAATATAGCTAAAATACTGCTCGCTGGACGTAAAGCACACATCCAATCAATCAATCAACCAATTATAACTCAACTTTCATCAATTTTTCAGCTATACCATGGCGTCCAGTTTTTATTGGAGGAGAAAGCCGCAGTACCAGAACAAAATTCCGGACCTTCGGTAGGAAAACTGGCTAATTTCCAATTAAGTCGAGTGCACCCTGCCCGCAGTGAGACTCGAACCCGCACCTCAGTGTTGACAGACCACGTGATCAATAGTAGACGAACTACCTTGACCACTCGGCCACCGAGGCCCCAGGTCTATGAAGATCGGTTTAACATTGTCATTATAGTCATATTAATAAAACATAACCTTTTCAAAACTTGCCCTGTAAGAGAGTGTCATTCAATTTGAACAATAACTTACTGTAAACCAATAAAATTTCGCGTGATATAAACTTTCGCGGATTTCGCGAGGAGGTAACAAACGCGAAAGTTTATATCCGCGAAAAGGTTTGGAAAAATGAATGATGAGGAATGGTGAAACTTACTAACATGACTAACGTCGTGTAAAATACCAAAGTTGTGTGAAAAAAACTTATTTGGAATTACTAAACTATGATTTCACCTTGACAACTTCCGGTTTATAAAACAGTAATCTTTATTAGGTTTTAATTAAAATCTGATTAATTGCCTTTTATCGTCGGAGTGCTTATTTTGACATCTGTTTGGCTCTCAAAAGGACGAATTAAGTATTTAATTATGTCAGGTGTCAAAAGAACTAACGACCTATTAGCCGTTATGAAAACAACAATCACCCTGGTAATTAACAATTATGTACACCTACAGACATGATAGGCCATAAAGGACAAATGGTTTATTAAAATTGTCGACTTCAACATTTTTCTATTCAATGTGTTGATTATGCAAACACTTGTTTAGATCATTTGTTTTTATTTCCGTTTTCACAAATTAAATATAGTTAGGAAACTCAACTAAAATACATGTACTTGAGTTATGTTCACGTGAATCAGTCAGCTATAAAAATCGATCGACAAGAAATAAAAAAGAAGACAACAGAAAGACAACTCAAATATTTATTATTTATTTTGTGTCCATTTTCTATACAAGGATCAGTAGATCCGCGAATATTTATTTTTAATGATATCAATTTCGCGAAAGTTTGTATCCGCGAATCAGTCCATTGAATACAAACCGCGAAAGTTTGCTTACGCGAATATTAATTGGTTTACAGTATTTCATTGATTGATTGATTGATTTGATGTTTGCTTTTCTTTCAGCAATAGTATTTCAGCTTTATTCATGACGAGAATAAGTAGTTAAATATCAATCAATTATATATTAGTTTGTTTAAATATTGTATAACGTGTCCCCGGGTGGCGGATAGGGGAGGCCCTCTCGTTGGGGGGTTGTCAGGTCATAATACGGAAAGCCTGACAGCGGACCGTAGTGGGTAACGTGTTTGGAGAGTGCCACGCTCCTTGCACTATAAACACCACTTTGTAGATTTCGAAAAAAAGTAGGTTCATTGTAGCCGCTACAAAAGGCTACATTTTCCGCCCCTACCCAAAACGCCATACTTTTCCAGTGGCAGTCGAAATTTTATTCCCTGTGACCGATCCCACCCATATTTTCCGTTGATTTATTGTTTGTTAACTTGTTCCCGTCCTGAATATAGCTAAAATACTGCTTGCTGGACGTAAAGCACACATCCAATCAATCAATCAACCAATTATAACTCAACTTTCATCAATTTTTCAGCTATACCATGGCGTCCAGTTTTTATTGGAGGAGAAAGCCGCAGTACCAGAACAAAATTCCGGACCTTCGGTAGGAAAACTGGCTAATTTCCAATTAAGTCGAGTGCACCCTGCCCGCAGTGAGACTCGAACCCGCAACCTCAGTGTTGACAGACCACGTGATCAATAGTAGACGAACTAACATAACCACTCGGCCACCAAGGCCCCCTCAATCAATTAGAGAAAGATGCACAAAGGGCAAAAATTTTGAATTCCCCTGGAAAAATATGGGGTATGGGTAGGGGCGGAAAATTTACTTTTTAGCCTACTACTTTTCGAATTCTACAAAAGAGATCCTTATCGTGCAAGGAGACACTCTCTAAACACGTACACTATGTTCGCGACAATTCTAATATTACCTGAACCACACCCCCCCCCCGAAAAAAAAGAGGACGCGCTGGGCAGCTCTGTGAGACCTAGTAAAAAATTTTAAATACTGCCGAATTTAATGGAAACCATTTATACTTATATTTCATTAATTATCGAATGACTATAACAGACATCTTAAAATAAACAAATTGTGACGGCTAAAATGCGAAAGCAGAATTGCATTTTATATTACGCTTACATGTTAGCATTTTAAACTCATAAGCTTCTATATACAAACACGTTTCGTAATTATTCTTTAGTTGTGTAAGTTCATGTGACGCAATGTGATAGTGAATAAAATATATAAATAGATGTTTTCGCTTTTGTCGTAAATCTTATTCAGTATTATACAGCGGAATTCTTAGGAATTGTGGCACAGTCGTTTATTCTTTATTTGAAATTAAATTCTGTCTAAATTCATGTGACACAAAGAGATCGTGAATAAAATATATAAATAGATGCTTTCGCTTTTGTCGTATATCTTATTCAGTATTATACAACAGAATTATTCGGAACTGAAAGAAAACTGATCAAACCTCGACAAATGATCTGTTTAAGCTTTTATAATAAATAAAAAACCTCGACCTCGGTGGTTAAGGTAGCAGTAATCTATTATTGATCACCGAGTTGTCTGTTTGAACCTTACAGCGACTCATCCCTTATTTGCAAAGAGCACTAATTTTCCTTACGAAGGTGTGCTGTTTCGTTGGGTACTCCAGCTGTTCCCTATAAACACTAGACGACATATTATATAGAATAATATAATTTTGAAATAATGGTAAACAAACTTCAAACATACATACAAATAATGCTAACGCGAAAGCGCGAAGTGAAAAAAATTTTACGATTCCGCCTTCACGTTTTTCGTCTTTCTCGCTTTTTCCGCTTTAACAAATTTCGAATACAAACACGAGATGTATGCCGTTGCACGCGAGGTCAAATAATTTTTGAATTGATTGTGGTTTTTGTTTTTTTTCATTTCTTTTTTAATTATTTCTTTTAATAAAATGACACTATGTGATGTTTATATTCCGTCACAGATGTATTACATGTTGTCATAGATGGGGGTGTGTGGGGGGGGGGAAATTTCCATTTATCATTTATAACTTTAGACTAGACTTCCGCTTTAAAAAAAGTCGAAGACGAATACGAGACGTGCGTTTTTTTAATTTACTTTGTTTTAATTATTTTGTAAATAGAATGACACTATATGGTGTTTATATTTCGTCATAGATGCATTAGTTATAGATTGGGTGAATTTCCATTTATATCATATATAACTCTAGACCAGTTTTAACCTTATTATTAGGTAAAACGAGCCATAAATGAGGACATAACAGTTGACATTTTTATACTTCTAATATTTGCAAGTGAAACGTATTTTCACATTTCGAAATATTAATTTTACTAACCGGAAGTTGAATGGACGGATTGGAGCGATCAGTCAAAATCAATCCGTCAGATCAGTCAAATCGTTCCAAATCCGTCAATTGACGGATGGACGGATTGGGAACGATCTGACGGATTGGGAACGATTTGACTGATCTGACTGATTGATAACTGATTGCTGACGGATTTTGGAACGCTGACGGATCGCTGACGGATTGCTAAAAGTGTTGCGTTTTCAATCTCAAGTACTGTATTATAACTGTTTTGTTCTGTGACGGTTTTGACCCCATCGTTGCTTGAAATTTATTTCAGTCATGCGTAATTAAACAATTTTGATACTTGTCGTTAACATGAACTGTAATTTTGATACTAGTCTTTTTACACTGTAATTTTAGATATATATATTTTCTTTGTTTTGGTATTTAATAAAATGCTTTTAACGACAATCAGTGTCTCTTCTTTTATTAAAACGAACAGAGCTCACTGGTGTCTGGAATCATTTAAGTGATCATAATTTGATTTAAATAATTAAATACAGGCTTTCTTTCTGACAAATATTCAGATCCAGTATAAGATTGTTTACGTAAATCTCGACATGTATGTTTCAGTTCATTTTTAATAATTTACCACAGGTTGATCTGATGATAGATCCAAGCAAACTTCTGACATATAATAATATAGACGTGCTTTATCCCTAGGATAAATTCGTACGGAGAGTATTGATTATTGCATGTAACAACTGTCATCAATGCAGATTTTTAATTTATGGAATGATTATGTAGGAATATTTTAATACTAAATCTACGAGAAGCAATATTTTTAGCCTGCATTGCGTTTCAACCACAAATTAAATGTTTAAACTTTATACATTAGAAGACCATGCTACAGATTGAAACTTTCATCCTTCCTGATCCATTGGTATTCGAAAATTAATAATTATAGGTATTAAACGACTGCGGATCGTACATTCAGTACATATTTTGACATTATTTGTCGATATATATAAGTCTATACATATAAAATATGTGATTAAAGCGCATGTGGTAAAGTTAATATAAAAAAATTATAAAATAAAAAAATATATTGTTACACGCACTTTTCAGTACATACAGAGAATTACTGCCACCTTTCTTTTTAACTGCAAATCCAAAACTACATTATTCAGTGACTAACATTACAAAAAAACCGATAACGCAATACATTTTTGTACTGAAATACAGTTCTTAGCTGTTGCAACTCAAAATAAAAAATTAAACATGTAAACATAGTTATCCAATACATTTGCAGAGTGACAAGTTTCTTTTCCGCTTTAACAAATTTCGAATACAAACAAGAGATGTATGCCGTTGCACGCGAGGTCAAATAATTTTTGAATTGATTGTGGTTTTTGTTTTTTTTCATTTCTTTTTTAATTATTTCTTTTAATAAAATGACACTATGTGATGTTTATATTCCGTCACAGATGTATTACATGTTGTCATAGATGGGGGTGTGTGTGGGGGGGGGGGTGAAATTTCCATTTATCATTTATAACTTTAGACTAGACTTCCGCTTTAAAAAAAGTCGAAGACGAATACGAGACGTGCGTTTTTTTAATTTACTTTGTTTTAATTATTTTGTAAATAGAATGACACTATATGGTGTTTATATTTCGTCATAGATGCATTAGTTATAGATTGGGTGAATTTCCATTTATATCATATATAACTCTAGACCAGTTTTAACCTTATTATTAGGTAAAACGAGCCATAAATGAGGACATAACAGTTGACATTTTTATACTTCTAATATTTGCAAGTGAAACGTATTTTCACATTTCGAAATATTAATTTTACTAACCGGAAGTTGAATGGACGGATTGGAGCGATCAGTCAAAATCAATCCGTCAGATCAGTCAAATCGTTCCTAATCCGTCAATTGACGGATGGACGGATTGGGAACGATCTGACGGATTGGGAACGATTTGACTGATCTGACTGATTGATAACTGATTGCTGACGGATTTTGGAACGCTGACGGATCGCTGACGGATTGCTAAAAGTGTTGCGTTTTCAATCTCAAGTACTGTATTATAACTGTTTTGTTCTGTGACAGTTTTGACCCCATCGTTGCTTGAAATTTATTTCAGTCATGCGTAATTAAACAATTTTGATACTTGTCGTTAACATGAACTGTAATTTTGATACTAGTCTTTTTACACTGTAATTTTAGATATATATATTTTCTTTGTTTTGGTATTTAATAAAATGCTTTTAACGACAATCAGTGTCTCTTCTTTTATTAAAACGAACAGAGCTCACTGGTGTCTGGAATCATTTAAGTGATCATAATTTGATTTAAATAATTAAATACAGGCTTTCTTTCTGACAAATATTCAGATCCAGTATAAGATTGTTTACGTAAATCTCGACATGTATGTTTCAGTTCATTTTTAATAATTTACCACAGGTTGATCTGATGATAGATCCAAGCAAACTTCTGACATATAATAATATAGACGTGCTTTATCCCTAGGATAAATTCGTACGGAGAGTATTGATTATTGCATGTAACAACTGTCATCAATGCAGATTTTTAATTTATGGAATGATTATGTAGGAATATTTTAATACTAAATCTACGAGAAGCAATATTTTAGCCTGCATTGCGTTTCAACCACAAATTAAATGTTTAAACTTTATACATTAGAAGACCATGCTACAGATTGAAACTTTCATCCTTCCTGATCCATTGGTATTCGAAAATTAATAATTATAGGTATTAAACGACTGCGGATCGTACATTCAGTACATATTTTGACATTATTTGTCGATATATATAAGTCTATACATATAAAATATGTGATTAAAGCGCATGTGGTAAAGTTAATATAAAAAAATTATAAAATAAAAAAATATATTGTTACACGCACTTTTCAGTACATACAGAGAATTACTGCCACCTTTCTTTTTAACTGCAAATCCAAAACTACATTATTCAGTGACTAACATTACAAAAAAACCGATAACGCAATACATTTTTGTACTGAAATACAGTTCTTAGCTGTTGCAACTCAAAATAAAAAATTAAACATGTAAACATAGTTATCCAATACATTTGCAGAGTGACAAGTTTCTTGATAAAAATTAACATATTTCCAATGTTCATTTTAACTTTTGGTAGTTTTTACAAACGATACAAATCAGTTATTGAAATAGCGGATTTCGTCAAGCTGGGTTTGGACGGATGCAAAATAAATTCCGTGCTTCAATTTAAGAACCACTTACCATTTTTCAACAAGGAGTTATCTTTCTCTGTTAGGATGTGTACATATAAAATACAACACAACGTCTCGGGATAATCATTTATTGTGATGAGTCATTATATGATACACACCGTTTGGATTTGTGCCTTTCTTTCTTTTGCATAGATGTCTGAAGATTGTTTCTTGTTTAAAATGTTATAATAGGGAATTTGTTAGACAGTTATTTTATGATTCTTAAGCACTAAAATATGTACGTTTGTACCAAATTAATTCACAATGTTGCTTAAAACAAAGTCCAGTCAACTGTCATTAAACTGACAAACTATTTCTAAAAATAGTATAATAATGGCAAACGATACCACATTAATTCGATTTTGGTTGATTAAAACAGACATCAAAATTTTACTAAAACTGAAACAAATTGATTCTGAGGTATTGTCCAAACGTAAGACAATTTTTAAATGAGAACCATGGTTATGGATGTGTTTTATTTAAAATATAAATTAAAATTACAAAAATGTTAAAGTATATACCTATTGCCTTAAAGTTTATGACCCATTTTCGAGTATGCCTTGATTGGAGGTTTAGATGAGGTGACATTTTTCTGTAAACACTTAGGAACATGTAAAATTTCCTTTTTTGAAGTGTTTTGATTTTACAATAATATGTCCGTATAGCTTGACTCATATCTCAATATGTCTATTATTCTAAAAAATAATCTAAACGCTGATACAAAAGTAAAACACAAAACGGGATTATAGTATGCGTATTTAGTGCTAATATGGAAACCTCAAACCAATCGTAGTGTTTAATCTGTACATTTCATGATAATTTGCTTACTCTTTGTAAATATTTATGCCCCAAACCCCAACAAAATTACGATAAATTTATATTTAGTTCATTCAATTTGTGTATAGATCATCGTCCTTATATATCATAACAACGATTTTCCTGAAACACTTAGGATCATAAAGTTTTTCCTTATTTTAGACGAACTTCACGTCATCAGTTTCACATCACATGTATTTTTATTGTTCAGGAAATGCAGCAAAGGATTTGTAACATATCAACAACGTTAGAAGTTCATTTTGAGGGTACGTACTGTTAATAATATTTGAGAACTTTAACGGTCATATTGATTGTCCATTGTGTTTTCCCGTTTATTTTAATCGATAACTTGACTCCGGCCTAAATATGACTAGAACAAAGGTCCCTAGACATTTCGCAATCAAACCATATTAAGTTTGTGATGTTCTATGGCAATAAGGGAGATTTAAACCGCTACACTCTTCTTGAAACTATAACTTATAACATACTGGTTACAAAATTTACACAAGAAATTTAAAACTTGACACATTCATGTTTATATTTTAGTTAAAAATAATTTAATATGTATATGACATTTAGTACTATTTTTTTATCTCCCCTTATCTTGATATTTCTTGCTTCTAGTTGGAGGGTATTTTCTCTTGTTGACAAATGCCAATCTGAGAAAGTAGCAGGATCTAGTAAATTAAAGTGTCACTATCTCGCTTGTGGAGGTAGTATTAATGGCAATCACTATCGCTATGGCATTTGGCATTCTTTAAACATTTATTTTCTAGAAATGACACTCTGAAGACGACAGTTTGTAACAAAAGGCTACAGCCAATTAAACGATTGATTAAAATGGCGGGTAAGACGAATTTATAATTCCAAGCACATTAAAATTAAGAACTTTAAAGTGGTAGCATTAAATTAGAGAATTTATATCTTTTTCTCTTTCTGCAAGTACTAAAAAATTAAGTTCAGCAAGTATTACCACATATAATTATAACATTGTCTAGTTATTGCAAAACAAAAACTCTTGACTGAAACTCGATTTGAACTTTAAAAAATACATATGTTACAGCTATAATTACTACCAGTATTAAACACCCGACATATTTGGGTTAATAAGAAATAATTTCAAAGGTTAAATAATCAGTTTTATTTTTACATTTGGATATGTCAATCTGGTTGAATCCACGAAATTTATAGGATATTGCAAATATTGCTTTCACTAGTGTGTAAAGCATATTTATCCAATTCACTATCAGTAGATATTGTTTTAATATTTGTTGGTAGATATGAGGTTTCATCTGTAAAAAAGGTGTCTAACATTAGCGAACACTCATATAATTATTAATTAACATGAGTAAGACGATGATCAAGTACTTTAAAATTAAAAAGCTGCAACATCAGATAAATAAAAGACGCTCGTTTTCATTTTAAGCTTTCATGAATCCCTAACTGAACTGAGTCAGTAATGAATAAAATCTTATCTTATTAAATAATAACTCTCTGTAAGGTCTAATTTATTGTATTTAAACAGGAATCTACGCATTTCTTATTACATATTGTGCCTAAAAAAGTTCATTCAATGAGTAAATAAACTTTGCTGATCAAAGCTTTGTTACATGTAGTTTTGCTTTATCTTCAACCGCTGTGTGTATCTACCGAAATTGTTGTTTACCCGTCTCTATCTCATATTTTGTAATACATTTACTTGTTAAAGTTGTTTAGTAATATTATTTATTCTAAGGTGTGACTGTCAACAGTGATTACTTAAGCAGGTTTTCTAGATACTCTGCTACGGAGTCCTAATTGGCATATTTAATTAAGTTTGCACCTTCTAATGTCGGGTTGAAACGTCATTGTACCTATTTAATATGTCTCGTGTTATTTGCTATTTATCTGTAAATTCATACATTTGAAATTCAAATTCATTTTGGAATAATAAGTGCTAAACTTTTATATTCTTGCAAACATTCAGTTTGATGACAATCAGTTCAGACAGTAGGTTAAAAAAAGATTATGAAAAAGTGAGCTTCTTTAGTGACACGTCGTTTTAGCAACGTATGCTACAGTATAATAGCTATTTTATCGCTAATTTCTGTGAAGAAACAATACCAGTATCGTTTAAAAGTATGGCCTTTTATCCAAACAATTGGACTGATTTTATTCCTATAACTGGAAATTCCATCAACGTATTAATAATCCTAGTAGATAACACGCTCGCAATTGCTCTTTATCTTATATTTTGCCAATTTGTGGTAATTTGCAAGACTTGTGTTTGGTTTACCTACTCTGTATATATCTTAGGACATAAGAAGTTTTAATACCTCATCCGATGTTTCGTATACTAATAAGGCAGAAATGTAACCGTGTTGCTTATAAAATAAAAAAAACTACTTTATTTGCGCTACGAAAAACTACATCCTTAAAAAATTTATTTTGGTTTTATTTTTGTGCTTACAGTCAATACATCATCACGTCAGGAATCGTTATCACTGTATAACTTCTTGTGTGAACAGATTGTGGGTACAGAGGAGACGGTGAGAATAAAACGAATGATGAATACGATAAGAGATAATGTATCTTCCGATGAGGATATTGCCTTCATAACAAGTGGAAGTTTTGGAGAGGGACTGGAGATGAAAGATAGTGATACAGATTTAATGGTTGTTTTTAAACAATATATCGTACACGAAAAAACAGAAAACGTCGAATTTGATCCAGGTAAAGTAAACATAATCATGGAAATGGATGATACAAAACCTGGATTTACCCTTTTACGCTATGATAACCTTGATGAAGTTGATAGTGCAGTATCTATGGGGAAATGCTCGAGCAGCGAGGCGTTGTATCTGTCAAGTGAGCTAATCAAAGCAATTGCGTTGAAAGAACTAGATGATTCAGTGTTAAGTAAATTTCATGGTCCATGTTTGTCAGACGAGAACGAAGAAGTAGATGTAGCATTTTGTTTTCACAATCCAAAATGGATTCAACCCGCACAGAACTGGATAAAGAGAGGAAGTCAATCCTGGCCAAGCATTGATGTCAAATCTGACATAATCGACCACGGTGTGCTCTTAGTTCCCACTGGCTGTAAAGGATCTGCAAATGAAGCACTAGAGTGGCGCATTTCATTTTCCGTTCCTGAAAAACTGTTGGTATACTCATTTTGTCATACGCAATTACTGTGTTATGCTCTGATGAAGATATTACTCAAGGATTGTATCAACCGCGATAGCAATTGTAAAGATCTACTTTGCTCATATTTTATCAAAACAATAATTTTCTGGGTCGTAGAGGAAACAAGAGTGAATGAATGTAAACCAGAAAATTTAATAAGATGCTTCATGAAATGTTTTAAAATGTTGTTGTATTATGTAGAATACTCTGTGTGTCCTCATTATTTCATTCCAACAATTAACCTGTTTGAGAGTAAAATAGACGGGCAAGATCGGAAATTGTTATTGGGACATTTAAAGACATTATTCAATTTTGGATGGCGTTGTGTGCTTTTTTCGGAACAATTCCACAGTTTTGAAATCCATTCAAATATATCACAGAGATCTATAGATAGTCAAAAGACACAACATCAATGTTTGTTGACTTCAAAAATTGTACGAGTGAATTTTCTATTCGATGATTTAAACAGTCTACAATGTTACAGAAAATGTATCCTGCAATTAAAGAGAAGCAAATCTTCATTTATCAAGTCAATTTATCTTCGGTACCTGTCTATAATTTGTAAACATGATTTGATTCAGTCTACACATACAAATAAAAACAATTACTATCAATACAATAAACAACAAAGCTACCTACTTCAGTATGTATACCATGATGCTGGATCTGGTTGGCTTGTTTTGGCGGCATTGTTTTACTACATGAAACATTACAGCAAAGCACTTTATTTACTTAATCATACTTTGACGAAGTGTACCCCAGAGATAGTGTACTTTGGAGAAAGTTTATCTTTACTACAAGTAAACTTGGACGTACCAACATGTTTAAAAAAACTAGGAATAATGCGGTCTTTAAAAAACAGAGTTGTGTTTCCTGTAACATTTGACCACGATTCTAGAATGTTACCCGAGGAAATAGAAATTATAGATGTTTTACAAAATGATATCTTGTCTATACCTCCAGTAGTCTTTGCTCATTTCCTTTGTTTTCTGTGTCATTATCATCTTAATGACATACAGCAATGCAACAATTCTATCAAAAATTTACAACGAACGATAGATGGAAACTATTTTATTGCAAGTCGAAGTGAGAAACAACAAAGCTACGACCTACTTGGATGTGCTTTACAGTTAGTTGGACGGAATTATTTTTCTTCACGGACTTTCAGAAATGCCACACAATGCGGTACATATTTTTATGTTGGTTCGCAGCTACTTCCGATGATATAAATACTCTGACATTGTTTGACTAATTACTTTTGTTTATGACTCGTGTAATTATACTGCTAACATCAAGATGACGAGTAGATAGTTTAAGATTTTGTAAGAACAGTTAATTTCTACTTGGAAGAACAGTTATCAGTTCATTCCAGGCGTATGTTTCCCCAGCCTAATTTTATCTTTGACATTTGTTAACAGTAATTTTATGAATTATGAGTAGGCCAGAAAACATATCTGAACCAATTTCGAAATGCAAACCAAAGTTTACACAATGTTTCTCCTCTCCGACCTGTTTTTGTACTTTTATGAGGCAGAGTTCCTAGAATGCCTACTGAGGAAGAAAGAAAAGACACTGGCCCATACCTTTAATGTAACATTCTGCTATATTGATGATGTTTTGTCCTTCACCAATGCTAAATTTGGTGACTTTTTACATTGAATTACCGTAGCGAGCTTGAAATTAAAGATGCCACCAATACATTTAGGTCAGCTTCTTACTTAGACCTACTTCTAGAAATAGACTTGGAAAACTACAAACCAGACTACGACAAACGTGATGACTTTGACTTTCCAATTGTCCACTTCCCGTTCACAGCAACATTTCATCAGCTCCAGCGTATGGTGTGTACATTTTACAACTTATACATTATTCTAGATCATGCGATCGGTATTTCGATTTTTAGATCGATCACTGCTATTGACTGCTAACTTACTCAAACAAGGGTTTGTTGTACCTAGGTTGATGTTATAACTCCAGAAGTTCTTCTTCACCATTACTTAATTAACCGTTATGGAAAAACAGTGTCTCAAATACTATCTGACATTTTCGCTGAGTCATAGGTAGTGTTTCCTATTCTTGTATTGGACTAGACATGACAATGAGTAACTCGACGACTGTCTAATTAGAGGCAGGCACTGCGTACTCGTCCAGAGCACCTAAGTGAACCCACGGTTTTCATTGGATTCGGGTTACTCTCTTTCTGTTTTTTTGTGTTTTTGGTTTTTGTGTTGCCTTAGCCTATATTCGGATTAGTAACTGTCCCTTGACTTTTTGCTCTTGTTTTTCGGTCGGGTTACTTTGCTAGTTTCATATTAAATAAGATTATGTTTATCTAAAATTAACACCATATATTATATACAAAAGTAATGTTGTTTTCTGGACGCTAAGGCATCAGGCATATGTTTACCGAATTAATATGATTCATGTATCAATACTAATAAATATTAATTGATTTAAAAATAGGCCTTCATATTATAATTTAATACTTATATGATAAATTTTCGTGTTGACAAATATCAAGTAACATTGTACAAATATTGCTTTGACGGTTACTTTAATTACTGTTCATTTAACGTTCTTTTACATAATCCTAAACTGTTCTACTGAAGTCTATAACACCACTATCTAATCTCTTTATATTGTATGTATGATTGATGATTTAAGTTATTTTGAGCAAGTTTCATCTATATTATGGCGTCATGTTTGCAAACGGAAGAAATATGGGGTGCTGTGTATAAACGTCCGAACGTCGGGGTAGAAAACTTCGCTACTTCGTAAACTGTAACTTGTAAACATCGCAAAGTTTAGACTTTTATTTTAGACATCGTATTTATGCTTTAATTATATCTCGTAATTAGGAAAGAAAGTTTAAAATTTGGAGGCAATTCAGCTGCATTCGATTTCATTCTTCATGAACTAGTAGTTTTTTTAGACAAAACTAGATTGCCCTAGTAAATTTGAGGTAGAATTATTTTCTTTACCCATCAATAAATCTTTATTGTTTTTATGATTTTGATACTGTGGGATTTTTATTTGCTTTAGATTCAAGATCTGTTCGTTTCTCCGTCAAAATATATAATTTTTATTTAGATGCGACTTTTCAATGAAATAAACAAAGCATTTGAAAGAGTTTCCAAGCAACAATGTGTAATATATATGAACTGGATATTCATTAAAAGATTTACAAGTAGATTATTGTTTTGTTTTTGTTTTTGTGCTTTTATTTGTTTGTTTGCTTGTTTGAAGTAAAATCAACATAAAATATCAGTAAGAAAGCACAAACAATAGTTTAAAATAAATAATAACTATGACTTGAAAATATTACTGCTACAACTGTTTACAATAGTACTCACAACGGATCAACAACACTGTAAAATGAGGATACCAGATTCCAAAACGTACAATTGAATAAATGACCGTATTATCTATATCTACGAAGAGTTGTTATTGTATCACTATCTCTGTAGTATTATCTATTGACTCATGTGTAATGGAGTATTGAGATAGATTATACTTTGTTAAAAACCACCCTAACAAAATATCACAATGGTATTTCAAATTTTCGTCATACAAAATGTAACAATTGTGCGTCCCAACGGACCAACTTGGTTCTGTTGTTAAGAGGATAACATTAAAACAAAATCAACTTATTTTAATTTAGTTTTAGATTTCGTCCTATCTTTTAACAATTTATAATTCAGTGATTTTTTCAAATCGCATTTATCGCAATACACTGAGATGAAAAAAACAGAATCAGATGACTTTAATATATGGAATTCAAGAGATATCCTACATTTTTAAAGCTCTTTATCTTACAATTAAGATCAAAGTCTTTCAAACTAAATATAATACGACAAAGGAACAGCGTTAATTCCCCGTAATGTGTACTACACGTGTCATTTACTTCATACAATAATTCTCTTGACAAAATAATTGTTGCCCACTAAAAAGCTGATGAAGCAATGGTTTCTGGCAGGCAGTGATTTTATTTACGTTAGAACGTTATTTTAATGGCTGTCATAATAAACTAGTTTGATAATTTGGAGTCATCAGTATTAAAGATGGTGACGAATGCTCTTGGGTAACTCGTGGCATTATCAAGATTTCGACTGTAGTTAACAAATAAGTGTCTGTAGTGAAGCTGAATGTATTCGCCCTTTATTCATGTAATATTAGCGATTTGTTTATATAGGTTTAAGCTGCCTATGTAGTAATCAATTTGAGTGTGTGTGGCTTTTGGTAGATTTTAAGTATAAAGTCATGATTATTTTATTGCATACACATTCTTAGGGATCTAAAACTATTACGACGTAACCTACTAAGATCCTCGAACAGGTATCGTATAAAACATGACCCCTTAAAAAGGCCTCCTCTATCAGTTACCTGGACGCGCTGTTCAACTCTGCAGGTCAAGTCCTTGGAACCCTTTCCAGTACCAAGTACTGTCTTGAAAGTTTACACATAAAAAATTGTTCCGCGATATTTAACTTCACTAAATGAATAACAAAGTATAGCTAACAGATTAAGTTTTACACAATAATTCAATTGGTTTTGAAAGTAGGAAACTGATTTATATTTGAACTTTTCAAACAGCATACAACAAAATAAATAAATAAAATGTTTTCATACAGTAACCAATAAACAACAAATATAACTTTTAAACTTTATAGTATAAGATTTTTGTATCCGTTTTATGTAAAAATATATTTAACTTCGATTGGTATTAAAGATGATACTAAATAGCATCAAGTACCAGCTTACAAAATAAATTTAAACATGTAATTATATTTTAGATTCAAATGCAAAAGACAATGAATAGCATAATTAATTTTATTTTTCATTATACTATTTTTAAGGATACGTGTTTGGAAATAAGATGCTAAAATGGTTATAAGTCGTGAGACAATAACGTCTCAGTGTAAACAAAAAATCCAGAACATAAAGGAAACCGAACGAACAAGATCCGAAAGTCAAGGGACAATTACAAAATTAAATCGGATTTAGGGAAACATATCCAATCAAGACAAATACCAAAACCACAAAAACAGAATAAAAAGCATTGGTGAACCCAGGTGCATTAAGAGGTTCCAGACCAGTAAGCAGTCCCTGCATCTAATTAGACACCCGCCAAGATACTCATTGTACGCATAGAAAATTAAAAAATAAACTGAAGTAATCATTTAGTTGGAATATTGTAGACTGTAAAGTATTACTGACATATAACCATACATTTTGAGCGGCGAATTATTCTATAACATGATGTCAGTAAGCAAGGGATCATTCTCTCGAAGTAATTTCAATTTCAAAGCTTAAAGCAGTTATTTTGAAAAGGAAGGCAATACAGTAATTTGATTATATTCCAAACTTTAAGATATACGTTACTTCATATAATAGCAATATTATAATTTTTATATGATTAAGAAATAGGGGACTCGGTGGCCGAGTAGTTAATGTTGTTTATCTACTGTTGATCACGTGGTCTGTAAACACTGAGGTAGCGGGTTCGAATTTCAATGCGGGTAGGGTGTACTCGACTACAATCTAAATTGACAAGGATTTTCAGTTTTCAGTTTTCCTAACGAAGATCGGGGTTCTTTCCAGGTACTCGGCCTTCATCCCTAAAAAACGGCGCCATTATATATACTGAACATCACATTCCCCAGAAATCTACACACTCCGAATGATTCATGGAATCAATTCCATTACTGATGTTGTCAGACATTAACGCAAACTCAGAAATTACTCTGAAATGTCAGTGTCTGTGATTTGGTGGTCAAAAATATCCGTTTTTCAGATTCACTTTTGCGATGCAAAGAGCAAACACAATTTGTAACTGCCAAATTCCCCAACTGACGCCAAATCTTGAAATACAATACAGTTATCTTCTCATTATCTATTCCCTTTGTTATCATACTAGTGTTTGTTTTTCTGAATTGATTGATTGTTTGATTGATTATATGTGTGATTTAAGTGCAGCGAGAAGTATTTCAGCTATATTCAGGGCGCAAACAAGTTAATAAGCAATAAACCAATTCTGGAAGAATGGACAAAAGGACACAAATCTTGATCGGTACTGGAAAAGTATGGGGTATGGGTATGGGTTGCAACGTTAGCCTATTGTTGCGGCTACGACTTCTACAAAAGTGGGCATTATCGTGCAAGACGCGTGGAAGGATTAACCTGTCAACCCTCAACGAGGGAGTCTCCCTTATTCGCCACACGGGACGCTATGGGCAGCTCTGTGAACCCCCACAGTATTGCCTAGTTTTATCAATTTAAATTATTTTGTTTTTACTGTGGGTTACTGTAATACATGCACAATATTCTATGAAAAATTTAATTTTTTAAGATTAAAAGAGCACAGCTTTCGTACACTTGTCAATATAAATATTCCACAATAGCAGTGTTCTTAAGACCTTAAGAAAACAACTTCTCAGGACAAACTAAACCAAAATGTTAATAAATACACATACACACATGTTTAAATCACAAATATACATGTGGCATTACTTAAGTTGGCTATATTTACCTATCTTTGCAAATTTAGTTTTACGACCAAAATTTTTTTCTACACAGATGTATCAACAAAATTATTAAACTAGTATTCGAATATTTTAACAATAATGTAGCATCTTTAGAGACCTGACACATGTCGCTACGGAAATCCAACTAGCAAGTCTAATTTTGTGAAGATCGAATCACGCAAATGCACTTTGCAATACTATTATTTGTCACATACCAGGGGTAGGATCTAGCAGTTGAAGCATTTACAATATTCGTGTATTTTGTTATATTTCTTTCTTACTGTAGGGGGGGGGGGCCACGGTGGCCGAGTGGTCAAGGTAGTTCGTCTACTATTGATCACGTGGTCTGTCAACACTGTGATTGCGGGTTCGATACTCACTTCAAGCACGGTGTACTCGACTCCAATCTTAATTGACAAGGATTGCCAGTTTTCCTACCGCAGGTCCGGGGTTCTCTCTGGGTACTCCGGCTTCCTCCCCCAATAAAAACTGGACGCCATGATATAGCTGATAAATTGCTGAAAGTGGCGTTAAAACACCATTCAAACATTCAAACAAATACTGTAGGAGGCGTCCTAATAATTCTTATATTGAAAATACTCATATCTGGACGTATGTGCCTCCTGTTGAAACATATTCTTAGTATATCATTTATGTTCACAATTGGTTCGTTCTATTTCACTTCTTCACGTACAATATATTAAAAGGTGTACGATACTTGTAAAAAATGATTAAATGAAAGAATTATAGACTGATCATTAGATTGATTAATTCACTCAAGTGCGACGTATTTTATTTAGGACCAGAAACTAAAAGCAATAAATCAATAGGAGAATAAGATGGACTTGTGAGTAGATAAATTAAAAATGCCACTGTCAAAGCATTGCAAGTTGGGTAAGATGATGAAATTTTGTAGCTGCTACATGATCATACTCTTATTGAAATCTATAAATGTTATTTAGCGTTCATGGGGCATATCAATCATCATACACAATCTGGCAAAAACTTATAGGTTGCATTATTTAAAAACTGACGTTACCGATATGATAAAATCATCGCTATCTGTGTTAATGGTCAATTTAAATCAAATATTAAATGGCGGTGAAAATGGAAACAAATTAATCTTATGAACTGAAGAAGTAATTTCCTGTTAAAACTTTTATACTAAAATTAAATCACTCAATTCTAAATTTTTCTTCAAATTTATAATCAACCGAAAACGATGTAAACTGTTTTATATTAAATTCTAGAGTTTTCAAAACTTCTACCAACTAAACTAGAAAATAGGCAACTATTTGTATAATTTTTATTTAAGTTTCCATAAGATAAATCAATAATTTATGTTTTCTTTTCATTTATTACCATTAATAATTATAGAGTTATCTTTTCAATACACTATTATTCCTCCTGTTGAATGTTGCCTAAATGAAGAGGATTTATATAGGCTGTGCTTGCAATCCATTTCTGATTTATCACTGAATTAAATATATTTAAAACAAAACAAAAGAAATAATTAACATTATATTACTTATATGCATGGTTAGATTAGCTATTTTTAACTACTTTTTTTAATTCAAAAGTACCTAATACTTAAAGATGATATACCAACGCTTTATAGCTTGTGTATTAACAGATGCATCCGTTGTTAATCGGTTAGCCACTACATTAGTTTTGACCGATTGATGATTTAGTGAGGTACAATTGGGTGCAGTCCTAACATAACATGCTAGTTAACTTGTATAGTAGAGATTCTGATTGCTTTAAGTTAACTTAGAGCAGAGAATTTGACTGGTTTGAGCAGAAACTTTGACAACCTACGTTAACTTGGGCTGTTCTTTTGTACCTCATATATTTTTGTCCATTTGATAATTTCTGTCTACTGGACAATTTTTGTTACACTTTCTGTTCAATGGACTTATTTCTTTTGACAATTTCTGTCCAATAGACATCTCTTAGGTCGCGGGGTTGATTTTAAATGTGAAATTTGGTTTTTTGACATAGCTAAGGTATCAGGAATGATTTATACGTGTAACATGGTTTTTAATTATATCGCTCAAGTCTCAAGATTGATTTTATATGTGAGATATAATTTTTATTGCATTGCTATGGTCTAATGAATGATTTTATAAATATAGTTTTTAAGTGTATTGCCAGGTCTCGGGATTTATTTTACACGTTAATGGTTTTTAATTGACTTGTTAAAGTCTCAGGGTTGATTTTCTATATGAAACATGGTTTTAATTGCATCACAAAGGTATTTGTAGTGATTTTCTATGAGAAATGGGATATTCAATTACATCGCAAAGGTTTCTGGAGGGATTTTCTGTGTATAATATGGTCATACTTTACATTTTTATGCTCTCACCAGTGATTTTATTTAAGTAAGAGGTTTTAAATTGGGATCTCCTGTATGATTTGTATTTAATTATGGAATGTACGTTAATAAGCATATCATGGGATGAAGACAGCCAAGATTTGAAATATAATTAATGTTATTTTGTTTAAGCGTAAAAGTTAAATGTACGTATTATAAATAGCAATAGTGAAACCGACACAGATACTAATTGTTAATTGTATTATTATTACATTTCGTAAAATAAAATTATTGCAGGTTAGGATTTATACTTTTATACAATTACACGAAAAAAATCAGATTACTTAATAATAATAATAATAATAGTAATAATAATAATAATAATGATAATAATAATGTAGGGAAAACTACAGTTGATTTTAACCACAACGGCTTGCTTTACACATACCGAAGATACAAGATGGCGACCGGAGTAGGAGGCCTGTCCATTGCTCTCCTTATTTTTGGCTTTACTATACGAATTGGGACAATAAATAAGCAAATTAACTTCAATGATAATCAAACAGCAAGTAACTTAGGGTTTTATGCTTGTACAGATGTAACCTTAATTCCTAAATGTGATCTAGGACTTGCACATTTTCTCGTTAAAGAAAAAAGAAATCCCGGTACCCGCCATGACATAACAGGAAGTATTTACACTAAATTGCTAAAAGATACATCGTCGTTTTACCTTTTAATTGTGATTTTATTAGGCGGTGACATCAGTTTGAACCTTGGCCCGGTACTTCATCCATGCGGAATCATTTTAAACCAGTTAGAAAAAACCAACGAGGGATTCAGTGCGAAGGAGTTGGCTGTGAGTTATGGCACCACATAAAATGTATAAACTTGTCAGTTAAAGAATATGACAGACTCTCAATCACATCCGAAAGCTGGCATTGTAAATTGTGTACTCTACCAAACTTTTCCGACTCGTATTTTGAAAATAACAACAATAAGGAATCGAACGCACCCTTACAGATTATTTCCCTTTACATACAGGAAGCACTTCCGATGTAAACAACAGGTCGGACGATATTTTTGAGGAACTGGTAAAACTGAGAAAAGATGAACCAAACAACATATGTGCGTATCTAAACATCAATGGTTATCGACATAAATACGAACATATTGTCGATCTACTTCGGAGAAATGTTAGATGTAATTTTAACAAACCAAAGCAATAAATGTGGAAAACTATGTAACTTCAGCTGTGGTTTAAGTGATATTCATAATATGATTGGTATTCAGTTAAAATGTGAAAGACCAAATAGTAAACCAAAATATAAGAAATGTAGAAGTTTCAAGAATTTTGATCAAGAGTTATTTATGTCGAATTTACATTATGTTAACTGGGATATAAATATAAATGGCAACATCAACACGGAGTATGATAAATTTCATAAGAAACTGTCAGAGGTTGTCAACAAACATGCACCATACAAAGAAAGAAAAATATTACCAAAACAAATACCATACATGAACCAAAACCTAAAATCTGCTGTTTACAAAAAAAGAATGCTGTTTAATAAAGGAGTAGGGCCGATAAGGTCCAAAAATGGCCCCATTTGTAATGTTCATGAAATTTGGTCAGAAATGTGTTTGTGACATGCACTTCATAAAATAACATTAAGTTTTCAGATTTCACTAATGTCAGACTAATATGACGTCATCAAGCTAAGACTTTATAATTACCTAAAATGATAAAAGTACAATATTTTGTCAAAGAGTAATTTATTATAACATCTGTTAGGTAAATTAGTCATTTAAATAATCATTCAAAATAAGTAAATCAAGTTTTATTAAAATGATCTATTGATACATTTCTATATAAATTTCTAGTTCATATTGCAATTACAAAAAATTCAATGTTGCCATGGAAACGGACAAATATAGCTATGTAAATACGCCATTTTCTTAAAAATATCTGTTCTTATACACTAGAAACTTCGTGGTGTTAATTTTTTCTGTAAGGAACTCTTTTTAATAACAACTATTCAAAGTTTTTATTAATTTCTCATATATTTTCGTCTCTAACTTATAATAAATTACACCGGAAATGTCAAACAAGGAAGATCAAATTGGCAAATAAATTATAGAAATTGTTCACTTTTGCTCCCTATGCGAATCCAATACATTCCTTAATCTGAGGAAAAACTTGCACTAAGAACTTACAAACCTTACTGTTTTTATCACAAATCGAGAAGGACTTCATATAGACTAATAAATATTTAAACATAAAAGGATTCGGTAATTGCCCAACTTATTTGAGCCACTGAACTCTAGCACCTAAACGAAATAAATACTTGTATACTTGTATAAACTGTTCCAGATGTTAGTAAATATAGTAAATGCTTTTGAAGGATGTACTAATATTGTTTTTTCATTCATAATACAAATTGTTGCACATATAATAATTTTAAAAATTTCCAACGTGTAGCTCATTATGTACAGTTTACGATATGATTGTAGTGTAAATAAGCAAATGATTTTCCAGTCAACACATTTGTTGATGAATACAACTTCCAACTTGCTACGTATACTAAAATGTAATAAAATAGACATGTTACTAAAACTACAACGTGTTCACTCTTCTATATTTTCGTCATTTTCAAGATCATCACCTGTGTCTGGAACGGGTATATTCTGCGTATCTAGAAGATATTGGCTCCAGTCACGATTGTTCTCAAACGTATTGTCAATATGTCTGCCAAGAGCAAGATACCATATGACTGAGGTAACGTGTGAACAAGTTCCAACAATGCGAGAACCAGACTTACATTGACAGTACCAGCTACAAATCGTGATTTCATTATACAAAATCCATAGTCTATAGCATTTTGAAGATATGTGCCTTGACTGTAATTTAGCGCTAAGAAGATAATCGTGTTGATTTGTAATAAAAACATCGAAATTGCCGTCTCTATCTATGTGTTCCTGAGCATAACTTTTGGCCATTTTCAGTTGATATACACCAATAGTGATGTTTCGTATGTCCTCCTCTGATAGGCGTGGAAAGTTTAAAGTACAGTCAGTTGCATCAATTTTACGCCATTTACTTAAACGTTTGTCTAACCCTTCATTATGAATTCTTTCTTGCAGACTGTTTTTCTGTTTGGATAAGTACATCATCTCCGCTGCAAGTTGCTCATCTGCATCTGTATCTCCTGTTGTTACTGGATTCCAATATTTATTCATAATAGCGCATACTATTTGTACATAATCAGATATATACGGAATCTGACTGTTTGGTAAAACTCGATCCAAATACTTCCAGAGTTTAATCCTCCCGTTGACAGATTCAACAAGCCACCTTATTTTTGTTACTAACCTTGTAGTATTGCTTTCTTCAACAGGAAGCTGTTTTTCACCACGTTTCAAACATGAAGGCATTTCAGTTTTAACACCTAGTTCCGGAAGTAAATCAACTGAATCTACAATCATAATGTCGTCCTCTCTTAGCCAGTCTTTTACTTCCTCTAAGTTATTTTGAATAATGTGGTTCAATATGTTGGCATCATTATTTTTACCGTCACTGTATTAGGGTCCAATAACTCTTACGATGTACCCAGTTGTAGTAACAAATACCATAGGCTTTACTAAGTTGCGGTGTTTATGCATGTTATACGATCTGCGTTGGAATTTAAACTTCGAACTTTTTTGTATATAAATGTATGTTCGGTCCACTACTAATATTGCTGGTTTCAAATAATTACCAAACAGAGATTGTGCTAATGGCCTTGTATGAGTATTGATTACCTCTTCTCGAGAGACATGCTGGAAACCCAAGTTTGATGGTACAAAATGGTCATAAAATACTTTCTAGCTGATGAAACTGAGCGACGGATAGAGTCTTTGCCAATGTTAAAAATAGTTGATAAAAGTTTGTTTGACATTCCTGATTTAAGTTTAGTAAGAAATATTCCAATACATGTTCTCACGGAGCGTAAACTTGAATCTCGTAAATTGCCTTTCAGAATGTTTAAAATTAAGTCATTAAAATTTGTCTTTGAAAGCCCGGTGAGATTTATAATGTCAGAATCGGAGAGACCATTTTGAGAGTTCAAATCTATTCTTCTTTTGCTGTTTCGCAATGTTATGTCTCGGACTTGTGAAAGTAGAAGCATTACTTCTGAACGGTTGAAATCTGTTGTTGTTCTTGTTTATTTGATCAACCACATTTGATGTAAAATTATCATTACATATGACCCGGACAACATCTGGCACCAGACGGCAATATTATAAGTTTTTCTAAAAATATGTTAAATCTGGCATTTGTAGGCACCACAAGAAGCGTAGGAGCTCGTTGTTTTCAAACAATACATTGGTAATGACTTTCTCCTACAGACGGAATTGGTAGTGTTATACTCGGCGGTGATTTACATGGAGTTTTAGTCACATTTCTGCAATAGGTTGCCGGCGGAATATAATCTTCGTCTTGTGTCTTACTTGTTTTTTTTGCTATTCTTCTTACTTATCTCTCTATAACAATTGATTCTACATTTGTTGCAAATAATACCGAGGTTATTGATCTTGCATATGTCCACAAAAAACGTCTGCTGTAATAGTTTTCTGAGTTGTTCGTTGTTGTCACCATCAAGTTTTCGTCTATCATTTGGCTTTGGCACACAGCTATATCTCGAAGACCTCTACAAAATAAAGTTAAAGAAAGCGGTTAGTCAAATGTTCTCACCAAACGTGTAATGAATTAAATGAAAACAGCGTGTAAATACTATAAGATTTTGAGTTTGATCCTGACTTAGGACCAGATGCGTTCGACTCCAACCTATTTGATAAAAAATGCCATTTTATGTGTTGAAGGTCACATATTAAAAAGATATTGTTTTTTGGTCTAAACGGTATAAAACACCACTTTAGGCAATTTTTCAGCTATGTCATTTGGGTCCAGCATTTTTTTTTGCGGGAGGAGCTGAAGTACCCTGTGAAAACCCCCACACTTCAGTAGGAAAATTGGCATTCCTTGTCAATGAAGTTTGGAGTCGAGTACACCCAGCCCGCAACCTTAATGATGATCAGTACTGTAGTCCGAGTCTACAGTTAAAGCGCACGAGTTTGTTTTATTGTGTTTATTATGTCAAATAAGTTTCTGAGAATAAATTAAATAAACTATTAGGTACTTTGCAAAATAGAGTACAAAAATACATCGTTAATATCTCAATTAATATACCTGTATTATATGATTATTTCACGAATTCTACATTTCTAATCAGTGTAGTCTAAATCTTCACTTCAATACATGATCAAACATAACAATCTGGAAGAAAACGAGGTCTATGAGAAATGAAGAGATATTTCAAAGATAAATTATGTACACGCTTATTTATTTAAAAAAACTTAAGAATATCTGATAAACAAAGGATAGAAAATGAATACAAAGTTGCAAATATATATTTTTATCGAAAAAATGATTCAAATGATTCTGGAGAATAATAATTGTCCACTTGAGATTCGAACTCGGGTATTCTGCTTTACAGTATGACGACAAAACGATAGAGGCTACGGTAAACATTACGTGATTTGGTCTGAATATAGTAATAAATATCAGGTTAGTCCAAGAAAAACAGACGATGACTGTTCTGAACATTTTTCAACTTTTTCTCTATAACGAATGATTACAAATTTTTAAAAAATAAATTATTTGCTGAATTATTAGTAAAATCTTTAAAATGTGACTGTATTAAAAACCGTTAAAATGGATGATGATCTAAAGAAAGAGATTAATATTTAAAGTCTTTAAACAAAAAATTGGTGGTTGAAAAAATATTAACTTGCAAAAAATCGGTTTTTGATCGAAAAAAAATATTATAGAAAAAGATGTTCCCATTGAGATCCGAACTCAAGTTTCGCGTTCTGTAGCAGAGCGACTTAACGATAAAGGCTACGATAAACGTCACGTGGTTTTGTCTGATTATAATATATAAATTTCAACAAGTGTACAAACTAAACAGACGATATCTTTGTTAACATATTCTACTATTTTTCTAAGTGGTTTATATGTAACGCGAGGAAACATTAAAAATATTTATTTCAGGTTTCCTCACTTATTTCGTAAAATCTTTTAACTTGTATATAGCTATGTGTTGATAAAAGTGAAGAGATGCTTGTCATGCAACTATCGGCAGTCTAACCAAAAAAAGAGTAAGATGTGCATTTAAAACTTTTAGAATTCATATGTTAATAAGATATAAATTAATTAGTACCTTAATACATATAAGCAAATTGTTTTGATATCGTTGTTGATTTTCTGTAGAGTTGCTACAGACGCCTTTAGCCGCTTGGTTAAATGAAGCTCTTAAAATGGGTGCAGAAGTCCCGCTCTCGATGAAGAACACCACTCACCGCAAAAATCGCGTACTCTGTGAAAAGCAATTATGTAATTTGTATGTGGAAGTAATGTGTATTATACTTACAACAAAGAAAAAGGACATTTTAGGGTCAAATTTATCTGTACTATAGGATCGTTTCAATGGGAACCGCTCAACTCCTAACAAATTCTTACCGCTATTCTTATGGTTTTTAAAAAATTATATATCGTCCACATGCATGTACCAAAAAAAGATTTTTACACAAGATTTATCTTTAATGTATTGATTTATGGTTTCAGTAAAAAGTTGGTACATCCTTGTGGAGGGTGTTAAATTGATGAAAAACGAATGAAAATTGCATGTTTTTCGGCTTTTTTTCGAAAACATGCAGCGTGCAATGGTCGATTATGACGTCACCGCACGTGATAATGCTGAAAACTATTAATATTATAAAAGTACATAAGCCTATCAACATTTTTGTAAAAGATTATGCAAAAATTATTATTTAAAAAATTTAACTAATTTGGGGCCATTTTGTGCCCTTATTGCCCCTACTCCTTTCAATCTAATAATAGTTCTAAATCATGGGAAGCATACAGGAAGCAGAGGAATTATGTAACAAAACTAAAAAAAAACAATCAATTAACAATTATTTTATTGAACGATGCACTGGTGGCCCTAAAGCTAAGGACTTCTGGCCAACAGTCAGACCATTTCTGACAAACAAGGGTTGTGCTTATGATAAAGACACCGTCTTAGTAGAAAATAATAAAATAATAACAAATCAAGATGATATAGCAGAAACATTTAACACCTTTTTTTTGTCAATGTTGCAAACAATATTGGTGATTCAAACATTGAAATAAATAACAAACACCCTAGTATAAAAGCCATTAGAGAACACTATAAATCTGACACCATAAAAAATGTGACAAACTGAACTTTAAACCAGTCGATGAAGCCTTTGTTGCTAAACGTATAAATAGAATAAATATAAAGAAAGCAACTGGAATTGATGGTATATCACCAAAAATACTAAAATGTGCTAAATCAGTTGTAACAAAACCTATTACTGAACTTGTAAATCTGTCTTTATCAAGTGCTACTTTTCCAGACTCGTTGAAAATTGCCCAAGTGGCACCAATTTACAAAAAAACAATATCTTGGAAAAAGGTAATTACAGGCAATATCAAAAATATTTGAAACAGCCATAGAAAATCTAATTTCGAGACCTTTCGGTCAGGCTATGGCTGCCAATCAACTTTAGTAAAGATACTTGAAGACTGGAAAAGGGCACTAGATAACAACAGATATGTAGCAGCCATACTTATGGATCTGAGTAAAGCCTTTGATTGCCTACCCCACGATCTGCTTTTATTGAAATTAAAAAAACTATGGACTAACTGACTCTGCTGTAAATCTTCTGGACAGCTATCTCTCTTACAGAAAACAATGTGTTAAAATTGGCAACAGTCTCAGTAAAATGCTTGATGTATAGAAAGGTGTTGCACAGGGTTCCATACTTGGGCCTGTGCTTTTTTATATTTTCATAAATGACATCTTTCTGTTTGTAAATAAATGTGATCTTTACAACTATGCTGATGACAATACCCTATCTAAGTCTGTGTTATTTCCTCATTAGAAGAAGATAGTAAATCTCTAATCTCATGGTTCTCATTCAACAAAATGCAGGCAAACCCAGAAAAATTCCAGGCCATTGCCATTGGACCCAAAACAAACTTACAAGATACAACATTCAATCTAAATGGTAGCATCATTAAATGTGAGGATGATGTGAAGCTACTTGGTGTTACTATAGACTTTAAACTGGACTTCAACACTCACATCTCAAACATATGTTAAAAAGCAGCTAGACAGTTGAATGTCCTAAAGCGAATTGGCACACACTTAAATAAATTTTCAAAACTCACAATATATCACTCATTTATTATGTCAAATCTTAGTTATTGTCCTTTAGTTTGGCACTTCTGCTCTGAACACAACACTAAAAAATATGAAAAAATACAGGAACGTGCATTAAGATTTATTTATGATGACTATAACAGCTCATACAACACTTTGCTTGAAAAATCTCAACTACCATCACTTAAAGTACGCAGAATGAGAACCATGGCATAAGAGACCTTCAAAATATTGTATAACTCAGGTCCAAAATTTCTTCATGAACTGGTAAATTTTAAAAACAGTTCCTATAATTATAGGTACAAAGGCATAGCTGAACTTTCACGACCAAGAACAACTAGGTACGGTAAGAGAAGCTTTGGATACGAGGCAGCAAGAATCATCTGGCATTCCTTGCCTAATGAGGTAAGGAATACATCAACATTTGGGAATTTTAAAAATTTTATATCTTCATGGTGTTTTTATGAAAATTGTTAATGCAGTGCCTGTCGATGAATGCATTTTCTTGCTGCCCTGTGACCAATGTCTCAAGCCTGTGTCTATGTGTTGCTTTTATTTGTTTTTAGCGCTTTAATCTATTAACCTTCTTGTGCTTAGTTTATGTGCTGTATGTGCTTTTGTTTTTATAATCTTGCTGCTTATAATAACCATACTTTGTTTGTTTTTATGCCTTATATGCTTAAATGCTTTTTATGATTGTATGATTTCTATGCTTATATGCTTGTATGCTTTTTATATCTCTGTAGACGTATGGTTTTAAGTTTTTATTTTATATTTATGTATGTCTGGCGTATAAGCATGTGCTTGTTTTTGTTTAAAAAAAATATTCTGTCGTTTAAAGAGCCCTACAGAGCTCATGTTAATTTGTTACCTTGTATATAATATGAAGACTCTAAATAAAGATGACTTTACTTTACTTTACCGAAATGCGGACGTTTTTTTATAATAAAATGCCGTACATTTCGGCTAGTAAGTTTTCCAGTGAATATTATTAAAAGAGATTTTGACAATTTGGGCGCGAATTAAAATTTGTAACGAAATGATTGAAATCAGAGATTTTAACTCTTTTGTCTTAAAGGACATTTTTCGTCACGTGACAATTGAAAAGCAGCGATTTTAACCGTTTTCGTCCATTTTACCAAAGCAGAGATTTGGAAATGTTTGCCCACTTCACAGTAAAAGAGAATTTGACAATATGTAAGGTACAGATTTGCACTAAATTCTTTCCCGTCAAAGCGGTCAAATTGACTTTTTTTTGCCAAAAAGCAGAGATTTTTTCTCTCAAAAGCAGAGATTTGAACTGGTTTAAGTTACCTTTATGTTATGTTACGACTGCACTTAACTGTAGTGGGTGTTTTAAATGCTGGTTTTGAGAACGAATGACAACTGCAAATGTTTCTTTGAACAATAGTCGAAGATTTTTACTTACTTAGCACAAATATAATAACACTAGGTGTCGTATACACCGAATCAAAAGCGGTGTACCGCATGGCTTAAAACTGAAATTAAAATACTACGACCATGTTTGTTGCAAAAATAAACATAAACTTTAAACTTATTTTAATTCATCAGTGTTATAGGCATTATAATTTTCATACAGTTTCTTTTCTCCCATGGTTTAAATGTGTTATGTTACAGTACTTGAGATTGAAGACGCAACACTTTTATCAATCCGTCAGCGATCCGTCAGCGTTCCAAAATTCGTCACAAATCAGTTATCAATCAGTCAGATCAGTCAAATCGTTCCCAATCCGTCAGATCGTTCCCAATCCGTCCATCCGTCAATTGACGGATTTGGAACGATTTGACTGATCTGACGGATTGATTTGGACTGATCGCTCCAATCCGTCCATTCAACTTCCGGTTAGTAAAATAATATTTCGAAATGTGAAAATTCGTTTCACTCGCAAATATTAGAAGTATAAAAATGTCAACTGTTATGTCCTCATTGATGGATCGTTTTATCTAATATTAAGGCTAAAACTGGTCTAAAGGTATTAATAAAAAAATGGAAATTCCCCCAATCTATTACTAATGCATCTGTGACGAAATATAAACATTACATAGTGTAACAAAATAATTAAAACAAAGTAAATTTAAAAACGCACACACACAATGACTTTAAAAAAGCATCTCGCGTGCCAAGTTGCACGTCCGTATTTTGAAAGCGGAAAACGTCTAGTCTAAAGTTATAAATGATAAATTGAAATCCCCCCCCTAAAAAAATCTATCACTAATGCATCTTTGACGGCATATAAACATCACATAGTGTCATTTTATTAAAAACTATTTAAAAAAAGAAATGAAAAAAAACACACACACACAATAAATTCAAAAAATATTTGACCTCGCATGCCAAGGCGTACATCTCGTATTTGTCTTCGAAAAGTTTTAAAGCGGAAAAAGCGAGAAACACGAAAAACGTGAAGGCGAAATCGTAACATTTTACCACTTCGCCTTTTCGCGTTAGCATTATATGTATGTTTGAAGTTTGTTTAACACCATTTTTTTTAAATTATATTAGTTTATTTAATATGACGTCGAGTGTTTATTGGGAAGAGCTGGAGTACCCAACGAAACAGCAAAGTTTCGACAGGAAAACTGGTGCTCTTTGCAAATTTATAGGGATGTGTCGAGCACACCATCTCGCTGTAAGGATCAAACATACAACTTGGTGATCAATAGTAGGTTACTGCTACCTAAACCTCTGAGGTCGTGGTTTTTTTATTGTAAACGCTTAAAAAGATCATTTGTCGTGGTTTGATCAGTTTTTTTTCTTTGCCACAGTTCCTATGAATTCCGGTGTATAATACTGAATAAGATTAACGACAAAAGCGAAAACATCTATTTATATATTTTATTAACTACCCCATAGTGTCACATGAATTTACACAGAAGTAAATAAAGAATAAACTTATGTGCGACAGTTCCTAAAAATTCCACTGTATAATACTGAATAAGATTCACGACAAAAGCGAAAACATCTATTTATATATTTTATTCACTATATATCTCACTGTGTCACATGAATTTACAGAGAATTAAATCTCAAATAAAGAAGAAGGGGCCTCGTTGGCCGAGTGATCAAGGTAGTTCGTCTACTATTGATCACGTGGTCTGTCAACACAGAGATTGTGGGTTCGATTCTCACTGCAGGCAGGGTGTATTCGACTCCAATCTTAATTGACAAGGATTTTCCTACCGCAGGTCGGGGTTTTCTCCGGGTACTCCGGCTTCCTCCCCCAATAAAAACACCATTCATACAAACAAACAAATAAATAATAAACTACTGTGCCACAATTCCTAAGAATTCCGGTGTATAATACTTAATACGATTTACGACAAAAGCGACAGCATCTATTTATATATTTTATTCACTATCTCATTGTGTCACATGATTTTACACAGAATTAAATCTCAAATGAAGTTTAAACTACTAATAGCGTTTGTATATCGAAGCTTATGAGTTAAAAATGGGAACATGTAAGCGTGATACGAAAATCAATTCTGCTTTCGCATTTTAGCCGTCGTAATTGTTTATTTTACGATTTCTTTTAAAGTCATTCCACAATTAACGATATATAAGTATAAATGGTTTCCTTTAAATTAGGAAGTACTTGAAATTGGTTGATAGGTTTAACAGAGCTGCCCAGCGCGTCCTCAGCTGGCGGATATGGGATGTTCTCCCGTTATTTATATATATATATATATATATATATATATATATATATATATATATATATATATATATATATATATATATATATATATATATATATATATATTGTGGGGGGGATGGGGGGTGGGGTGGGGGTGGTTCAGGTCATATTAAAATTGCCGCGAACCATAGTGACATGTTTAGAGAGTGTCACGCTCCTTGTACGAAAAAGTAAATCTTACTCCCCAACCCATGCCCCATATTTTTCAAAATTGCCCTTTTGTCCATCTTTCTATAATTGATTGAAGGAGCCGAGTAGTGATGTTAGTTCATCAACTATTGATCACGTGGTCTGTCAACACTGAGGTTTCGTGTTCAAATCTCACTGCAGGCAGGGTGCACTCGACTGAATTGAAAGGGAGCCAGTTTTCCTACTGGAGGACGGGTGTTTTATCCGGGTACTCCGGTTTCCTTCTCAAATAAAAACTGGACGCCATAATATAGCTGAAAAATTGTTGAAAGTGGATTAAACAATATTTAAACAAGCAAACAAATCTAATTGATTTATATTTAACTTATTCTCGTCATGAATAGAGCTGAAATACTCTCGCTGAAAGAAAAGCAAACAATCAATCAATACAATAAGTTATTGTTTAAATTAAATGACACTCTTTTAAAGGTAAGTTTTGAAATGGTTCTGTTTCATCGATATGACACTGTAATGACAATGTTAAGACCTAAACAATTTATAACGTTTTTTTAAACAAATTACTATTTCGTACTGAAACATGTGTCTATCTGTAACACATTTTTACGCTTAACCTCAGTATTCGCAGACAATTCTCACCGGCGTTATTGGGGCCTAGGTGGCTGATTGGTTAGTCATCTACTAGTTGTCACATGCCTGTCAACAGGTTGTGGATTTTCGAACGATTGCAGATAGGGTGCCCCCAGTTCCACTTTAATTGACAAAAGACTGTCGGTTTTTTTACCTGTACTCCGGCTTTCTCCCACCCCACCCCCAATAAAAAATGGACGCCATGAAACAAATGGAACAATCCAGCGTAATTGTATGTATACTTTTTAAAACAAATTTTATTGCCTGTCCAAGAATTGCTGTATATTTTACAATACAACTTTTGCTTAGTAAACAATGCGTTTTGATTGACAATGATTGTTTAACAGTTGAACAATTGTTATACACAACAGTTTTATAATTGTATTTAAAATGTTGTATACAAAATAAAAACACGCAGGCATACATTTAAATAACTAATAATGATGTCAAAAAGAGGCCACGTTCTTTCCTAAATGTGAAATAAATCTGTTACTAATTCGGGGAGTCGGGTCGGCTTAATATATGACAAAAAATATACATGTCACAGGTCGCAAAACATCACGAGTCGCGGGAATAAAAAAAGAGAATCAATAATGGATTACGAAAAAAAACATTTACCCTTAGTTACTGATATGCCTTAAATAGAAGTTTTTTGAAGGTTTACAGGACTCGGTTCCCAGATATGTCCTGCTTTAAAGAAATGTGCTTAATTATATAATATAAAGAAAAAAAAATTCTTTAAATATGTTTATTTATTCATTTAGAACGAGACATTGTATTAACAATTCTTTTAAACGCATGTTTTTATTTTATTGTAAAAAAGGTATAATAAATGCATATATTATAAACAAATGACGCAGAATCCGTTTTATCTTTAAATTATTAATTTATACTAATCCGTCAATAAACTAACTGATTTATGGATATAATTAAATGACGGATTCTGGATCGCACTGATTGGACTGATCGCTGACGGTTACCAAGGTAATGACGGATTCATAATTTTGGACGGATGTCGTCATAATCAATCAGTCAGCGATCCGTCAGCGTTCCAAAATCCGTCAGCAATCAGTTATCAATCAGTCAAAGTGTTGCGTTTACGGGTACAAGTACTGTAAATGTCGCCTTATCGGTGCTGTACTAAACTCCACAGGGGCCTCGGTGGCCGAGTGGTCAAGGTAGTTCGTTTACTATTCTTCACGTGGTCTGTCAACACTGAGATTGCGGGTTCGATTCTCACTGCAGGCAGGGTGTACTCGACTCCAATCTTAATTGACAAGTTTTCCTACCGCAGGTCGGGGGTTCTCTCCGGGTACTCCGGCTTCCTCCCCTAATAAAAACTGGACGCCATGAAATAGCTGAAAAATTGCTGAAAGTGGCGTAAAACACCATTCAAACAAAAAAATCAAACTAAACTCCACCTTACAGTACTGGCTATTGAATTGTTTTGGGCTACTACCTGGACTCAGTGGACAAAACAGTGGGCTCGTGTCGTGTTCCATTAAAATGACAAGTTTACATAAATGGATATAATTTATTAGACGTGTCTTTTACGTAAGCATATAGGATCGAATATTTACTTGTTAATCAGGACAATTAGGGTGTATCTATATATTATTTGTTATTTGGTAAATTAGTTAAACACATAACAGGGTAAACATATACCCGCCAATGTATTCACACTAATGTCCAATAAACAGTCCAGAAATACTTTATATCGTTAAAACGTTTTGTTTCTTTGTTTGAACGGAAATCAAGGCCACTTTCATCAATTTGGTAGGAAACTTGGAAATTCTTGTCAATTTAGATTGGAGTCTCTCACACTCTCCTTGTAAGAGAAAATGACTAACTACCACAACTACTCGGTCACCGATGCCACTGTTGTTAAAAAATCAAACACTAACCCCACACAATATTTTTATTCACTCAAAGGCAGGACAACGATATGTAATATCTGGTAGAAATGAAGACGGTTATTTTATCTGACATATGTGATATTCATTACTAATTGTGGGTAATTCGATTTCAAAATTAATTTCTTTTCTGTAATGTATAAAATCTGATCTTGTCATACACTGTCGATCTTGGATAGGTGGATAATGTGAAAAGGTTGTTTTATGAACAATTATTGGGGCCTATAATTTTCACACGTTTTATTTCAAAAAACAACCTATACGTCTTTTTTTTTTGGTGTTTTTGGTCAGTTAACTTCTGTAAAAATATTCTAAACTTTTCATCATCAGAGTGCGGAAACTTTGTGCTCGACTCTTTAACTGACAAGTATTGCCACTTTTACTGGAACAAGTCTGTGGTTTTCATCATGTACCCCGGATTCCTCCATCAAAAAAACTGGGTGTCGTGATATGACTGAACAAATGCTGAAAGTGGCATTAAATTGCATTAAAACACACAAACAATCATTATAAGATAACCGTGTCTTTTAACCGTGTCACTTATCACTATAATGCAATGGTTCTTTAGTCTTTAAACAGACGTAAAAGGCCTCACCAGACATTTTATTTTTTGCATATTTCAGCACGTAGTTATTTTCAGGAAAGGCATACCTCACTCTTCGATTTACTATAGTAAAATTCTTCAACCTCTCCAAGAAATATACAGTCGATTTTCCCAATGAAATAAAAAATTCTTCACACTGCCCCCAAGACATTAAATACGTTGGAAAGTAAACCATTTGTTATCTTTCTTTCAGAGACGTTTTTAACCTTTATTTCGAGCAATATGATACAACAAATCGTTCTTGTATATGTTCGTTGTGTTTATAGATACCCATACGTCGGACTTTCCTGTTTAATTTGCCAGGAAAAACATTGTTGACCTTTGTTTCAATGAATCAGTTCATCCAGTACATACTTGCTCTGTTCCTTCAATATCTCGTTATTGTGTATCTTTGCTTGTTGAAATTCTACATAATGTCAAGTAGGCTGAAAAAGGTAACAATTAATACAAATAGTTGCGTCAATCCCGGAAACGGAAGTGGTTTAAACTTAATATTTTGAGGCTTCGTCAGTTTATTTTTACTACAAACCATACAAAAGCAAAAATAAAGCAACAATAATATCAACATCGATTGAAAATGGCTTCAATTTAAGCTACATTCTGTGTCAATTAACTGATTATGTATGGTTTGCTACGATTTCGTTGTTTGGTAATTAACGAATAAGACGAACAATTATATGGTATTTGTATACAAAAAAATTTTTAATTAGTGGAATGTTTATCTAGTACATTAATGTAAGGCGGTTATTATGACTATTATCTTAACAGCAGATCTACGGTTTGTTCCTGTAGAAACCGAAAACAAAAAAGATACGAGGAAGTTTGTTTTTGGTAACGATAGGCGTCGTTAATATAGAAAATTATTGATATGCTGTAGATCTCATATGTGAGGTTGCCAGATTGAGCTCGACCTTTTGAAGGGTAAGCTCAGTTTATTTAAACATTAATTTACAAAATATAGCTGAAGATTTAAGAATTACTTACAACAATAACCTTTATTTACCCTCTTTTATCTCTTCTTTTAAGCTCAAGAATATAGCGGAATAGTTTGAATTTGTTTTGTTAAACTAAAAGGTCATTTTAGGACAAATGCGATAATTTTACTTTGCCTATTTTAAATTTTCTATTTTCGTGTTGCAACATACCAGCCGCAATGGCATTTGTAGTATATATTTTCAAATTAAATACGTAAGTTCGCTTCACCCTGTTTAATTGGTTTTGTGTTGTTTGCCTCCTTGCTTTGTTGTTACCCCTCTTCAATTTAACCCTACTTTTCTCTATTCTTGCGTTATCGTATCTATTATTATTCCATATCGGTCTCTATATATATTCCTAGGGTGCAATAGTACAGGTTTATCTAAGACTGCACATGTGTGAACTAAATGGAGCTTAGGATGACCTTTTCGATATCTGTCTGTGTCCAATCGCGCGACACAAATCGGGTCTCAGAAAAAAACCTTCTGATCCATATCGTTTGGGATAACAAGGCGGAAATGAAGTTTAATTTTACATACAATTATAAAGGTGAGATAACCTACTGTCACTGCCCCCTATTTTCGCTAATAATGAAATGACTACAATCTGTAGATCATAATGTTTCTTCAAAGGTACATTATCCATTCTTACAGAAAATCAATATAACTTTCTTTTCTTATCATTTAAAGTTATAATATGTCCCATACTAAAATATGCCAATTGTAGTTGCCTGCTAAAATCGGTATGTTTTCATTATTTCGAACACCATTTTAAATATGAGCGGGCGCGTGTACCACGAAGATATTTGTGTGTGTTATTTGTTGCAAAAACAGCTTTCAATTTTTAAAATATATTTGTGGAACACGCGTCCGCTCACTTAAAAAAAATTAATATTTTGTCGCGTGATTTTTGTACTGTTCAACAAAGTATTTAAGCCTACAACCTTACCGGTGTTGCATTTCCGAATGTGCATATACATCTATTAATGCTGGTAATAGTTGAACATCGTTGACAAACTTAGAAATGTGTAAAAAAAAATCAACATAGCGATAAATTAAGTCAATTTTCTAATATGTAACAATTTAAACGTTTAACAGTGACGAAACAGCTAAATTTTGATAATAAAATACATCCATCAGGCATTGAAATAATTTTATATTCCAGATTGATTAAAGTCTCGAATGATCGTGTCTATCAGCGTAGCTTTTTTATAATATTTAAAGAGGCAAAACTGTGAAAAAAATTAAGTTGCAGAATTTAATCGTCCGAAAGAGGAATATGTAAAAAGGCAATTAGTGCACAGACGGTTGAAATAAATAATTTTACCACTATTAATAGAGAAAGTGGAAGATATTTATAACATGCGCGTAATCACCGGATGGGCAAACATGAGAGAATTTCAAAGGTAGAAGTAATGTAAAGAATTTTGTTTGTTTAACTCGTTTAATACACACGCGTAAACAACAAAATGGGGACATCGGTGGTCGAGTGGTCAAGGTAGTTTGTCTACGATTGATCACGTGGTCTGTCAACACTGATGTTGCGTGTTCGAATCTCACTGCGGGCAGGGTGTACTCGACTCCAATCTTAATTCACAAGGATTGCCAGTTTTCCTACCGAAGGTCGGGGGTTCTCTCCGGGTACTCCGGCTTCCTCCCCCAAGAAAAACTGGACGCCATGACATAGCTGAAAAATTGATGAAGGTGGCGTTAAACATCATACAAACAAACAAACAATAAACAACAAAATAAAAAGACTGTTCCAGACATTGTTATTCATGAAAAAAGCTTTAGAGATTACATCTTAATATGTCTAAATAGATGTTTAGTAACACCATTTTAATTTTTTTCACGTAATAGTTATAAATGGTATAAATGGTATGAAAACGGGTGTTATCGATGAACGAAAATATCACGTCAGTAATTTGACGCATAAATAGGTCTTATTTTCGTAAGAAAACGTATGTGCGTCTATGGCGTAACTGGTTAGCTCGCAGATTGCGTTTTAGAACGCGAAACACTGGTTCGACTCCCGACCGTTTCCTCTTTTTTAATCTACTTTCATTTGTCACATTTTAAAGAAAGTTTCTATGATAAATGATAATGAAGTGTCTGAAAATTGAATATTTTAAAGAACACAATTAGTCCGTAAAAGGTTGAAAAAAAATGTGTCTAATTGTCTAAACTAATACCGAAAGTTTACAAAACGTATTACATGCGCGGAACACGTCTGCAATATGACAGTGCCGTAGGCAAGATTTTACTCTTCAGTGTACGTATAACATAAGTCATGAAATTTTATTACTTTTGTTTTCTCAAGTCAGGTTTGTGATGTTTTTTTTTGGCAAAATAAGAAGAAGAAAAATCTCTGTGTGTATCAGGCGTTTTTGCTTAACTCGTAGCTTCGCGAATCGATGTTTCAAACTCCGATTGTCTATGTTTATTTTCTATTGTGCATGCTTTTATTAAGAGGAAACGTTTTTAAAATATATATATAACAACAAAAGACAAATACTATAATATACAATATATGATAGTTTTATTGAAAATACGAATTACGCAGTACTAATATATAATAGTTTTATTGAAAATACGTATTACGCAGTACTTGTACGTAAATACATATTTTAGGTATAAATACATACAATTTTACGCATTTGTAATCCGACCTTTCCCGGATTCGGACACAATGTTACCTAGAACCTAGCGCGATCCAATTTAGAATTTCGAACTTTAGCTGGCCAGTTGTATGTAATCCCGCCAGATAATTGGATTTCTGTAATTTTGAGGCAATATTTCAACCGCTTGACCGGTGTGGAAAATATAGTTCTCGTCACTAATGAATTTGCTGTTCTCAGCAGCTGACTGGTTTAAAATAATAACGTCATAATAAGAACTCATGACGTCATAAACAAAACACCTTCCATTTACCGCGTAGTCGTCATGAACGTAAAATTGAGGTTGGGAGAATTTGTACTTCATTTCGCAAATTTACTACTTTTAAAATCAGAGAAACAGAATCTTACATGAGTACTCTTTGATTATTGGATTTCTCCAATCTCGATTGTTAAATTATAGAAATTTATAATTATCTAATTTTAAAACTATCTCGATTGGAGAAATCCGAAAATCCACTCGTACCAATGTAAGATCCTATCGTATCATAGAAACTGTCAGAAAAGATAATCCACAAAATTAATCAAAGTCCAAGAAACTGGCAAACTACATAACCAACAACCACAAATGTAGTAATTACAGCAATGGTCCTGACTTGGTAAAGGAATTTCAAAAGAAATGATGGGATAAACCAGGTTGTATTGCATGCAAAACCTCCCGCTTCAGGAATAGTAATATACAAATGTGAAGTTTGTTTCAATATCAATTTCACAGTTAGGGGACTACGTTAAAGTTATTAGAGTTCGGTCAGTTTCTGACTTCTGTTGTAACTATGCATGGTAGGATAAATATGTTGCATGGCATGGTTCCTGATGAATTTATATAAAATTATAAAAAATATGACAGACATATAACCTTAGTATCAAATATATTTATTAATTGTTCAAACACAAAGTTTTCAATATAACGAGTTCGGTATAGGCAAAATTAATAAAAATTAAATCTTTAACAAGGGGGGTAATTCTGACTAAAATATATATTTTTATTACTTTTTTAACAGTTTTTTACCAACAAAAAAATTGAAACCTAGACAGCCCTTATTTAAAATTACTATCTATCTGTATCTTCTATCATTAATATTGTGATTATTTAAATTTGACGAAAAAGTATTGATTACCAAGTTTTTGTTTAGACAAGCTTGTAATTCTCAAAACAAAGATTTTTGCATGAGAAAAACATTCTTGTTTGCGAGAAAAAATTTTTCTGTATTGACTTAAACCAGAAACTGCCTGTGACACGTATCTAGACATCTTAACATTTAATATATGATGAGCAGAACAGATGTTAATTTACGGAAACCATCTTCAAATTAGAGCTGAAAAAATAGCCTATAGATTTGGAAAGCATGGAAGCACGTGAAGTGTATCGCGCATGCGCATGATAGCACCAAAATAAAACATATTTTTAATGATATCTCTGTATGGTAGCCAGACAACTCGGACCGGGACAAATCGGCCCGATATTCGAGACAAGTCGGCCCGGTTTATAGGACAACTCGGACCATCAATCAAATGTGAAGTTTTATTTGAATTTTCATCTGATTTTACCAATAAATCTTGAATTTGTTGTGGGTCAGTGTCTTTTTTGTTTTTGAAACAAGGTGCAGCTGTTTCAGTAAATAAAAAAAAGATAAGTTTTATATATACCCTTCATTGCCTTTATTACGTTAACAGTTAACATTAACAATTATATTCAGACGAGATATCTGACATAGAAAAGTAAATCACTGATGGAACACATGGAGTTGTCTGAGTATGGAATAGTTAGAGCTTTGTATGGAATTGTCTGCTCAACGGTCTCGGAAATTCTGGTACTCTCGACAGCTGGTCGTGGGACAAGGGTGGCGCACGTTTAGCAGAAGAATGTAACCCGTCGGTTAAGTTCCTTCTGTTCTTGGTAATCTTTCTGCTGGGTCAAACAAATGCATGTCCTGTGAAAGAACTTGTCACAGCAATAACATAGTAGGGACTCTTGACGAGGTCGAATGACAGAAGAACACCGTTTGCAGTTGTCTGAAATTGTGGCTTTGCCAAGCTAACATCAACAGAAGTCGCTGCTAAATTACTTCTCGTTATCAATTACACATATAACTACAAAACAGTTCCTTAGTAGCTAAGCAAGATTGGAAACTGTCAAACATAGCTTGCCACAAAATTGACCTGGGGAAAGTTATACTAGTACTAGAAGCCGTCAAAAAGCAAGCTAAATACAGTATCGAACATAATATCAGGAGATATATACCGTAATTTAAAGCAAAATATCCGGGTTTTGTAAGTAACATAGCGTAAACCAATACTTATAAAAATAACAAGAAGGCGTACAGAAGTGTTTGGTTGTAAAATACACAGAATATAAGCAAATCATAATTATAATACAGCACACCATTACAAAGTATAGCTATCAAATATACGGTGGCGACCTGACTAAGATTTATTAGTAAATGTCGCCTTATCGGTGCTGTACTAAACTCCACAGGGGCCTCGGTGGCCGAGTGGTCAAGGTAGTTCGTTTACTATTCTTCACGTGGTCTGTCAACACTGAGATTGCGGGTTCGATTCTGACTGCAGGCAGGGTGTACTCGACTCCAATCTTAATTGACAAGTTTTCCTACCGCAGGTCGGGGGTTCTCTCCGGGTACTCCGGCTTCCTCCCCCAATAAAAACTGGACGCCATGAAATAGCTGAAAAATTGCTGAAAGTGGCGTAAAACACCATTCAAACAAAAAAATCAAACTAAACTCCACCTTACAGTACTGGCTATTGAATTGTTTTGGGCTACTACCTGGACTCAGTGGACAAAACAGTGCGCTCGTGTCGTGTTCCATTAAAATGACAAGTTTACATAAAGGGATATAACTTATTAGACGTGTCTTTTACGTAAGCATATAGGATCGAATATTTACTTGTTAATCAGGACAATTAGGGTGTATCTATATATTATTTGTTATTTGGTAAATTAGTTAAACACATAACAGGGTAAACATATACCTGCCAATGTATTCACACTAATGTCCAATAAACAGTCCAGAAATACTATATATCGTTAAAAGGTTTTGTTTCTTTGTTTGAACGGAAATCAAGGCCACTTTCATCAATTTGGTAGGAAACTTGGAAATTCTTGTCAATTTAGATTGGAGTCTCTCACACTCCTTTAAGAGAAAATGACTAACTACCACAACTACTCGGTCACCGATGCCACTGTTGTTAAAAAATCAAACACTAACCCCACACAATATTTTTATTCACTCAAAGGCAGGACAACGATATGTAATATCTGGTAGAAATGAAGACGCTTATTTTATCTGACATATGTGATATTCATTACTAATTGTGGGTAATTCGATTTCAAAATTAATTTCTTTTCTGTAATGTATAAAATCTGATCTGGTCATACACTGTCTTGGATAGGTGGATAATGTGAAAAGGTTGTTTTATGAACAATTATTTGGGTCTATAATTTTCGTTCTCACTCCCGTTTTATTTAAAAAAACAACCTATACGTAATTATTTCTTTTTGGTCAGATTACGTCTGTTAAAATATTCTAAACTTTTCATCATCAGAGTGCGGAAACTGTGTGCTCGACTCTTTAACTGACAAGTATTGCCAGTTTTACTGGAACAAGTCTGGGGTTTTATCATGTACCCCGAATTCCTCCATAAAAAAAACTGGATGTCGTGATATGACTGAACAAGTGCTCAAAGTAGCACTAAATTGCATTAAAACACACAAAAAATCATTATAAGATAACCGTGTCACTTATCGCTATAATGCAATAGTTCCTTAGTCTTTAAACATACGTAAACGGCCTCACCAGACATTTTATTTTGTGCATATTTGAGCACGTAGTTATTTTCGGGAAAGGCATACCTCACTCTTCGATTTACTGTGGTAAAATTCTTCAACCTCTCTAAGAAACATACAGTCGATTTTCCCAATGAAATAAAAAATTCTTCACACTGCCCACTAGACATTAAATACGTTGGCAAGTAAACCATTTTTTTTCTTTCTTTCAGAGACGTTTTTAACCTTTATGTCGAGCAATATGATACAACAAATCGTTCTTGTATATGTTCGTGTGTTTATATAAAGACATACGTCGGACGTTCCTGTTTAATTTTCTAGGAAAAACATTGTTGACCTTTGTTTCAATGAATCAGTTCATCCAGTACATACTTGCTCTGTTCCTTCAATGTCTCGTTATTGTGTATCTTTGCTTGTTGAAATTCTACATAATGTCAAGTAGGCTGAAAAAGGTAACAATTAATACAAATAGTTTAGTCAATCCCGGAAACGGAAGTGGTTTAAACTTAATATTTTGAGGCTTCGTCAGTTTATTTTTACTACAAACCATACAAAAGCAAAAATAAAGCAACAATAATATCAACATCGATTGAAAATGGCTTCAATTTAAGCTGCATTCTGTGTCAATTAACTGATTATGTAGGGTTTGCTACGATTTCATTGTTTGGTAATTAACGAATAAGACGAACAATTAAATGGTATTTGTATACAAAACCATTTTAGTGGAATGTTTATCTAGTACATTGATGTAAGGCGGTTATTATGACTATTATCTTAACAGCAGATCTACGGTTTATTCCTGTAGAAACCGAAAACAAAAAAGATACGAGAAAGTTTGTTTTTGTTAACGATAGGTGTCGTTAATATAGAAAAGTATTGATATGCTGTAGATCTCATAGGTGAGGTTGCCAGATTGAGCTCGACCTTTTGAAGAGTAAGTTCAGTTTATTTAAACATTAATTGACAAAATATAGCTGAAGATTCCAATAGTCGTCACACCTAGAATTTAAGAATTACTTGCAACAATAACCTTTATTTGCCCTCTTTTATCTCTTCTTTTAAGCTCAAGAATATAGCGGAATAGTTTGAATTTGTTTTGTTAAACTAAAAGGTCATTTTAGGACAAATGCGATAATTTTACTTTGCCTATTTTGAATTTTCCATTTTCGTGTTGCAACATACCAGCAGCAATGAGATTTGTAGTATATATTTTCAAATTAAATACGTAAGTTCGCTTCACCCTATTTAATGGTTTTGTGTTGTTTGTCTCCTTGCTTTGTTGTTACCCCTCTTCAATTTAAACATACTTTTCTCTATTCTTGCGTTATCGTATCTATTATTATTCCATATCGGTCTCTTTATATATTCCTAGGGTGCAATAGTACAGGTTTATCTAAGACTGCACATGTGTGAACTAAATGGAGCTTAGCATGACCTTTTCGATATCTGTCTGTGTCCAATCGCGCGACACAAATCGGGCCTCAGAGAAAATTCTTCTGATCATGTCGTTTGGGATAACAAGGCGAAAATGAAGTTCAATTTTACATACAATTATAAAGGTGAGATAACCTACTGTCACTGCCCCCTATTTTCGCTAAGAATGAAATGACTACAATCTGTAGATCATAATGTTTTTTCAAAGGTACATTATCCCTTCTTACAGAAAATCAATATAACTTTCTTTTCTTATCATTTAAAGTTATATGTCCCATACTAAAATATGCCAATTGTAGTTGCCTGCTAAAATCGGTATGTTTTCATTATTTCGAACACCATTTTAAATATGAGCGGGCGCGTGTACCACGACGATATTTGTGTGTGTTATTTGTTGCAAAAACAGCTTTCAATGTTTAAAATATATTTGTGGAACACGCGTCCGCTCACTTAAAAGAATTAATATTTTGTCGCGTAATTTTTGTACTGTTCAACAAAGTATTTAAGCCTACAACCTTACCGGTCTTCCATTTCCGAATGTGCATATACATCTATTTATGCTGGTAATAGTTGAACATCGTTGACAAACTTAGATAAAAATGTGTAAAAAAAAATTAACATAGCGATAAATTAAGTCAATATTCTAATATGTAACAATTTATACCTTTAAGAGTGATGAAACAGCTAAATTTTGATAATAAAATACATCCATCAGGCATTGATATAATTTATATTCCAGATTGATTAAAGTCTCGAAAGATCGTGTCTTTCAGCGTAGCTTTTTTATAATATTTAAAGAGGCAAAACTGTTAAAAAAATTAAGTTGCAGAATTTAATCGTCCGATTGATTGATTGATTGATTGGATGTCTGCTTTACGTCCAGCGAGCAGTATTTCAGCTATATTCAGGACGGTAACAAGTTAACAAACAATAAATCAACGGAAAGTGGGGGTGGGATGGATCACAGGGAATACAATTTTGACTGCCAATGGAAAAGTGTTGAGTTTTGGGTAGGGGCGGAAAATTTAGCCTTTTGTAGCGGCTACAATGAGCCTACTCTTTTTCGAAATCTTCAAAAGGGGTCTTTATCGTGCAAGGAGCGTGGCACTCTCCAAACACGTTACCCACTACGGTCAGCCTTTCCGTATTATCACCCGACAACTCCCCAACGAGAGGGTCTCCCCTATCCGCCACCAGGGGACGCGCTGGGCTGCTCTGTGGGTCGAGCACTGAGAACCCTCCCAGTATGGTCCCAGCTTAATCGTCCGAAAAAGGAATATTGAATATGTAAAAAAGGCAATTAGTGCACAGACGGTTGAAATAAATAATTTTACCACTATTAATAGAGAAAGTGGAAGATATGTATAACATGCGCGGAATCACCGGATGGGCAAACATTAGAGAATTTTAAAGGTAGAAGTAATGTAAAGAATTTTGTTTGTTTAACTCGTTTAATACACACGCGTAAACAACAAAATGGGGACATCGGTGGCCGAGTGGTCAAGGTAGTTTGTCTACTATTGATCACGTGGTCTGTCAACACTGATGTTGCGTGTTCGAATCTCACTGCGGGCAGGGTGTACTAGACTCCAATCTAAATTGTCAAGGTCGGTGGTTCTCCGGCTTTCTCCCCCAATAAAAACTGGACGCCATGACATAGATGAAAAATTGCTGAAGGTGGCGTTAAACATCATACAAACAAACAAACAATAAACACCAAAATGAAAAGACTGTTCCAGACATTGTTATTCTTGAAAAAAGCTTTAGAGATAACATCTTAATGTCTCTAAATAGATGTTTAGTAACACCATTTTAATTTTTTTCACGTAATAGTTATAAATGGTATAAATGGTACAAAAACGGGTGTTATCTATGAACGAAAATATCACGTCAGTAATTTGACGCATAAATAGGTCTTATTTTCGTAAGAAAACGTATGTGCGTCTATGGCGTAATTGGTTAGCTCGCAGATTGCGTTATAGAACGCGAAACACTGGTTCGACTCCCGACCGTTTCCTTTTTTTAAATCTACTTTCATTTGTCACATTTTAAAGAAAGTTTGTATGATAAATGATAATGAAGTGTCTGAAAATTGAATATTTTAAAGAACACAATTAGTCCGTAAAAGGTTGAAGAAAATGTGTCTAATTGTCTAAACTAATACCGAAAGTTTACAAAACGCATTACATGCGCGGAACACGTCTGCAATATGACAGTGCCGTAGGCAAGATTTTACTCTTCAGTGTACGTATAACATTAGTCATGAAATTTTATTACTTTTGTTTTCTCAAGTCAGGTTTTTGATGTTTTTTGGCAAAATAAGAAGAAAAATCTCTGTGTGTATCAGGCGTTTTTGCTTAACTCGTAACTTCACCGCGTATCGATGGTTCAAATTCCGATTGTCTATGTTTATTTTTTATTGTGCATGCTTTTATTAAGAGGAAACGTTTTAAATATATATATATATATATAACAACAAAAGACAAATACTATAATATACAATATATAATAGTTTTATTGAAAATACGAATTACGCAGTACTTGTACGTAAATATATATTTTAGGTATAAATACATATAATTTTACGCATTTGTAATCCGACCTTTCCCGGATTCGGACACAATGTTACCTAGAACCTAGCGCGATCCAATTTAGAATTTCGAACTTTAGCTAGACAGTTGTATGTAATCCCGCCAGATAATTGGATTTCTGTAATTTTGAGGTAATATTTCAACCGCGTGACCGGTGCGGAAAATATAGTTCTCGTCACTAATGAATTTGCTGTTCTCAGCAGTTGACTGGTTTAAAATAATAACGTCATAATAAGAACTCATGACGTCATAAACAAATCACCTTCCATTTACCGCGTATTCGTCATGAACGTAAAATTGAGGTTGGGAGAATTTGTACTTCATTTCGCAATTTACTACTTTTAAAATCAGAGAAACAGAATCTTACATTAGTACTCTTGGATTATTGGATTTCTCCAATCTCGATTGTTAAATTATATAAATTTATAATTATCTAATTTTAAAACTATCTCGATTGGAGAAATCCGAAAATCCACACGTACCAATGTAAGATCCTATAGTATCATAGAAATTGTCAGAAAAGATAATCCACAAAATTAATCAAAGTCCAAGAAACTGGCAAACTACAGAACCAACAACCACAAATGTAGTAATTACAGCAATGGTCCTGACTTGGTACAGGCAAACTACAGAACCAACAACCAAAAATGTAGTAATTACAGCAATGGTCCTGACTTGGTAAAGGAATTTCAAAAGAAATGATGGGATAAACCAGGTTTTATGGCATGCAAAACCTCCCGCTTCAGGAATAGTAATATACAAATGTGAAGTTTGTTTCAATATCAATTTCACAGTTAGGGGACTACGTTAAAGTTATTAGAGTTCGGTCAGTTTCTCACTTCTGTTGTAACTATGCATGGTAGGATAAATATGTGGCATGGCATGGTTCCTGTTGAATTTATATAAAATTATAAAAAATATGACAGACATATAACCTTAGTATCAAATATATTTATTAATTGTTCAAACACAAAGTTTTCAATATAACGAGTTCGGTATAGGCAAAATTAATGAAAATTAAATCTTTAACAAGGGAGGTAATTCTGACTAAAATATATATTTTTATTACTTTTTTAACAGCTTTTTACCAAAAAAAAAAAAAATGAAACCTAGACAGCCCTTATTTAAAATTACTATCTATCTGTATCTTCTGTCATTAATATTGTGATTATTTAAATTTGACGAAAAAGTATTGATTACCAAGTTTTTGTTTAGACAAGCTTGTAATTCTCAAAACAAAGATTTTTGCATGAGAAAAACATTCTTGTTTGCGAGAAAAAGATTTTCTGTATTGACTTAAACCAGAAATAGCCTGTGACACGTATCTAGACATCTTAACATTTAATATATGATGAGCAGAACAGATGTTAATTTACTGAAACCATCTTCAAATTAGAGCTGAAAAAATAGCCTATAGATTTGGAATGCATGGAAGCACGTGAAGTGTATCGCGCATGCGCATGATAGCACCAAAATAAAACATATTTTTAATGCTATCTCTGTATGGTAGCCAGACAACTCGGACCGGGACAAATCGGCCCGAAATTCGAGACAAGTCGGCCCGGTTTATAGGACAACTCGGACCATCAATCAAATGTGAAGTTTTATTTGAATTTTCATCTGATTTTACCAATAAATCTTGAATTTGTTGTGGGTCAGTGTCTTTTTTGTTTTTGAAACAAGGTGCAGCTGTTTCAGTCAATAAAAAAAAAGATAAGTGTTATCTATACCCTTCATTGCATTTATTACGTTAACAGTTAACATTAACAATAATATTCAGACGAGATATCTGACATAGAAAAGTAAATCACTGATGGAACACATGGAGTTGTCTGAGTATGGAATAGTTAGAGCTTTGTATGGAATTGTCTGCTCAGCGGTCTCGGAAATTCTGGTACTCTCGACAGCTGGTCGTTGGACAAGGGTGGCGCACGTCTTGCAGAAGAATGTAACCCGTCGGTTAAGTTCCTTCTGTTCTTGGTAATCTTTCTGCTGGGTCAAACAAATGCATGTCCTGTGAAAGGACTTGTCACAGCAATCACATAGTAGGGACTCTTGACGAGGTCGAATGACAGAAGAACACTGTTTGCAGTTGTCTGACATTGTGGCTTTGCCAAGCTAACATCAACAGAAGCCGCTGCTAAATTACTTCTCGTTATCAATTACACATATAACTACAAAACAGTTCCTTAGTAGCTAAGCAAGATTGGAAACTGTCAAACATAGCTTGCCACAAAATTGACCTGGGGAAAGTTATACTAATACTAGAAGCCGTCAAAAAGCAAGCTAAATACAGTATCGAACATAATATCAGGAGGTATATACCGTAATTTAAAGCAAAATATCCGGGTTTTGTAAGTAACATAGCGTAAACCAATACTTATAAAAATAACAAGAAGGCGTACAGAAGTGTTTGGTTGTAAAATACACAGAATATAAGCAAATCATAATTATAATACAGCACACCATTACAAAGTATAGCTATCAAATATACGGTGGCGACCTGACTAAGATTTATTAGTAAATGTCGCCTTATCGGTGCTGTACTAAACTCCACAGGGGCCTCGGTGGCCGAGTGGTCAAGGTAGTTCGTTTACTATTCTTCACGTGGTCTGTCAACACTGAGATTGCGGGCTCGATTCTCACTGCAGGCAGGGTGTACTCGACTCCAATCTTAATTGACAAGTTTTCCTACCGCAGGTCGGGGGTTCTCTCCGGGTACTCTGGCTTCCTCCCCTAATAAAAAACTGGACGCCATGAAATAGCTGAAAAATTGCTGAAAGTGGCGTTAAAACAACATTCAATCAAACAAACAAACTAAACTCCACCTTACAGTACTGGCTATTGAATTGTATTTGGGCTACTACCTGGACTCAGTGGACAAAACAGTGGGCTCGTGTCGTGTTCCATTAAAATGACAAGTTTACATAAATGGATATAATTTATTAGACGTGTCTTTTACGTAAGCATATAGGATCGAATATTTACTTGTTAATCAGGACAATTAGGGTGTATCTATATATTATTTGTTATTTAGTAAATTAGTTAAACACATAACAGGGTAAACATATACCTGCCAATGTATTCACACTAATGTCCAATAAACAGTCCAGAAATACTATATATCGTTAAAACGTTTTGTTTCTTTGTTTGAACGGAAATCAAGGCCACTTTCATCAATTTGGTAGGAAACTTGGAAATTCTTGTCAATTTAGATTGGAGTCTCTCACACTCTCCTTGTAAGAGAAAATGACTAACTACCACAACTACTCGGTCACCGATGCCACTGTTGTTAAAAAATCAAACACTAACCCCACACAATATTTTTATTCACTCAAAGGCAGGACAACGATATGTAATATCTGGTAGAAATGAAGACGGTTATTTTATCTGACATATGTGATATTCATTACTAATTGTGGGTAATTCGATTTCAAAATTAATTTCTTTTCTGTAATGTATAAAATCTGATCTTGTCATACACTGTCGATCTTGGATAGGTGGATAATGTGAAAAGGTTGTTTTATGAACAATTATTGGGGCCTATAATTTTCACACGTTTTATTTAAAAAAACAACCTATACGTCTTTTTTTTGGTGTTTTTGGTCAGTTAACTTCTGTAAAAATATTCTAAACTTTTCATCATCAGAGTGCGGAAACTGTGTGCTCGACTCTTTAACTGACAAGTATTGCCACTTTTACTGGAACAAGTCTGTGGTTTTCATCATGTACCCCGGATTCCTCCATCAAAAAAACTGGGTGTCGTGATATGACTGAACAAATGCTGAAAGTGGCATTAAATTGCATTAAAACACACAAACAATCATTATAAGATAACCGTGTCTTTTAACCGTGTCACTTATCACTATAATGCAATGGTTCTTTAGTCTTTAAACAGACGTAAAAGGCCTCACCAGACATTTTATTTTTTGCATATTTCAGCACGTAGTTATTTTCAGGAAAGGCATACCTCACTCTTCGATTTACTATAGTAAAATTCTTCAACCTCTCCAAGAAATATACAGTCGATTTTCCCAATGAAATAAAAAATTCTTCACACTGCCCCCAAGACATTAAATACGTTGGAAAGTAAACCATTTGTTATCTTTCTTTCAGAGACGTTTTTAACCTTTATTTCGAGCAATATGATACAACAAATCGTTCTTGTATATGTTCGTGTGTTTATAGATACCCATACGTCGGACTTTCCTGTTTAATTTGCCAGGAAAAACATTGTTGACCTTTGTTTCAATGAATCAGTTCATCCAGTACATACTTGCTCTGTTCCTTCAATATCTCGTTATTGTGTATCTTTGCTTGTTGAAATTCTACATAATGTCAAGTAGGCTGAAAAAGGTAACAATTAATACAAATAGTTGCGTCAATCCCGGAAACGGAAGTGGTTTAAACTTAATCTTTTGAGGCTTCGTCAGTTTATTTTTACTACAAAACATACAAAAGCAAAAATAAAGCAACAATAATATCAACATCGATTGAAAATGGCTTCAATTTAAGCTACATTCTGTGTCAATTAACTGATTATGTATGGTTTGCTACGATTTCGTTGTTTGGTAATTAACGAATAAGACGAACAATTATATGGTATTTGTATACAAAACCATTTTTAATTAGTGGAATGTTTATCTAGTACATTAATGTAAGGCGGTTATTATGACTATTATCTTAACAGCAGATCTACGGTTTGTTCCTGTAGAAACCGAAAACAAAAAAGATACGAGGAAGTTTGTTTTTGGTAACGATAGGCGTCGTTAATATAGAAAATTATTGATATGCTGTAGATCTCATATGTGAGGTTGCCAGATTGAGCTCGACCTTTTGAAGGGTAAGCTCAGTTTATTTAAACATTAATTTACAAAATATAGCTGAAGATTCCAATAGTCGTCACACCTAGAATTTAAGAATTACTTACAACAATAACCTTTATTTACCCTCTTTTATCTCTTCTTTTAAGCTCAAGAATATAGCGGAATAGTTTGAATTTGTTTTGTTAAACTAAAAGGTCATTTTAGGACAAATGCGATAATTTTACTTTGCCTATTTTAAATTTTCTATTTTCGTGTTGCAACATACCAGCCGCAATGGCATTTGTAGTATATATTTTCAAATTAAATACGTAAGTTCGCTTCACCCTGTTTAATTGGTTTTGTGTTGTTTGCCTCCTTGCTTTGTTGTTACCCCTCTTCAATTTAACCCTACTTTTCTCTATTCTTGCGTTATCGTATCTATTATTATTCCATATCGGTCTCTATATATATTCCTAGGGTGCAATAGTACAGGTTTATCTAAGACTGCACATGTGTGAACTAAATGGAGCTTAGGATGACCTTTTCGATATCTGTCTGTGTCCAATCGCGCGACACAAATCGGGTCTCAGAAAAAAACCTTCTGATCCATATCGTTTGGGATAACAAGGCGGAAATGAAGTTTAATTTTACATACAATTATAAAGGTGAGATAACCTACTGTCACTGCCCCCTATTTTCGCTAATAATGAAATGACTACAATCTGTAGATCATAATGTTTCTTCAAAGGTACATTATCCATTCTTACAGAAAATCAATATAACTTTCTTTTCTTATCATTTAAAGTTATAATATGTCCCATACTAAAATATGCCAATTGTAGTTGCCTGCTAAAATCGGTATGTTTTCATTATTTCGAACACCATTTTAAATATGAGCGGGCGCGTGTACCACGAAGATATTTGTGTGTGTTATTTGTTGCAAAAACAGCTTTCAATGTTTAAAATATATTTGTGGAACACGCGTCCGCTCACTTAAAAAAATTAATATTTTGTCGCGTGATTTTTGTACTGTTCAACAAAGTATTTAAGCCTACAACCTTACCGGTGTTGCATTTCCGAATGTGCATATACATCTATTAATGCTGGTAATAGTTGAACATCGTTGACAAACTTAGAAATGTGTAAAAAAAATCAACATAGCGATAAATTAAGTCAATTTTCTAATATGTAACAATTTAAACGTTTAACAGTGACGAAACAGCTAAATTTTGATAATAAAATACATCCATCAGGCATTGAAATAATTTTATATTCCAGATTGATTAAAGTCTCGAAAGATCGTGTCTTTCAGCGTAGCTTTTTTATAATATTTAAAGAGGCAAAACTGTGAAAAAAATTAAGTTGCAGAATTTAATCGTCCGAAAGAGGAATATGTAAAAAGGCAATTAGTGCACAGGCGGTTGAAATAAATAATTTTACCACTATTAATAGAGAAAGTGGAAGATATTTATAACATGCGCGTAATCACCGGATGGGCAAACATGAGAGAATTTCAAAGGTAGAAGTAATGTAAAGAATTTTGTTTGTTTAACTCGTTTAATACACACGCGTAAACAACAAAATGGGGACATCGGTGGCCGAGTGGTCAAGGTAGTTTGTCTACTATTGATCACGTGGTCTGTCAACACTGATGTTGCGTGTTCGAATCTTACTGAGGGCAGGGTGTACTCGACTCCAATCTTAATTGACAAGGATTGCCAGTTTTCCTACCGAAGGTCGGGGGTTCTCTCCGGGTACTCCGGCTTCCTCCCCCAAGAAAAACTGGACGCCATGACATAGCTGAAAAATTGATGAAGGTGGCGTTAAACATCATACAAACAAACAAACAATAAACAACAAAATAAAAAGACTGTTCCAGACATTGTTATTCATGAAAAAAGCTTTAGAGATTACATCTTAATATGTCTAAATAGATGTTTAGTAACACCATTTTAATTTTTTTCACGTAATAGTTATAAATGGTATAAATGGTATAAAAACGGGTGTTATCGATGAACGAAAATATCACGTCAGTAATTTGACGCATAAATAGGTCTTATTTTCGTAAGAAAACGTATGTGCGTCTATGGCGTAACTGGTTAGCTCGCAGATTGCGTTATAGAACGCGAAACACTGGTTCGACTCCCGACCGTTTCCTTTTTTTTAATCTACTTTCATTTGTCACATTTTAAAGAAAGTTTCTATGATAAATGATAATGAAGTGTCTGAAAATTGAATATTTTAAAGAACACAATTAGTCCGTAAAAGGTTGAAAAAAAATGTGTCTAATTGTCTAAACTAATACCGAAAGTTTACAAAACGTATTACATGCGCGGAACACGTCTGCAATATGACAGTGCCGTAGGCAAGATTTTACTCTTCAGTGTACGTATAACATTAGTCATGAAATTTTATTACTTTTGTTTTCTCAAGTCAGGTTTTTGATGTTTTTTTTTGGCAAAATAAGAAGAAGAAAAATCAAATCTCCGTGTGTATCAGGCGTTTTTGCTTAACTCGTAGCTTCGCGAATCGATGTTTCAAACTCCGATTGTCTATGTTTATTTTCTATTGTGCATGCTTTTATTAAGAGGAAACGTTTTTAAAATATATATATAACAACAAAAGACAAATACTATAATATACAATATATAATAGTTTTATTGAAAATACGAATTACGCAGTACTAATATATAATAGTTTTATTGAAAATACGTATTACGCAGTACTTGTACGTAAATACATATTTTAGGTATAAATACATACAATTTTACGCATTTGTAATCCGACCTTTCCCGGATTCGGACACAATGTTACCTAGAACCTAGCGCGATCCAATTTAGAATTTCGAACTTTAGCTGGCCAGTTGTATGTAATCCCGCCAGATAATTGGATTTCTGTAATTTTGAGGCAATATTTCAACCGCTTGACCGGTGTGGAAAATATAGTTCTCGTCACTAATGAATTTGCTGTTCTCAGCAGCTGACTGGTTTAAAATAATAACGTCATAATAAGAACTCATGACGTCATAAACAAAACACCTTCCATTTACCGCGTAGTCGTCATGAACGTAAAATTGAGGTTGGGAGAATTTGTACTTCATTTCGCAAATTTACTACTTTTAAAATCAGAGAAACAGAATCTTACATTAGTACTCTTTGATTATTGGATTTCTCCAATCTCGATTGTTAAATTATAGAAATTTATAATTATCTAATTTTAAAACTATCTCGATTGGAGAAATCCGAAAATCCACTCGTACCAATGTAAGATCCTATCGTATCATAGAAACTGTCAGAAAAGATAATCCACAAAATTAATCAAAGTCCAAGAAACTGGCAAACTACATAACCAACAACCACAAATGTAGTAATTACAGCAATGGTCCTGACTTGGTAAAGGAATTTCAAAAGAAATGATGGGAGAAACCAGGTTGTATGGCATGCAAAACCTCCCGCTTCAGGAATAGTAATATACAAATGTGAAGTTTGTTTCAATATCAATTTCACAGTTAGGGGACTACGTTAAAGTTATTAGAGTTCGGTCAGTTTCTGACTTCTGTTGTAACTATGCATGGTAGGATAAATATGTTGCATGGCATGGTTCCTGATGAATTTATATAAAATTATAAAAAATATGACAGACATATAACCTTAGTATCAAATATATTTATTAATTGTTCAAACACAAAGTTTTCAATATAACGAGTTCGGTATAGGCAAAATTAATAAAAATTAAATCTTTAACAAGGGGGGTAATTCTGACTAAAATATATATTTTTATTACTTTTTTAACAGTTTTTTACCAACAAAAAAATCGAAACCTAGACAGCCCTTATTTAAAATTACTATCTATCTGTATCTTCTATCATTAATATTGTGATTATTTAAATTTGACGAAAAAGTATTGATTACCAAGTTTTTGTTTAGACAAGCTTGTAATTCTCAAAACAAAGATTTTTGCATGAGAAAAACATTCTTGTTTGCGAGAAAAAATTTTTCTGTATTGACTTAAACCAGAAACTGCCTGTGACACGTATCTAGACATCTTAACATTTAATATATGATGAGCAGAACAGATGTTAATTTACGGAAACCATCTTCAAATTAGAGCTGAAAAAATAGCCTATAGATTTGGAAAGCATGGAAGCACGTGAAGTGTATCGCGCATGCGCATGATAGCACCAAAATAAAACATATTTTTAATGATATCTCTGTATGGTAGCCAGACAACTCGGACCGGGACAAATCGGCCCGATATTCGAGACAAGTCGGCCCGGTTTATAGGACAACTCGGACCATCAATCAAATGTGAAGTTTTATTTGAATTTTCATCTGATTTTACCAATAAATCTTGAATTTGTTGTGGGTCAGTGTCTTTTTTGTTTTTGAAACAAGGTGCAGCTGTTTCAGTAAATAAAAAAAAGATAAGTTTTATATATACCCTTCATTGCCTTTATTACGTTAACAGTTAACATTAACAATTATATTCAGACGAGATATCTGACATAGAAAAGTAAATCACTGATGGAACACATGGAGTTGTCTGAGTATGGAATAGTTAGAGCTTTGTATGGAATTGTCTGCTCAACGGTCTCGGAAATTCTGGTACTCTCGACAGCTGGTCGTGGGACAAGGGTGGCGCACGTTAAGCAGAAGAATGTAACCCGTCGGTTAAGTTCCTTCTGTTCTTGGTAATCTTTCTGCTGGGTCAAACAAATGCATGTCCTGTGAAAGAACTTGTCACAGCAATAACATAGTAGGGACTCTTGACGAGGTCGAATGACAGAAGAACACTGTTTGCAGTTGTCTGAAATTGTGGCTTTGCCAAGCTAACATCAACAGAAGTCGCTGCTAAATTACTTCTCGTTATCAATTACACATATAACTACAAAACAGTTCCTTAGTAGCTAAGCAAGATTGGAAACTGTCAAACATAGCTTGCCACAAAATTGACCTGGGGAAAGTTATACTAGTACTAGAAGCCGTCAAAAAGCAAGCTAAATACAGTATCGAACATAATATCAGGAGGTATATACCGTAATTTAAAGCAAAATATCCGGGTTTTGTAAGTAACATAGCGTAAACCAATACTTATAAAAATAACAAGAAGGCGTACAGAAGTGTTTGGTTGTAAAATACACAGAATATAAGCAAATCATAATTATAATACAGCACACCATTACAAAGTATAGCTATCAAATATACGGTGGCGACCTGACTAAGATTTATTAGTAAATGTCGCCTTATCGGTGCTGTACTAAACTCCACAGGGGCCTCGGTGGCCGAGTGGTCAAGGTAGTTCGTTTACTATTCGACTCCAATCTTAATTGACAAGTTTTCCTACCGCAGGGCGGGGGTTCTCTCCCGGTACTCCGGCTTCCTCCCCCAATAAAAACTGGACGCCATGAAATAGCTGAAAAATTGCTGAAAGTGGCGTAAAACACCATTCAAACAAAAAAATCAAACTAAACTCCACCTTACAGTACTGGCTATTGAATTGTTTTGGGCTACTACCTGGACTCAGTGGACAAAACAGTGCGCTCGTGTCGTGTTCCATTAAAATGACAAGTTTACATAAATGGATATAATTTATTAGACGTGTCTTTTACGTAAGCATATAGGATCGAATATTTACTTGTTAATCAGGACAATTAGGGTGTATCTATATATTATTTGTTATTTGGTAAATTAGTTAAACACATAACAGGGTAAACATATACCTGCCAATGTATTCACACTAATGTCCAATAAACAGTCCGGAAATACTATATATCGTTAAAACGTTTTGTTTCTTTGTTTGAACGGAAATCAAGGCCACTTTCATCAATTTGGTAGGAAACCTGGAAATTCTTGTCAATTTAGATTGGAGTCTCTCACACTCTCCTTGTAAGAGAAAATGACTAACTACCACAACTACTCGGTCACCGATGCCACTGTAATAAAAAATCAAACACTAACCCCACACAATATTTTTATTCACTCAAAGGCAGGACAACGATATGTAATATCTGGTAGAAATGAAGACGGTTATTTTATCTGACATATGTGATATTCATTACTAATTGTGGGTAATTCGATTTCAAAATTAATTTCTTTTCTGTAATGTATAAAATCTGATCTGGTCATACACCGTCTTGGATAGGTGGATAATGTGAAAAGGTTGTGTTATGAACAATTATGTGGGCCTATAATTTTCGTTCTCACTCCCGTTTTATTTAAAAAAACAACCTATACGTAATTATATCTTTTGGTCAGTTTACTTCTTTTAAAATATTCTTAACGTTTCATCATCAGAGTGCGGAAACTGTGTGCTCGACTCTTTAACTGACAAGTATTGTCAGTTTTACTGGAACAAGTCTGGGGTTTTTATCATGTACCCCGAATTCCTCCATAAAAAAACTGGGTGTCGTGATATGACTGAACAAGTGCTGAAAGTAGCACTAAATTGCATTAAAACACACATAAAATCATTATAAGATAACCGCGTCACTTATCGCTATAATGCAATAGTTCCTTAGTCTTTAAACATACGTAAACAGCCTCAGCAAACATTTTATTTTGTGCGTATTTCAGCACGTATTTATTTTCGGGAAAGGCATACCTGACTCTTCGATTTACTGTGGTAAAATTCTTCAACCTCTCTAAGAAACATACAGTCGATTTTCCCAATGAAATAACAAATTCTTCACACTGCCCACAAGACATTAAATATGTTGGCAAGTAAACCATTTTTTATCTTTCTTTCAGAGACGTTTTTAACCATTATGTCCAATATGATACAACAAATCGTTCTTGTATATGTTCATGTGTTTATATAAAGACATACGTCGGACGTTCCTGTTTAATTTTCCAGGAAAAACATTGTTGACCTTTGTTTCAATGAATCAGTTCATCCAGTACATACTTGCTCTGTTCCTTCAATGTCTCGTTATTGTGTATCTTTGCTAGTTGAAATTCTACATAATGTCAAGTAGGCTGAAAAAGGTAAGAATTAATACAAATAGTTGAGTCATTCCCGGAAACGGAAGTGGTTTAAACTTAATCTTTTGAGGCTTCGTCAGTTTATTTTTACTACAAACCATACAAAAGCAAAAATAAAGCAACAATTATATCAACATCGATTGAAATGGCTTCAATTTAAGCTACATTCTGTGTCAATTAACAGATTATGTAGGGTTTGCTACGATTTCATTGTTTGGTAATTAACGAATAAGACGAACAATTAAATGGTATTTGTATACAAAACCATTTTAGTGGAATGTTTATCTAGTACATTAATGTAAGGCGGTTATTATGGCTATTATCTTAACAGCAGATCTACGGTTTATTCCTGTAGAAACCGAAAACAAAAAAGATACGAGAAAGTTTGTTTTTGGTAACGATAGATGTCGTTAATATAGCAAATTATTGATATGGTGTAGATCTCATATGTGAGGTTGCCAGATTGAGCTCGACCTTTTGAAGGGTAAGCTCAGTTTATTTAAACATTAATTTACAAAATATAGCTGAAGATTCCAATAGTCGTCACACCTAGAATTTAAGAATTACTTGCAACAATAACCTTTATTTGCCCTCTTTTATCTCTTCTTTTAAGCTCAAGAATATAGCGGAATAGTTTGAATTTGTTTTGTTAAACTAAAAGGTCATTTTAGGACAAATGCGATAATTTTACTTTGCCTATTTTAAATTTTCTATTTTCGTGTTGCAACATACCAGCAGCAATGGCATTTGTAGTATATATTTTCAAATTAAATACGTAAGTTCGCTTCACCCTATTTAATGGTTTTGTGTTGTTTGCCTCCTTGCTTTGTTGTTACCCCTCTTCAATTTAACCCTACTTTTCTCTATGCTTGCGTTATCGTATCTATTATTATTCCATATCGGTCTCTATATATATTCCTAGGGTGCAATAGTACAGGTTTATCTAAGACTGCACATGTGTGAACTAAATCGAGCTTAGCATGACCTTTTCGATATCTGTCTGTGTCCAATCGCGCGACACAAATCGGGCCTCAGAAAAAAACCTTCTGATCCATATCGTTTGGGATAACAAGGCGGAAATGAAGTTTAATTTTACATACAATTATAAAGGTGAGATAACCTACTGTCACTTCCCCCTATTTTCGCTAATAATGAAATGACTACAATCTGTAGATCATAATGTTTTTTCAAAGGCACATTATCCCTTCTTACAGAAAATCAATATAACTTTCTTTTCTTATCATTTAAAGTTATAATATGTCCCATACTAAAATATGCCAATTGTAGTTGCCTGCTAAAATCGGTATGTTTTCATTATTTCGAACACCATTTTAAATATGAGCGCGCGCGTGTACCACGAAGATATTTGTGTGTGTTATTTGTTGCAAAAACAGCTTTCAATGTTTAAAATATATTTGTGGAACACTCGTCCGCTCACTTAAAAAAATTAATATTTTGTCGCGTGATTTTTGTACTGTTCAACAAAGTATTTAAGCCTACAACCTTACCGGTGTTGCATTTCCGAATGTGCATATACATCTATTAATGCTGGTAATAGTTGAACATCGTTGACAAACTTAGATAGAAATGTGTAAAAAAAATCAACATAGCGATAAATTAAGTCAATTTTCTAATATGTAACAATTTAAACGTTTAACAGTGACGAAACAGCTAAATTTTGATAATAATATACATCCATCAGGCATTGATATAATTTATATTCCAGATTGATTAAAGTCTCGAAAGATCGTGTCTTTCAGCGTAGCTTTTTTATAATATTTAAAGAGGCAAAACTGTGAAAAAAATTAAGTTGCAGAATTTAATCGTCCGAAAGAGGAATATGTAAAAAAGGCAATTAGTGCACAGACGGTTGAAATAAATAATTTTACCACTATTAATAGAGAAAGTGGAAGATATGTATATCATGCGCGGAATCACCGGATGGGCAAACATGAGAGAATTTCAAAGGTAGAAGTAATGTAAAGAATTTTGTTTGTTTAACTCGTTTAATACACACGCGTAAACAACAAAATGGGGACATCGGTGGCCGAGTGGTCAAGGTAGTTTGTCTACTATTGATCACGTGGTCTGTCAACACTGATGTTGCGTGTTCGAATCTCACTGCGGGCAGGGTGTACTCGACTCCAATCTTAATTGACAAGGATTGCCAGTTTTCCTACCGAAGGTCGGTGGTTCTCTCCGGGTACTCCGGCTTCCTCCCCCAAGAAAAACTGGACGCCATGACATAGCTGAAAAATTGATGAAGGTGGCGTTAAACATCATACAAACAAACAAACAATAAACAACAAAATGAAAAGACTGTTCCAGACATTGTTATTCATGAAAAAAGCTTTAGAGATAACATCTTAATATGTCTAAATATATGTTTAGTAACACCATTTTAATTTTTTTCACGTAATAGTTATAAATGGTATAAATGGTATTAAAACGGGTGTTATCTATCAACGAAAATATCATGTCAGCAATTTGACGCATAAATAGGTCCTATTTTCCTAAGAAAACGTATGTGCGTTATAGAACGCGAAACACTGGTTCGACTCCCGACCGTTTCCTTTTTCTAAAATCTACTTTCATTTGTCACATTTTAAAGAAAGTTTGTATGATAAATGATAATGAAGTGTCTGAAAATTGAATATTTTAAAGAACACAATTGGTCCGTAAAAGGTTGAAATAAATATGTGTCTAAATGTCTAAACTAATACCGAAAGTGGACAAAACGTATTACATGCGCGGAACACGTCTGCAATATGACAGTGCCGTAGGCAAGATTTTACTCTTCAGTGTACGTATAACATTAGTCATGAAATTTTATTACTTTGTTTTCTCAAGTCAGGTTTTTGATGTTTTTTTGGCAAAATAAGAAGAAAAATCTCTGTGTGTATCAGGCGTTTTTGCTTAACTCGTAGCTTCACCGCGAGTCGATGGTTTAAATTCCCATTGTCTACGTTTATTTTCTATTGTGCATGCTTTTATTAAGAGGAAACGTTTTTAAAATATATATATATAACAACAAAAGACAAATACTATAATATACAATATATAATAGTTTTATTGAAAATACGAATTACGCAGTACTAATATATAATAGTTTTATTGAAAATACGTATTACGCAGTACTTGTAAGTAAATACATATTTTAGGTATAAATACATATAATTGTACGCATTTGTAATCCGTCCTTTCCCGGATTCGGACACAATGTTACCTAGAACCTAGCGCGATCCAATTTAGAATTTCGAACTTTAGCTGGCCAGTTTTATGTAATCCCGCCAGATAATTGGATTTCTGTAATTTTGACGTAATATTTCAACCGCTTGACCGGTGTGGAAAATATAGTTTTCGTCACTAATGAATTTGCTGTTCTCAGGAGTTGACTGGTTTAAAATAATAACGTCATAATAAGAACTCATGACGTCATAAACAAAACACCTTCCATTTACCGCGTAGTCGTCATGAACGTAAAATTGAGGTTGGGAGAATTTGTACTTCATTTCGCAAATTTACTACTTTTAAAATCAGAGAAACAGAATCTTACATTAGTACTCTTGATTATTGGATTTCTCCAATCTCGAGTGTTAAATTATAGAAATTTATAATTATCTAATTTTAAAACTATCTCAATTGGAGAACCGAAAATCCACTCGTACCAATGTAAGATCCTATAGTATCATAGAAACTGTCAGAAAAGATAATCCACAAAATTAATCAAAGTCCAAGAAACTGGCAAACTACAGAACCAACAACCACAAATGTAGTAATTACAGCAATGGTCCTGACTTGGTAAAGGAATTTCAAAAGAAATGATGGGATAAACCAGGTTTTATGGCATGCCAAACCTCCCGCTTCAGGAATAGTAATATACAAATGTGAAGTTTGTTTCAATGTCAATTTCACAGTTAGGGGACTACGTTAAAGTTATTAGAGTTCGGTCAGTTTCTCGCTTCTGTTGTAACTATGCATGGTAGGATAAATATGTGGCATGGCATGGTTCCTGTTTAATTTATATAAAATTATAAAAAAATATGACAGACTTATAACCTTACTATCAAATCTATTTATGAATTGTTCTAACACAAAGTTTTCAATATAACGAGTTCGGTATAGGCAAAAGTAATGAAAATTAAATCTTTAACAAGGGAGGTAATTCTGACTAAAATATATATTTTTATTACTTTTTTAACAGCTTTTTACCAACAAAAAAATTGAAACCTAGACAGCCCTCATTTAAAATTACTATCTGCCTGTATCTGCTATCATTAATATTGTGATTATTGAAGTTTGACGAAAAAGTATTGATTACCAAGTTTTTGTTTAGACAAGCTTGTAATTCTCAAAACAAAGATTTTTGCATGAGAAAAACATTCTTGTTTGCGAGAAAGTTTTTCTGTATTGACCAGAAATTGCCTGTGACACGTATCTAGACATCTTAACATTTAATATATGATAAGCAGAACAAACGTTAATTTACTGAAACCAAATTCAAATTAAAGCTGAAAACATAGCCTATAGATTTGAAAAGCATGGAAGCACGTGAAGTGTATCGCGCATGCGCATGATAGCACCAAAATAAAACATATTTTAATGATATCTCTGTATGGTAGCCAGACAACTCGGCCCGATATTCGAGACAAGTCGGCCCGGTTTATAGGACAACTCGGACCATCAATCAATGTGAAGTTTTATTTGAATTTTCATCTGATTTTACCAATAAATCTTGAATTTGTTGTGGGTCAGTGTCTTTTTTGTTTTTGAAACAAGGTGCAGCTGTTTCAGTAAATACAAAGAGATAAGTTTTATCTATACCCTTCATTGCATTTATTACATTAACAGTTAACATTAACAATATTATTCAGACGAGATATTTGACATAGAAAAGTAAATCACTGATGGAACACATGGAGTTGTCTGAGTATGGAATAGTTAGAGCTTTGTATGGAATTGTCTGCTCAGCGGTCTCGGAAATTCTGGTACTCTCGACAGCTGGTCGTGGGACAAGGGTGGCGCACGTTGAGCAGAAGAATGTAACTGGTCGGTTAAGTTCCTTCTGTTCTTGGTAATCTTTCTGGGTCAAACAAATGCATGTCCTGTGAAAGAACTTGTCACAGCAGTAACATAGTAGGGACTTTTGACGAGGTCGAATGACAGAAGAACACTGTTTGCAGTTGTCTGACATTGTGGCTTTGCCAAGCCAACATCAACAGAAGCCAGTGCTAAATTACTTCTCGTTATCAATTACACATATAACTACAAAACAGTTCCTTAGTAGCTAAGCAAGATTGGAAACTGTCAAACATAGCTTGCCACAAAATTGACCTGGGGAAAGTTATACTAGTATTAGAATCCGTCAAAAAGCAAGCTAAATACAGTATCGAACATAATATCAGGAGGTATATACCGTACTTTAAAGCAAAATATCCTGGTTTTGTAAGTAACATAGCGTAAACCAATACTTATAAAAATAACAAGAAGTCGTACAGAAGTCTTTGGTTGTAAAATACCCAGAATATAAGCAAATCATAATTATAATACAGCACACCATTACAAAGTATAGCTATCAAATATACGGTGGCGACCTGACTAAGATTTATTAGTAAATTTCGCCTTATCGGTGCTGTACTAAACTCCAACTTACAGTACTGGCTATTGCATTGTATTTGGGCTACTACCTGGACTCAGTGGACAAAACAGTGCGCTCGTGTCGTTTTCCATTAAAATGACAAGTTTACATAAATGGATATAATTTATTAGACGTGTCTTTTTCGTAAGCATACAGGATCGAATAATTACTTGTCGTTAATCAGGACAATTAGGGTGTATCTATATATTATTTGTTATTTGGTAAATTAGTTAAACACATAACAGGGTAAACATATACCCGCCAATGTATTCACACTAATGTCCAATAAACAGTCCAGAAATACTATATATCGTCAACACGTTTTGTTTCTTTGTTTGAACGGAAATCAAGGCCACTTTCATCAATTTGGTAGGAAACTTGGAAATTTTGTCAATTTAGATTGGAGTCTCGCACACTCTCCTTGTAAGAGAAAATGACTAACTACCCAACTACTCGGTCACCGATGCCACTGTTGTTAAAAAATCAAACACTAACCCCACACAATATTTTTATTCACTCAAAGGCAGGACAACGATATGTAATATCTGGTAGAAATGAAGATAAGGTTATTTTATCTGACATATGTGATATTCATTACTAATTGTGGGTAATTCGATTTCAAAATTAATTTCTTTTCTGTAATGTATAAAATCTGATCTGGTCATACACTGTCTTGGAAAGGTGGATAATGTGAAAAGATTGTTTTATGAAGAATTCTTTGGGCATATAATTTTCGTTCTCACTCCCGTTTTATTTCAAAAAATAACCTGTACGTAATTATTTCTTTTTGGTCAGTTAACTTCTGTAAAAATATTCTAATCATCAGAGTGTGGAAACTGTGTGCTCGACTCTTTAACTGACAATTATTGCCAGTTTTACTGGAACAAGTCTGTTATTTTTATCATGTACACCGGATTGTCTCCATAAAAAACTGGGTATCATGATATGGCTGAACAAATGCTGAAAGTGGCATTAAATTGCATTAAACACACAATCATTATAAGATAACCGTGTCTTTTAAGAGTGTCACTTATCGCTATAATGCGATAGTTCCTTAGTCTTTAAACAGACGTAAACGGCCTCACCAGACATTTTTGTGGGTATTTCAGCACGTAATTTTTTTCAGGAAAGGCATACCTCACTCTTCGATTTACTATAGTAAAATTCTGCAACCTCTCTAAGAAACATACAGTCGATTTTCTGTATGGAATGAAAAATTCTTCACACTGCCCCTAAGACATAAAATACGTTGGCAAGTAAACCATTTTTTATCTTTCTTTCAGAGACGTTTTTAACCTTTATTTCGAGCAATATGATACAACAAATCGTTCTTGTATATGTTCGTGTGTTTATGGAAAGACATACATCGGACCGGTTTAAGTTGCCAAGAAAAACATTGTCGACCTTTGTTTGTTTGAATGAATCAGTTCATCTAGTACATACTTGCTCTGTTCCTGAAATGTCTCGTTATTGTGTATCTTTTCTTGTTGACATTCTACATAATGTCAAGTAGGCCGAAAAAGGTAACAATACAAATAGTTGAGTCAATGCCGAATACGGAAGTGGTTTGAACTTAATCTTTTCAGGCTTCATCAGTTTATTTTTACTACAAACCATACAAAAGCAAAATGCTATTAAAATAACGAAACAATAATATCAACATCGATTGAAAATTATGGCTTTAACTTAAGCTACAATCTGTGTCAATTAACTGCATATGTAGTTTTTTGCTACGATTTCATGTTAACGAATAAGTAGAAAATATTGGGGACGTTGGCGGGAAAAATACTTCAATTCAATGGTATTTGTATGAATATAAACCATTTTATTGCATTGTTTATCGAGTACATAGGGCGTTTTATGAATAATATTTATCTGAAGATCTACATTTTTTTGTCAGAAATAAATCAAAGGATTCCAGAAAAAACAATATCTGAAAAAAATTGTCAAATTACAACTGTTAAATCATATGATTTTGTAGCAAGCGCCTTTATAGGTGTCTGCAGCGCTACAAAAAGAAATGGATATATGGAACCGTTCTCCAACCAAACTCTTTAGATATTTTAATGATCAATAAATCGGAGAAAAACAGAGAAACGTTACGGTATTTTGCTTATCTTAGAAAACAATGAGTAAATATAGGATTTATATTTAAAAAAATAGTGAGATATATAATAAAAAATGAAAATTGTATGTTAATAAATGTAATTCTTTTAATTGTTTACCGACAAAAAGGAAACTAAAGATAGTGAAAAGAATTATGTACACACATAGATGGACATAAACGATAGCCACCCACCAGGAGAAAATAATAAGGTAATAATTGTTGCTTTCTAAACAATTTATGCAATTCAAGTTTTTATCACTCAAGTGCAACTAAATTTCGTTTTGTCTTCAGTCAATTTACATGAAAAATATCTACACTTTTTGTTATCAGAAAGGCAGATATAAAGCATGATCATAATGGCTTTTTACGACATATAATTATTGTTTTCCGTGTTCAAGCTAGTTATGTAAAAATATTCTTCATTCTTCCTTATTAGAAAGCCAAATATAAGAATCGTGGGTTTTACCGATAAATCGTTTACGTGTTAAGTTAAGGTTTTTGAAATTATATTTCAAACTTTTTATTATCAAAATGCGGACAGGGTGTTTTCGGCTCCAATTTCAATTGACAAGGGTTGCCGGATGTCCTGACAAAGGTTGGGAATTTTACTGGGATAAAAACAGGGCGCCATGATATGACCAAACAAATACTTGCAGTAGGATTTAATTTAGTGATATTCAAACAAATAATAATTCTAAGAAAACCACATATGAGATCAGATAACTGCATCGTTGAACGAGCCACACATTGCTGCAATGCAAGAACTCTTGTAATTCTTTTAACATACTTAAACGTCCCCATCAGCTATTTAATTTATGTGAACTGCAACACGTATTTATTTATAGAAAGTCATATCTTATCATCGCCTTTACAATATAAAAAAACCACAACCTATATAGAAGACATATACAGCAGATTTCCCTTTATAATAAAATGTTTTGACACTTTCACTGTCCCCAAGATATAGCACATAGTTCGACCTTCATGCAAAATACGTTTGAATAAAATTATGTTTTCTGTCTTTTAGAGATATTTTTACCTTTGTGTCGAGCTATATAATACAACAAATCAGTTTAGCGATAACATGCTCATTCTGTTCGTTAAATGCATTTTTATTATATATCTTTACTTGTTTACACTCTACATTATGCCATAGGAAGACTGTTTAATTGTGTGTTAAGTGTTTATAAGCATGCTAAAAAGGTAGCCATATAAATGTCCATAAAGGATAAGGAAGGAGTTTGAAATTAATCTTTAAATATCTATGAGTCTTGTTTTAACTTAATCATTGCAACAGCCAAAAAAGCTTGACATATAAAACAGCATTGAAAATTATAGTTATAAGCCATATTTAGTTGTTAATTATAACCGCTCATTTTGGGTTTGCAACGATTGCAGTGTCTATTAACGAATAAGCAGAACAGATTGAAGACAACAATAACTATGTTGAAGGTAAATATATAATGCTCTTAAATTGTATTCATCAAAAACAAGGGACCTCGATGGCCGAGTGGTTAATGGAATTTGTCTGTCCAACACTGAAGTTGAAGGTTTTAGTCAAACTGCGGGCAGGGTGTACTCGACTTCAATAATAATTAATAAAGAGCGCTCCAGCTTCTTCCCCAAATAAAAACTGACATCATGATATAGCTGAAAAGGCGAGTAGAAGCATCACAAAATAGTTATCACTCATCACTTCCTTCCTGACACCTCTCCACGTGTACTGATTATACCGCAATTAACGGTGAAAGAGCTTTTTTGTCTAAAAAGTTTGGCGTTTAAGTAAGAAAAGATACATAAGATAAGATATGATAAAATAAATGAATGGAAAACAGAAACGTAAGGGGAAAATAATAAAAAATTTAAAGTAGGATTCCATTTAAGTACATTGTTAATCTTGAACGTGAAAGTATACGCGTTCCGACGACTTGTTGTAATGTGACAATAAGAATCTATTATCCGGATACATGCTGGTGTATCTTAAAATCGGAAGCATTCTGGTACTTACTTTATATTTTCATGATTCTTGTCAATAAACTATTAGCAAAAACTGGGTCTATTTCCAGAATTTGAAGCTGAATGTGGTCGGGTAAAATTGGGAAATGTCAATTTATAATAACATTAAAAACGTATCAGACTAGTCGATTAAGGGGATGAGGGACACTTTCACTTAAAATAATTTATCAAATTGTTTTCTTTAAATTTGCCATATAGTTAGGTTGCTATACAATTAATCATAATTCGAAATAAAAATAGGGGTTTCAGAGCTTATTTTTGAGGGGTTTAGCACTAACAAATGTATTATTATATAGATTATATAGAGAAAAGAATAAAAAAGCACTCAGACAGAATACAAATGCGACACCTTAAATATAAGTATTCTCAAAAAAAAAGCACACGCAACTCGTTAGGGAAACAAAACATGTTAATTATCAAAACACTAAGCACATTAAAAAGCTTTTTCAGGCAGTAGTTGGACACTGAAATCTTAATGTTTCATCTGCCTCAGACAGTAAAAAACATTAACAATTCATACCAGGAAGCATGTCAATTCGAACATAGCGAAGATAAGAATCCGAATGCCAACGACCCATCTCTTTTATTCTACTTTCCGAAATACCTAGCATATGTGCATGTGTGGCTGCACCAATCCTAAAGCTGTGCGATTTGTATAATTTTGTATCATGGTTGGAAAAATGTAATGATGCGTCTAGAACTGAACAAAATTCTGTACGTTTAATAGGAATTAAATCTCTATAGCAAAATAAAGGGCCTGAACTTTTACCCCTGACAGCTAAATACTGAATTAGGTGTTTAACCGGACAAGTTCCAATATCATCTTGACTAAAAATTTGAAGTGACACTGGATGTTTGGTTGCGTTGTGTTTGAAATTGACCATTCTTAGAATAAAAAACTGCTGTTGATTTTTGTCTTTAAGTAGAGTTATATCCTCAATGGTAAGTAAATTAGGGTTGCTTTTGGAACAAACTGTAATCTCTCCAATTCGCAAAAAGGCACGAAAAGCCATTAAGAACATTGCAGCCATTAATTTTTGTTGATAAAAGGAAGAACAAACACAAGGTAAAGCAGCAACCAAGTGTTTCAAAATCTCTAGTGTAATAGGTTTTCTCAAATCAGGGCCAGCCGACAAGCGCCGAGCACCACACAAACTCTTTTTAACTAAAAAATGAGAAGTATAATCAGGGACGCCTTTTAGCTGAAACAAGTAGGAAAGGCCCCCAATATATGATGTTATCGTATTTGGTGATCTGCCTTCCTTATAAAGAAAAGAAATAAACATAATGACAGTTTCTAATGAACAATTTTCGAATGACTTATTTGGGTAGAATTTAGATAAAAAATCATTAAAAACTTTCAATACATTGCCATAAAACGATTTAGTTGTTGTTGCAATAGCAGAATCTAATAACAAAGTAGCAGTTTCAGCTAGAGTTTCAAGAGGTTGTCTGGAACTATTGTCGGGTTTTTGTCCATATGGGGTGCTATTTCCTGAAACTGACGAATATTATAGTTACCCGGAATATGTTCAGCTCGCATTAAAATGTTTTTTAGCATGCAAGCTACCACAAGCCTTCGAATCAACAACATGACGTCTGATTCTTTAGAAGACTGCTTGTTTATGACACATACCACAGCTTGGTTGTCTGAATAGGAAATAATGCACGAATTTTGAAATAAATGTCCCCATAGCTCCACAGCTAAGACAATGGGATATAATTCCTTGAAAGTTATAGTTGTATCTATCATTTCCTCCGACCATTCTCCATAGAACCAGTGGGTTTTGTAAATTGCACCAAAGCCACAAGACCCAGCGGCATCAGTAAAAAGATGTAGTTTTGTAGAAGAATGCCAAATTTGATCCATTGAAATTCTTAATAAACATAAACCAAGCCGCCAAATCTGCTCTACTGTCTTTTGTAAGTCTGATATAATGATTAGGTTTAGTTAATCCCTTGGTCAGGTCAATAAGTCGTCTCAAAAAGGCACGTCCTGGTAGGATAATACAGCATGCAAAATTCAAAAGTCCAATTACAGACTGAAGTTCTCGAAGGGTAATTTTTTTCTTTAATTTGATTGAAGCAAGCGTGTTATGTCTTTTCTCAATCTTATCTGTGGGTAAACGAGCCTCCATTTGAACTGTATCTAATTCAATTCCCAAAAAATACCAAACATTTGCTTGCATGTTCAGTTTTCTCATGTTTGATTGGAATTCCTAAGATTTCACAAAGTTTCAAAAACAACTGAAGACTATTTTCACAAATTTCCTGGGTTAATCCTAAAATCAAAAAATCATCTAAAATATGGACGATGTTTTCTATATAACATTTGTTTTCGGCAATCCAATGGATAGCGGTCGAGAATTTTTCAAATATTGCACAAGAACTAGCACAACCCATCGGTAAACACCTATCGTAATAAAATTCCCACTGGATTCCTAACAGCTCATGATCATTTGGATGTACGGGTACAATGCGATATGCACTGTCAATGTCAGTCTTAGCTAAAAAACAATTCCTTCCTAATTTTAGAATTAATGTTATAGCATCATCAACAGTTGCATATGACACTGTTTTGAGAAAATCGGGTATGTGGTCATTAATTGAATGTGAATCCGGATATGATAAGTGCTGAATTAGCCTAAATTGTCCAGGACCTTTCTTTGGAACTACTCCAATCGGTGAAATTTGTAAGTTTTTAAACGGAGGATCTGCAAAGGGACCTTTTATTCTACCTAAAGACACCTCTTTTCCCAATTTCTTACGAACAACTTCGGGATTTTCTTTTGTGGAAACTAAGTTTTTGGAAAATCTTGGTGACCTTGGACCTTGATAGCCTAGGGAAAAACCAAATTGAAAACCTTTTACCAAATAACTAGAAAGCACTGGATCATATCCTTCCAACAGGAGATTTAATGCTTTAAAACTCACGGGAGTTACTATTAGGTCATTAACACATCCTGCATTTTCATTACTTCTTTTCTGAGGGTTTGCTAGTCTGATTTGATGGTCCCGGCTTACTATCCCCTCCATTTTTGAAGCATTTAGACATCGAATGATTTCCCCTGCAATGGGCACATTTGTGCTGAAATTTACAGGGATTGGCTCTACAGTAGCCATCTTTGTTGAAATTCCAGCACAGACCTTTTGGAAGTTGAGCATATTGTCGGTTTCCCCCTTGAAATTGATTTCGTCCGCGAAAGGGACGAAAAGAATTGTTGGTAGGTCGAAAGGCCATAATAAAAAACTCCATATTCAAATTATCCCAAGCAACCCCCCTAATTTGACGCACTTTTTGGTCATATTGTATCCAATCATTTAACGGTACTTGAGAGTTTGCCAGAATGCGAACATTTTCTGCATGTTTTATTAAATGGGGGACGGAGTCCGGGTACTTTACACTATAAATAGCAATAAAACGCATAAAAGCGCTGGTCCACTGTTCAATGTCCCGAATTTGGAACTTTGGTTTGTTTTGAACAAGTAATAGCATGGAGTCTACACCTATCTGAAATTGCAAACCTTGTTTTTTGGAACCTGGAGGACAGTTTTGAGGGAGAAGCAAAGCCAGGTCGATATACTTGTCCTGCCAAATTTTATTTTGTAGTGTTAGATCCACCATTGCTGAAATGGGAGTTGACAGGGAGGAGGTGGACGAAGTTGCGGACATTAGAATGTCATCATCGGAAACTGTTACCACCTCCTCTCTGTCTTCCTGAGCAATATTATTTATATTACCTAAACTTGAACTTGAAACAGTTGAGTTTTCTGACGTGGTATTATTTTTCTTTGTAACTGGGGATTTGGATTTGCCTTCTTCTTTTTTTTCTTTACACAAAGCCTCTAACACATTCCTTGTTATAGTTTGAATTAGTTCTGCATTCAGATCCCCTTTATCAGCATTTGTTGTCCCCTGTCGACTCTTGTTTTTACCTTTCCGAGACTCCCCTGGCTTTGTTTTTGGCATAGTTCTGAAATGAGATTGATTTACTTAAACGTTAACCAATATAATTAACGAATTTAACAATAGATGGCAACCATCTGCCAACAATAAAACTATGATTTAGCTTAGTCTCCGCACCTATGACGCTTTTATAAAGAAAAATTGTCAAAGTGCGATTCAATGTAATTAATCAATTAAATCAAGATATATGTACAATATTGATTACTGTAATCAACTTATATCAAAAGCTGTGTCATATGGTCAACTATTAGAGCATCTGGAATCAATGTAATTTACGGCTCAACCTTTAGAGTCACAAAAGCTTTAGATGTTTTAAAGCTTATACTAATCACTCAACACTCAACCTTTAGAGCGCCTCTAGTATAAAAATATAATGCTCAACCATTAGAGCTAAATATATGGCAAGTCGAAATTGCTCGACCGTTACCGTGCACTGTTAGAGCTAATATAGTACTGTACCAACTAGACTGCTCAATTATGTGAGCATAATATGTATATACTGCTCAACGTTGTGAGCATGTATAGAAATATTTGCTATTTACAACTATAATGCTCAACCTTTAGAGCACGCACATTTCATAAATATATACATATATTTGAAATGCTCAATCTTTAGATCATTTGTATAACAAGAATGCTCAACCTTTAGAGAATTTGTATAATAAGATTGCTCAACCTTTAGAGCATTTGTATAACAAGATGCCCAACCTTTAGAGCACATATTAGTAACCAATAATAACAACCAGGAATTTATTTTAAATAAGGCCCATTATAAATGCAAACTACTTAAAAAACTTTTAATGTTTGTATTTCATTACTTCAATATAGTTACCAACGCAGCTCGTAAACTACGAAAATACTTTAAATAACCAAATTCATTATTTAAATGTACTCCATCCACACAGTATACTGTCTTCTTACTATTTTCCGACCAGAAACCTGAATGCCTCCAAAATCTTACATTTTCCATATTTTCATTGGCAAAGTACTTATATAAATACGAATTTAACTCATCACACCATTGGTTAAACCATTCGGAATCTACATAGTATTTAATTTTCTTTTTTGGGGGGATGCGATGAAGTATTTGGCATATCACCACCTTTTCTATATTATATTTATAACGAAGGAGCATAGCTATCTCAATTATGCCTCTAGCGACACTCATAACAGAATTGTCCCGTTTAGAAAGATCGTTAGAACCAATCTGCAAAACTATTACCTGCGGGTTTTTGCGGACAATGAACTCAAAGCCATATGTTTTGATATGATGCAAATGCCCCCCTGGGTACCCCCAGTACAAAACTTTCTCAGTTTGGGAGCTCAAACCCATATTTAGATCTACCGATGGATGAGTATGAAGCTTGTTAAAAGCCACAAGACGTTTAATAAATGAGTGACCAATTATAACGATCCTCTTAGGCATAGTTTAATTTTGTTTACGTATATCTGATAGAAAACAGAAAGCAGAAATAGGTCAACCGCGCGTGTGGAATTTTACAGCTGAGTATGAACCAACTTAATTATAAATAACACACGTGCCGAAACACATTAATCAGAAAAAACTGATAAAACAACAGATAAAAAATATCGTAATATAAACCAAACCATAACTTCGGATAAAAATTAAAGTAACTTGAAAAAATGTCCTGCTGCAAATATTTTCTACCAGTTTGTTGACAAGATGATCGGAAAGAAACTTGATTGGTTAGAAATAAGTATGATGTAGACAAAAGTATAAAATAATGAAACTATCCCGAGTACAACGCCAAATGTTAAATTACCAATTTGTGAGTGATCATAAACTATTTTATGTTAAATACATATATAATATCAAGCAAATGGTTCACATTTTAGTGACTGACAGATATATAGGAGTCTCTGAGTTAAATATTTGTTCTTTTGGGAAACTCATTGATGCGAAAACATTTTTTATTTCAATAATTAAAAACTAAATTAATAAAGGTACAAGAATTACATAATTATTTTAAAATTTATGAAAATTTAGAATTAATTTAGAATGAGATTATTATTAAATTCACCTTAAATGTGATACTTATTTTGAAATTTCCACAAAAAATGGTGGATGGTGTCCTACATCCCCTTAAAAAAAGACTCTCAAAACATAAAATGTTGAGTAAAAGATGATACAAGTCTATGGAATTTAAAATCAAATGTGATATTTTTCTTTTTCGACTGGCCTGGAAAAAGACAGATCTGACCTCTATAAATGACAGTTGTCCTCTCGTCATATACAGTTTCAATATAAATATGATGACTGTTTAGGTTGTAATATTGCGATATGGTATTACTGGTATATGTAGAAATGTAGACGGTTATTTTATCTGACAGATGTAATATTTATTTGGTATCATGTTTAATTAGATTTCCTGAAACGTATCAAATCTTATCTTTTTCACACATTTTATTAGTAGACTGAAGTAGGTAACAATAGCGATTTACTGAACAATAAAGTAACCAAAGTCTTACTCATTCCCGTGATATTTAGAAATGTAATCTATACTTAATTCTTCAGTGGTAAATTTTAGTTGTTAAAATAAGTTGATGTTAAAAATAGTCTACGTGCTTTGTTATCTGAAAAAGCAGATATGAAGTCAACGAATCATCCATTTCGAGTTGACCTATCGCTACGATGTATTCATATGCGTCCTCATTCGACATACTCTAATAACGGAGTTCAGACATTATTGGTTTCCAGAAAGACATACATCAACCGTTTCTAGATTTTAGTACTTTTCATCAATCAATCAGTTTATCCAGTACATAATCATTGGTTTTGCTAAATTCTTAATCATTATGTATTTTTACCTTTTGACATATCAAATACTGCCGCAATAAGACAATTTAATGTCGTGTTAAGTGTTAATCAGTATTTAGAGAAAGAGCAATGTAAATTTTTGAGTAAATATCGGATACGAAAGTGGTTTGGACTTAGTTTGATTGTCTAGCATGAATGTAATAATAATAATAATAAAATAAATTTCGGAATGAAAACCCAATTTGAAACCTGTCAATGATTTCCAGTATTTCTGCCGGAATTCTTTTTGCTCTAAATAATTGTAGGCACGACATTATATGCCGTTGAACGTCTCATGCCTTATTGCCAAATTGGTTTGTAAATCCAGACCCTCCAATCTCATTTTAAGTCCAAATATATATTGTCAACATGATGCAGTTTGACAATTAACCTTTCATACTTATAATATCTACCAGTATCACATTTAACAAATAAGTTAGCCACTCACTAGAAACACTTAAAGTCAATTAAAATTGCTACCTAGGATTCCCCAGTTAAATACTCTTATATATTTTCATATTAAACCACTAGACAATATTCAATGACGCATGCATTTTGTCATTAAAGTAAAAATTTTAGAATAATCAACAATTTAAATCACAAAATCACACATTATAATTTGGTATGCAGCAAAACCTAGTTTAACCCACCCGCCTACACCAAGTAATGAATATTGCTATAGTTGCTTTATTTTTCGTTTAGATTCTTGAGTTTGTTTGTTTGTTAAACTTTGATTTGATTTAATTTTTTACTTTATTCTCGTGATTTTTGTTATTACCTTTGTTCCTTTAATTTGGGGTAGGCATTACAAAAATGCGAGCACAGACAATATAGTCCTTTATTAATGTTTTTGCAAACAATTCGATGTTTTACTTTATTCATTAATTTTGCGAGTACCTTACTAAACTATTCCACTATCATGTATATATACATATAGTAGGTAGCGCCAACAAGAAGTAACTAAGTCAAATAATGTCAACAATATATCAATCTATGTATAAAGTTATCCAAGAATTTCGTAAGATGCATATGCCTGTAGGTCATACATTTAAATACATATTTGGACAGACTGTCATCGCCTCTTCCCTTGTCTGTTAAGAAATGCACCTCGTTTTTTTAAGAGTTATCCCTCTTTGGTCAGTGTTGCTATCCTATTACACCTATTTGGAACCCCCTTTTCAAACGACCAGAAAATGAAGGGCCGTGACCCTAAATAGTGACGTTTTCACACAGTGAGGCGAAAAAAATTGAAAATGTGTTATATTCGGATGTCTTTTGTCAGTCAACAGGTTCATACATTGATAAATAATTAATGTGACTACACAGAAAAATGTTGCATGGAGAAATCAAATATGGTAAGGACTCATTTGTTTTGCGAAGTTGGATGTTTTATGTTGGCGGAAATATTGTGCCATTTAGAGATATTTGTATGTGTTACAGTTTTAGTGTAACTAATTAGTTTAAAATCGAATGGCTAAATACAATTTTCTTTCTTGGAGGACTTTTTTCACGACTTCAAAAAATGTTGAGACAAATTTTACCTTCGGGTCCATATATCTACTGCCAGAAGATCTTTTTAGACTTTTCATTTTCTGATTTGGAAGACCATAGAGTCATTAAGTCATCAAGCAGACCTTTACAGCTAAGTAAATAAATAAAATATAAAACAACAAATTACTTTTACTGTATGTACGATAGTAATTTCGGACCGAACGTGCTACGAATTCGCAGCTATTTTTTCGCTTTTTGTGTATTAAGCAGATATTTGTCACGTTACACATAATTGCAGTAGAGCTCACCGATCTTATGTAAATGTAACTTGTACCATAGTAAGTTAGTGAGTGAAAGAAAATTTGCCTCAGGGCTGTTTGCCTGTCTGTAAAGTGTTGATCTGTAAGTTTCAAACATTACACCGCTATTATTAAAAATAATGGTTTCCGTGGATGTTTCAAATGCTTATTATTATTTCTATATAACCATAGGTTTGTGCGCATAGAAGTATAGTTCCATAAGTAGACTGCGCATGTCATGTTTCCATATTTGCCCCTGCCCTCTGGAATTGACTTATAATATTGTGGACTTTTGCATTTCTCAGTTCTTCACTGACATTTAAAACAGATTATACCAATCAATTGGTAAATATGACCTTTACATACATCATTATATATGTTGTTCTTAGGCAGTAGCGCGGAATGTCTCTCCACTGGACCATAATAGGTGTCAGGTGTGGCACTGTTCCAGCACGTTAAAGCCATCTTTAGTACTTGTCGATAAAGAGTAGGCACATTGAAGCCTCTACAAAGGCCCATTTCCAAATTCAAACTATCCATTCTTTTCTTCTTGGGCAGTGGACCTTTTTCGGTATTTTCATTCACCGCACTTTGGTTATGTTTTCTTTAGCTTTCCCCATCAACGACATTAGAAGTTTGATTTCATAAAGTCAGGTCTAGCTGCTGTTGCACAAAATATTTAAAGTTGACAAGCTATTAAAATAAACACTTAATCTTTTTTACAGTTTCCTTTGCGATTTAAGACAAGTTTTCCTGTTTTATGTGGAGGTAACTGTGACTTAAACTTAATTAATTAACTTAACTTACTACAATGGCTTGTATGCCAGTTCTCGAACATAAGAACCATAGTTCATTGTAAACGTATACAATATTGCACTACATAATTTACGAAAAAGTAAACATTAACAAAATATTGTTCGCTATGAAGTAAAGGGATATCAGTCTAGTCAAATGGGTGTATTCTACCGACCACTTAAACAAACACTGTCTTTTTTGTAGTTTATTCGATAAAATGTAACAGTTGTAAACTGCATAATATGAAATTACTACTGATATATATGAATGATACTCTATAAATAACTTTCAGTTATCTCTCTTTAAAATCCAAAAATAACTTAGAGTTATTTCCCGTTTCCTTAAACGTTGACAGTCTGTAACATATTTGAGTCAAAAACATGTTACAATTTGTTGAATTCCGATTTTTTTTACGGATTTTAAATTGAAGCAAAATAGTTACTGCACAAAATTTAGATTTGTTAATTAGTGCTGATATATTATTATTTAGTGTAACAACTTTAACAAAATCATAAATTTTTCAGATTCTTCTGTATTGAGTAAAAAAAGTTTGTTTGAGTCCTTAATTGTGAAGTGCTTTCTTTTATGGTACTCATTTTTGAAGACCTTTAAAATATTAAAGCTGGTATCTTTTTTAGAATTTGACAAAAAGTATGATTTATAGACTGTAAACATGATCAGAGTGAGGAGATAATTTATACCATAATAACATATTTCTTCAATTTTATATCCAAATACCAGATTTGCTATTGAAAGCACATGGTCATCATAACCTAGTTTCCCTAGTAAGCTTTTATGTTTTCCAAATTTTTTTTAATATACTTACATTTAAAAAAGAAATTTTCATAGTTTTCTGTTTCATTACACAAATGACAGTTTTCATTATCAACAATTCTCCATTGTTTCAACATTTGTTTACTTGGCAAAATAAAATGTAATAATTTATACGTGAACATCTTAAATTTATTGTCTTTTACGACAAAAAATATAAAGTGTAACATATTTGTTCTTTTGAAAGAAATAAAGGATATATCTTTTTTCAACACTGATTCCCATCTGAGAAACCCAACTGGTTTGTCTGGTTTATTTTTATTTAGTAATAGCAAATAAATCTGTTTTGTTGAAAAGGTGTTGAAGGGAACTAGTTTTCCATTACAAGGAAGAACAATTCCTAACTTGGTGAAAACTGTTGTTTTCACTGAATTTTCTGTTTTCAATTGGGCTAACCATGCTTTTGGAAGAGCAGAAATTAATTTAGTGTATTCAGAAAACCAGTTAGTTAATTTTGACAATTTATTCATGATTAACATGATATAATCTATAATGTCATTCCATCTTTTATCCAATTGTTATACACTAAACATTTGTGGTTTAGAGTTATGTGCCCATTGCCCCATATTATTTGCTGTCGAATCTCCTTAAATGAGAGAGGTTTAACATAAGTACATGTACCTTGTTTAAAGTTTACCCAGGCTTTGAGTATGTTATAATAAAATTTTAGCATTTCATTTTTTTACACGTTGGATATACTTAATATTCACTGTATTAAAACGAAAAACTATGAAGTTTTCGCCATATGTACTGAAATAAAAATTTGGTATAACTTTCCAATGTGCAGATTCTGTTTCTTTGTCAATTAACCGTTTTACCCACATAATATTTAATGCGGTATCATATATATGTCAATGTCTGTCATTTTAAGCCCCCCTTGTAGATAGTCTAATCATTAAGTTTCTCTTTTTATCTTTTCATTATTATAGTTCCAACCAAATAGAATTATATATAAGTTTCTTATATTTTCCAATATATTCCATACTGACCTCAGTGACAGAAGCTGCATATGTTAATGTTGGAAGGATCGAGGATTTGACTACTGTTATTCGACCCAACATGGTCAACTGTCTTTTATTTCAATTACTAATTATTTTTTCAGATTTATTATATTGTTTTTCTAGGTTTAGCTTTTCACATTCTTCTCTATTGTGTCCAAAATATATTTCCAAACATTTAATAGGTTCTGTACTCCATTTTATATTTTCAAATTTATCTCTTGATTATTTCAGTTTTCCTAAGTAGATACATTCAGTCTTATTTCTGTTTAATTTGAGACCTGATAATGTACCAAATTCTTCTTTTATATTAAGTGATAAAGTTATTTTTTGCTTATAGCTTACAAATATAGTAGTGTCATCTGCTAATTGACTTAATTTTAGAGAATGACATTCTTTATTCAACTGTATTTGAATACCTTTGAATTTGTTTTCTTGTCTTAATCGATTAGCCAATATTTCTACTGTCACAACAAAAATTAGAGCACTGACCGGACAGCCCTGACGGCTGCCACGACTTATTTCAAAAGATCCTGAAACCCAACCATTATTTTAAATACACCCTTTTATATTTTTGTAGAGGGTTTTAATCCATTGTATTAATGACGCTTGAAATCCAAATTTAGTAAGGCTTTCAAACAAAAAAGACCATTCTAATGAATCGAAAGCTTTTGAAAAATCTAAAAACATTATAGCGCCATCTACTTGGAAATTTTCAGAATAATCAATATTATCTTGAATCTGCCTAATATTGAAGCCAATATATCTGTTTTGAACATATCCATTTTGATCACTGTGTAGGATTTTATGTAAAACTGGTTTTATTCTTTGAGCTGAACAATATGCTATGATTTTAGTGTCTACATGAAGAAGTGTTATTGGTTTATAGTTATCTAAATTAAGGGGATCATATTTTTATAAACTAGTGTTATAAGACCTAATTTTTGTGAATTTGTTAACTCCGTATCTTCATAACATGAGTTAAATACTGACACCATAATATTTTTTTAAGTTGGCCCTTAATTTCCTATAAAATTCAATTGGAATGCCATCAATACCAGGCGATTTATTTAATTTCATAGCGAATACTGCTTTTAAACATTCTTCTATAATTAGTTTTCCATTTAGGAATTAGTTATCAGTATCTGTTAAAGAATAATTTACCTTGGTTTGATCTATGTAGTTTTAAATTTCATTAAAAGTATGTTTTTCCTATTTCTAGAATCTCCCCCTGATTTTCTGTTATAATGCCAAAGTTGTTTTTTAATTTATTTGTTTTTCTTCATTTGTCTTGATTTTTCTAATCCAAAGAAGAATTGTTTCCCAATATTCTATAAATTTTTCTCTTCACCTTATTTGTGCACCTTTCGTTTTTTCTTCATGTAAGTCATTTAAGATTATTTTCTGTTGAGATTATTTCTTTCATAAGATCTTCATTTTTTTTAATATTCATATAATCCTTTGATTTTAGTTTTGTTAGCTTCTTTTCTAATCGATCAAATATGCAATTGTACACTCTCTAATTTCAATTTTAAAAAGGTCCCATAGGGTTTTTATATTTTTATTATTTTTTTATTTGCTTTGAAATTTTGTATAACTTCGTTTACAAAATCAACATATTCAGTTTATTCTAATATACTTGTATTTATTTTTAAGTATCCTTTACCTTTAATGTTTTGAATAGGATTTATTTTTAATGAAATTGCTTGATAATCAGTATATTTTATCAAGGCTGGCCTAATATCTGTAGTTAATATTCTAGGTCTTAAATCTTCATTTACAAGGAAAAAGTCTATTCTGCTTGCACTATTGAAGTTGTTTTTTTCTTCTCCATCTAAATTGCAGCGTTTAAGGGTTTAAAACTCTCCAGATGTCAATAAGTTTTAGATTTTTTATCAATGATTTTAGGCTACTACATATAGTGTTTTTTTATTAATATTTTTACCATTTGATAGTTTTCTGTCTAGGATCCCCAAGGTTTCGTTAAAGTCTCCCACAATTATAATCACTCACATGCAATTTTTCTTGATATTTTCTAGTGTTTTTTTTAAAAGACATTTCTTTCTTTTTCTGTATTTGGTGAATAGATGTTTACTAATGTAAATATGTCAATTTCGACATTAATAATTAAAAGCCTACCATCTTTATCTTCGAACCGGTCAATAATATTATAATCCACCTCTTTTTCGAATGCAATTGAGATACCCCGGGCTTGTTTTGTTCCGTGACTATGATATATATTACCCTTAAATTCAATTTTTAAATCTTTTTCACCTTGCTGTGTAAAATGGGTTTCTTGTATAAACAGAATGTCACATTTTTGTTGGTTTCTGCAGTACCACAATCGTTGTTGTTTTTCTTTTTGACCCAACAATTGACAATTTAAAGAACAAATATGCAAACTTTTGACCATTTTACATGTCTATCGAAAATATACATATTGTTTACATTTTTATTTATTTCAGGGATTTACCGCTTTCTAATAATAGCATCAATAACATGAGAATTGACCAATCAGCAATAATGATGTGTTGACCTTCATTCGGAGGATTTCTCTAGGACACCTTACTTGGAACCTTCGCTTATTCATTTTTGTGGCTTGTATATGTTGTAATAGTCAATTTTAGATAATAAACATGTGTGCAGCGATAATAACTTCGGATTTTTTCATCGCAATGATTAAGTTTGGAATTTTTGAATTCCGCAACGTTCAGTGTTATTGGAGTACGGGTGACCTCGATAAAAATAGATTGTGATTTGCTGACATGTTTATGTACATGGAATTTCTCAACAATACTAATTAGCATAGTTAATGATTCCTCAAGGGCTAGTTTATTAAAGTCTGTAAGAGTTATTTGAACAAGTTCAGTTCCTGCGCAGTATAGTTTCCCAAAGTGTGACCTACATCTACCATCGGAAATTCGGATTCTAAAAATAGCTTTGTAAATAAACGTAACATCGTCAAACAATGTTAAGTGGAGTAACAATGTACAATATATCTTGTACGATTTTAGTTTGAAACAAGGATGTTTTGTCACGCACATGAATCTAAGTATAAATACCATGTAAAATTTAATATTGGATAACAAATGATAAGCAATTACATTGTAATTCTGTACAAACTGTACAATATAGATATTGCTACATAAATACATTATATATCTACACCTTTTGTTGTTTCCTTTACATATTCTTGAGTTCATATTTGTTTTCGTAGGGTATATGTAATCATATATTACATCATACACACTGCTATACAATACATTTGTTTTAGGATTTTCATATATAGGTAAAAGGAAAGTATTTACAATTGTAAAAAATATAGAAAGAACATAGAAATTGATTTAACATTTTTTGCTTGGTTTTATATACTTGGTTGAAAAAAAAAAGTTTGAAAGTTGTACTAAGCATCGGTTAAGGTACTATATACATAATATAATATTTTATTAAATATTTCAGTGCTATCGTTTGGGTTTTGACTTAATTGCCAGGAAGAACTTTATAAGGATAGTATTGCTGTAATGCTATTTGCAAGTATTTTCCCGTGTAAAATAATTTTATAGAAATTTAAACCCCTTACACTAAAACCATTTCCTTCATGGCTCATAATTTTTTTTAAAGATGCTGCTTATTTAACTAATAATAATTTTTTTAACAGGGTTAAACGCCATTCAGCAAGTCGTCAGCTATGTCTTGGCGTCTAGTTTTTATTGGCAGAGGGAACCAATGTATCCTATATAAACAACAGAAAACTGCCAATCTTTGTCAAATAAGGTTGAAGTGGAGTTATATTTAGGACATAGCAAACATTTCACTTGCGAAAAGGTATTGACAAATGGCAGCAATGTTTGACAGTAGGTATGTGATATTAGGACTAAAGATGTAACAGTATTGTTAACAGAAGTTTAAAAACCTGTCTGATTCATGTTTATGTGAATAATCAATTTATGCTACTATAAACACAAAAGAAACGAACACGTGTACGTGTTTTAATCTTCTAACAATTATAATTTGTCATACAATATACAGTACGCCGCACTAATTTTACAGCCATTAAAATAAAATGCAGGTATAATATGTATTTGATATATAAATTTTAATTCTGATAATATTCCGTTTTTAATTTAAAGACTATATATGATCAATAAAGAATGTAAGATATTGTCAATACACTTCAAAGCATAGCGATTTAAATGGTTTAAAAAAATAATATATATAGTAAGCTTCAAAAGAGTTAAAACCGTTACTGTGTTTTCATTATTCGTGGGTATCAATATCCGTGGATTTAGGATAAAATCCATTTCGTTGGATACATAAATTCGTGTATAGCGAAGGTCAAATGTACGAAAAATATTTTTTTAAATCGCTGTTTTGCTGACATTGTTTTACATGTTTTAGTTATTCAAACAAATATTTTTATGTATATCCAATTATTATTTAATTCAGTTAGCCATGTTTTTAATTGTAAGGTTAAGTGTGTGAAAAAGCTTAGGGCGATAATACTATACCTGTCATTTATTGCTATAAATTCAGAATAACATGATGTTTTAACAGTAATTAATCACCAAAAGACCATTGATCAAAACATAAAAATATATATTAATTTAATTGACAGTTATTTATTTATTTAACTGGTATTAAAGTATATAAGCGCTTTGAATCAAAAATTTTTATGATTCAAACGGTAAATATACACACTTTTTAGAAAACAAAATTTGTTTGAATTGTTATTATTACCTCTTTAATGATGTACATTGTGTATTTACTTCCAAAATGATAAATATTTAAAATTATTGTTGGTTTAAAACTCGCGATTATCCTTTGTTTGGAGGAAAATACACGTACAATACACAACCGGAAGTTAATAGTTAGATTCTTGTAGAATACATCTGTACACGATATTGTTAGAATTCCCTACTTGCGGTAAACAAGATTTATCTCCCATTTGCAGAGTTATCTGCTCTTTAGAGCAGGTATTTTATAGTACCTACTGTGGGTAAAAAGTAGTTTTTCTACAATATTTTTTATTCATATATAGCAAAGCATCTGGTAAAATTTATTATGATGTGCAAACTAATTTTGCAGTTTTTTTTCGTTGTACTGCAACAGTCAGTCCATAGACATTATTTAAAAAAAATAAAAACGTCATTGGTCCCCATCTGTTCAATACTAGATACCTGCTGTAATGAAAGACAACTGTTGAAAATAGGAAATAACTCTTGTATTCCTAAAATAGTGAATAATACATTTGCGTATGTGGGTTGCTTTCTTATTGACTAAAATATCAGAATGCTGCTTACATTTTTTGTATAAAATTTGGAAACAAAACATTCATACATTCAAATGTTTGCGATCTTTTTTTAAATACGATGTTCATAACCTGTCTTAATGGAACAAACATTGATATAATATTTTATTGAGTTCTTTAAATCGTGTGTAGATAGTACCCACAAGACCACGAGAATTGATATGCAACGAAAAAAAAAATTAAATCAAAGTAATTTAAATATATACATTTATAATATGTTAAGCAAAAAACACATGTGGTAAAGACTTGGACATATTTAGTAAGAAAGGAAGTGAACAGCCAAAATCCTTTCCACGATGGGAAATTCGTAAAAAAATGATTTTTTAAAAATATTTATATACATACATCTTTTATGGCATAGAGATGACAACGGCCTCTTAATTATTTTGTGTATAGTGGAAACTATTAACATTTTTTGCTCTAACTTAGGTACCAAGTTTCGATGAGTAATGAGAGACCCCTCAAAACGAGCGAAATAATTTCAGCAATATCACGTTAAAATTTCGGGGTGCTATGTCAGATAAAATTTTTCGCAAATTATAAAACCCCGAAGGGTACTCGAGGAAACTTACAAACACCCATAAAATAGTCCAGAAATACGCTTTGCACAATCAACGGAAAAATAACCAATGCATTTAACAAATTATATAAATAAATTTATTTATCAATTCTGTATGAAACTGCTTTTAAATACAGCTCTAATATCAAAATTCCATTGAATAATAAATTCCCTGCCTATGCTACAGCTCGGCGCAGCCAAATATCAAAATAAGAACTAATTTCCTCTCCCTTAGTCAACGGTCATTTACAGAGCCATTGTCAGATGATTACTGCAAGTGCCCTTGTAACTGCAAACATTACAGAAGAATCGATAACGCATTAATTTACATACACTGAAATACAAGTCTTAGCCGTTGCTAATTTTCTGAAAATTGATTTAAACTTCATGCACAATTATCTGGTACCTTTTTAGAGAGGGTTTTGTGAGTTGCAAGTTTCTTATTAACTGCAAAATCTAAGTACCACATTAAACATTACTTAAAATGGAGTTACCATTCCTCTATTAGCATATGTTCATATCAAATACAACTCGAGTTGGCGGTATATCATTCAATACAAAATGTGCAAGATAGTTGTAAGTTAATTTTAGGGAATTTATAGTTATAAATTTATGATCCTTAAATTTAAGAAAATTGTACAGATTACAATGTATTAATTATTTTGTTTACTGGTCTATATTACCACAATGTTGGATGAAGAACGTCGTCTAGCAGCCAGTCCTGATGCTCGATTTCCCATCACTCTACCAGTTTTAAAATCTTTATTGCTGGCGTAACTACATATTTGTTAATCTTATTATCAACATTGTTTGTTTCAAGCTATGATTTCTTAGCCTTTCATGCATTTGTAATTGTGGGTGAAATGATCGTATTAACAAATAATGTGGCGAACAATTTATGGCAAAATTATATTTCGTTTCCGAACAATTTTGAAATGTCTTCATTTATTTATATTAATATGAGGAATTTTCAGCATAATTCAGTTAAAAGGCCTATATTTTTAGAAGAGTGTAGTCAAACAGACATATCGGTATGTTGTTAAGAATCAATGATCCCTTATTTTGTTATAAAGACGGGCAGCCCATACCAAGTAAAAATTTTTGCTTGATTTGAAGGGCTGCTTTTGATTTTTCGGAAATTTTATACAAGCAAATATAAGCCACATAGTTTTCGTATCGGTGCTGCTACAACAGCTTGGACAGTCAGATACAAGAAATTGGAAGGAGGAAATCTGACTCTTATCGTTGATACATAGCAATATTTATGCTTTAAACTTTTAAAAACACTGTAGTGAGACTGTCTTAGGCGGCTCACTTACTTAATTCACGTGATCAGTATTTCGAGTCATATTAATTCGCTTGTGCAGAAAATGACATTTTTTTCTTTTTTCATTTACATGGTAATATACGCAATATGGTTGATAAATGACCTTTTACATTACAAATGGTTGCTTGTACATAGATGTCGAGCAATCTCCACGCAAAGAGTTCTAGGTATCCTACGTCAACCACAATCACCTCTGCCATACCATTGGTTGACATTGTGAGAGATATCTCTCATGGCGGATAAGCTTCGCGTACAAACGCAGTAATTGCAATGTAAAACTGTGTCAAAAGTGTATAAATAGACTATGTGTAAATTAAAAAGATCCCGTGTATTATTTTACAAACACCATTCTTTGTTTACAAACGTTACAAGCAGACGACAAATGTAGTCCCGCAGTAAATGGAGGATGACGTATGGCAGAGGTTATATCTGGGACCCAGTTATGTTCTCTGTGCCGGAGAGTGGATGTCGAGCGGACTTGGAAAGCTCGAATAGTGGGTTACAGAATCTTTTTATGATATGCTTTGTTTTAAATGATAAATGTTTTGTTTTTATTTGTTATGAATGTCGAACTGACTTAGACGGTTCGAATATAAGATGTTATTTATCATTGTCACAAGAATCCCAGTTTACCTTTTGGCTTAATTTTATACAAGGTAATTTTTAAAAGATTGTAAATTTATTAGAAATATTACCAAAATTGTGTTTGTATGTTTGCTTATTTGTATCTATGTTTACTGAAGAAAGTGAAAGAACTGTTGCATATCGTCCGGGTAACCCAACGAACAGTAATTTCATCGAATTCAATTGAGTCATCATCCAAAATTAATGTTTCATTGGTGACGATGCATTAGCAGTCTTATTGAATTGGATAATAACTGAATGGAACAGTATTCACAAGGCTACATGCTTTCATGTTACATATTTGGATTTTACACGTGTTTCTTCGTTTTGTTTATACATATATCACCTCAAGAGGAATAGTATGAATCTTAAACAATAATAATAACATCAACATGATTAGTTCCATTGTGTACATCCTGAACTAAATGATCCTCAAATACCAATTAAAAGTTTAGAATGGTTCTACTAAATACATGTATTTCGTAAATGAAGGAACTAGATGACTTAAGAAAGCGATTCAGATCAACATTATTTTCTTCACTACAAACTTGAATGTGCATTAATATTTACTTTTAACTCGTACAAACAAAGGTTATACAACCCTTACATACATTTTGTAGACGGATAAATATGTGTCTTAATAGTATCAATGGAATACTGGACTGATCATATGCCAGTTTAAAGACATTGAGAAAAACATTAACTTCTACTCACATTCACTTCTACTCATTAACATGGAGTTAAAAACGGAGTTTTACCAAAAGGATTATTGGATTAGTGGACATTTAAAATTGATGTATGAATTTTTTTATACCACACATGCGTTGTCCTTATTGCCGTCACGTTTCCCTTTAAGCCACCCTGCATGTGGATTGATAGGTTGCCATTAAGCTTACAATGTAGAAATAAGAATAAAGAGACAATTCTGTTTTACCTTTAATACTATCTTATTTGATGTTTACAAGTGGTAACACTCGTATTGTTGTTACGTACTACACAATCATGCATATTTGAATGTTTTCCTTTGTATTACTTGTTTGTGATAATATGTGAATTTATAGTTATAATAAATTTATGATCCTTAAATTTAAGAACATTTTACAGAGTGCCATGTTTGGTGTTATTTTGTTAACTAGTCTATATTTTACATTAGGCCTTTTTTTTAAAACTGATTGTATTGGCCAGCCAATCAGATTCCTTAGATCACACATCCTTTCCATGTTTGTCAACAAACACACGTTTTGTTTTCGACGGACACAAACCACTTTTTTCCCCACCTCCGCCCTTCACGAAATAAAAATCATTAGTTTTTGGTTTACCTTTTTGTAGGAATACATAATACACAAAGTATTATTTTAAACTGGTGGTACAGTACTTGCACCCGTAAACGCAACACTTTGACTGATTGATAACTGATTGCTGACGGATTTTGGAACGCTGACGGATCGCTGACTGATTGATGATGAATACATCCGTCCAAAATTATTATGAATCCGTCATTACCTTGGTAACCGTCAGCGATCAGTGCGATCAGTCCCATCCGAATCCGTCATTTAATTATATGCATAAATCGGTCAGTTTATTGACGGATGCGTATAAATTAATAATTTCAAGATAAAACGAATTCTTCATCATTTGTATATTATATATGCATTTATAATAACATTTATAATAAAATAACCGCAAGTATTTAAAAGAAAAGTTAATACAATATTTCGTTCTAAAAAATAAAATAAATACAGATAATTAAAGAAAAAACTATTTTCTTTATATTATATAATTAAGCAAATTTCTTTAAAGTAGGACATATCTGCGGGTCGAGCCCGGTAAACCTTAAAAAAACTTAAGCGATTTAAGGCGCATCAGTAGCGACGAGATAAATGTGTTCCTTTCTTAATCCATTATGGATTCTTTTTTTATTTCCGCGACTCATTATTTCGGCTTATTTTATTTTCTGAAACCTATTACATGTATATATTTTGTCGTATATTAAGCCGACCCGACTCCCCCAATCAGTAACAGATTTATTTCACATTAAGGGAGGACTTGGCCTCGTTTTGACATCATTACTTGTTACATGAATGTATGCCTGCATGTTTTTATTTAATATACAACATTTTTAACACAATCATAAAACTGTTGTGTTTAACTATTTTTTAACTGATGAACGAGCATTGTCAATCAATACACATTGTTTAGGAAACAAAAAGTTTTATTGTAAAATATACAGCAATTCTGGTCTCAACTTTTATTCGAAAGGCAATAAAAGAAGTTAAAAAAGTATACTTACAATTACGCTGGATTGTTTCATTTATTTAATGGCGTCCATTTTTTATTAGGGGTGGGGTGGGGGGAAGCCGAAGTACAGGTTTAAACGGACAATCTTTGTCAATTAAGTTGGAGTCGGGCACACCCTATCTGCAGTCGTTCGAAAATCCGCAACCTGTTGATAGGCAAGTCAAAACTAGTAATCAGCCACTGAGGCCCCAATACGGAGGAGAAATGTCTGCGAATGTTAAGGATACAAATGTGCTTCACATAGACACGTGTTATAGTACGAAATAGTAATTTTTTTTAACAAAACGTCATTTATTCTTTAGGTCTATGAAGAATTTGTTTGTTTGTTTGAATGGTGTTTTAACGCCACTTTCAGCAATTTTTCAGCTATTTCATGGCATCCAGTCTTTATTGGGGTAGAAAGCCGGAATACCCAGAGAGAACCCCCGACCTGCGGTAGGAAAACTGACAATCCTTGTCAATTAAGATTGGAGTCGAGTACACCCTGCCTGCAGTGAGAATCGAACCCGCAATCTCAGTGTTGACAGACCACGTGATCAATAGTAGACGAACTACCTTGACCACTCGGCCACAAGAGGCCCCAGGTCTATGAAGATCGGTTTAACATTGTCATTATAGTCATATTAATAAAACATAACCTTTTCAAAACTTGCCCTGTAAGAGAGTGTCATTCAATTTGAACAATAACTTATTTCATTGATTGATTGATTGATTTGATGTTTGCTTTTCTTTCAGCAATAGTATTTCAGCTTTATTCATGACGAGAATAAGTAGTTAAATATCAATCAATTATATATTAGTTTGTTTAAATATTGTATAACGTGTCCCCGGGTGGCGGATAGGGGAGGCCCTCTCGTTGGGGGGTTGTCAGGTCATAATACGGAAAGCCTGACAGCGGACCGTAGTGGGTAACGTGTTTGGAGAGTGCCACGCTCCTTGCACTATAAACACCACTTTGTAGATTTCGAAAAAAAAGTAGGTTTATTGTAGCCGCTACAAAAGGCTACATTTTCCGCCCCTACCCAAAACGCCATACTTTTCCAGTGGCAGTCGAAATTTTATTCCCTGTGACCGATCCCACCCATATTTTCCGTTGATTTATTGTTTGTTAATTTGTTCCCGTCCTGAATATAGCTAAAATACTGCTCGCTGGACGTAAAGCACACATCCAATCAATCAATCAACCAATTATAACTCAACTTTCATCAATTTTTCAGCTATACCATGGCGTCCAGTTTTTATTGGAGGAGAAAGCCGCAGTACCAGAACAAAATTCCGGACCTTCGGTAGGAAAACTGGCTAATTTCCAATTAAGTCGAGTGCACCCTGCCCGTAGTGAGACTCGAACCCGCAACCTCAGTGTTGACAGACCACGTGATCAATAGTAGACGAACTACCTTGACCACTCGGCCACCGAGGCCCCAGGTCTATGAAGATCGGTTTAACATTGTCATTATAGTCATATTAATAAAACATAACCTTTTCAAAACTTGCCCTGTAAGAGAGTGTCATTCAATTTGAACAATAACTTATTTCATTGATTGATTGATTGATTTGATGTTTGCTTTTCTTTCAGCAATAGTATTTCAGCTTTATTCATGACGAGAATAAGTAGTTAAATATCAATCAATTATATATTAGTTTGTTTAAATATTGTATAACGTGTCCCCGGGTGGCGGATAGGGGAGGCCCTCTCGTTGGGGGGTTGTCAGGTCATAATACGGAAAGCCTGACAGCGGACCGTAGTGGGTAACGTGTTTGGAGAGTGCCACGCTCCTTGCACTATAAACACCACTTTGTAGATTTCGAAAAAAAGTAGGTTCATTGTAGCCGCTACAAAAGGCTACATTTTCCGCCCCTACCCAAAACGCCATACTTTTCCAGTGGCAGTCGAAATTTTATTCCCTGTGACCGATCCCACCCATATTTTCCGTTGATTTATTGTTTGTTAACTTGTTCCCGTCCTGAATATAGCTAAAATACTGCTCGCTGGACGTAAAGCACACATCCAATCAATCAATCAACCAATTATAACTCAACTTTCATCAATTTTTCAGCTATACCCTGGCGTCCAGTTTTTATTGGAGGAGAAAGCCGCAGTACCAGAACAAAATTCCGGACCTTCGGTAGGAAAACTGGCTAATTTCCAATTAAGTCGAGTGCACCCTGCCCGCAGTGAGACTCGAACCCGCAACCTCAGTGTTGACAGACCACGTGATCAATAGTAGACGAACTAACATAACCACTCGGCCACCAAGGCCCCCTCAATCAATTAGAGAAAGCGACAATTCTAATATTACCTGAACCACACCCCCCCCCCCCCGAAAAAAAAGAGGACGCGCTGGGCAGCTCTGTGAGACCTAGTAAAAAATTTTAAATACTGCCGAATTTAATGGAAACCATTTATACTTATATTTCATTAATTATCGAATGACTATAACAGACATCTTAAAATAAACAAATTGTGACGGCTAAAATGCGAAAGCAGAATTGCATTTTATATTACGCTTACATGTTAGCATTTTAAACTCATAAGCTTCTATATACAAACACGTTTCGTAATTATTCTTTATTTGAAATTAAATTCTGTGTAAGTTCATGTGACGCAATGTGATAGTGAATAAAATATATAAATAGATGTTTTCGCTTTTGTCGTAAATCTTATTCAGTATTATACAGCGGAATTCTTAGGAATTGTGGCACAGTCGTTTATTCTTTATTTGAAATTAAATTCTGTGTAAATTCATGTGACACAAAGAGATCGTGAATAAAATATATAAATAGATGCTTTCGCTTTTGTCGTATATCTTATTCAGTATTATACAACAGAATTATTCGGAACTGTCTGACTGTTGCACAGAAAGAAAACTGATCAAACCTCGACAAATGATCTGTTTAAGCTTATATAATAAATTAAAAACCTCGACCTCGGTGGTTAAGGTAGCAGTAATCTATTATTGATCACCGAGTTGTCTGTTCGAACCTTACAGCGACTCATCCCTTATTTGCAAAGAGCACTAATTTTCCTTACGAAGGTGTGCTGTTTCGTTGGGTACTCCAGCTGTTCCCTATAAACACTAGACGACATATTATATAGAATAATATAATTTTGAAATAATGGTAAACAAACTTCAAACATACATACAAATAATGCTAACGCGAAAGCGCGAAGTGAAAAAAATTTTACGATTCCGCCTTCACGTTTTTCGTCTTTCTCGCTTTTTCCGCTTTAACAAATTTCGAATACAAACACGAGATGTATGCCGTTGCACGCGAGGTCAAATAATTTTTGAATTGATTGTGGTTTTTGTTTTTTTTTCATTTCTTTTTTTAATTATTTCTTTTAATAAAATGACACTATGTGATGTTTATATTCCGTCACAGATGTATTACATGTTGTCATAGATGGGTGTGTGTGTGTGTGTGGGGGGGGGGGGGGTGAAATTTCCATTTATCATTTATAACTTTAGACTAGACTTCCGCTTTAAAAAAAGTCGAAGACGAATACGAGACGTGCGTTTTTAAAATTTACTTTGTTTTAATTATTTTGTAAATAGAATGACACTATATGGTGTTTATATTTCGTCATAGATGCATTAGTTATAGATTGGGTGAATTTCCATTTATATCATATATAAATCTAGACCAGTTTTAACCTTATTATTAGGTAAAACGAGCCATAAATGAGGACATAACAGTTGACATTTTTATACTTCTAATATTTGCAAGTGAAACGTATTTTCACATTTCGAAATATTAATTTTACTAACCGGAAGTTGAATGGACGGATTGGAGCGATCAGTCAAAATCAATCCGTCAGATCAGTCAAATCGTTCCAAATCCGTCAATTGACGGATGGACGGATTGGGAACGATCTGACGGATTGGGAACGATTTGACTGATCTGACTGATTAATAACTGATTGCTGACGGATTTTGGAACGCTGACGGATCGCTGACGGATTGCTAAAAGTGTTGCGTTTTCAATCTCAAGTACTGTATTATAACTGTTTTGTTCTGTGACGGTTTTGGCCCCATCGTTGCTTGAAATTTATTTCAGTCATGCGTAATTAAACAATTTTGATACTTGTCGTTAACATGAACTGTAATTTTGATACTAGTCTTTTTACACTGTAATTTTAGATATATATATTTTCTTTGTTTTGGTATTTAATAAAATGCTTTTAACGACAATCAGTGTCTCTTCTTTTATTAAAACGAACAGAGCTCACTGGTGTCTGGAATCATTTAAGTGATCATAATTTGATTTAAATAATTAAATACAGGCTTTCTTTCTGACAAATATTCAGATCCAGTATAAGATTGTTTACGTAAATCTCGACATGTATGTTTCAGTTCATTTTCAATAATTTACCACAGGTTGATCTGATGATAGATCCAAGCAAACTTCTGACATATAATAATATAGACGTGCTTTATCCCTAGGATAAATTCGTACGGAGAGTATTGATTATTGCATGTAACAACTGTCATCAATGCAGATTTTTAATTTATGGAATGATTATGTAGGAATATTTTAATACTAAATCTACGAGAAGCAATATTTTTAGCCTGCATTGCGTTTCAACCACAAATTAAATGTTTAAACTTTATACATTAGAAGACCATGCTACAGATTGAAACTTTCATCCTTCCTGATCCATTGGTATTCGAAAATTAATAATTATAGGTATTAAACGACTGCGGATCGTACATTCAGTACATATTTTGACATTATTTGTCGATATATATAAGTCTATACATATAAAATATGTGATTAAAACGCATGTGGTAAAGTTAATATAAAAAAAATATAAATTAAAAAAATATATTGTTACACGCACTTTTCAGTACATACAGAGAATTACTGCCACCTTTCTTTTTAACTGCAAATCCAAAACTACATTATTCAGTGACTAACATTACAAAAAAACCGATAACGCAATACATTTTTGTACTGAAATACAGTTCTTAGCTGTTGCAACTCAAAATAAAAAATTAAACATGTAAAAGTATCCAATACATTTGCAGAGTGACAAGTTTCTTGATAAAAATTAACATATTTCCAATGTTCATTTTAACTTTTGGTAGTTTTTACAAACGATACAAATCAGTTATTGAAATAGCGGATTTCGTCAAGCTGGGTTTGGACGGATGCAAAATAAATTCCGTGCTTCAATTTAAGAACCACTTACCATTTTTCAACAAGGAGTTATCTTTCTCTGTTAGGATATGTACATATTAAATACAACACAACGTCTCGGGATAATCATTTATTGTGATGAGTCATTATATGATACACACCGTTTGGATTTGTGCCTTTCTTTCTTTTGCATAGATGTCTGAAGATTGTTTCTTGTTTAAAATGTTATAATAGGGAATTTGTTAGACAGTTATTTTATGATTCTTAAGCACTAAAATATGTACGTTTGTACCAAATTAATTCACAATGTTGCTTAAAACAAAGTCCAGTCAACTGTCATTAAACTGACAAACTATTTCTAAAAATAGTATAATAATGGCAAACGATACCACATTAATTCGATTTTGGTTGATTAAAACAGACATCAAAATTTTACTAAAACTGAAACAAATTGATTCTGAGGTATTGTCCAAACGTAAGACAATTTTTAAATGAGAACCATGGTTATGGATGTGTTTTATTTAAAATATAAATTAAAATTACAAAAATGTTAAAGTATATACCTATTGCCTTTATGACCCATTTTCGAGTATGCCTTGATTGGAGGTTTAGATGAGGTGACATTTTTCTGTAAACACTTAGGAACATGTAAAATTTCCTTTTTTGAAGTGTTTTGATTTTACAATAATATGTCCGTATAGCTTGACTCATATCTCAATATGTCTATTATTCTAAAAAATAATCTAAACGCTGATACAAAAGTAAAACACAAAACGGGATTATAGTATGCGTATTTAGTGCTAATATGGAAACCTCAAACCAATCGTAGTGTTTAATCTGTACATTTCATGATAATTTGCTTACTCTTTGTAAATATTTATGCCCCAAACCCCAACAAAATTACGATAAATTTATATTTAGTTCATTCAATTTGTGTATAGATCATCGTCCTTATATATATCATAACAACGATTTTCCTTAAACACTTAGGATCATAAAGTTTTTCCTTATTTTAGACGAACTTCACGTCATCAGTTTCACATCACATGTATTTTTATTGTTCAGGAAATACAGCAAAGGATTTGTAACATATCAACAACGTTAGAAGTTCATTTTGAGGGTACGTACTGTTAATAATATTTGAGAACTTTAACGGTCATATTGATTGTCCATTGTGTTTTCCCGTTTATTTTAATCGATAACTTGACTCCGGCCTAAATATGACTAGAACAAAGGTCCCTAGACATTTCGCAATCAAACCATATTAAGTTTGTGATGTTCTAGGGCAATAAGGGAGATTTAAACCGCTACACTCTTCTTGAAACTATAACTTATAACATACTGGTTACAAAATTTACACAAGAAATTTAAAACTTGACACATTCATGTTTATATTTTAGTTAAAAATAATTTAATATGTATATGACATTTAGTACTATTTTTTTATCTCCCCTTATCTTGATATTTCTTGCTTCTAGTTGGAGGGTATTTTCTCTTGTTGACAAATGCCAATCTGAGAAAGTAGCAGGATCTAGTAAATTAAAGTGTCACTATCTCGCTTGTGGAGGTAGTATTAATGGCAATCACTATCGCTATGGCATTTGGCATTCTTTAAACATTTATTTTCTAGAAATGACACTCTGAAGACGACAGTTTGTAACAAAAGGCTACAGCCAATTAAACGATTGATTAAAATGGCGGGTAAGACGAATTTATAATTCCAAGCACATTAAAATTAAGAACTTTAAAGTGGTAGCATTAAATAAGAGAATTTATTCTCTTTCTGCAAGTACTAAAAAATTAAGTTCAGCAAGTATTACCACATATAATTATAACATTGTCTAGTTATTGCAAAACAGAAACTCTTGACTGAAACTCGATTTGAACTTTAAAAAATACATATGTTACAGCTATAATTACTACCAGTATTAAACAACGACACATTTGTGTTAATAAGAAATAATTTCAAAGGTTAAATAATCAGTTTTATTTTTACATTTGGATATGTCAATCTGGTTGAATCCACGAAATTTATAGGATATTGCAAATATTGCTTTCACTAGTGTGTAAAGCATATTTATCCAATTCACTATCAGTAGATATTGTTTTAATATTTGTTGGTAGATATGAGGTTTCATCTGTAGAAAAGGTGTCTAACATTAGCGAACACTCATATAATTATTAATTAACATGAGTAAGACGATGATCAAGTACTTTAAAATTAAAAAGCTGCAACATCAGATAAATAAAAGACGCTCGTTTTCATTTTAAGCTTTCATGAATCCCTAACTGAACTGAGTCAGTAATGAATAAAATCTTATCTTATTAAATAATAACTCTCTGTAAGGTCTAATTTATTGTATTTAAACAGGAATCTACGCATTTCTTATTACATATTGTGCCTAAAAAAGTTCATTCAATGAGTAAATAAACTTTGCTGATCAAAGCTTTGTTACATGTAGTTTTGCTTTATCTTCAACCGCTGTGTGTATCTACCGAAAATGCTGTTTACCCGTCTCTATCTCATATTTTGTAATACATTTACTTGTTAATGTTGTTTAGTAATATTATTTCTTCTAAGGTGTGACTGTCAACAGTGATTACTTAAGCAGGTTTTCTAGATACTCTGCTATGGAGTCCGTATTGGCATGTTTAATTAAGTTTGCACCTTCTAATGTCGGGTTGAAACGTCATTGTACCTATTTAATATGTCTCGTGTTATTTGCTATTTATCTGTAGATTCATACATTTGAAATTCAAATTCATTTTGGAATAATAAGTGCTAAACTTTTATATTCTTGCAAACATTCAGTTTGATCATTTCTCATTTTGATGACAATCAGTTCAGACAGTAGGTTAAAAAAAGATTATGAAAAAGTGAGCTTCTTTAGTGACACGTCGTTTTAGCAACGTATGGCTACAGTATAATAGCTATTTTATCGCTAATTTCTGTGAAGAAACAATACCAGTATCGTTTAAAAGTATGGCCTTTTATCCAAACAATTGGACTGATTTTATTCCTATAACTGGAAATCCCATCAACGTATTAATAATCCTAGTAGATAACACGCTCGCAATTGCTCTTTATCTTATATTTTGCCAATTTGTGGTAATTTGCAAGACTTGTGTTTGGTTTACCTACTCTGTATATATCTTAGGACATAAGAAGTTTTAATACCTCATCCGATGTTTCGTATACTAATAAGGCAGAAATGTAACCGTGTTGCTTATAAAATAAAAAAAAACTACTTTATTTGCGCTACGAAAAACTACATCCTTAAAAAAATTATTTTGGTTTTATTTTTGTGCTTACAGTCAATACATCATCACGTCAGGAATCGTTATCACTGTATAACTTCTTGTGTGAACAGATTGTGGGTACAGAGGAGACGGTGAGAATAAAACGAATGATGAATACGATAAGAGATAATGTATCTTCCGATGAGGATATTGCCTTCATAACAAGTGGAAGTTTTGGAGAGGGACTGGAGATGAAAGATAGTGATACAGATTTAATGGTTGTTTTTAAACAATATATCGTACACGAAAAAACAGAAAACGTCGAATTTGATCCAGGTAAAGTAAACATAATCATGGAAATGGATGATACAAAACCTGGATTTACCCTTTTACGCTATGATAACCTTGATGAAGTTGATAGTGCAGTATCTATGGGGAAATGCTCCAGCAGCGAGGCGTTGTATCTGTCAAGTGAGCTAATCAAAGCAATTGCGTTGAAAGAACTAGATGATTCAGTGTTAAGTAAATTTCATGGTCCATGTTTGTCAGACGAGAACGAAGAAGTAGATGTAGCATTTTGTTTTCACAATCCAAAATGGATTCAACCCGCACAGAACTGGATAAAGAGAGGAAGTCAATCCTGGCCAAGCATTGATGTCAAATCTGACATAATCGACCACGGTGTGCTCTTAGTTCCCACTGGCTGTAAAGGATCTGCAAATGAAGCACTAGAGTGGCGCATTTCATTTTCCGTTCCTGAAAAGCTGTTGGTATACTCATTTTGTCATACGCAATTACTGTGTTATGCTCTGATGAAGATATTACTCAAGGATTGTATCAACCGCGATAGCAATTGTAAAGATCTACTTTGCTCATATTTTATCAAAACAATAATTTTCTGGGTCGTAGAGGAAACAAGAGTGAATGAATGTAAACCAGAAAATTTAATAAGATGCTTCATGAAATGTTTTAAAATGTTGTTGTATTATGTAGAATACTCTGTGTGTCCTCATTATTTCATTCCAACAATTAACCTGTTTGAGAGTAAAATAGACGGGCAAGATCGGAAATTGTTATTGGGACATTTAAAGACATTATTCAGTTTTGGATGGCGTTGTGTGCTTTTTTCGAAACAATTCCAGAGTTTTGAAATTCATTCAAATATATCACAAAGATCTATAGATATTCAAAAGACACAACATCAATGTTTGTTGACTTCAAAAATTGTAGGAGTGAATTTTCTATTCGATGGTTTAAACAGTCTGCAATGTTACAAAAAATGTTTCCTGCAATTAAAGAGAAGCAATTCTTCCTTTATCAAGTCAATTTATCTTCGGTACCTGTCTATAAGTTGTAAAAATGATTTGATTCAGTCTACACATACAAATAAAAACAATTATTATCAATACAATAAACAACAAAGCTACCTACTTCAGTATGTATACCATGATGCTGGATCTGGTTGGCTTGTTTTGGCGGCATTGTTTTACAGCATGAAACATTACAGCAAAGCACGTTATTTACTGAATCATACTTTGACTAAGTGTACCCCAGAGATAGTGTACTTTGGAGAAAGTTTATCTTTACTACAAGTTAACTTGGACGCACCAACATGTTTGAAAAAACTTGGAATAATGCGGTCTTTAAAAAACAGAGTCATGTTTCCTGTAACATTTGACCACTATTCTAGAATGTTACCCGAGGAAATAGAAATTACTGATGTTTTACAAAATGATATCTTGTCTATACCTCCAGTAGTCTTTGCTCATTTTCTTTGTTTTCTGTGTCATTATCATCTTAATGACATAAAACAATGCAACAATTCTATCAAAAATTTACAGCGAACGATTGATGGAAACTATTTTATTGCAAGTCGTAGTGAGAAACATCAAAGCTACGACCTTCTTAGATGTGCTTTACAGTTATTTGGACGGAATTATTTTTCTTCACGGGCTTTCAGAAATGCCACTTAATGCAATACATATTTTTATGATGATATAAATACTATGACTTTGTTTGACCAATTACTTTTGTTTATGACTCGTGTAATTATACTGCTAACATCAAGATGACGAGTAGATAGTTTAAGATTTTGTAAGAACAGTTAATTTCTACTTGGAAGAACAGTTATCAGTTCATTTCAGACGTATATTTCCACAGCCTAATTTTATCTTTGACATTTGTTAACAGTAATTTTATGAGTTATGAGTAGGTCACAAACATATCTGAACCAATTTCGAAATGCAAACCAAAGTTTACACAATGTTTCTCCTCTCCGACCTGTTTTTGTACTTTTATGATGCAGAGTTCCTAGAATGCCTACTGAGGAAGATAGAAAAGCCACTGGCCCATACCTTTAATTTAACGTTCTGCTGTATTGATGATGTTTTGTCCTTCAGCAATGCTAAATTTGGTGACTTTTTACATTGAATTATCGTAGCGAGCTTGAAATTAAAGAACCCCGTGTGGGCCCCGGGGCACAGGAGAATAGGCCCACGGCTTCCTCAGCCTGCAGTAATAGTCTGCTAACAGAGGCAACACTTGCCGTGTGTTGCGACCCGTGTCGATTACAGGACGGGATTTCAGTAGGCCGGGTAAACGGTCCCGATAACTTACTGAACCTTACTTTTTCTAGACGGGAAATCGAGTTAGCCCTGACTTCGATGAATCGGCATGTCACGTCTTGCCCTTTGTGAATCCTTATCATTTAAGCTACTCTATTACATTTTTCCTTCAAACTGTTCTATGAAATGTATGTACCATTTAATAGACGGCTTCCTTACAGGATTTGCAAAGAAGGCGGTGGCTGAAGGGCAAAGCTTCCTCAGCTTTATAGAGGCGACATGTTTGCCGTGTGTTGCAACCCGTGATGGTGGAGGAAGGGATCCTGGTGGTTGAGAGATCACTCTCTGCTGCATCCATTAGTGCGGATCGGCGGGTTCGATTTTCAATACACCACTTTGGCCCTGACTTCAACTAGACGGGAGACCGGATGGATCCGGTTCGGTTAATCGGCTGGTCACGCCGAGCCCTTAACAAGCTTGTCGTCATTTCTCCTGTCACTTGATTATATCTTGTGAATTTCAGTTGCAAAGTTGTTCAGTTACAAGCTTTTAAGAAGGCGGTGGCTCATGGGTCAATCGAGTAGATAGAGTTTCGAACGGTTGTTTCGCCAGTTAATTCTGGATCGAAGCTTGCGTTCGTGAAGAAATTCATCTATTTGAGTATACCACCCTGGGAACACCTGATGCTTTCTGCTGGCGATCCGCAGACACCAAGCATTGCCCCTGTTGGCACTCCGTGGCGGGTGGGTGACAAGGGTGGTGAACCGCATTCTTTTAACATGTCTTCCAAAACATTTACGCAAACAGGTTCTAAAAAAAGAAAAAATTGATATTTCGCTTGAAGAAATAGTTGATGATGATCACTTTTCACGTTTTATTGTTTTGACTAGTAAAGATTCTAACAAACCATTATCAAAAATTTCTCCTTTCGTCATCGGAAAAACTATTAAAGGTTGTGCAAGAGATGTTAAAAACGTAACAAAAATGAAATCCGGATCAATTCTTATTGAAGTTTAAAAAAAAAACCAATCTTTAAATTTACTGCAGCTCAATAAAATTCTCGATTTAGAAATATCTTCCACTCCTCACAGAACATTAAATTCTTGTCAAGGGATCATTCATTACAGAGACGATGATCTCTCTGAACTAACGGACGAGGAAATTTGTTAAGAACTCAAACCTCAGGGTGTAACAAAGGTAAAAAGATTCATTGCCAAGAGACAAGGTATTCAGGTAAAACTGAATACCTTTCTGCTCAACTTAATTCTCCATCTGTCCCTCAGTCTATCAAAATTGGACTATACAGCGTTAAAGTCAGCGCATTTATCCCAAATCTTGTGCGCTGCTTTAAATGCCAAAAATTTGGTCATGGCAAGGGACAATGTAGAGGCTCCTTGGTATGCTTCAACTGTGCAGAGGTAGGGCATGAGGGCTTTACCTGCACAAGCAATCCAAAGTGTGCCAATTGTGGTGAAGCCCACATGTCGTCCTCAAAAGATTGTCATCATTTTAAAAAAGAAAAGGACACACAAAAATTGAAAACAGAAAGGAACATCAATTACCCTGAGGCTCGTCGTCTCTTTAGTTCAGTGAGTAATCCATCGTCTTCTGTAATGTCATATGCCAGTGTGACGAAACGCGTTTGCGTTACTTCTGAAACGCGAACTATGATCACCTGGCCTATAGATCAGAAAGACCCAACAAGACAACCGGCTCAAACCACTGATAAAATAATTACATCATCTCGAAAATCTTCGGCATCTCAAACTTCTACGCCTTCGGCATCTACTACGTCTTCAACACCTTCTCAATCCTCAACTAATTCTTCAAGCAGCCCCCCAAATATTAAGACCAATCCAAATACAAAATCTTCTAACTCCAATTCAATTCAAATAAAAACTCAAATCAAAAAGGAGATCGTACTCCAAAACTGCTGCGGGATCCCATTAAGGTCCACAACATGTTTGGAAGTCTAGATCATCTAGACACTACTATCTGGGGCGATCCTCATGGATACACTACCCCCAGATACTGGATCTAAAAGTAGATCCCCCAGCAAAAGCTGGCGGAATAGCACCAAAAAAACTGTCAACTATTCCCCGCAGACCATAATGGGTACAATAATACAATAGAATTGTCGAGGTCTCAAGATTAACTTTCTAGAAATTACTTTATTAGTTCAAGCCTTTCTTCCTGTTGCATTTTGCCTTCAATAATCCCATCTAAAACGAAGTGATAACATATCTTTAAAAACTACTCTTTATACAGCACATATGTAGAAGAGAATGATAGAGCTGCTGGCGGCTCTACCATTCTTGTAAAAGATCAAGTTCTACATAGCCCTGTAGATCTCAACACTGATCTTCAGGCGGTTGCTGTTAGAATATCTTTAGACTAAACAATTACTTTATGCTCTGTGTATATCCCTCCAAATTCTTCATTAAATTTAAATCAGTTGAAACATCTTACTGATCAGCTTCCGGCCCCTTATATATTACTTGGGGACTTCAACGGACACAACCCTTTTTGGGGCAGTAACACAATAAACGATAAAGGTAAAATTATTGAAGGCTTAATGAGTCAGGAAGATCTGTGTATTTTTAATGATGGTTCAAATACATATTTACATCCTGGGAATGGATCATATTCGGCTATTGATCTTACAATAGCAGATCCTTCTCTGTTGCCCGATTTCTCATGGAAAGTCCATGACGATCTCTGTGGCAGTGATCACTTTCCCATTATCTTGGAATCTTTACACTCTTCAAACACAGAACGAGTCGCTCGGTATAAATTTGGCAAGGCCAATTGGCCTCTATTTGAACAACTCTGTGTAGAGCGACTTAACTTGGATACTTTTGAAACTATTTCTGATCCAATTTTAAAATTCAATGAAAGACTTATTTTAATTGCTGACGAAACTATTCCTAAGACCTCGACAAATCCAAAACATCCTAGTAAACCATGGTTCGATGACAGCTGTGAGGACGCTATTAAAGACCGGAAAAAGGCCGAACGACGCTTTAATAAACACCCAACTCAAAATAATCTTAACCATTTCCGAATTTTTCGAAAGAAATCTCGCAGGGTAACGAAACAAAGACGACGCACTTCTTGGCGTAACTTTGTTTCTAAACTGAATAACCATACCCCCATGAATAAAATTTGGAACATGATTCGTAAAATTAAAGGTAAAAACAGTAAAACAAATGTCCATCATCTAAAGGATGGACAAGACTTTTTAACATCAGAGTCAGACATATCAAATAAATTGGCCGAAACATTTGCAACACATTCCTCTGCTGAAAATTATCATCCCACTTTTCAGCGGATCAAAAAAGAAAAATCAAAGCTTAATTTCCAGTCAAAAAATTTAGAAGATTACAATACACCCTTTTCTTTGGAAGAGCTAAAAACTTCTTTAAACAAATCTCACGACACAGCATGTGGTCCAGATGACATCCATTATCAACTTCTCAAACATCTGCCACAATCTTCTCTACAATGCCTTTTGAATCTTCTTAACAACATGTGGGAAACGGGTGACTTACCATCTACCGGTATATGGAAAATGGCCACTGTTGTGCCTATTCCAAAACCAGGAAAAGATCACTCTGAAGCGTCCAACTATCGGCCTATAGCCCTCACAAGCTGTCTTTGTAAAACCATGGAAAGGATGATCAACGATCGCCTTGTCTGGTTTTTAGAATCGAACAACCTAATCTCAAATATCCAATGTGGATTCAGACAAGGGCGAAGTACCCTAGATCATCTTGTACGTTAGAAACGTATATTCGAAACGCCTTTGCCAAAAATGAACATGTTGTGTCTATCTTTTTCGATTTAGAAAAAGCATATGACACAACATGGAAATATGGTATTTTAAAAGATCTTTTTGATATGGGGTTGAAAGGTAGACTTCCTACCTTTATTTCAAACTTTTCATCTGACAGAGAATTTAAAGTAAGGGTAAATTCTACCCTATCTGACCCTTTTGAACAGGAAATGGGTGTTCCCCAGGGAAGCATCCTTTCTGTCACTTTATTTAGTATTAAAATTAATAGCCTAGCTCAAGTTGTAAAAGACAATATTGATGGTTCTCTATATGTTGACGACTTCCTCATATGTTACAGAGGAAAAAACATGAATAATGTTGAACGTCAACTGCAGTTATGTTTAAATAGAATAGAGAAAAGGGCAATGGAGAATGGTTTTAAATTCTCCACTGCAACAACCGTGGGGATGCATTTTTGTAATAAGAGAAAGATGCATCCTGATCCCGAATTAAAATTACATAATAATCCTATAAAAATTGTCAAGGGAACTACTTTTCTTTGTCTCATATTTGATTCAAGGCTAACCTTTCTATCCCATATAAAAATGTTAGAAAAAAAAGCCTAAAGGCGTTAGATATTTTAAAAGTCGTAGCCAGCACCGACTGGGGTGCTGAGTGCGACGTTTTACTTAATCTATATAGATTGCTGGTTCGATCTAAATTGGATTATGGTTGTTTCATTTATGGTTCTGCTCGCAAGTCATATGTCAAAATCCTTGATACGATTCATTATCAAGGATTGCGACTATGCCTTGGAGCCTTCCGAACCACACCTATAGACATCTTATATGTAGAAGCAGGCGAGCGTTCTTTGTATCAAAGAAGAATAAAGTTCGCTTTGCAATATGCAACCAAATTAAAGGCATATCTTGGCAATCCCGCCCACGACTGTGTTTTCAAACCTCTTTATCAAAACATTTTCGAAAAACATCCAAACAAAATTCAACCTTTTGGCATTCGAATTAATTCTCATTTAGAAAATTCAGGCATAAATTTAGATGAGATTGCTGCAATCGGGATTCCACGAAATCCCCCTTGGCTAAACCCCAAACCGGTATTTATTTTTGATTTACAAAAACATAAAAAATCAGAAACAAACCCGTTAATAATACAACAACATTTTGCAGAAATTAAATCATGTTACCCTGATTACAGTACTATTTATACAGACGGGTCAAAAGATGACGATAAAGTTGCCTCGGCCGCTGTCTTCGGAGAGCGTGTTGAGACTCGTCGTCTCCCGTCTGCCTCAACCGTATTTACTGCTGAGGCGCAAGCTATTCTTCTTAACATGAAAATAGTTGCTTCGTCAGACGAGTGCAAATTTATTATCTGCTCAGATTCCCTCTCGTGTCTACTTGCCATTCAAAATTTCAAAATTAAAAACCATTATATTTTAAAAATAATTGAAATTTACAAATCTCTAACAGCTGTAGGAAAAGAGGTTGTGTTTTTCTGGATCCCAAGTCACGTTGGAATCCAAGGGAACACAGTCGTGGATCAGGAGGCAAAGAATGCCCTTAAGATTAATATTATAAACTGTGATATTCCTTTTACTGATTTTAAACCAATAATTTTTAAATATATTTCTAGTTTGTGGCAGAATGGTTGGGATCTCCAAGTTCATAATAAACTTCATGAGATCCAGCCACTACTGCACACAAGTAATTTTAAAAGTTTTAGAGGTCGCAGAGACCAAGTTGTTTTAACACGGTGTCGTCTTGGTCATACCAGGACGACACATAGTTATATTTTAAATAATGAGCCACGACCCGAATGTGTGCCATGCAACAGTCCATACACCATCAAGCATGTCTTGATGGGCTGTGTGGACGTGGCCCACATTCGGGAAAGTTTCTATTCTGTAGATACGTTTTTTAACTTATTTAAAACTGTCGCAGGCGACACAATTTTAAAGTTCTTGAAAGAAATTAATTTATATAGCAAAATTTAATTTCACTATTAATTGTGAAGATTGATACTTTTTATTGTTTTAACTACCATTTTTATCTGTATATATATTCCCATATTATTGTATGAGATCAAGTTTTAGTATAAAAGGGAGGCATGACGTACTACTAATTTAAAATACTAACAACTTAAAAATTATAATTTTCACGTCCTTTAATATAGCTGAAATATTGCTTGCTGGACGTTAAACAACAAATAATCAATCAATCAATTGAAATTAAAGATACCACCAATACATTAAGGTCAGCTTCTTACATAGACCTACTTCTAGAAATAGACATGGAAAACTACAAACCAGACTACGACAAACGTGATAACTTTGACTTCGCAATTGTCAACTTCCCGTTCATCGACAGCAACATTTCATCAGCTCCAGCGTATGGTGTGTACATTTTACAACTTATACATTTTTCTAGATCATGCGATCGGTATTTCGATTTTTAGACCGATCACTGTTATTGACTGCTAACTTATTCAAACAAGGGTTTGTTGTACCTAGGTTGATGTTATAACTCCAGAAGTTCTTTGGTCGTCACCATTACTTAATTAACCGTTATGGAAAAACAGTGTCTCAAATACGATCACACATTTTCGCTGAGTCATGGGTAGTGTTTCCTATTCTTGTATTGGACTAGACATGACAATGAGTAACTCGACGACTGTCTAATTAGAAGCAGGCACTGCGTACTCGTCCAGAGCACCTAAGTGCACCAATAGTTTTCATTGGATTCGGGTTACTCTATTTCTGTTTTTTGTGTTTTTGGTTTTTGTGTTGCCTTAGCCTATATCCAGATTAGTAACTGCCCCTTGACTTTTTGCTCTTGTTTTTCGGTCCGGTTTCTTGCTAGTTTCATATTAAATAAGATAATGTTTTATTTAAAATTAACACCATATATTATATACAAAAGTAATGTTGTTTTCTGTACGCTAAGGCATCAGGCATATGTTTACCGAATTAATATGAACCATTGGATGTCAGTTATTTATTTGGTTCATTTAAATAGATTCGTGTATCAATACTAATAAATATTAATTGATTTAAAAATAGGCCTTCATATTATAATTTAATACTTATATGATAAATTTCATATTTTCGTGTTGACAAATATCAAGTAACATTGTGCAAATATTTCTTTGATGTTTTCGTTAATTACTGTTCATTTAACGTTCTTTTACATAATCCTAAACTGTTCTACTGAAGTCTATAACACCACTATCTGATCTCTTTATATTGTATGTATGATTGATGATTTAAATTATTTTGAGCAAGTTTCAACTATATTATGGCGTCATGTTTACAAACGGAAGAAATATGTGGTACCCAGTATAAACGTCCGAACGTCGGGGTAGAAAACTTCGCTACTTCGTAACTGTAACTTGTAAACATCGCAAAGCTTAGTCTTTTATTTTAGACATCGTATTTATGCTTTAATTATATCTCATAATTAGGAAAGAATGTTTAAAATTTGCAGGCAATTCAGCTGCATTCGATTTCATTCTTCATGAGCTAGTACAGATTTTTAGACAAAACGAGATTGCCTTAGTAAATTTGAGGTAGAATTATTTCCTTTACCGATCAATAAATCGTTATTGTTTTTATGATTTTTACACGCGGGATTTTTATTTGCTTTAGATTCAAGATCTGTTCGTTTTTCCGTCAAAATATATAATGTTTATTTAGATGCAACTATTGTTTATTTAGATGCAACTTTTCAATGAAATAAACAAAACATTTGTGTAAGTATTTAACATTTCTCGTTGTTATTTGTACATATACATATTCACTATTGAAAGAGTTTCCAAGCAATAATGTGTAATAGATATGAATTGTATATTCATTAAAAGACTTACAAGTAGATTGTTTTTTTTTCGTTTTTGTGCTTTTATTTGTTTGTTTGTTTGAAGTAAAATCAACATAAAATATCAGTAAGAAAGCGCAAACAATAGTTTAAAATAAATAATAACTATGACTTGAAAATATTACTGCTACAACTGTTTACAATAGTACTCACAACGGATCAACAACACTGTAAAATGAGGATACCTGATTCCAAAACGCACAATTGAATAAATGACCGTATTATCTTTATCTACCAAGAGTTGTTATTGTATCACTATCTCTGTAGTATTATCTATTGACTCATGTGTAATGGAGTATTGAGATAGATTATACTTTGTTAAACACCACCCTAACAAAATATCACAATGGTATTTCAAATTTTCGTCTGACAAAATGTAGCAATTGTGCGTCCCAACGGACCAACTTGGTTCTGTTGTTAAGAGGATAACATTAAAACAAAATCAACTTATTTTAATTTAGTTTTAGATTTCGTTCTATGCTTTGGTCCTATCTTTTAACAATTTATATTTCAGTGATTTTTTTCAAATCGCATTTATCGCAATACACTGAGATGAAAAAAACAGAATCAGATGACTTTAATATATGGAATTCAAGAGATATCCTACATTTTTAAAGCTCTTTATCTTACAATTAAGATCAAAGTCTTTCAAACTAAATATAATACGACAAAGGAACAGCGTTAATTCCCCGTAATGTGTACTACACGTGTCATTTACTTCATACAATAATTCTCTTGACAAAATAATTGTTGCCCACTAAAAAGCTGATGAAGCAATGGTTTCTGGCAGGCAGTGATTTTATTTACGTTAGAACGTTATTTTAATGGCTGTCATAATAAACTAGTTTGATAATTTGGAGTCATCAGTATTAAAGATGGTGACGAATGCTCTTGGGTAACTCGTGGCATTATCAAGATTTCGACTGTAGTTAACAAATAAGTGTCTGTAGTGAAGCTGAATGTATTCGCCCTTTATTCATGTAATATTAGCGATTTGTTTATATAGGTTCAAGCTGCCTATGTAGTAATCAATTTGAGTGTGTGTGGCTTTTGGTAGATTTTAAGTATAAAGTCATGATTATTTTATTGCATACACATTCTTAGGGATCTAAAACTATTACGACGTAACCTACTAAGATCCTCGAACAGGCATCGTATAAAACATGACCCCTTAAAAAGGCCTCCTCTATCAGTTACCTGGACGCGCTGTTCAACTCTGCAGGTCAAGTCCTTGGAACCCTTTCCAGTACCAAGTACTGTCTTGAAAGTTTACACATAAAAAATTGTTCAGCGATATATTTAACTTCACTAAATGAATAACAAAGTATAGCTAACAGATTAAGTTTTACACAATAATTCAATTGGTTTTGAAAGTAGGAAACTGATTTATATTTGAACTTTTCAAACAGCATACAACAAAATAAATAAATAAAATGTTTTCATACAGTAACCAATAAACAACAAATATAACTTTTAAACTTTATAGTATAAGATTTTTGTATCCGTTTTATGTAAAAATATATTTAACTTCGATTGGTATTAAAGATGATACTAAATAGCATCAAGTACCAGCTTACAAAATAAATTTAAACATGTAATTATATTTTAGATTCAAATGCAAAAGACAATGAATAGCATAATTAATTTTATTTTTCATTATACTATTTTTAAGGATACGTGTTTGGAAATAAGATGCTAAAATGGTTATAAGTCGTGAGAAAATAACGTCTCAGTGTAAACAAAAAATCCAGAACATAAAGGAAACCGAACGAACAAGATTCGAAGGTCAAGGGACAATTACAAAATTAAATCGGATTTAGGGAAACATATCCAATCAAGACAAATACCAAAACCACAAAAACAGAATAAAACGCATTGGTGAACCCAGGTGCATTAAGAGGTTCCAGACCAGTAAGAAGTCCCTGCATCTAATTAGACACCCGCCAAGATACTCATTGTACGCATAAAAAATTAAAAATAAACTGAAGTAATCATTTAGTTGGAATATTGTAGACTGATAAGTATTACTGACATATAACCATACATTTTGAGCGGCGAATTATTCTATAACATGATGTCAGTAAGCAAGGGATCATTCTCTCGAAGTAATTTCAATTTCAAAGCTTAAAGCAGTTATTTTGAAAAGGAAGGCAATACAGTAATTTGATTATATTCCAAAGTTTAAGATATACGTTACTTCATATAATAGCAATATTATAATTTTTATATGATTAAAAAATAGGGGACTCGGTGGCCGAGTAGTTTATGTTGTTTATCTACTGTTGATCACGTGGTCTGTAAACACTGAGGTAGCGGGTTCGAATCTCAACGCGGGTAGGGTGTACTCGACTACAATCTAAATTGACAAGGATGGTCAGTTTTCCTACAGAAGGTCGGGGTTCTTTCCAGGTACTCGGCCTTCATCCCTAAAAAACGGCGCCATTATAAAGCTGAAACATTGCTGAAAGTGGCGTTAATCATCATTCAAATCAAATAAAACAATATTAAGAAATCTTTTCATTTAATGCACTGAACATCACATTCCCCAGTAATCTACACACTCTGAATGATTCCTAGAATCAATTCCATTACTGATGTTGTTAGACATTAACACAAACTCAGAAATCACTCTGAAATGTCGGTGTCTGTGATTTGGTGGTCAAAAATATCCGTTTTTCAGATTCCCTCAGATTCACTTTTGCGATGCAAAGAGCAAACACAATTTGTAACAGCCAAATTCCCAACTGACGCCAAATCTTGAAATACAATACAGTTATCTTCTCATTATCTATTCCCTTTGTTATCATACTAGTGTTTGTTTTTCTGAATTGATTGATTGTTTGATTGATTATATGTGTGATTTAAGTGCAGCGAGAAGTATTTTAGCTATATTCAGGGCGCAAACAAGTTAATAAGCAATAAACCAATTCTGGAAGAATGGACAAAAGGACACAAATCTTGATCGGTACTGGAAAAGTATGGGGTATGGGTATGGGTTGAAACGTTAGCCTATTGTTGCGGCTACGACTTCTACAAAAGTGGGCATTATCGTGCAAGACGCGTGGCAGGATTAACCTGTCAACCCTCAACGAGGGAGTCTCCCTTATTCGCCACATGGGCAGCTCTGTGAACCTCCACAGTATTGCCTAGTTTTATCAATTTAAATTATTTTGTTTTTACTGTGGGTTACTGTAATACATGCACAATATTCTATGAAAAATTTTATTTTTTAAGATTAAAAGAGCTTTCGTACGCTTGTCAATATAAATATTCCACAATAGCAGTGTTCTTATAATTAAGACCTTAAGAAAACAACTTCTCAGGACAAACTAAACCAAAATGTGAATAAATACACATACACACATGTTTAAATCACAAATATACATGTGGCATTACTTAAGTTGGCTATATTTACCTATCTTTGCAAATTTAGTTTTACGACCAAAATTTTTTTCTACGCAGATGTATCAACAAAATTATTAAACTAGTATTCGAATATTTTAACAATAATGTAGCATTTTTAGAGACCTGACACATGTCGCTACGGAAATCCAACTAGCAAGTTTAATTTTGTGAGGATCGAATCACGCTAATGCACTTTGCAATACTATTATTTGTCACATACCAGGGGTGGGATCTAGCAGTTGAAGCATTTACAATATTCGTGTATTTTGTTATATTTCTTTCTTACTGTAGGAGGGGGGCCTCGGTGGCCGAGTGGTCAAGGTAGTTCGTCTACTATTGATCACGTGGTCCGTCAACACTGTAATTGCGGGTTCGATACTCACTTCAGGCACGGTGTACTCGACTCCAATCTTAATTGACAAGGATTGCCAGTTTTCCTACCGCAGGTCCGGGGTTCTCCCTGGGTACTCCGGCTTCCTCCTCCAATAAAAACTGGACGCCATGATATAGCTGATAAATTGCTGAAAGTGGCGTTAAAACACCATTCAAACATTCAAACAAATACTGTAGGAGGCGTCCTAATAATTCTTATATTGAAAATACTCATATCTGGACGTATGTGCCTCCTGTTAAAACATATTCTTAATATATCATTTATGTTCACAATTGGTTCGTTCTATTTCACTTCTTCACGTACAATATATTAAAAGGTGTACGATACTTGTAAAAAATGATTAAATGAGAGAATTATAGACTGATCATTAGATTGATTAATTCACTCAAGTGCGACGTATTTTATTTAGGACCAGAAACTAAAAGCAATAAATCAATAGGAGAATAAGATGGACTTGTGAGTAGATAAATTAAAAATGCCACTGTCAAAGCATTGCAAGATGATAAGATGATGAAATTTTGTAGCTGCTACATGATCATACTCTTATTGAAATCTATAAATGTTATTAAGCGTTCATGGGGCATATCAATCATCATACACAAACTGGCAAAAACTTATAGGTTGCATGAATTGGTCTATATTATTTAAAAACTGACGTTACCGATATGATAAAATCATCGCTATCTGTGTTAATGGTCAATTTAAATCAAATATTAAATGGCGGTGAAAATGGAAACAAATTAATCTTATGCACTGAAGAAGTAATTTCCTGTTAAAACTTTTATACTAAAATTAAATCACTCAATTCTAAATTTTTCTTCACATTTATAATCAACCTAAAACGATGTAAACTGTTTTATATTAAATTCTAGAGTTTTCAAAACTTCTACCAACTAAACTAGAAAATAGGCAACTATTATTATAATTTTTATTTAAGTTTCCACAAGATAAATCAATAATTTATGTTTTCTTTTCATTTATTACCATTAATAATTATAGAGTTATCTTTTCAATACACTATTATTCCTCCTGTTGAATGTTGCCTAAATGAAGAGGATTTATATAGGCTGTGCCTGCAATCCATTTCTTTATCACTGAATTAAATATATTTAAAACAAAACAAAAGAAATAATTAACATTATATTACTTATATGCATGGTTAGATTAACTATTTTTAACTACTTTTTTTTAATTCAAAAGTACCTAATACTTAAAGATGATATACTAACGCTTTATAGCTTGTGTATTAACAGATGCATCCGTTGTTAATCGGTTAGCCACTACATTAGTTTTGACCGATTGATGATTTAGTGAGGTACAATTGGGTGCAGTCCTAACATAACATGCTAGTTTACTTGTATAGTAGAGATTCTGATTGCTTTAAGTTAACTTAGAGCAGAGAATTTGACTGGTTTGAGCACAAACTTTGACAACCTACGTTAACTTGGGCTGTTCTTTTGTAACTCATATATTTTTGTCCATTTGATAATTTCTGTCTACTGGACAATTTTTGTTACACTTTCTGTTCAATGGACTTATTTCTTTTGACAATTTCTGTCCAATAGACATCTCTAAGGTCACGGGGTTGATTTTAAATGTGAAATATGGTTTTTTGACATAGCTAAGGTATCAGGAATGATTTATACGTGTAACATGGTTTTTAATTATATCGCTCAAGTCTCAAGATTGATTTTATATGTGAGATATAATTTTTATTGCATTGCTATGGTCTAATGAATGATTTTATAAATATAGTTTTTAAGTGTATTACCAGGTCTCGGGATTTATTTTACACGTTAATGGTTTTTAATTGCCTTGTTAAAGTCTCAGGGTTGATTTTATATATGAAACATGGTTTTAATTGCATCACAAAGGTATTTGTAGTGATTTTTTATGAGAAATGGGATTTTCAATTACATCGCGAAGGTTTCGGGAGGGATTTTCTGTGTATAATATGGTCATACTTTACATTTTTATGCTCTCACCAGTGATTTTATTTAAGTAAGAGGTTTTAAATTGGGATCTCCTGTATGATTTGTATTTAATTATGGAATGTACGTTAATAAGCATATCATGGGATGAAGACAGCCAAGATTTGAAATATAATTAATGTTATTTTGTTTAAGCGTAAAAGTTAAATGTACGTATTATAAATAGCAATAGTGAAACCGACACAGATACTAATTGTTAATTGTATTATTATTACATTTCGTAAAATAAAATTATTGCAGGTTAGGATTTATACTTTTATACAATTACACGAAAAAAAATCAGATTACTTAATAATAATAATAATAATAATAATAATAATAATAATAATAATAATGATAATAATAATGTAGGGAAAACTACAGTTGATTTTAACCACAACGGCTTGCTTTACACATACCGAAGATACAAGATGGCGACCGGAGTAGGATGCCTGTCCATTGCTCTCCTTATTTTTGGCTTTACTATACGAATTGGGACAATAAATAAGCAAATTAACTTCAATGATAATCAAACAGCAAGTAACTTAGGGTTTTATGCTTGTACAGATGTAAACTTAATTCCTAAATGTGATCTAGGACTTGAACATTTTCTCGTTAAAGAAAAAGAAATCCCGGTACCCGCCATGACATAACAGGAAGTATTTACACTAAATTGCTAAAAGATACATCGTCGTTTTACCTTTTAATTGTGATTTTATTAGGCGGTGACATCAGTTTGAACCTTGGCCCGGTACTTCATCCATGCGGAATCATTTTAAACCAGTTAAAAAAAACCAACGAGGGATTCAGTGCGAAGGAGTTGGCTGTGAGTTATGGCACCACATAAAATGTATAAACTTGTCAGTTAAAGAATATGACAGACTCTCAATCACATCCGAAAGCTGGCATTGTAAATTGTGTACTCTACCAAACTTTTCCGACTCGTATTTTGAAAATAACAACAATAAGGAATCAAACGCATCCTTACAGGATTATTTCCCTTTACATACAGGAAGCACTTCCGATGTAAACAACAGGTCGGACGATATTTTTGATGAACTGGTAAAACTGAGAAAAGATGAACCAAACAACATATGTGCGTATCTAAACATCAATGGTTATCGACATAAATACGAACATATTGTCGACCTACTTCGGAGAAATGTTGTGGACATCCTATTTATCTCGGAAACATAAATAGATGACTCTTTTCCAAATGCCATGTTTAATGTTGACAATTTCTCCCTTTACAGATCTGACAGGGATTAACATGGAGGAGGTGTCTTAGTCTATATGAGATCAGATCTTGCTGGAGACAGAAACAAGGAAGCAGAATTTAGAGACACTGAATCCATAGCTCTAGAGGTAACTTCATGTGATCAAAAATGGCTGTTTGTTGGTGCTTATAAACCACCAAATATGAATGACACTAAATTTCATGATGATTTTATTTAAACATGTGATAAGATTACTAAAAAATATGACAATTTTATGATACTTGGTGACATGAATTTTAATTTGCTAGATAATAATAAGGGCATATTTTTTAAAGATTGTTTTGATATTTTTGGTTTGAAAAACCTAGTAAACAAAGCTACATGCTACCCAAAAACCTCTTAACCTAGCTTGTTAGATGTAATTTTAACAAACCAAAGCAATAAATGTGGAAAACTATGTAACTTTAGCTGTGGTTTAAGTGATATTCATAATATGATTGGTATTCAGTTAAAATGTGAAAGACCAAATAGTAAACCAAAATATAAGAAATATAGAAGTTTCAAGAATTTTGATCAAGAGTTATTTATGTCGGATTTACATTATGTTAACTGGGATATAAATATAAATGGCAACATCAACACGGAGTATGATAAATTTCATAAGAAACTGTCAGAGGTTGTCAACAAACATGCACCATACAAAGAAAGAAAAATATTACCAAAACAAATACCATACATGAACCAAAACCTAAAATCTGCTGTTTACAAAAAAAGAATGCTGTTTAATAAAGGAGTAGGGCCGATAAGGCCCAAAAATGGCCCCATTTGTAATGTTCATGAAATTTGGTCAGAAATGTGTTTGTGACATGCACTTCATAAAATAACATTAAGTTTTCAGATTTCACTCATGTCAGACAAATATGACGTCATCAAGCTAAGACTTTATAATTACCAAAAATGATAAAAATACAATATTTTGTCAAAGAGTAATTTATTATAACATCTGTTAGGTAAATTAGTCATTTAAATAATCATTCAAAATAAGTAAATCAAGTTTTATTAAAATGATCTATTGATACATTTCTATATAAATTTCTAATTCATATTGCAATTACAAAAAATTCAATGTTGCCATGGAAACGGACAAATATAGCTATGTAAATACGCCATTTTCTTAAAAATATCTGTTCTTATACACTAGAAACTGCGTGGTGTTAATTTTTTCTGTTTAATAACAACTATTCACAGTTTGTATTAATTTCTCATATTTTTTCGTCTCTAACTTATAATAAATTACACCGGAAATGTCAAACAAGGAAGATCAAATTGACAAATAAATTATAGAAATTGTTCACTTTTGCTCCCTATGCGAATCCAATACATTCCTTAATCTGAGGAAAAACTTGCACTAAGAACTTACAAACCTTACTGTTTTTATCACAAATCGAGAAGGACTTCATATAGACTAATAAATATTTAAACATAAAAGGATTCGGTAATTGCCCAACTTATTTGAGCCACTGAACTCTAGCACCTAAACGAAATAAATACTTGTATACTTGTATAAACTGTTCCAGATGTTAGTAAATATAGTAAATGCTTTTGAAGGATGTACTAATATTGTTTTTTCATTCATAATACAAATTGTTGCACATATAATAATTTTAAAAATTTCCAACGTGTAGCTCATTATGTACAGTTTACGATATTTGCTGATTGTAGTGTAAATAAGCAAATGATTTTCCAGTCAACACATTTGTTGATGAATACAACTTCCAACTTGCTACGTATACTAAAATGTAATAAAATAGACATGTTACTAAAACTACAACGTGTTCACTCTTCTATATTTTCGTCATTTTTAAGATCATCAGCTGTGTCTGGAACGGGTATATTCTGCGTATCTAGAAGATATTGGCTCCAGTCACGATTGTTCTCACACGTATTGTCGATATGTCTGCCAAGAGTGAGATACCATATGACTGAGGTAACGTGTGAACAAGTTCCAACAATGCGAGAACCAGACTTACATTGACAGTACCAGCTACAAATCGTGATTTCATTATACAAAATCCATAGTCTATAGCATTTTGAAGATATGTGCCTTGACTGTAATTTAGCGCTAAGAAGATAATCGTGTTGATTTGTAATAAAAACATCGAAATTGCCGTCTCTATCTATGTGTTCCTGAGCATAACTTTTGGCCATTTTCAGTTGATATACACCAATAGTGATGTTTCGTATGTCCTCCTTTGATAGGCGTGGAAAGTTTAAAGTACAGTCAGTTGCATCAATTTTACGCCATTTAATTAAACGTTTTTCTAACCCTTCATTTTGAATTCTTTCTTGCAGACTGTTTTTCTGTTTGGATAAGTGCATCATCTCCGCTGCAAGTTGCTCATCTGCATCTGTATCTCCTGTTGTTACTGGATTCCAATATTTATTCCTAATAGCGCATACTATTTGTACATAATCAGATATATACGGAATCTGACTGTTTGGTAAAACTCGATCCAAATACTTCCAGAGTTTAATCCTCCCGTTGACAGATTCAACAAGCCACCTTATTTTTGTTACTAACCTTGTAGTATTGCTTTCTTCAACAGGAAGCTGTTTTTCACCACGTTTCAAACATGAAGGCATTTCAGTTTTAACACCTAGTTCCGGAAGTAAATCAACTGAATCGCGAAATCCTCGATCTACAATCATAATGTCGTCCTCTCTTAGCCAGTCTTTTACTTCCTCTAAGTTATTTTGAATAATGTGGTTCAATATTTGGCAGCATTATTTTTACCGTCACTGTATTAGGGTCCAATAACTCTTACGATGTACCCAGTTGTAGTAACAAATACCATAGGCTTTACTAAGTTGCGGTGTTTATGCATGTTATACGATCTGCGTTGGAATTTAAACTTCGAACTTTTTTGTATATAAATGTATGTTCCGCCCTCTACTAATATTGCTGGTTTCAAATAATTACCAAACAGAGATTGTGCTAATGGCCTTGTATGAGTATTGATTACCTCTTCTCGAGAGACATGCTGGAAACCCAAGTTTGATGGTACAAAATGGTCAATCAAATACTTTCTAGCTGATGAAACTGAGCGACGGATAGAGTCTTTGCCAATGTTAAAAATCGTTGATAAAAGTTTGTTTGACATTCCTGATTTAAGTTTAGTAAGAAATATTCCAATACATGTTCTCACGGAGCGTAAACTTGAATCTCGTAAATTGCCTTTCTGAATGTTTAAAATTAAGTCATTAAAATTTGTCTTTGAAAGCCCGGTGAGATTTATAATGTCAGAATCGGAGAGACCATTTTGAGAGTCCAAATCTATTCTTCGTTTGCTGTTTCGCAATGCTATGTCTCGGACTTGTGAAAGTAGAAGCATTACTTCTGAACGGTTGAAATCTGTTGTTGTTCTTGTTTATTTGATCAACCACATTTGATGTAAAATTATCACTACATATGACCCGGACAACATCTGGCACCAGACGGCAATATTATAAGTTTTTCTAAAAATATATTAAATCTGGCATTTGTAGGCACCACAAGAAGCTTAGGAGCTCGTCGTTTTCAAACAATACATTGGTAATGACTTTCTCCTACAGACGGAATTGGTAGTGTTATACTCGGTGGTGATTTACACGGAGTTTTAGTCACATTTCTGCAATACGTTGCCGGCGGAATATAATCTTCGTCTTGTGTCTTACTTGTTTTTTTGCTATTCTTCTTACTTATCTCTCTATAACAATTTATTCTACATTTGTTGCAAATAATACCGCCGTTATTAATCTTGCATATGTCCACAAAAAACGTCTGCTGTAATAGTTTTCCGAGTTGTTCGTTGTTGTCACCATCAAGTTTTCGTCTATCATTTGGCTTTGGCACACAGCTATAATATCTCGAAGACATCTACAAAATAAAGTTAAAGAAAGCGGTTAGTCAAATGTCCTCACCAAATGTGTAATGAATTAAATGAAAACAGCGTGTAAATACTATAAGATTTTGAGTTTGATCCTGACTTAGGACCAGATGCGTTCGACTCTAACCTATTTGATAAAAAATGCCAGTTTATGTGTCGAAGGTCACATATTAAAAAGATATTGTTTTTTGGTCTAAACGGTATAAAACACCACTTTAGGCAATTTTTCAGCAATGTCATTTGGGTCCAGCATTTTTTGTTAGGGGGGAGCTGAAGTACCCTGTGAAAACCCCCACTCTTCAGTAGGAAAATTGACATTCCTTGTCAATGAAGTTTGGAGTCGAGTACACCCAGCCCGCAACCTTAATGATGATCAGTACGTAGTCCGAGTCTACAGTTAAAGCGCACGAGTTTGTTTAATTGTGTTTATTATGTCAGATAAGTTTCTGAGAATAAATTAAATAAACTATTAGGTACTTTGCAAAATAGAGTACAAAAATACATCGTTAATATCTCAATTAATATACCTGTATTATATGATTATTTCACGAATTCTACATTTCTAATCAGTGTAGTCTAAATCTTCACTTCAATACATGATCAAACATAACAATCTGGAAGAAAACGAGGTCTATGAGAAATGAAGAGATATTTCAAAGATAAATTATGTACACGCTTATTTATAAAAAAAACTTAAGAATATCTGATAAACAAAGGATAGAAAATGAATACAAAGTTGCAAATATATATTTTTATCGAAAAAATGATTCAAATGATTCTGGAGAATAATAATTGTCCACTTGAGATTCGAACTCGGGTATTCTGCTTTACAGTATGACGACAAAACGATAGAGGCTACGGTAAACATTACGTGATTTGGTCTGAATATAGTAATAAATATCAGGTTAGTCCAAGAAAAACAGACGATGACTGTTCTGAACATTTTTCTACTTTTTCTCTATAACGAATGATTACAAATTTTTAAAAAATAAATTATTTGCTGAATTATTAGTAAAATCTTTAAAATGTGACTGTATTAAAAACCGTTAAAATGGACGATGATCTAAGGAAAGAGATTAATATTTAAAGTCTTTAAACAAAAAATTGGTGGTTGAAAAAATATTAACTTGCAAAAAATCGGTTTTTGATCGAAAAAAAATATTATAGAAAAAGATGTTCCCATTGAGATTCGAACTCAAGTTTCACGTTCTGTAGCAGAGCAACTTAACGATAAAGGCTACGATAAACGTCACGTGGTTTTGTCTGATTATAATATATAAATTTCAACAAGTGTACAACTAAACAGACGATATCTTTGTTAACATATTCTACTATTTTTCTAAGTGGTTTATATGTAACGCGAGGAAACATTAAAAATATTTATTTCAGGTTTCCTCACTTATTTCGTAATTTCTTTTAACTTATGTATAGCTATGTGTTGATAAAAGTGAAGAGATGCTTGTCATGCAACTATCGGCAGTCTAACCAAAAAAGAGTAAGATGTGCATTTAAAACTTTTAGAATTCATATGTTAATAAGATATAAATTAATTAGTACCTTAATACATATAAGCAAATTGTTTTGATATCGTTGTTGATTTTCTGTAGAGTTGCTACAGACGCCTTTAGCCGCTTGGTTAAATGAAGCTCTTAAAATGGGTGCAGAAGACCCGCTCTCGATGAAGAACACCACTAACCGCAAAAATCGCGTACTCTGTGAAAAGCAATGTATGTAATTTGTATGTGGAAGTAATGTGTATTATACTTACAACAAAGAAAAAGAACATTTTAGGGTCAAATTTATCTGTACTATAGGATCGTTTCAATGGGAACCGCTCAACTCCCAACAAATCCTTACCGCTATTCTTATGGTTTTTTTACAATTATATATCGTCCACAAGCATGTACCAAAAAAAAGAATTTTACACAAGATTTATCTTTAATGTATTGATTTATGCTTTCAGTAAAAAGTTGGTACATCCTTGTGGAGGGTGTTAAATTGATGAAAAACGTATGAAAATTGCATGTTTTTCGGCATTTTTTCGAAAACATGCAGCGTGCAATGGTCGATTATGACGTCACCGCACGTGATAATGCTGAAAACTATTAATATTATACAAGTACATAAGCCTATCAACATTTTTGTAAAAGATTATGCAACAATTATTATTTAAAAAATTTAACTAATTTGGGGCCATTTTGTGCCCTTATTGCCCCTACTCCTTTCAATCTAATAATAGTTCTAAATCATGGAAAGCATACAGGAAGCAGAGGAATTATGTAACAAAACTAAAAAAACAATCAATTAACAATTATTTTATTGAACGATGCACTGGTGGCCCTAAAGCTAAGGACTTCTGGCCAACAGTCAGACCATTTCTGACAAACAAGGGTTGTGCTTATGATAAAGACACCGTCTTAGTAGAAAATAATAAAATAATAACAAATCAAGATGACATAGCAGAATATTTAACACCTTTTTTTTGTCAATGTTGCAAACAATATTGGTGATTCAAACATTGAAATAAATAACAAACACCCTAGTATAAAAGCCATTAGAGAACACTATAAATCTGACACCATAAAAAATGTGACAAACTGAACTTTAAACCAGTCGATGAAGCCTTTGTTGCTAAACGTATAAATAGAATAAATATAAAGAAAGCAACTGGAATTGATGGTATATCACCAAAAATACTAAAATGTGCTAAATCAGTTGTAACAAAACCTATTACTGAACTTGTAAATCTGTCTTTATCAAGTGCTACTTTTCCAGACTCGTTGAAAATTGCCCAAGTGGCATCAATTTACAAAAAAACAATATCTTGGAAAAAGGTAATTACAGGCAATATCAAAAATATTTAAAACAGCCATAGAAAATCAAATTTCGAGACACTTTGAAAACTTTTTCAACCATTTTCTTGCTGCCTTTCGGTCAGGCTATGGCTGCCAATCAACTTTAGTAAAGATACTTGAAGACTGGAAAAGGGCACTAGATAACAACAGATATGTAGCAGCCATACTTATGGATCTGAGTAAAGCCTTTGATTGCCTACCCCACGATCTGCTTTTGTTGAAATTAAAAAAAACTAAGGACTAACTGACTCTGCTGTTAATCTTCTGGACAGCTATCTCTCTTACAGAAAACAATGTGTTAAAATTGGCAACAGTCTCAGTAAAATGCTTGATGTATATAAAGGTGTTGCACAGGGTTCCATACTTGTGCCTGTGCTTTTTAATATTTTCATAAATGACATCTTTCTGTTTGTAAATAAATGTGATCTTTACAACTATGCTGATGACAATACCCTATCTAAGTCTGACAAATGTGTTATTTCCTCATTAGAAGAAGATAGTAAATCTCTAATCTTATGGTTCTCATTCAACAAAATGCAGGCAAACCCAGAAAAATTCCAGGCCATTGCCATTGGACCCAAAACAAACTTACAAGATACAACATTCAATCTAAATGGTAGCATCATTAAATGTGAGGATGATGTGAAGCTACTTGGTGTTACTAAAGACTTTAAACTGGACTTCAACACTCACATCTCAAACATATGTTAAAAAGACAGCTAGACAGTTGAATGTCCTAAAGCGAATTGGCACACACTTAAATAAATTTTCAAAACTCACAATATATCACTCATTTATTATGTCAAATCTTAGTTATTGTCCTTTAGTTTGGCACTTCTGCTCTGAACACAACACCAAAAAATATGAAAAAATACAGGAACGTGCATTAAGATTTATTTATGATGACTATAACAGCTCATACAACACTTTGCTTGAAAAATCTCAACTACCATCACTTAAAGTACGCAGAATGAGAACCATGGCATAAGAGACCTTCAAAATATTGTATAACTCAGGTCCAAAATTTCTTCATGAACTGGTAAATTTTAAAAACAGTTCCTATAATTTTAGGTACAAAGGCATAGCTGAACTTCCACGACCAAGAACAACTAGGTACGGTAAGAGAAGCTTTGGATACGAGGCAGCAAGAATCATCTGGCATTCCTTGCCTAATGAGGTAAGGAATACATCAACATTTGGGAATTTTAAAAATTTTATATCTTCATGGTGTTTTTATGAAAATTGTTAATGCAGTGCCTGTCGATGAATGCATTTTCTTGCTGCCCTGTGACCAATGTCTCAAGCCTGTGTCTATGTGTTGCTTTTATTTGTTTTTAGCGCTTTAATCTATTAACCTTCTTGTGCTTAGTTTATGTGCTGTTTGTGCTTTTGTTTTTATAATCTTGCTGCTTATAATAACCATACTTTGTGTGTTTTTATGCCTTATATGCTTAAATGCTTTTTATGATTGTATGCTTTCTATACTTATATGCTTGTATGCTTTTTATATCTCTGTAGACGTATGGTTTTAAGTTTTTATTTTATATTTATGTATGTCTGGCGTATAAGCATGTGCTTGTTTTTGTTTTAAAAAAAATATTCTGTCGTTTAAAGAGCCCGACAGAGCTCATGTTAATTTGTTACCTTGTATATAATATGAAGACTCTAAATAAAGATGACTTTACTTTACTTTACCGAAATGCGGACGTTTTTTTATAATAAAATGCCGTACATTTCGGCTAGTAAGTTTTCCAGTGAATATTATTAAAAGAGATTTTGACAATTTGGGCGCGAATTAAAATTTGTAACGAAATGATTGAAATCAGAGATTTTAACTCTTTTGTCTTAAAGGACATTTTTCGTCACGTGACAATTGAAAAGCAGCGATTTTAACCGTTTTCGTCCATTTTACCAAAGCAGAGATTTGGAAATGTTTGCCCACTTCACAGTAAAAGAGAATTTGACAATATGTAAGGTACCGATTTGCACTAAATTCTTTCCCGTCAAAGCGGTCAAATTGACTTTTTTTTGCCAAAAAGCAGAGATTTTTTCTCTCAAAAGCAGAGATTTGGACTGGTTTAAGTTACCTTTATGTTATGTTACGACTGCACTTAACTGTAGTGGGTGTTTTAAATGCTGGTTTTGAGAACGAATGACAACTGCAAATGTTTCTTTGAACAATAGTCGAAGATTTTTACTTACTTAGCACAAATATAATAACACTAGGTGTCGTATACACCGAATCAAAAGCGGTGTATCGCATGGCTTAAAACTGAAATTAGAATACTACGACCATGTTTGTTGCAAAAAAAAACATAAACTTTAAACTTTTTTTAATTCATCAGTGTTATAGGCATTATAATTTTCATACAGTTTCTTTTCTCCCATGGTTTAAATGTGTTATGTTAACAACCTCTTTTTGGTCTGAAATAAGACAGCGCTCACTCCACATTTGTTACACTTATTTAGATTTTAAACGATAGGTGATTGTATAAATGTGTAAATGTCGCATCAACTATTATTTAAGTCATCTTTCGTCATGTATTGTTGTATTACGGAAATATTATATTACTAGTAAACAAAAATTCCAAAATGTATAAATCATTTCACATCAGTGTTACGGGCATGTTTTACTACACTCTAAAATGTCATTAACTCTACAAGACTAATTCGATATACCAATGACTGTTGGTATTCCGAGCGGTGCACCCACACAAATTGTCACTTCAAAGATATGTACATGATTAACAAAAATCATAATCATAATCATAATCAAAACATGAAGATATTGATAAAGCTAAGGCATTTAAAACATACTTGAATATAAGATTTGACTAAAGTTTTTTTTTTAAATCCGGAAAGGGCATTATTATATTTGACCCGGACTTTATACGAACTACAAATACTATAACAAATACTTAAAAAGGAGTGCCACCAGTTTACAAGGAGTGCTTAATTATTAAGAAGGAACATCCACAGGCAGTCTATAGATTATCTTTGCTGACATTATTCTACGGCATTAACAGGCAAATAAGGATAAACTTTGGTTGATTAACTCAGCTACAATATATTTTTCTGTATATTAATGGTTTTCTTCTCTTAATTTTTCTACACATATGTAATGTCTTTCTTATCATGTTCATTGGTCTTTAACAACACGTATATAAATTTCATATCAAATTAAAGGCTTAACTATGCTAAGGTGTCTTATTAAACCTGTTTGTGAAAATGCCTATATAAGTACTCGTTTTTTGTAAGTAACCCTAAACAGAAAATACTTTAATTGCCCATTCCCGCTTTAACGATGATGTCTTGTCACTAAATAACTCAAATGTCACCGACTTATATCTAAGTGAGCTTGAGATTAAGGACTCTACCTGTACAATCAAGTCGACCTCTAACCTATGCTTTCTTCTCGGAATATACAAAAAAAATTAAAATCTTAACTGTCAAAAAGTGAGACATCAACTTGTCAAATCCACTATAATTATAACTATATTTCATCAGTTTCAGGCATTTCGCATCTCATACGTTTTCCTAGATCTTGGCATCGCTATTCCCAGTTTGTAAGCCAAACGATGCTGTTGATTTTAAGAATCTCAGGCAAAGATTTGCTTATTAGTGTTGATTTCACTTCTTCAGTTCTATGGTCGTCGTGACTCCATGCGCGCCATATAAAATAATATATCTCTTTATATACAAACATTTAGACAAATTACACCTTTAAAAGAAATATCACAAGTTTAAAAAAAATGCTTTTAATAAGTTATTATTGAAACTAATACTCGACTAACCCTTAATATCGAACAATATTTGAGGTATGTTTTACGATAACAAAGTAACAAATAATCAATTATATTGCAGACCAATAAATTATCTCTCTTTTCTCACACTTTTTTAAATAAAAAATTCATAACCCTGCTCATTTATAATTGTTTTTTTTATAAATTTGTTTGCATAAATATTTTTTTTAATTTTCCATTTTTTTTATTTAATACAAATTACCCCTGAATTGTTTAAACAAAAAACTGTACTTAATAGAGAATCACAGTAATCTTTTTAACATACCAATGACCTGTCATAACCCTATCAAACAGTTGTTTAAATCATAAGAGAAAAGATACGTAAACAGATACGAAATAAAAGGAATGATAGAACTGAAATTATGTTGTTTTCAAACTATAAAATTACTTAATTGGGAATAAGTAAACTTTCGCAGTTACTGTAATTAATGTCCTTTAACTGTAAGTTTGATGCAATGTGTAATAAACGTTTATGCCTTCTGAGAAAAAATATAAATAAACTGATGAAACAGAGAAATTATACCTTTTGGTTATTCGACCCATTTTGTATTTTGTATGCGTTGCGGTATTTGGCGTAGATTGGATGACGTGTGTACAATAATGAGTTTGCATTAGGTGACATTTTTGCAACAACATGCTTGAATTGGATGACATGTATACATAATATGTTCGCATTGGGTGGCATGTCATTGACAACAATGATTTGTCCATATTGAATGACTATGTCCTTTATTGTACAACTAAAACGAAACGCTGATACAAAACAGGTTCAGTGATTGTATATCTAATTCTCTTTTGAATACTTTTAACCAATCTTTGTAATTAATCTTTATATTTAATATTAATATCTTTAATCTTTGTCCATAAAAATCGCCTCACACAAATATGACAAATAATTAATTATTTTTGTTCAATTAGCATTCACGTTCGTTCTTAACACAACATTACAAATATTTTCCGTTAACCATTGATAATATGAACAATCTCCTTGTTTAATGGGTTTTATTCATTTTGTTTCTTACCTCCTTTTAACTCTTTCACATAAAACACATAGTTATAGCTTGCCGAAGACACAGCAGATACTTATTAACATGAAAACTAGGTAAGAAGTCACTTTGAGGGTAAGTACAGTAAATCATATATGTGAACTTTAATACTCAGAGGCTTAGCTGATTATATTGTCAACAATGAGTGCTGCACTCATTCTAATTTAAGGATATTCGGTTATTACTCAGTTCAGTTGAAGTCTAATTCACTACAACTATCGTTCATTGTGATTACAAAAACTATTTTACTTAAACCGTAAAGCAAGATGTTACAGATCAGGATTTTTCAGTCTTCAAAAATTTATATTCACCTCGCCTAGCGTCTTGATGAATATTACGTTTTCTCTAGATGATAAATTCTGATAACAAAGTCATTAATTGTATATTATCATTCATAATTGATTAATATCAGTTGATAGCTTAATTGTCATTTGCTACACAATTCTAACTCTTTATATCCCTTAGCTAATGTATGCGTTTTCAGTGGCATTAAATTTTGTCGGCTTATTTCCGCATCCCGTTTCATTATTGTTTACAGAATTCTGCTTCCCCGTTGATTTATGGTTGGTTTACTTGTTCACATCTCACATCTCGAAAATAGCTATGGCTGTATAGCAGTAATAAATACTATACCAATTCTTATAACTTTGAAATTGTAACCTTTATATATTGATGTTCTGCTTCCAGTTGGCTGTGTAGGCAGGTGGCCATGTCCATGTTGAAAAAGGGCCAACCATAGAACGACGTAGGATTAAAATTTCACCACTACGATTATGGAGACTTATTACTTATTAAGACATTGAAATTGTTTAAGTATTTTTGTTAGTAGATATGAAACTTTTAATGGTGAAACGACAATGTGTAACAAAAGGCCACACTCAATTTGACGATTTATCAACACGGCGGGTAAGAAGAATTTCTAGTTCTAATTGCAAGTACATTAAAACTTAACAAAAACTCGATAAAGTATCTTTGGCAATGTTCGAGTAGTCATTTCCAAAAAGATTGTTTTGTTTTGAGTGTTGTTCAACGCCACTTTCAGCAATTTTTCAGCTATATCATGGCGTCCAGTTTTTATTGGGGATAAAACCGCAGTACCCGGAGAAAACCCCGGAATTTCTGTAGAAAAAGTGGCATTCATTGTCAATTAAGGTTGGAGTAAAACGCAACCTCCCCGCAATGAGACTCAAACCCGCAATCTCATTGTTGACAGACCATTTTGTAGACTTTCGTTAACTATGGGGTCATTTGTGCCATCTTTCTGTAAATCTATGTAATTAAGTAGACCTAGCTACGAGACAAATATATACTGTCTCAAAAGTAAAACAATATTTGAAACAAAAAGATAAAATTATAGTACCTTCATCCATAGCTTTCATACTCGAAAATTAATTCTTACCAAAATGTGTTGTGGCCCATCCATTTTAAACTATGATCTTCATAATGTTAATATTGTAAACAGCTTTTCATCTCATTGCGTTTTAATAATGAAACAGCTATCAATTTCTTTATTCAATGTTTCAAATGTATTGCACCAAGAATAGACTTGTTGGAAAGTTAAATACTCTACTCCCGACTGAACCATTAAATTAAAACTATTCCTGAACAGGAAAAAAAAGTTTATTTGAAGATAAAAATCAAATGATTGTTACATGTTTTTGAATTTATTAAAAATCTAAGAGATTCCTCTTCGTGTAGGGATGACCATAATTACTGCATGCACACATAAGAAATGATTAATGATGTTGTAAATATACATTTACTGTACGTTCCATTTTTTCTAATTTCCCTAGTTTTTGTATACATCAATGTTTTGTATATATATTTTTTTCAGTCACTTCATTTTCGTACATTTTAGTATATTAAATGTCTATACTTCATTGAGGAAAGACTTCGTACTTATGCCAAATCACATTTTGTAGCATATCTACAAAAATTATGTTTAAACTACAAACAATCAGCTTTATTAACTTGTCCCTACTTTCGGACGGTTTTGTACGGTTTTTTTATATTAAAAATTCACAACCTAATAATTATTAAAATAATTTTATTCATTTTTTGCATAAATATTTTTTGAAGTTTCCGGTTTTATTACACGAATAACCCTTGAACTGTTTTAACAAATAGCTGTACTTAAAAGAAAATCAAAGTCATCATACCAATCGAATTGCTACAATGATCTGTCCGTAGCCCATCAAATAGCTGTTCAGATCATAAGAGAACAGATAGATAAACATGTACTTAATAAAGGAATAGTAGAACTGAAATTATGGTTGTTATAAAACTATAAAGTTGCTAAATAAATAGTTAATTTTAGCAGTTACTGTAATTAATGTCCTATAACTTATGTTTTATGCAAGGTGTAATGAACACGAGGAGCACGTGGTATAAAGTGTAGCTAGCGTGTATGTCTTCTATTAAAAATATAAATTACACTTAGGAAACAGAGAAATTATACCTTTTGTTTATTCGACCCATTTTTCGAGTGTGCCTGTGATGCAGCGTTCGGAGGTTTGGTTGGTGACATATATATAAAAATGTGTTTGGATTGAGTGACATGTATACATAATGTGTTCGTCTTGGGTGTCATGTGAATGACTTTAATGATGTATCCATATTGAGTCACTATTATCTCAATACCGTATAAGTGGTTTTTTTCGCGGTGATATAATTTTCGCTATATTCGCGATAAAAGTTGGGACGCGAAAATAAAAACTCGCGAAATATTTAGACCAATGATATAGTTATTCATTATGATTAACGACCGCGAAAATTACATTACGCCAAAATAAACTCACACAGATTTTAAACAAAAACGCTAAATTTCCCCCACGCGAAAAAAACCACTTATACGGTATGTCTAATATTGTACAACGGAAACGAAACGCTGATACAAAACAGCTCATTGTTTGCATATCTAGTTCTCTTTTGAAAACTTTTAACCAATCTTTGTAATTAATCTTTTTATTTAATATTAATTTCCTTAATCTTTGTGAATAAAAATCCCCATCACAATATGACAAATTGATCATAGTTGTTTTCAAGTAGTGTATTCATGTTCGTTCTGTACACAACATTACAAATATTTTTCATAAAAACTTAGTAATATGGACAATTTGAAAGGTTTTATGCACTTTTGTAATTTCCTGTTAATTGTTTTACATTAAACATTTGAACATTGCCCAATAAACAGAATTTTTATCATGACAAGTAGGTAAGAATTCCTTTTGAGAGTAAGTACAGTAAATTATATATGTGAACTTTAACTGGTGATTATACTGGTCAACTATGAATGTTGCATATATTATGTTTGGTATATTTAAAGATATTTAGTAATTGCTCAATTCATTTGAAGTATAATTCTCATCAGGTATTGTGCATTGTGATAAAAAAAACCATTTTACTTGGATCGTAAAGCAAGATGTGACAGATTATTACCTAATTAAAAAAAGACCTTTATGTTAAAAAGTAGACATTTTTTCCTATAAAACGGTACAATCTATTCGAACGCTTAATCTGAGATCAGCTGTTTTTAACACAGTTATTTTCTTACATCGCCTTGGTCCATTCTGTAAAGGTTCACAGTTGTCAATCTTCAGAGCTACCTAGCGCGTCCCCAGGTGGTGGAAAGGGAATGCCCACCTTTTGGGGTTGTCAGGTCATATTAGATAGCGTGTTTGGAGAGAGCCACGGACCGTGTAGATGTTAACACCAATTCTCCATAAGGATCAAAGGATTTCCATATAGGGTGAGACATGACATGTCTCACATTTAGCTGATTTTCATTTTATAAGTTGATATTGACCATTGGACCACAAAATAATTATTGTTTGTTATGATTTGACTTCGGTTGCCATGGTAACGGTGGCAGCCATTTTGGGCCGATTAAAATACAGTGAAAAGGACAATATTCAAATCCCAACTTTTCAGGGGAAAATCGATTCCTATTCAATAGAATTTCTATATTTGCTTAATTAAATATTTCATTGACAATATTCAAAACAGTAACAACACTTTAAGTATATGTGTGATCAGACTGAGACTATTGAACATGTAAAGAAATAGTGCATTATTCTCTGTAATTTTTGGTAAAAAATATTACCATTTTTGACACTTTTCTGACTCCATTTTCAGAAAATGCACCAATCACAAATAATCATCATGAACATAATTACATAGATTGATGATTAATATTCAAAAATTCTAAAAATCTCAATGAGGTAAGAAAAAATGTCTTTAAAAAACACTGTTAAAGTTGGTTACCATGGTAATAAAACAAAAACGGCAATTTTTCGATATTTAAATACATGTATGACCATACTTCTAATATGAGCCAGATAACAATTGTTGTCATGATATGTACCTAAAAGGATCTTTTCAACATAGTATGACCTTAGAAAACTTTCAAGGTCACTTGTGTTGTTCTCAAGGTCACTTAAAATTGATTTTGCTTCCAGATTTTCATATTTGAAAGTTAAATTTTTAGTTGACATTGACCTTGAGGCACTGTACCCTGAAATGATTTCAATGTCATTTTAAGTTTATAGTTTGTCTGTTAAAAATAATAATTAAGGATGATTTAATTTATACCTAAGAGAAACAGTAGTTTCATGGAGATATTGAAAAATGTTTTTTTTCACAAGTTACCATGGTAACCATCTTTGACAGTGTTTTCTATAGACATCTTTTGTTACCCCATTGAGATTTTTTTAAGTTTTGAATATTAATCATCAATTTATGTAATTATATTCATGATGAGTATTTGTGATTGGTGCATTTTCTGAAAATGGAGTCAGTAAAGTGGCAAAAATGGTAAATTTTTAGTAGAAAAATTCCAGAAAAAATGCATGATTTCTTGACATATTGGAAAGCCTCGTTCTGACTACACATTTATGTTTAGTCTTGAAACTGTTTTGAATATTGTCAATAAGGTATTGAATTAAGCAAATGAAACATTATATTGAATATGCATTGATTTTTTAATAACAAATTGGGAATTCTATATAGGCTATTTCGCAGTATGAGAAATGATAAAAAATTACCGCCTCAGTTACCATGGCAACCGTGGTCAATCATAACAAACAGTCATCATTTTTATGATCCAATGGTCAATTGCAACTTATGAAATTAAAATCAGCAAAATCTGAGACATGTCATGTCCGAGTTATTTTGGTGCTTAGGGATAATTGGTTTTAATAACTGTTGGCTCTTTGTATCCGCTACATGAGGCTAACTTGTCTTCTACTCCCATGTTCAATGGCTGTCAGGCGCCATATAGAATGTTATGTCCTTTGGTGCATCTTTCCTTATTGAATGTATTGATGCTCAAAATCTGCTCGTAAGTCCTTTCAGTGTCTCATTTAGTAATTTCCTTAGTCTAGATCGGTATTTCACCGTTATTACCTGAACATAACTAAATATACAACTTGGAACGGATTTCACTTACACAGTGCGCGATCTCCATGTATGGTGGTCATGCACTGTCGTACGTTTTGTTCAATATTTATGCGTTCTTTGCCATGTACTCTGTTGTCTATAATAAAGGTCAACGTGTTTGATGGCAATAACAACTTCCTGTCGCGTTTGGTCTTATGTAAGCTCCGTTTCATATCAAACCATTATGTTTTTGAATTAATACGTATTTCAACAAAATACTCAGCGTTTGAAATGCAACATTTTTTGGAAATCTCGCGGGTAGTCCGAACACTGTTGTATATAAGAAAGCATACGAACGTAGATAATTATTTTGTACTGGATTTTCGTAATATAAAGGTACAACGCGGAATAAGAAAAAATTGAAAGCAAAAAGAAAGGCACCACCCGGGGGGTATGACTTTAAAAGTATAGTTTGAATTTATTTTATTTATGTTTCGTGGACAAGATTTGTGGCCGGAATATACCACCTGCAGTGGTTGAATAGGAGGTTTTCCGGACAGAAACATTTCGACAGTTTTTGTGAGCGTGAACATTTGTTAACATTTGTTTATGACTGTAAATTACCTAGTACACGTTCCGTTATCGTACACTCATTATGCGTTTGTTTTTGTATTTTGCTCAGAAAGTCTTAAACACGCAACCTCCGGGTCGACACTCCAATGCTACCAGTCGGACACCGAAGCCCATTACCTGAATAGAACTAAATATCTACTTGCTGCACTTTAAGACAAATATGGTTATGAAATTATAATAAAATGTAACTAAAATTTTATATATAAAACAATAATAGCATGATAATAATAATTCTTTGCAATGCTGGTAATAAAATCGAAAGTACATGCTAGGTAAATGCCTTAATGTTAAACCCAGTGCGGATGCATTAATTAGTTATAATAATTTGAATTTTGTAAATTCACCAAATTGTGCTTACATTTGTTATTGAGCGATAGTTAAGCCGTAGACGGAAATACTGTTTAAATTAATTCAATCTTAGAAAACGTTACGTTGAAAACATGAATGAAACATTGAAAAGCATGCTATTAGTTTTACAAGTCACAATATCTCGCAACATTAGAACAATTGTGGCAGTCTAAATTGTGTTCTTTGTGTCCAATCCCACCCGCTTTTTCCGTTGATTTATTGTTTGTTTACTTGTTCACGTCCTTAATATCGCTGGAATACCGCTTGCTGAACGTAAAGAAAACATCCAATCAATCAGTCAATCACAGAAAATAAACAAAATTACATCACAATTAAAAGTCATTCAAACAAAACCATAAATATAAGTACATCTTATTTTACCTTCCAAATTGACAGTGGACCATTGTAGGTGACGTGTTGGGAGAGTAATAGGCTCCTTGCACGTTTACTGCACATAGGGATATGTCAATTATAGATGACTCGTTGTAGAAGCAACATTTATTATATATTCCTGTGTTTATGTATACATTTGCAATGGCATTGAAAAAATATCCTTATTGGTAATTCTAGTTTTCGTATAGATATATAAATAATTCTGCTTCTCAGTTGAGTTATAGTTTTGGTCTTGAAAGCTATGGTAGTGATAAATATTTTACAAATACCGATAACTATTAAAATTGAAGCATCATACATTGATGTCATGCTTCCAGTTGGCTGAGTCGGCTGGTGGCCATGTTGAAGAAGAGCCTATCATAAAACGAAGAAGAATTAAAATTCCACCACTACAGTTGTAGAGACTGTATTTCTGAAAATATATATCATAAGGCATTAAATTTGTATAAATATGTTTGTTAGTAGATTTTACTATAACTGTGTCGACAACCACGTGCACTAAAAGGCCACCCTCAGTGTCACTATTTATCAGCATGGCGGGTAAGACGAATTTTTAATTGCAAATACATTCCCAGCAAACAATTTTACGACGCAGAAACGTCGCTGAAATGTGGGTTTTTGGTTGCAGTAACGTTACTATATAACGTTATTTTTGCGAAAAAATGGATGGTTTTCTTAACGTTGCCTTAACGTTTTTTGCAACCAATTAACGTCGTTTAACAGACATTCACCAAACCAAACGTTACGACAAAATCGTGACGTACACCAGACATTTAGAAAATTACTTGTATAATTAAAGTAGAAAAAATAAATTAGTTTCCTATTTTTATTGTTGAAATATTACAATACAAAACAGTTTATTTAGCCTCAGACACACATGCATTAATATTTACTTTGACTCGTTCAAACATATTCCCGACAAGAAAAGTGTATACAACCCTTAAACACATTTTGTAGACGGATGAATATGTGTCTAAATAGTATCAGTGGAATACTGGCCTGATTATTTGCCAGTTCCAAGACACTTTGAATGACATTCACTTCTACTCATTAACATGGAGTTAAAAACGGGATTGTATTTAAAGCATTATTGGATAAGTGGACATTTAAAATCGATGTATGAACGATTTATACTACACCTGCAATTTACTCTAGACAGTATTGCTATCACTGTTCCCTTAAGTCCATTAGAATTAAGAGACAATGTTATCTTATTTGATATTTACTGGTGGTTAAACCCACTTATATTGTTGTTACGTTCTACGCATGCATATTTGAATGTTTTTGCCATTGAATAACTTGTTTTGATAATACGACATTAATCAGTGAGGCATATTTAGGTGGGCAGTTCTTCATTTTTGTTGCGGTTTTGACCCCCACCTTTGCTTTATATTAATTTCAGTAATGCAAAATTAGGCAATGTTGATACCAGTCGTACAAGAACTGTAGTTTTTGATATTAGTCTTTTTACACTGTTATTTTAGATGTATATATGTTCTTTGTTTTTGGTATTTAATGCATTTCTCTTTACTGCAATTAGTGTCTCTTCTTTTATTAAAACGAACAGAGCTCACTGGTGTCTGGAATCATTTAAGTGATCATTATTGGACCTAAATAATTTAAAATACAGGATTTCTTTCTGACAAATATTCAAATGCAGTATAGGATTGTTTACGTCAATCATTTTCAATATTTGACCACAGGTTGATCTAATGATAGATCCAAGCAAAAGACTGACATACAATAATATAGACGTTCCTGCTCCCTAGGATAAATGCCGTACCGTTCTTTTGAGAGTAAAGAATTTTGCATGTAGCAAATGTCATCAATGCATATTTTTAATTTATGGAATGAGTATGTAGAAGTATCTTTACTACTAAATCTACGAGATTTTTATGTCTGCAATGCGTTTCAAACAGAAATTAAATGTTTAAACTTTATACATGAGACGTCTGAGACCATGGTACAGATTGAAACATTCATTATTCCTGATCCATTGGTTTTCGAAAATTTAATAATTATAGGTATTAAACTACTGCGATTGTAAATACAGTACATATTTTGACATAATTTGTCTTTATATATGAGTCTATACATATAAAATATGTCATTTAAACGCTTATGGTAAGGTTAAAAAGTTTTTAAAAAATATATTGTTATACACACTTTTCAGTACATACAGAGAATTACTGCCACCTTCCTGTTTAACTGCAGAACTAAAACTACTTTATTCTGTTACAATTTACAAAAAAAAAACCGATAACGCAATACATGTTTTTGTTCTGAAATACAGATCATGGCTGTTGCAACTCAGTTATCCAATACATTTGAAGAGTGGCTCTTTTGTGTGGCAGATTTCGTAATCACTGCGAAATAAAAGTACCAAATATACAATATTTATATGATTCACACCGTTTGTATTTGTGCTTTTCTTTTATTTTGCCTAGATGTCTAAAAATTGTTTCTTGTTTAAAATGTTACAGTAGTGAATTTGTTAGACAGTAGTTTTATAATTCATAAGTACGAAAATATTTACTTTACGGTTTGTCCTAAATTAATTCACAGTGATGCTTAAAACAAAGTCCAGTCAACTGTCATCCAAGTGACAAACTATTTCTATAAATATTATAATGATGGCAAACGATACCACATAAATTCGACTTTGGCTGATTAGCACCAACAACAAAATTTTACTCAAACTGAAACAAATTTATTTTGAGGTATTGTCCAAACGTAAGAATTGGGAGACATTTATCGAATAAGGTCTATCAAAATAACTTCAACAATATGTTAAATTTGTACATTTCCCCATATGACTTTTATATTACTACTTATATATCAATTCGTATATACACGATTGTCCTTGTACACCATGACAGTTTTCCGTAAACACTTAGGAAAATGTAAAATTTCCTTATTTGAAGTGTTTTGATTTTATAATAATATGTCTGTATTGCTTGACTCATATCTCAATATGTCTATTATTCTATAAAAATAACCTAAACGCTGATACAAAAACAAAACACAAAACGTTATTATAATACGCCTATCTAGTGCTATTATGGAAACCTCAAACCCATCGCAGTGTTTTAGCTGTACATTTCATGATAATTTGCTTACTCTTTGTAAATATTTATGCCCCAAACCCCAACAAAAATACGATAAATTTATATTTAGTTGATTCAATTAGTGTATAGATCATCGTCCTTATATATCATTACAACGATTTTCATGAAACACTTAGGATCATAAAGTTTTTTCTTATTTTAGACGAACTTTACGTCATCAGTTTCACATCCCATATTTTTATTGTTCAGGAAATACACCAAAGGATTTTTAACATATCAACAACGCTAGAAGTTCATTTCGACGCACGTACTGTAAATGATACTTTTACGGTCATATTGATTGTCTATTGTGTTTTCCCGTTTTTTTAATGGATAACTTGACTCCGTCTTAATTATGACTAGTACAATGGTCCCTAGACATTTCGCAATCAAACCATATTAAGTTTGTCATGTTCTAGGGCAATAAGGGAGATTTAAACCGCTGCATTCTTCTTGAAACTATAACTTATTAAATACTGGTTACAAAATTTTTATATTTTACTTAAAAAGAATTTAATATGTATATGACATATAGTACAATTTTTTTATTTCCCCTTATCTTGCTATTTCTTGCTTGTTGTAGGGTATTTTCTCTTACTGACAAAGGCCAATATGAGAAAGTAGAAGGGTCTGCTAAATTAAAGTGTCACTTTCTCGCTTGTGGAGGCAGTATTAATGACAATCACTATCGCTATGGCATTTGACATTCTATAAAAAGTTATTTTCTAGAAATGACACTGTGAAGACAACAGTGTGTAACAAAAGGATACAGCCAATTAAACGATTGACTCACATGGCGGGTAAGAAGAATTAATAAATCCAAGCACATTAAAATTAAGAACTTTTATTCGTATTAATAATCCTAGTAGATAAGACGCTCGCAATTGTTCTTTATCTTTTTTTTTTAATTTGTGGTAATTTGCAAAATTTGTGTTTGATTTATCTAATCTGTAAATATCTTAGGACATTAGAACTTTTAATACCTCATCCGATGTTTCGTATACTAATAAAGCAGAAATGTAACTGTGTTGCTTATAAAATAAAGAACTTCTTTCTTTGCGCTACGAAAACTACATCCTTAAAAAATTGAAATAAACTGCTCGCAAACAGTCACACTTTTTTTCATAATAACTTATACAAATAACTAACAAAGGCTTAATTTTATTCAAAGTTATTTTATTTTTATTTTTGTGCCTACAGTCAATACGTCATCACGTCAGGAATCGTTATCACTATATCACTTCTTATGTCAACATATTGTGGGTACAAAGGAGACGGTGAGAATAAAACGAATGATGAATACGGTAAGAGATAATTTATCTTCCGATGAAGATATTACCTTTGTAACAAGTGGAAGTTTTGGAGAGGGACTGGAGATGAAAGATAGTGATTTAGATTTAATGGTTGTTTCAAAACTATATATCGTACACGAAGATACAGAAGACGTCGAATTTGATACAGGAAAAATAAACGTAGTCATGGAAATGAATGATACAAAACCAGGATTTACCCTTTTACGCTGTGAGAATCCTGATGAGGTGGATAGTGCAATATGTATGGGAAAATGCTCCAGCAGCGAGTCGTTGTATCTGTCAAGTGAGCTAATCAAAGTTAGTTCGATGAAAGAACTGAAGTTTTTGAGTAAATTTCATGGTCCATGTTTGTCAGACGATAACGGAGAAATTGATATGGCACTTTGTTTTCACAATCCAAAATGGATTCAACCTGCAAAGGAGTGGTTAAAAAGAGGAAATATTTCATGGCCAAGCATTGATGTCAGATCTGACATAATCGACCACGGTGTTCTCTTAGTTCCCATTGGATGTAAGGGATCTGCAAATGAAGCACTAGAGTGGCGCATTTCATTTTCCGTTCCTGAAAAATTGTTGGTATACTCATTTTGTCATACCCAATTACTATGTTATGCTCTGATGAAGATATTACTCAAGGATTGTATCAACAGTAATAGCAACTGTAAAGATCTACTTTGCTCATATTTTATCAAAACAATAATTTTCTGGGTCGTAGAGGAAGCAAGAGTGAATGAATGTAAACCAGAAAATATAATACGATGCTTCATGAAATGTTTTAAAATGTTGTTGTATTATGTAGAATACTCTGTGTGTCCTCATTATTTCATTCCAACAATTAACTTGTTTGAGAGTAAAATAGACGGGCAAGATCGGAAATTGTTATTGGGACATTTAAAAACATTATTCAGTTTTGGATGGCGTTGTGTGCTTTTTTCGAAACAATTTCAAAAATTCGCAATCCATGCAAATATATCACAGATATCTACAGATATTCAAAAGACACAACTTCAATGTTTGTCGACTTCAAAAATTGTGGGAATGGATTTTACATTCGATGGTTTAAACAGTCTACAATGTTATAGAAGATGTATCCTGCAAATAAAGAGAAGCAAATCTTCCTTTATCAAGTCAATTTATCTTCGGTACCTGTCTATAATTTGTAAACATGATTTGATTCAGTCTACACATACAAATAAAAACAATTACTATCAATACCATAAACAACAAAGCTACCTACTTCAGTATGTATACCATGATGCTGGATCTGGTTGGCTTGTTTTGGCGGCATTGTTTTACTATATGAAACATTACAGCAAAGCACTTTATTTACTGAATCATACTTTGACGAAGTGTACCCCAGAGATGGTGTACTTTGGAGAAAGTTTATCTTTACTACAAGTAAACTTGGACGCACCAACATGTTTGAAAAAACTAGGAATAATGCGGTCTTTAAAAAACAGAGTTATGTTTCCTGTAACATTTGACCACGATTCTAGAATGTTACCCGAAAAAATAGAAATTATAGATGTTTTACAAAATGATATCTTGTTTATACCTCCAGTTGTCTTTGCTCATTTTCTTTGTTTTCTGTGTCATTATCATCTTAATGACATACAACAATGCAACAATTCTATCAAAAATTTACAACGAACGATTGATGGAAACTATTTTATCGCAAGTCAGAGTGAAAAACAACAAAGCTACTACCTACTTGGAACAGCTTTACAGTTAGTTGGACGGAATTATTTTTGTTCACGTGCTTTCAGAAATGCCACATAATGCGATACATATTTTTATGATGATATAAATAATATGATAACGTTATATGATATTGTTAGACTAATTCTTTTTGTTTATGCCTCGTGTAATTATTCTGCTAACATCAAGATGCCGAGTAGATAAATTAAGATTATGTATGAACAGTTAATTTCTACTTGGAAGAACAGTTATCAGTTCATTCCAGGCGTATATTTCCACAGCCTAATTGTATCTTTGACATTTGTTAACAGTAATTTTATGAGTTATGAGTAGGTCACAAACATATCTGGACCAGGTTCGAAATGCAAACCAAATTTACCCAAAGTTTCTCCTCTCCGACCTGTTTTTGTACTCCTTGATGAGGCTGAGTTCCTAGAAGGTTTACTGAAGAAGAAAGAAAAGACACTGGCCCAGACCTTAAATTTAACATTCTGCTATATTGTGATATGAACTGCTCAATTTTGTGACTATTGAAAGATACCACATATACATTAAGGTCAGCCCCTTACTCAGACTTACTTCCAGAAAACTCAGAAAAACTACAAACTAGACTCTACAACAAACGTGATGACTTCAACTTTCCAATTGTAAACTTCCCGTTCATCGACAGCAACATTCCAGCATCTCCAGCGTTTGGTGTGTACAGTTTACACTTTATGCGTTATTCTAGATCCTGCGATCGGTATTTCGATTTTATAGACCGATCACTGCTGTTGACTGATAACTTACTCAAGCAAGGGTTTGTTGTACCTATGTAGATTTTATATCTCCAGAAGTTCTTTGGTCGCCACCATGACTTAATTAATCGTTATGGGAAATCAGCGTCTCAAATACGATCTAAAATTTTCGTTGAGTCATAGGTAGTGTTTCCTATTCCTCGATTTTATTTTGCCCTAGTCATTACTATGAGTAACGAGTGTCACGCTCCTTGTACGAAAAAAAAGTAAATCTTACTCCCCAACCCATGCCCCATATTTTTCAAAATTGCCCTTTTGTCCATCTTTCTCTAATTGATTGAAGGAGCCGAGTGGTGATATTAGTTCATCAACTATTGATCACGTGGTCTGTCAACACTGAGGTTTCGTGTTCGAATCTCACTTCAGGCAGGGTGCACTCGACTTAATTGAAAGGGAGCCAGTTTTCCTACTGGAGGACGGGTGTTTTATCCGGGTACTCCGGTTTCCTTCTCAAATAAAAACTGGACGCCATGATATAGCTGAAAAATTGCTGAAAGTGGATTAAACAATATTTAAACAAGCAAACAAATCTAATTGATTTATATTTAACTTATTCTCGTCATGAATAGAGCTGAAATACTCTCGCTGAAAGAAAAGCAAACAATCAATCAATACAATAAGTTATTGTTTAAATTGAATGACACTCTTTTAAAGGCAAGTTTTGAAATGGTTCTGTTTGATCGATATGACACTGTAATGACAATGTTAAGACCTAAACAATTTATAACGTTTTGTTAAAAAAATTACTATTTCGAACTGAAACATGTGTCTATCTGTAACACATTTTTACGCTTCACCTCAGTATTCGCAGACAATTCTCCCCGGCGTTATTGGGGCCTAGGTGGCTGATTGGTTAGTCATCTACTAGTTGTCACATGCCTGTCAACAGGTTGCGGATTTTCGAACGACTGCAGATAGGGTGCCCCCGACTCCACTTTAATTGACAAAAGACTGTCGGTTTTTTACCTGTACACCGGCTTTCTCCCACCCCACCCCCAATAAAAAATGGACGCCATGAAACAAATGGAACAATCCAGCGTAATTGTATGTATACTTTTTAAACAAATTTTATTGCCTGTCCAATAAAACTTGCGACAAGAATTGCTGTATATTTTACAATACAACTTTTGTTTAGTAAACAATGCGTTTTGATTGACAATGATTGTTTAACAGTTGAACAATTGTTATACACAACAGTTTTATAATTGTATTTAAAATGTTGTAGACAAAATAAAAACACGCAGGCATACATTTAAGTAACTAATAATGATGTCAAAAAGAGGCCACGTTCTTTCCTAAATGTGAAATAAATCTGTTACTAATTAGGGGAGTCGGGTCGGCTTAATATATGACAACAAATATACATGTAACGGGTCGCAAAAAATCACGAGTCGCGGGAATAAAAAAAGAGAATCAATAATGGATTACGAAAAAAAACATTTACCTCTTCGTTACTGATGTGCCTTAAATAGAAGTTTTTTGAAGGTTTACAGGACTCGGTTCCCAGATATGTCCTGCTTTAAAGAAATGTGCTTAATTATATAATATAAAGAAAAAAAAATTCTTTAAATATGTTTATTTATTCATTTAGAACGAGACATTGTATTAACAATTCTTTTAAACGCATTTTTTTATTTTATTATAAAAAAGGTATAATAAATGCATATATTATATACAAATGACGCAGAATCCGTTTTATCTTTAAATTATTAATTTATACGAATCCGTCAATAAACTAACCGATTTATGCATTTAATTAAATGGCGGATTCTGGATCGCACTGATTGGACTGATCGCTGACGGTTACCAAGGTAATGACGGATTCATAATTTTGGACGGATGTCGTCATCATCAATCAGTCAGCGATCCGTCAGCGTTCCAAAATCCGTCAGCAATCAGTTATCAATCAGTCAAAGTGTTGCGTTGACGGGTGCAAGTACTGTACATGTTTAATATCATCATCGATATTTTGTAGCGCAAGAAGTCTAATGTAATTTGTTTTGATTTTATAAATATCTTTTTGGGTCATCGGACACCAATATAACTTAGATGGTTTTAGGTAGCTTTTGATTGGTGTTTGGACAGAATTAGATATTGTTTTATGAAAAGTTACCCTAGTAAATTTGAGGTAGAGCTATTCCCTATTCCGATCAATAAATCTTATTGTTTTTTCTGTCTTTGATACTGCCGGCTTTTTTATTTGCTTTAAATTCAAGATCTGTTTGTTTCTCCATAAAATATATAATTTTTATTTAGATGCGACTTTTCAATGAAATAAACAAAGCATTTGTGTAAGTGTTTAACATTTCTCGTTGTTATATGTATATATACATTTACACTATAGAAACTGTTTCCAAGCAACAATGTGTAAAATACATGGGTATTCAATAAAAGCCTTAAAAGTAGATTATTGTTTTTGTTTTTGTTTTTTTTGTTGTTTTTATTTGTTGCTTTTTAAAAAGTAAAATCAACATAAAAAATCAGGTAGAAAGAAGCACAAACAGTAGTTTAAAATAAATAATAAACATGACATAAGCATAGTACTGCTACAAATTTTTACAATATTCCACGCAGCGAATCAACACATCACAATTCAAGACGCGCAATACAAATTGACCATCTGATCTATATCTACTTAGTGTTATTATATTCCTACCTCAGTAGTATAATCTATTGATGCAGATGTAATGCAGTATAACTAGAACAATCTGATAACAAATGAATAAAAACATTTTTTTGTAATTTAAATATATAACAAGTACTGTGATTAATACTTTATTTAAAATTATTTCGCCTATTTTGTGTTCATATATTTTTGAACACATGAGCCTTGGTTAGTGAAATGTGACGAAATCAGATGAAGTGGTATCTTTAGTAACTTACCAAACACTTGGTTGATAAATATAAGTTTACCATTTATTTACGGGCAATCATTCTGTTTTGTACTCAATCTTATTCCATTGACTTATAAACGACTTATTTCATTCAGAGTATAGTTGTCGTACTAGATACGAATCTTCTTCACTGAGTCATTATAATTCATCAATAGTTACAAAGTTTCAATGATATGTTTATATTTTTTACTGTTTTTGCAACGTGTGCTTTTTAAATATGTTTAACTTGAAAGCAACAAATATTACTAACTTTACTGCACATAAACTTAATTAAACTTAAATTAACTTGACTTGTATATCAGATCTAGAACATACGAAATCGAATTCTCTGTAAACGTATTTAATGTTTCACTATGCTGTTTACGAATAAACACTCATTCATAAAGGGTAGTTCGCCGTAGAGAAAAGGGATATCAGTAAAGCCAAAAGGATGTTATCTACGAACCACTTAAACAAAGAAAGAGTTTGATATTTAATGGCTATACTGTAAACATTTACTTGACTGATATTTTCTCTACCATTACAGATGATAATGTATGTCTTTTAAATATAAATTGTAGTATTGTACACCAAATGATGATAGGAACATAATTTCCTGAATATAATTAAGAATTAAAACGAACCACATTGAAATTGATTCAAAAGTTTTTATATGGTTTCCGAAGACCGCGACATTGTTAATACATATACCGTTATTGGCGCTATCTAGTATGTTTTGGTGCATACAATGAAATAGTATATGGCTGGACCTTTATAAGTCTTTCAGGCACTACACAGTTTGTCAGAAATCCATTAGTAATCTTAAACACATGCGCATTCCCTTTTTGTTATACATCAAGAGAATATATAACACTTTAGAAATAAATAAACACTCTTTTTTATTTGTAACATTTTTTATTTTTAATATTGGATTATATGTAACAATTTCAAACTTTTTTATTTGTCTCCCATTTACGTCCATACAAACTTAGTTATTTACCCTTTTATTATATGTTAATACTCTGTTACATATTGCACCTATATATATTAAATTTGTTGAATTGTTGTGTCTAAAGTAAAATAAGGCAAATGCATTTATATTGACAAGACAAGAAATTTGGGTAAATTTCAATTAAATTTCGTCTGTTTCTGGATTCGTTGGCATACTGTTGACGAAAACGATTTTGTATGCTATAAATTGACAGGTGCTTGACCTATGACGAGTTTGCAATGTGTAACAGCTGTTAAACCTAAATAGCAACGTCGCGCATGTAGAGATCAATGAGAATTGCAGATAAATGAGTTATCTCCCCTCTCTGACAGTTTCTGAAGTGCTGTAAATTTACTTAATGTCTATCTTTGACATAGTAATTCAAAAAATTTTCATTTTATTTTCTGCATAAATATTCTTTTATTCTCTAGGCTTGTTGTAAGAAATACCCGTACTTAATACAAATAACAGTCACAGTTTTCTTACACACCAATAGCTTTGCTAAAAGGATCTATTCTTGGCTTTTTTAAAATAGATGTTCAAAGCATAACAAAACAGAAACGTAAATAAAGGAGAGATATATACGTCTTGTGTTGATTCCAACCCTAAAATTTCTAAATAATATTTTAAGGGTCGCCGTAATTCAATTCCATAAATCAATTAGTTTTCTGACATAACGTTTGCCTGATGGAAGATGTTGTAATGGAAATGTGAAACGAATTATATATAGTATAACAAACATTTATGCGTTTACTTAAAAATATCAAATACCTCTTGTCGTTATGACCCATTTTTGAGTACGCCTTGATGGGAAGTTCGATTAGGTGACATGTCTACAATAATGTATTCGGATTGGGTGGCATGTTTACAATAATTTGCTTGGATTAGGTAACATGTTTACCGAATTATCTTCAAAAATGTGTTTTATCTCTATGTTTCTATTCGGATATACATGATCCTCCTTAAACAGCATTACATTATTTCATTAAACATACAGGAACATGAAAAATTTCTTTATTTGAAGTGTTTTGATTTTTACAATAATATGTCTCTATTGCGTGACTGATATCTCAATATGTCTATTATTCAAGAAGGTTATTCTAAACGCTAATGCAAAAAGAAAATATAAAGCTGGATTGTAATATCACGTCCTTCGTACGCTTAAAGAACACATTAGTGTTCTACTAAAAATAGAGCCCGGTATGACGTCACAATTAGAATTACGACCTCATATACGCTCAAATTAAAATTTCAAACTGGAAAAATGAAATTTTGTTAGGATTTCTCAATATGTTTTCGCTTAGAACGTAATTATATTCAATTAATATATGTTTATGTCAATATATTTGCTTTAACATACTGTTTTATCTTATTACTTAAAAAAAACAATATTACCATTCAAAGCGTTTCGAAAAGAACCGCTTCAAAATTTTAAAACATTAGTTAGACATATTAGAATCGAAATAGATTATTTCAATTGTACTCTATGCGAATTAGAACATGGTCAGAATTTATACTTGTATTCATTTTATACCTCGCTATCGCTCGGTATAAGATTTAGACAAATATAAGGTCTGAATAAGTTCTAATTCGCATAGAGCCCGCTGGCAATAATCTATTTCTAAATGATAGTTTGCTTATCTAGTTCTATTATGGGAACATTTAATCAATCGTAGTGATTTATCTCTATATATTATGTCAATTTGCTTAATCTTCGTAAACGAAAATGCCCCCAACCCCCAAAAAAGATGACACATTTTAAATTGACTTGTTTCTATTTGTGTATATATTATCGTCCTTACACATCACTAAAAAGGTTTTCCTTAAACACTCAGGATCATTAACAATTTCCTTATTTGACGTGTTGATTGGTTTTTACATGTAGTTTGTGTCATTAATTTTACATCACATGATATTTTTTTTCAAGAAACACAGCAAAGGATTTGTTACATAACAACAATGGTAGAAGTCAATTTTGAAGGTACGTTCAGTAAATCACATAGGTGAGTTTTTAACAGTCCAGGGTCTAGCTGATTATATTGGTCTGCTACGAGTGTTGTATTAATTCTGTTTGTTAAGTTATAAAGATAATAAAGTTATTGCACAGTTTAGTTTTTTATTTCTTATTCAAATATTTCGCTTTGTGGTAAAAAAAAGAAAACTATTATACTGATACATGATGCTGTTTATTAGTGCCTATGTAAAGAAAGCGTATTATAACAATTAGAAAAATTGCTTTTCTTTCGAACGGATGGGCAAATTTTATTTATTTCAACACTTTTTTAAGGTTATATCATCAACATACAGGCTTTCAGTTTTTTACAGCTGAAACAATGCTGTTAAATTGCATAATATTGTCATTAATGTTCTCTAAATTTTTCGAATGGTTATAAACTTTCCTTTTTCCTCCATTAAATCATTTACACAATAGATGGTCTTTTATAAAAACCTTTTAGACTAATGCTTCTATTACCCCAGAACTGGAACCATACTGAGAGGGTTCCCAGTGCTCGACCCACAGAGCAGCCCAGCGCGTCCCCGGGTGGCGGTAGGGAAGACCCTCTCGTTGGGGGTTGTCAGGTCATAATACGGAAAGCCTGACCGCAGACCGTAGTGGGTAACGTGTTTGGTGAGTGCCACGCTCTTGCACGATAAAGACCCCTTTGTAGATTTCGAAAAAGAGAATGCTCATTGTAGCCGCTACAAAAGGCTAAATTTTCCGCCCCAACTCCATACTTTACCAGTGGCAGTCAAAATTGTATTCCATGTGACCCATCCCACCCCCATTTTCCGTTGAATTATTGTTTGTTAACTTGTTCCCGTCCTGAATATAGCTGAAATACTGCTCGCTGGACGTAAAGCAGACATCCAATCAATCAATCAATATTACCCCAGAATGAGCTCAACAAATAGTTATCATGTGAACTGTTCTCTTCGTTTTCAATAGCATCTATCCAAAATGTAATGTGTTCTTAAAAGTTAATTATTAATTTGTGGCATATCAATTTCCACATTTGCAAAATATATTTTTATACAAAATTGTTTACATAATATTTTGCCAAATGCCCTTTTGTACTAAAGGTTGTTCTAATCCATGTGGATTTTATTGCTAAAATTAAAGCATGCAAGTTGATCATTTTTATCCCTCCATCACAATACTCGTGCGAGTAATTCTTTGAATATGGATTACAAGCTAAAAGTGTATAAATTGTCATTATTATTTTTTTCAAACTTCTGCTTTAGGAATTGGTAGTGAAGTGAACAAATTATTAAGGACTGGAAGTATAAGATTATTAATTATAACTGTTGTTTTTCCAATTACAGTTTAATTTCTCTTAGACCACGTATTTATAATCTTGATGTGCAATAGTTTTTCGTAATCATTTTTATTAACCATGCTATTTAACTCAATATCGAAACAGATTCTCTACAGTTTCAAGTCCGTTTTATCTAAGATAAATTTTTTCGAACACAATATATCATTTGCATCTTTTTACTTCCAAACCATATAACTTGTGTTTTATTAAGGTTCATATTTAAGCCTGACAAAGTTGCGAACCAATCAAATTCAAATAAAGCGCCCTTAAAGATCTCACGTGTCATTCAATATTAAAGCAGTGTCATCTGCAAACTAAGACATTTTGTGATTACCTGGAGTTGTCGCTCAATGTCCTTTAATATTTTTATTTCCCTTTTATTTCTAAACCTTCTGCACAGAGAATACAGTGATAAGGTTATAAATGATCGCTTTGTCCATAACCACGACAGAGAATAAAATGATAAGGTTATAAATGATCGCTTTGTCCATAACCACGACACAGAATAAAATGATAAGGTTATAAATGAACGCTTTGTCCATAACCACGACAGAGAATAAAATGATAAGGTGATAAATGATCGCTTTGTCCATAACCACGACAGAGAATAAAATGATAAGGTGATAAATGATCGCTTTGTCCATAACCACGACAGAGAATAAAATGATAAGGTTATAAATGATCGCTTTGTCCATAACCACGACAGAGAATAAAATGATAAGGTTATAAATAATCGCTTTGTCCATAACCACGACAGGGAATAAAATGATGAGGTTATAAATGACCGCTTTGTCCATAACCACGACAGAGAATAAAATGATCAGGTTATAAATGATCGCTTTGTCCATAACCACGACACAGAATAAAATGATAAGGTTATAAATGATCGCTTTGTCCATAACCACGACAGAGAATAAAATGATAAGGTTATAAATGATCGCTTTGTCCATAACCACGACAGAGAATAAAATGATAAGGTTATCAATGATCGCTGTGTCCATAACCACGACAGAGAATAAAATGATAAGGTTATAAATAATCGCTTTGTCCATAACCACGACAGAGAATAAAATGATAGGATTATAAATGATCGCTTTTTCCATAACCACGACAAAGAATAAAATGATGAGGTTATAAATGATCGCTTTGTCCATAACCACGACAGAGAATAAAATGATAAGGTTATAAATGATCGCTTTGTCCATAAACACGACAGAGAATAAAATGATAAGGTTATAAATGATCGCTGTGTCCATAACCACGACAGAGAATAAAATGATAAGGTTATAAATAATCGCTTTGTCCATAACCACGACAGAGAATAAAATGATAGGATTATAAATGATCGCTTTTTCCATAACCACGACAGAGAATAAAATGATGAGGTTATAAATGATCGCTTTGTCCATAACCACGACAGAGAATAAAAAGATAAGGTTATAAATGATCGCTTTGTCCATAAACACGACAGAGAATAAAATGATAAAGTTATAAATGATCGCTTTGTCCATAACCACGACAGAGAATAAAATGATGAGGTTATAAATGATCGCTTTGTCCATAACCACGACAGAGAATAAAATGATAAGTTTATAAATGATCGCTTTGTCCAAAACACGACAGAGAATAAAATGATAAGGTTATAAATGATCGCTTTGTCCATAACCACGAAAGAGAATAAAATGATAAGGTGATAAATGATCGCTTTGTCCATAAGCACGACAGAGAATAAAATGATAAGGTCTTAAATGATCGCTTTGTCCATAACCACGACCAATATTACAAAATTTACTCCATGAATTACCTTTATTATAAAATACGTTTATCACATTAACAATTGGTTCCACAAAATTAAAGAATCTCACTGTCCCAAGCAAAAAGACATTGATTCAAAGCTTTAAAGTATTTCAATAGCCATAGGCCTATTATTTTGTTTGCTCTGTGCATTTTAAAATATTATAAATTTGTCTTATGTTCTCTCCAATGAAGAGCCCATTGTTTGGTCATTATGTTTGTTTATTTACAGTTTATTCAACTTGCAATAACCCCAGACCCAAATTGTATATACAGTGTTTAAAAGAGAAATGGAACGCTATCTTTAATATAAAAATGTCTTGGCTTATTATTGTTGGTAAACATGTAATGATTCCTTGCTTATTGTGTGACTGAAAGTTACCCTACTTTAAATCCATGGTTTATAGAGTCGACAATGCGAAACTTTAAATCTGTCAAACAAGTAAAAAATCTTTGTTGGAAAACCATCTGAACCCGGTGATATATTATTATTCTTCATTTTATATAGTACAGTACTGGCTTTATTAATAGTTATCTCCCCTTCTAAACTAACTTTGCCTTCATTAGATAGAGTTTTATTTGAAATGTTTCAAATCATTTTCAAATAGATTCTTAGTGACATGTATTGATTTTCCTTTCTACTTTTGGAATTATTTTACTGATGAAGTTTTTGGATCCTAACATACAAAAGTATTCACTCCTTTCTTTTTTCCTAATTTCTGATATAAATTATCTTCCAATGACGATTCTTTTATTTCAATTTCTTTTACTAACTATTTTTTTCTCTTTTATCTTGTTCCATTTTTATGCCATGCATCGGAACAAATTCTCACTGTTATCTTCATTAACAATGTTTAATGTAAAGTGGACTTTTAATAGTAAGACATATGGACTTTCTACCAATATCTATAAATTTTTCAAAGATTATTAACGAGAGCCCTTATTGGTGTTTGACAGCAGTATTTTTTTCTTCTTCTACGGTTATATAATAAAAATCATATAGTAATGAATCATTAATATCTTTCTTTCATTGTGATATTTTGAATTCAAAACTATTATTCAACATAATTTTTATTCCTCTTTAGTTCTAGGAACATGATGAACAATAAAATTCGAAGCCAAATTTAGATCTTACTATACTTCCATGTTATGTTAGTTGTCAAATGTGCAAATGTGTATCTTATTAACAATTAATGTTGTACTTTTTTACGTTAGTAACTTAAAAGCCTCTTTTTCTTTTATTTGCATTTTGAAGATTATGACAGATGACAGATAAAATTTTCAATGTATCTTTATCTTACATTGCCAGCATATTTTGTTCTACTGATATTGAGCATGCAAACTTTTGAAAAACTAGCTTCTAAATAATTGATAACTTTTTCTGTGCAAACCTTCAAAAATGATACTTCATTGTGTTTTAAATTAAAACATAACATTAAGCTTGCAAGATATGTTGTCACATTTTTGCACAGAACACTTCAGAACACATTTGCTATTTGCGGTAATTTCCGGGGTTTGTGTTTGGTTTATCTACTCTGTATATATCATTGAACATAAGATTTTATAATACAACATCCAATGTCAAACAGGTTTCGTATACTAGTAAGGCAGAAAATTACTAATTTGGCAAAAAATCACTGTAAACTTGAGTTACATACAAATTTATTGATATAAATAGCTCACATGGACCCGTAGATTATATCTCTGGGCTTAGATGAATAAAACATCCCGGCCCCATCGCGTAAAACCTTTTGAGTACAATTTTTTAGGTTTGAATATAAAAAAAACAGTAAAGAATTATTTTATCCGCGTTACGATGAACAAGTTATTCAATAACCTATATCCTTCGAAAAATATTCACATGTGAATTGAAACACGCTGGTCGCAAACAGCCACACTTTTTTTGTCACATTTAACTCTCAAAGACATTCGTTTATTCAAAGTTATCTTATTTTTATTTTTTGTGCTTACAGTCAATACTTCATTACGTCGTCAATCGTTATCGTTATCACTGTATCAGTTCTTGTGTCAACATATTGTGGGTACAGAGGAGACGGTGAGAATAAAACGAATGATGAATACGATCAGAGATAATTTGTATTCAAATGAAAATATGGCCTGTATAACAAGTGGAAGTTTTGGAGAGGGACTGGAGATGAAAGGTAGTGATTTAGATGTCATGTTTGTTTCAAAAGAATGTATCGTACACGAAAACACAGTAAACGTCAAATTCGATCCAACAAAAGCAAACATGGTTATGGAAATGGATGATGCAAAACCAGGATTTACCCTTTGACGCTGTAATAATCCTAACAAGGTTGACATTGAGCTATATATGGGAAAATGTTCGGGCAGCGAGTCATTGTATCTGTCAAGTGAGCTAATAAAAACAACATGTTTCACGAAGTACTTAGATGGTACAACGTTTAGTAAATTTCATGGGCCGTGTTTGTCTGACGAGCATGAGGAAATAGATGTAGCAATTTGTTTTCACAATCCAAAATGGATACAACTCGCAGAGAACTGGATAAAGAGATGCAATATATTATGGCCTAGCAGTGATGTCAAATCGGATATAATCGACCATGGTGTTCTTTTTGTTCCCATTGGCTGTAAGGGATCTGATAATGAAGCACTAGAATGGCGGATTTCATTTTCCGTTCCTGAGAAGCTATTGGTGTACTCATTTTGTCATACACAATTACTGTGTTATGCTCTTATGAAGATATTACTAAAGGATTGTATGAACAGTATTAGTAACTGTAAAGATCTACTTTGCTCATACTTTATCAAAACAATTATTTTCTGGGTCTCAGAGGAAACAGCAGTGAACGAATGGAAACCACAAAATTTAATACCTTGTTTCATGAGATGTTTCAGAAGGTTGCTGTACTGTTTAGAATACTTAGTGTGTCCTCATTTTTTCATTCCAACCATTAACATGTTTGAGAATAAGATAGAAGGGCAATCTCGGCAATTGTTACTGGGACTTTTAAAATCATTATTCAGTTTTGGATGGCGCTGTGTGCTTTTTTCTAAACAATTCCAAAATTTCGAAATCAATTCAAATGTTTTACCTAGCTATACAGAAATTGAAAAAACACAGCTTCAGTATTTGCTCACTTCAAAAACTGTAGGAGATTATTATATCTATACACTGATTTAGGTAATCTACAACGCTACAGAAGGTGCATTATGCAATTAAATATAATCAAGTCTCCTGTAATCAAGACAATTTATCTCTGGTACATGTCTTTTTACTGTACAAAAGATTTGATACATTCCAATACAGATAGTCCTTCGCATACAAACAAAAACAGTTACTCGCAACGCCGAAAACAACAAAGCTACCTTCTTCAGGGTGTAAATCATGATGCTGGATCTGGTTGGCTTATGTTGGCGGCATTCTTTTACAACAAGAAACAATACTGCAAAGCGCTTTATTTACTTAATCATGCGCTGATGAAGTGCACACCAGATAAGGCGTACTATGGAAATTGTCTATAAAAACTACGAATTAACTTGAACACACCCACAACTTTGAAAAAACTAGGAATATTGAGAGCTTTAAAACACAGAGTCATGTTACCTGTAAACTTTGTCCGCAATTCTACAATGGTACCAGAAGGAATTGCACTCTATGTTTCACAATATAATTTATGCAATATACCACCAGCTGTCTTTGCTCATTTTCTTTGCTCTCTGTGTCATTATCATCCTAATGACAGACAACGATGCTACAACTCTGCTAAAGATTTACAGCGAGCGATTAATGAACATCTTTAATCGCCAATCAAAGATAGAAAGGACAATGTTTCCAACGGCCTGGATTAGAACGGTTTAGAACTTATTAGAACTAGCGTTTGTCGAACAGAATGGTTTAGCTGCGCAGGTATTCTCAAATGCTACACAGTACATAGTTTAAAGGTCTTGCTTTGTTTAATTAAACTGAGTAAATGTTGTTTTTCGCCAATTTTAACAATGTTTAGGTCAATTTACTAGTTTATTTGGTGATATACTGTTTATAAATATCAATGGATCATCGTTAATATTGTTAATGGAATCGCCAATCTAATAATTAATTTGCTTTGTACTATAGAGAAACAGTTTAATGTTAGTCTCTTATGCGCGCGGTGATATATATTTTGCCGGGTTGCACGAAGTGCAAAGCCGGGTATTATATGGGAAAGTCGGTCGGGCGGGAAAAATAGGGTATCTGTTTTGTGTAATCAACTCCTCAAGAAACTTGCAACTCTAAAACTTCGCAGAAGCGTTAATTTTTTTTAGAACATTTGCAGAAGACTGTGGCTATATTGTGTAATACACTCCACGTACAGTTTTCACCCATGTCTCTGAAACTTGACAGAAAGGATGCACATGTATTGAAGTTGTTTACCTGCAATGATGGGAATGCACGAAGCGTTTTCCTAATTTTCAAGATTGGAAAGTTAGTCATTTTTATAACCTTTACAGACAACGGTACATATCTTGTGTAGTCAACGCCTCCTACATTTTTACACGATCCAAAACCTTTCTTGCAGTAAATTCTAAACCATTATTCATTTATTAAGGCACTTGCTGTGAAACTCGACCATATCAGACTTTTGCGATTGTTTTATCTGTTAGGTTATACAAATTGTTACATCTTTAGAGAAGCTTTACATTAAGAATTACGTTTAAAATGTATTGATAATGTAACCTTTACAAACAATTCCAAGTGAACTTAGTTCCCACTTTATAAACGCAATTCTGTTAAAACAAATTGTATTATATTTCTGGAAGCAACAATTATACGGAGATCATGTTTTAGCTTGTTTTATCTAGATATGGTGTATCTCAACGTTAATTAATCGATCACTCGAGCACAAGTTAATGATACTGACAAAATACCAGAGTTATAGGGATGTGGTGAACAATCATTAATAAAAAAATTCAATAAAAGTTTTAAAATATGAATAATGTGTTTAAGATAAAAAGAATCAAAGATAATTAGGAAGTATTTATTGAGTTTGTTGATAAAAGCGCTACAACATCTAAATCATTCGGATTTTAAATATTGCTTGGGTTTGATCGCCACTGATGACGAAACGCGCGTCTGGCGTAGTAAATTATATTAATCTTTATATCTGTGATGACATTTTATTCTATACAAACGTTTACAGTCATACTATTGGAAAAGCTGGCAAAAATGACAAATAATGTCTACATGTTTAACATACATTTCTTGTGCTCGTATTTCCAACATATTCCATGAAGTCACTACCTTACTTGAATAATAATAATGTTGCAGTTTTTTAAGAAACAAATCATAAAACTATTTCTGTTGCATTTTGTGCTGATGGTAAATTGATTCATCATAAATGTGTGTTCCCTATCATTTAATGTGTATTTTGTCGATATGTAAAATCAAATATTCATAACGCTTTGAATATAGTTCAAGATCATACGGATTTTTTACCTGAGGACTGACATTATTTGAGCTAGGACCCCACTTTTTTCTTGACCCTTCTATCGCCAATATTTGAGTCTTTTTGTTTCTTAATTTACTTGCTTTCTGTTATTTAAAAAAATATATTTTGTTTTGTTTTAATGGTGTTTTAACGCCACTTTCAGCAATTTTTATTTTTTTATGATATAGCTGAAAAATTGCTGAAAGTGGCGTTAAAACACCATTCAAACAAACAAACAATCAATATTTTTAGTTAACTGAATTAATCAAGAACATTACTGACACCTCTTTGCATATTTAAAAAGCCCGTTAACTTTAATTACCTACGCGTATTGTTACCGTACTAAGTGTTAAACTACGAAACTGTAGTAACGTTTTTGCTTTTAACTAAAATTATTTTTTGTTTTGTTTTCTAATCTACATCTAATGATTGTTAATATGTATCAGGTGGTAAAAACGTATGCATCGCCGCGCGAAGATGACAGTTATAAAGAATGGCACATTTTGTTAATTAAGTAAAAAGATTCAGATCCGTCAACTTTATAATGTAATTCCTACATTGCAGTTATGAAGGAAGTTTCTTAAACAAGACGTTCTATTCTCTCTGTTGTTAATAGCGGAAAATATATGTAGCGTTGTGATGGTTAATTCTTCTATAATGTACAAGTATTACAAATAAGCTTTACAAACTCAAATTATTTTCCCTTAATTTACCACGAGTCAAGATTTAAGATTATTTTAAAAATAATTTGATTACTTGTTTGATGTTATACGCCACTGGCAGCAATCTTTTAGCAAGGCGACAACTATTTAATTGATGATGAAGCGCGAAAACCTGGTTCAATGGCATCTCACACATAACTTTTCAGCAAAAAGGAGGAGTGATGAAGTCCAGCACAACCTTCTAGCTATTTCCGTGATAGTTATTAGGTACATGTACAATAACTCTCCTGTAACTAGAAAGAGAAAGTTTAATTAGATTTTGCACAGTATTCGTATATTTCTTCACGACACTTTGAGTTGCAAAGATACAAACTTGATAAGAGATTGTTTATTTGTTAATTCCATTAACCACATACAATACATGATAACCTGTTCATTTGAAGTGATTATATTAAAGTTTAAGTTGGATAACAACTTAATATCTTTTGATGATTACTCTTAATTCGAAGAAAAGTACGGATGTCATACGGACAGTGCCACATTTGGTTGCTAAAAATGTGCATTATTTGAGCGTCGTCATTCAAAAGGGACCTTAGCGGTATATAGAAGGTTACGGTAAAAACCGACGTCAAACAAAACGTTGAAATAGTTATCGAATGCAAAAATGTCAGAAATGTTGACGGTTTTAACATCACGCGTTAATTTGTTGTTGTTGAGTGCGTGTTTATAGCAAATTGACAATTATTATTTTGATTTCTTGAGAAGTAGACAACTCATTATATTTCCTATTATAAGGGTCTGGGTTGACAAGTGGTTAAGGTAGTTAGTCATATACTATAAGTCGGATCGAACACATCCTTAGTATAAACTGTCGTGTTATTTTCCTTGGGCAATATTTGTTGTTTTCTTGTGTTTTTCGCCTGTAATCCACCAGAAATGTTCACAGGGCAGCAATAGAAATGTATACTGTAAGTATTTTTTTCTATTCGTCTTAAAATACATTCTAAGGTTATTTGAGACCTTTTCAATTGTAAACATTTCTGGAGTTTTTGAAGTTTTCGTAAATTATACAGTATGGAACAATTTCCAATTTTTCTCCAGAAAAGTATTGAGAATGCATGTTCAATGTTTTCAAACATCACTCACATTATTCATTGCTAGTATATCGATTTTATTTGGAAATAGTGAAAGTAAAGCAAGGCAACGCATGTCAAAATCTACGGTAGTTTACAAGTGCCTCTTTAACAAGGAGCATCCACGGGCAGCTTATAGATTATCTTTGCTGACATTATTCCATTACAGGCAGAGAAGGATAAACATTGCTTGATTAACTCAGCTACCAAATATTTTGATGTATATTTATGTTTTTACACTCTTAATTTTCTACACATACAGTCCCTGGAACGCATAAGTGAACGATTTTATCGTTCGTACATCGTGCGTTTATCGTACGTACAACATTTATTGATAAGGAACTTTAATCTGTGTTGAATCAATTTACCCTCAGCACAAAACAGAAATAGTTTTATTTTTATGATTTTTTAACTGCAACAATATTTTTATTTGTAAATGACACACGCATTTAAGTAAGGTCTATCGCGGTCCACAGTATCTATCAATTCACATTCTTATGTTCTTTCATAAGACATAGTTTACCTCATAGCTGATCATTAGTACAGAACAATCAAGACATCTGCTGTTGATGTGTTTGACATAGAATTGCGGAAGGTAATAGTTTTTGTTGATTTCGTCTTTAATTTTGAATCGGAAATATCCCCAACATTATGTTATTTTGCAGATTGTACTTATTTTGTGTTTACATGGTTCACACAATACAAGTCCACAATTATAACATTTCCATTTGTTAGTTTCACAAAATTGTCATAACAATGTAAGCTTCGCCATTATTCAAAGTTGGTTAAACTAAGAAGTTCCTTTTATACTTTTTTACACTTCGGATAAATGCAGATCATTTCATGTAGTTGTTTTCTGTGGTTTCCGTTTTATAATTTTAAACTAATCATTGCGTTCGTATTAAACAAATTGAACCTTTGTCCATAAATAACATTAAATGTTTGGATAATGTATGTGGTATTGTCCTGCATCATTTGTTGCAGCAGACCTTGTCATTTATTCTCACATATAGCTACAAAATATTTACAAACAGATGTTATAATATGGTACATTTAGGAAGCAGTTTGGTTGATATGTCATGTTCTGCATTCCTTGTGTCGTTTAGAAGTTGTTTTAATTTGCCTTTTAAATTCTGTAGTTAAAACAAACGTATTGTTGTAACCTTAAATACACATTTGTATGCATATGTAGATGTATGACCTTTTTACGACGGGATTTTAGTTTTTCGTGCGGCAAGGTAGTATAAATCGAGATGAAAGATCAAGGCTATAACAGATGAAATTTTAGATATCGATCTTGATTTTCTATTTTCCAAAAGTTCTTTTGAATTTTTAAAACTCCACATATGATTACTATTCCTTTGCGAATAAACAGTTTCACTGTAGTGAGTTGTCTTTCTTTCACTTCAGACAATATCTTAGTCAACCGTTTCGCCAACACTTTGGTATAGCACGTACATGAATGAGACAGTTATTTTTTCCTTAGAATGATTTGTGTGTACTTTTGAGATCTAATACAAAGTTTTCAGACTCTTTGTCGTAATGAAGATTCAAAGAAATCTTGAAGCACTTAAGGTAACCAGGATTTCATCTTTTTCATATGTAGTACGTGTGCATGTGGAATTAACAGTTATTCTTGATGCACAGCTATTTAATGAAACATTCATAGAAATGTGACTTACATACAAACACAATGTTGTATGAAACCTTGTCTGCAGGGACAACTACATATTTGTCATGTAAAGTAATCATTGCATCCTCGTTTTGAATACGTATTTAGGTAGATCATTAATGCAATGTAGTTTACTAATGCGGCTTTGTACCATTTGTTCTTACACAGGTATACATTGCATCTAGTTCTGGGTCTTCATCCCTTTCTCTCCTAATCCATTCTCTACCATAGTCTTCGACTGCATCCATAAGTTTGGAAATTTTAATTCCAGTCTGTCGATAGTATGAGGTTCTCTGAATTTTGGACCACGAGAAATAATGTTTCTGAGATTCTCGTGGTCAATGATCAACACTAATGGCATGACCAGAGACAGAGAAAATGCATATAAACGGAGAATGAGAACATGTGCTGTCAGTAGATTGCTTGGTATATGTTACAATGTCTATGTCATACATTGCTTGATAGTAAAAGATTTAACGGAAAATGGTTTTGGTAGTTTCATAAGACACGATATGAATAGATTGATTTTTGAAAAACGAAGGGATCTGATCTGTTTCTTCTTTTCTGTTGAGAATATTGCTCGTGTTAACTATTCTCATCACGAAGAGGCTCTGTCCGCACAGGTTTGAAAAGATGGAAAGAAGCTTCATAGCAAATAATGTGTGCCAGTCTATATTCAGATGTAAATTGATCTATTCCTTCAACTTCAAGTGAAAAATCCTTAAGGAGCTTTAAACAGTTGACTGACGTAGAGAAAATTGTGGTCCAAATGTAATATAAACCCACGGTTTGTTCAAGATAAGAAAGAATGTCATTTTACTTATCGAAGGAATATTTACACTACACATTTGTTTGTTTGGTGGTTGGACGTTTGTATTTGTTATGACCATTGCTTCTTTTCTATCTAGAATTGGTCTTATGAAGACATTCACTCCATTGCAGGCTGGACTGGATAAATTATCAACACCTTTGATGTTATTATTGTAAACGTAAGGCATTGCAGTACCTTGTTCCCTGATCATCCAAAATTACGGAACGGTTTGCTGAGCAGATAACTATATTGTGATGGTAATTTTTTTCTATGATTGGTGCTGTCATGGACAAATACCGATTATGATTTGTCCGATTAAAGGGATTGTACAGCATTCTATATTGAGGATCGTTAGTACCATATCGGTGTTTTTTCTGTTCCGCAAAGTCTGTCGTGTCATGCAGAAGTCCACAAATCGATCACCCAATTCCATAGATGACGTTTTCAGTTGAGCAGTCCAGAGGGTCAAATGATTTAGTAAAATACGATAAACTAGTAAGCATAAATTCTCGGGGATATATCCTAAAATATTCTATGACACTGCTTTATTGGCATTTTTATTATAGCACCCGGAGTTGGACTCGAAAGTCATACATGAAATACTTACTCCGACCAAGAATTTTTGCAATAATTTTCTTTTTTCCTTAAGAGCACAATATTCATTCTCTACAAAGTCAGAGTCAATACGTAAACAATCATTCCGGTAATTTGTCATTTGTTTTCATTTCCACTTGATTTTTGAGCTCAAAAACTATCTTTCCGTAATTATGTTTTCTTTTCATAACGCTTGACTTTTTACATGATGAGGTTCATAACATAAACATAGCTTTGCTGGTTACAAATTATGCAAAACGATATGTTGACATCAACTCATATGAAAGATACTATTGATACCTTTCCTATAAAAAATTGTCCTACAACAGTTAACATACGTTTAACCACGCTCTAGATGTCTGTGATTTCGGAGATGTGTTTTGGTATAATTTGAAAACAGTAAGAAAAATTATTGATTGAATGAAACTTGCTTAACGTCCAGCGAGCAATATATCAGTAATTTTCTTAATGGGTTAACAAACAATGAATCAACGGAATAGGACTGGAACTTCGGGAAAAAATTGATACCACAGGAGAAGTTTGGAATTTACGATAACGGATTGAGAATTGAGCGATTTTTTTATCTTAATACAGTCAGCTTAGACTTTCTGTATTACAACCAGACAACCACTAATGAGAGGGCTTCCCCTAAAAAGGATTAACAAATTTGATGTATGCGGTAAAACTAGACTAATTTTGATAGCTCTATTGTACTGGCGTCAATGCTGCCACGGTACCGTTTCATACGTATACTTATTCATTGTGTAAAAAGAACGTTTTTATGGATATTTTCTTAGTCATATTGCAGCAAACCTCCTTTTTCGTAACGTACTGCTTTTGTGGAGAGTTTTCAGGTCTTATTTTCGTTGGTCTACAATATCTACAATAAAACGGAAAATATATCCTGCAACTTAATAAAATAAAATCTTCCTTTATTTAGTCTATTTATCTTCTCTACCTGTCTATAATCTGTACAAGGGCGATGTATTCTAGTACAGCTGTCTTCACATATAAACAAAAATAATTACTATCAATAGCGGTAAAAACAATGTTTCTTTCTTCAGAATGTAAACCTTGATACGGTTTCCGGCTGGCTCATCATGGCGGCTTTGTTTTACAACATGATATAGTACAGCAAAGCACCTTATTTACTTAATTATACAGTGATAAAGTGCACGCTAGAGAAAACGTACAAAATGACAATATATATCAGAACTCCAAATAACCTTGACTTGAACGCAATCACAACTTTGCAACAACATGGGATATTGCGCCATTTAAAACACAGAGTCACGTTTCCTGTAACATTTATCTACGGGTCTACACTGGTACAAGAAGAATAGGTTTCCGATGATCTAGAATTTTCTTTATGCGGAATACCACCTAGTTGCTTGTGCTAATTTTCTTTGTTTTCTGTGTCATTATCATCGTAATGACAGACAACTGTGTTACAATTCTATCAAAGTTTTACAACGGACAATTGATAGACATTTTTTCATCGCCGTTGCAATTGAGAAAAAAGTAGGTTACATCCTACTTGAAACAGGTTCAGTGATAGTCTGAGAGAATAATTTAGCTAAGCAGGTTTTAACACATTTCATTAAATATCGAAATGTTAGTCAGAATGGAAATACTATAACAAAAATTTCAATAGTGTGCTTCGTGTCATAAGGCTGTCTAAATGGTGTTTCGCTCCACTTCCACGCATTTTAGACCATAGTATGGAATTTAGAATAATTGGGGGGGGGGGGTGTACTAGGTGAAAACTCCCAACCTTCGGAAAAAAACTTGCAAACATTGCCAAATATTTTTGAATTCAAGTTATGTTTTCAGGAAGGGATTTACTCGCAACATCAAAGTTGACATGCTGGTGATGTGTGTTGTGTTTTTATTCCAGTGAACTGTTTAAGTATAAAAAAAAGATTTCGTCGGAAAGATTGTTCATGCAAAACACATTTATTAAGTAGTTTGATTTCTACTAAAATTCATTTGCAATCTTTATTTATTTTAGCGGCGATTTATTTCATATTAAAACTGTTAGTCATTTAAAATGTTTTAAATCAATAGACCATCTCGGCATTAGTAATTTAGGTGAATCACATATATCCAAACTATATCTTTTAAAGAACGACCCAATATACTTAATTTACACTGAATAAACACATTTCCCGATATATAATTTGCAAAAAGAACTATTTTGATGTTATGTTAATAATATTAGGCGACCCGTTTGTACCTGATACTGAGTCTTTTAATGATGATGCGTAGAGTAACACTGATAAACAAAATACCAAAATAAAAGTCAATTTTAAATATGGGGTACCTGAGTTGACACAAAAATTGCAACCATCTTGCACTTATTATCCCCAATATATTCCTTAGGTCTGTACATGATACCTATTTTTTTAAGTTAAATCTACAGAATGTTGTCATCACTGCAAGACTTATTCCTATTAAAATCATAGTCATTACCTCATTTTTTTGCCAAATACAATATTCATTGCTTCAAATTCAGATAAGTATAAGTAGCAATGTTTACCTACTTAATGGAACCGTCTTTGGGAACCTAAACATCCCCCTCGAATATAACTTTAAGTTTCGGAAATTAGCTCTGAAGTGCAGTCTAGTGTAGGTGTATTGTTATCAACAACAAACAAAGTTTATTATATTAAACAGTTCAGATAAATATGTTGCCATTAGAGGGACAAGAACAAAACCGCGACACAACACAAAAACCAAAAACCGAGTGAGACGAATTTAACTTAAAACCGGGATGAGTCCAGGTCCTTCGGACGGGAAAGCAACTACTGTTGCACACAGGCATCATCTACCAGAATTACAGATGGTATGCATTATAGTCAAGGGTCCATGGACAATTAGAAATCGGTTGCTGGTGTTATATCTGAGGCCGCCACCTGCACACAATAGTGTGAACTTGCACCTCGAGGTCTATGCAGTGAATGCGTCCACAGGCAACAAATCACATGTCTTATTCATGGACGAGTTTCTCTGATACATTTGCCACCATACATACCTCGAAAATAGTTGCATCACATAGTAGATTAAACGACGACAAATTTAAGGAAAGCGTATATGAAAATTTTCAGCGAAAATACCGGTTCGTTATCTGCTATTGAAAGGTTAAGCGAATTATTTTTAATGCTCATTAGTTAAAAGACCATACCTTGCAGTAGTAAAGGGTTATATCAGACTGTTATGTTTTCTAAGGTCATACATGATTACAGCTTTTGGAGTTTAAGTAAGGGAATTCTTTAAATTTTAATCGCAGCAATCTCATATAAATTTAGACGCGAACTTTTTAATGATTTTACGGCTAAAAATTGTTTTGATTTTTTCTAAAATAATTTAACAAAGAGGAATGAAAACACAGTCGCGGGCATGAGTGTCAGATTAACCTCTTATTTGGTTGGGTAATTATTCTTCTGTTGTAGATAGAATGACCGCTTGCAAACCTTATAAAGGCGTTGAGTAGCTCCAATACATAGTCGTAATCAAGTCAAATATAAGACCACGAAAAGTAGTTTTGTTCATAGTTTTTAAAGTACTAGTATAAAGATCGGACTCATCTTGTGTTTATTGCAAAAATACATCCCGATATGTTTGGAATTGGCGAATATTTAACAGTTCTCTATTACCCATTTTCCTATTCTGTTAAAACACAACCAGTTATGCTTTGTATTATTCATATTTTCCTCGATACCATACAAAAACAGAAAGATATGTAAGAGAATCTTCAGTAATGACTTTTTAAAACTTTTTAAGGTTTTAATTTGTAGTTATAAAAAATAACATGGTTTCTTGAGGAAAACACATTCTTGATTAAAAGGGTCTCACAACGTTGAATTTACTAGAATTTTTCAATCAGATAAACAGTTGTAAATAAGGTCTAATCGTTTTACTGTAACCCTTTGTCATTAAGATTTATTTGTTTGCAAATCCATGTCGACTACAAAATTATTAATGCACGATATGACTTTAGATACTTTGTTGTATATTTGGAAGGAAATGAACGGATTCTAAAACCAGACGATCATTTATCATCTTTCAATGTGGTTTTCAGACGCAAATTGGGCTATAGGGCGATAGTGTGATCTCTTAATGACTGTGGTTTGTTTTCATGCTTGATCAGCAATGTATAAGATATATTATGGATGTTTTTTTATTCATGGAATACTCCGGAATAACAGGTAAAAAAGCCTCAAAGTTCGGCAGGAACTGGTAATTTTTGTTAATTACAATAATATATATCACATGGACCATGTGCAGTGTCGCGTTACGAAATTTTGATCTCTTGTAAATACATTGGTTTATAGATAATTTTCATAAATTTCGGATTGAAAATTAGGTTGGGCGTATTCTTTTTTATTAATTAGTTACACTCATCAAATGACGTATATATACTTCTGTGTTGAAAGGTTCACAAGGTATAAGTCCTTTATTGAAACACTTACGTAAAAACTATTCTACAAAATTGACAAGATCACCAAGTCTGAGAAAAAAATTAACATTCACCATTATAAAAGGTTATTTCAGGATGATTGAACATGGAGTGTACTGGTTACGTGACTAAAAAAAAACCCTAATACCAAATATATGATACATTTAAATAAATAATGTTTTATAAGGAAAAATCGATTACCTCAATATATTTATTATACAGCTACACGCTGTTCAACCTAACAACACAAATATTCTTTTAAACATGAAACTGATAACACTTTGATTTATACATAGAAATCGAAAAATGAATTTCTATAGACCAATGACAAAAGGAACCCATGTTATAAGTGATTTTGACATTTCAAAGCCAAAATATATCAGCCATCACAGCTTATGGTGTTTTCCCCAAGCTGCTTAACAGGGATATGAAAGCTCTCAGATTTCTCTTGTCATTTCGGTGATTAAGAAATTTACATTGTGAGGATTACTTTTGTCATAGATAGAACAACATAGTCTACTTTTCATGGAAATGAGATAATCTTAACGGGTTTATATTTATTGGGACTATTTGGAATCATGGTTTTGCATTTGTTGACATGGTAAATGACTCAGTAAAGAAAAAACTTATTCCATAGGATTTTTATGTTAAGCAAGTTGAGACACCTAGAGTTATATCACACTTTTAGACGTAATGATTACTAGCAATTTAAATACACTTTTATTTGCTATTTGTTTGTTTGATTGTTTGTTTTATAATGCCACGTTTAGCCATGTTTCAAATATATCATTACTTTTATTTTGTATTATGTAGTAAGCCAGAGTACCTGGTGAAATCCTCCAACCTTTGACAGAAAAACTGGCTATCCTTATCCATTAAGGTTCGAGTTTAGCATACACAGTCTACATTAGGGGTTTAACAATATCCTTGAGAACGCATAACTACGGGAACAAAAATATTAAGATGAAAAATAGCACAGATAACAATATAAACAAAAATGTTGTAAGTCTTTAAATATCTTAATATATTAAAGAAATGTTTACTTTGAAGGATAAGAAAATAATGGATTAATTGTTTAATTTATGTAAGAGTGTTTCAGCCATATATAGCACAAGAACAAGTTAGAAACAAATCAACCTGGGGAAAGAGGATAAACAATTGGTAATATAAGTTTGACTTCCGCTAGAATAGTAGTTGAGTTTTCTAAATACTAGCAGAATTGTCAACAGAAATTTTAAACACAGTCTCTTTCATGTTAATGGGAGTTAATATTAGTATCTACAACTGACGGATCTGCGCCTGAAATCTTATATCATTTATAATTTGTCAAAGGATTAATAATGATGTAAAAAAACCTCATATGACGTAAAATATCCACTATGCAATACTGATTATATTTTATATAACTATCCTATATTTTGAAGATTGCTGCAACAGATTGATTATTATTTTCAAATGACGAATGCTGGTACATCCGTCAATTGACGGATCTGGAACGATTTGACGAATCCGACGGATTAATTTGGACTGATCGCTCCAATCCGATCATTCAACACAACAGTGAAATTTTATATTTTGAAATTTGAAAATTCGTTTCACTCACACATATTATAATTATATAAATTTCAACTGTTATTTTTTTCATTTATGGCTCGTTTTACCTAAAACTAAGGCTAAAACTAGTCTAAAGTTATAAATGACATAAGTAAAAATTCTCTCAATCTATAACTAGTGCACCTGTGACGGAATATAAACATCACATAGGGTCATTTTATTAACAAAATAATTAAAACAAATAAATTTAAAAAACAAACATCAAAAGACTTTACACAATATTTGACCGCGCGTGCCAAAGCTTACGTCTCGAACTTGGTTTCGAATTTTTTAAGCGGCAAAAGTCTAGTCGAAAGTTATAAGGGATATATGGAAATTCCGCCAATCAATAGCTAATGCATCTGTGACGGAATATAAACATCACATAGTGTTATTTTATTTACATAATAATAATAATAATAATAATAATAATAATAATAATAATAATAATAATAAATAAACGAAAAATGACTTCAAAAAATACTTGGCCTCGCATGCCAAGGCGTACCTCTCGTATTTGTCTTAGAAATTGTTTAAAACGGAAAAGGCGAGAATGACGAAAAACGTGAAGGCGGAATCATTTATCTCGACCCAGTCTGAATCAGTCTCTACCTGTCTGAAAAGTCTTAACAAGTCTTAATAGGATCTCGACCAAGTCTGACTCAGTCATGACCAATCTGAAAAGACTGAATCAGTCTTGACCTGATCTGGACTTGTCTGAATTAGTCTCGACCAATCTGGAAAGTCTGAATTAGCCTGGACCGGGTCTCGACTAGTTTTGTTTTCATGGGAAATAGTCTCGACCTGTTTAAACAGCTGAATAAGTCTTGACTTATCTTAATGGATTGAATGAGTCTCAATTAGTCTCAATATTTTCTAATTTAGTCTCAACCAACCTTACAATGCAGAATAAGTCTTAACCCAGTCTGCAATGTTACAAATTACATCTAGAAAAATTTTGTGTTTTGTTTTTGTAATCATAAAATATGCATTCAGTAAATGACAAAAAAGTAATACCAATTTATTTCACAAAAACGCAATATAAAATAACGTAATAGCACTAGATAACTAGAAACACATGATGTTTGAAATTGCGGTTATTGCTTCTTTTACGATAGGTCGACAATGATTCAGTCTTTTCAGATTGGTCAAGACTGAGTCAGACTGGGTCGAGATCCAGGTTAAGACTTGTTCAGACTTTTCAGACAGGTCGAGAATAAATTCAGAACTTTTGAGTAATGTCGAGACTTATGTCGAGTAAAGTTGAGTAACATTAAGACCAAGTCAGACCGGTTGAGTAAAATTCAGCACATGTCAGTACAAAAACTAACCTTTTTCCTGTTTTGTAGTGATATCATTAAATATCGAACGCCTGTAACAGACGTCGTAAAACACCGATTGTGACGGCTAAAATGCGAAAAGCAGAATTGATTTTCATCATACGCTTATAATGTAAGTATAATAATTTTCCTTAAAATTCTATAGAATTTGAAATTAGTAACTAGGTTTCACAGCGCTACCTCAGGTTGAGGATATGGGATGCCTTCTTGATGGGGGATTTTCACATTTTTCACATGCCTGTCAACAGGTTGCGAATGTTCGAATGACTGCAGGTAGGGTGAGCTCGACTCCAAATTAATTCACAAAGATTGTCGGTTTTAACCTGTACTCCGGCTTCCTCCAACCCCATCCCCAATAAAAACTTGACGCCATGAAATAACTGAAATGTTGCTGAAAAACCTAAACTATCAAACAATCCAGTGTTTGTTTGTTTGTTTGTTTGATGGTGTTTCCGGCCACTTTCAGCAATTTGTCAGCTATATTGTAGCGTCCAGTTTTTACTGGGGGAAGAAAACGGAGTACCAGGAGAAAATCGCGGTAGGAAAACTGGTAATCCTTGTCAATTAAGATTGGAGTCGAGTACACCCTGCAATCCAGCGTAATTGTAAGTATACTTATAAAACTTTTTATTAAAAGTCAAATAAAACTTGAGACCAGAATCGCTGTATATTTACAATATTTTCAACTTTTTGTTTAGTAAACAGTGTGTTTTGATTCACAATGCTTGTTCAACGGTTCAACAGTTCAACAATTGTTGTTGACTAAATACAAAAACATGCAGTCATACATTTAAGTAACTTAGTTTTTTCTTATTTCATGTAAAATTATGTGTGTCAAAAAGAGGTTATGTCCTTTGCTAAATTTGCATCAATCTGTTACTGATTGGGGGACAGGTCAGCTTAATATACGACATAAAATATACATGTAACAGGTTACTGAAAATAAAAAATAGGCACTTATTATCTTGATGACAACTGAAACACTGACAGTGATTTGTTTAGATCTTTGCAAATTAGGACAATAACAAAGGAATATTTTTTTTAACCATTTAGGCAGAAAAACTAATCAGGTTTCAACAGACGCCTAGGTTTATTGCCTAAAAAGAATTTCTTTTCAGTATATAATCGTATATATTTAATCGTCTGTGTGTACAATGTTCACACAGTATAAGTCCTTTATCGAAACACTTACGTAAGAACTATTTCTACAGACTTGGCAAGATAAAGAAATGAACGTTGAGTTCAAGGTATTTGAAACGGGAGGTTTACTGGTTATCTGAATACCAAAAACAACATGTTATCGTTGCATATTCAAATAAATAATTTGGGACAAATCGATTGCCACAAAATATCTGTTATACAGCTAAAATCTATTCGTTCTAACAGCACAACTATTCTATTAAACATAACATGAGATTGGTAAAAAATCAGTCCAAAATTGATTGGTTGTTTGTTTGTTGTTTAACATCCAGCAAGCAATATTTCAGCTATATTCTGGACGTGAAAAACACTCGACAAAAAACATTCTATAGACCTATAACAAATGAACCGATGTTATAACTGATTTTGCCATTCCATAGTCGAAATATACTAACTATTACCGCCTATGGTGTATTTTTCCAAGGTCCTAACCATGTATATGAAGCTTTCAATTTTACAGTCGTCATTTTGTGTTTCTCGATCATTAAGAAATTTACATGTATTGGGACAACGGGTATTGCTTGAAGAAAGGACATCCTTTCTGTGTCGACATACCTGATCTAACTCCTTCGATGAAATTTGATTGTTTTGCTCCGCATTTTTTCCTGTTTTGCATTTGTTATCATTGACAATGGCTTTAGAAAAGGTTGTTGATATTATATAAATTGTTTTAGGTAGAGGAAACACTACGTTATACAACAATAAAAGTCTAAAAATATCTAAATATGTTAAAGAATGTATAACTGTGAAAACCAAAACATATCTAAGCATGCTATATTGATTGTTCAATTGATTTAAGTCTTTCCACAAATTTACGAAACCAACAAATTCGAGAACAAACAACCAGAAGAGTTCGAAATAAATTTATCAAATTTGGAAAAGAGATGAACAAGTGGCAAAAAAGGGATACAGGTATAACAGTAGGTGGGTTGTATAAGTACTGAAAATTCCTCTTTTTGGAGCAGAAATACTAAACACCTTCATTAAGGTTTATGGGTTAATGTTCATAGTGTTCACTGACAGATATAAAGTTTAACTCCAATAAGGTAGAATGACACTGCGTTTTATATATTTTGTCATAAGGTTAATGATTTCAACATGGGATCTTTAGAAATGCACTAAATCTTAACTATGTATCTTTAGTGCATTTCTATAGATCCAATGTTGAAATACAATCAGATGTTGGGCATATATAAATAGACAATTATAAATAGAAATTTAAAACAGCTATATGCACGCTCTGTATAATTGCTTACAAATCCATCCTGATTGTATGAATATCGTTGTAATTAAAGCTCAGGTCGCACAAAAACATTGTGTATTTAAATGACATGTTCAACCAAAAAGTAACACTAGGCCAGTGAAACTCCGTTTTTTAGCGGACGGATCTGGACTAGAGGTTACACCTCTGTCTGTAAATGCTAGGCGCAGTAGCCATAGATGTTATAAACTGACACGAGCTCGATTCCCGAGGTGGGACGGCTCAAAATCAAATCTGTGTATACGGATGATTTTCAGAGTTAAAATTACAACGACATTGTTTGGTTAACTCATTAGACACTATATATATATATATATATATATATATATATATATATATATAGTGTCTGATTTATATATATATACAGAGAGAGAGAGATATATATATATATTAAATGCTGGAATACGATTTAAAACCTTTTTTTATTAAAATAAAACAAGATTTCAATGTTTCGTGAAAACATTACAATTATCATTTCTACCATTGACGAATTACCAAATCTGTCGCGAATCAAAGGTTATTGACATGAGAAATTCAAAATTTGTTTTGGCATTATGCCAGTTATGTCTTGAGGAAGACTCTTGTCTTTCATATCTTAGTCAAAAGTAGATTAAATGGTGTACATTCATATTGTAAGGTAAATATATTTTACAAATTTGTGCTTTATTAATTATTATAAAAAACAAATTCTTACTTTCTATCATAAAAATGCAAAGTTGTTAATCCAATTTCTTCTCAGTTATATAACGTTAATTTATAGAGAGTAAAAAACTGTTGACAACAAACCGACAGAGAGAAAATTTCTATTCAACTGAATTTGAGTACGAAGTGCCGTTATAGTCTTCATAAATGATTCAGTGGACCGTAAGCGAAATATATTAAAATTGTTGGGTCAAAAAATCAATTTGATAAAACGAAAGTGAATGGTAGATGAATGCCAAGTATTTAATCTAGTGTAAATATATATAGCAAAAGTTATGGCGTGGACGTTCATGTGAGTTCAATTTCTCCGAGTATGGGAAATGAGACCTTAAAACATTTATTAAAAGAACTAAATGAAAGCTCTTATTGATACATATCACACAGTGCCGATTTTGCAACAAGTAGAACACATAAAATAATATTGCAAGAACAGTATATATTCTATCAAAATGCATCAATTTGTGTTTTTTGTGGTAGTAATAGAAATTCTATTATATATTTAAAAGAAAATAAAATTTTAAAAAGATTTCCCCTTGATTTAAAATTGGTTTGCTGTTCATTTTAATATATGTAAATGTTAAGTTGATATTACGCAATCATACCTATCTACACGCGATTTAAACCGCTGCACACAGGTCATAAAACTAGATAAAAATAGCTACCCGGTATAACAATCTTGACAAAAGAAATTTATAAACCTTCGAATTTATATTTTACTAAGAATTATTTTTAAATGTATACTCTACTTATACTTTTCACATGTTGATATGTTATTCATTGAACTGGCGGTGATTCGTTTAGATTGTAAGAAATATTTATCACAGTCGCTATCGATTGACATTTATTAAAATTATATTGGTAGATATAAGATATTACCTGCAAAGACAGTATGTAACGTAAGGGCCACACTCAATGTGAAGCTTTATCAACATGTCGGGTAAGACGAGTGTCTACTAGTTAATACTTTTTAGATTTTATCATTTTTGATATTCAAGCAGGTAGTGATGTATGTATCTTATTTTACACATTTTGACGAAGCAAAGTTTAATATATAACCATCGGTTAGCATTGATTTGAACAACCAGAGGTCAAATTAAAAATAATGTGTTGGGATGCCAAAACAACATAAGTCGCCCAAAATCCCCATTGATAGTATTGCGTTCCACTCAGGACATTAAAATGTACCCACAAATCAAATTTCATTAAAATTGGACAATGTTTAGAATGTGACGAGTTATTTGGCGCAATTTTGAAACACACGGTCAAAAAAAATTCCGAATGTGGATTTCCACTTGGGACACCTAAATCTACCTCCACACGGAATGTTGTTGCAACCGGAGCACATTTAATTTAAAAGAGATTGGATAACGTTGAAAATTATACACTCGAAATACTGACCTCTACCTACATACCAAATTTCGTTGAAATGGGACCACAGGGTCGAGAAAAAGTGGAAACCGAAATAATAACTAGTGCTGATTGTGTTGGGATGCCAACACAGAATGTTTCCCAAACGAACCCTTATTGCCACTATAATCCCCGTGGATAGTATTTCATTCAAATCAGTACATTAAAATATGCCTAGAAATCTAATTTTGTTGAAATCGACCAAAGTTGACTTTTTCCTGGAGTAAAATGGCGGCCATTTTGAAACCGGAAGTTGGACAAATTTTTTTAAAATAGTGGCACACTCACTGTATTATAAGCTACATGTATACCAAATTTCGTGTAAATCAGATGACGTTTAAATTTTACATTTGAGGGGGTGTTCGGATGGCGGCCATTTTGAAAAGTCGGCCGCGTCAATTTTTTGTGTGCAAAAATGCTCAGGATAGTTAGCTGTATCAGTATACTAATTTTCATTTAAATTGATTTTGCAATTACTGAGATCTGACAACGGCCGTCATTTTTTTTTAACGGCGGCCATTTTTTAAATTTCAAAAGAGGATTGCACAACTTCAGGTCACCCTTAATATGTTCCCAAAGTTTCATCTTGATTGGACATTGCACCTCTGAGAAAATGTGCGGACAAGATTGAACGGAAAGAAAAAAGAAAGAAAGAAGAAGAATAATAAGAAACCGGAAAAAAACAATGTCTCCCAAAACTTCGTTTGGGAGACATAACTAGTGCTGATTGTGTTGGGATGCCAACACAAAATGTCTCCCAAACGAACCCCTATTGCCACTATAATCCCCGTGGATAGTATTTCATTCAAATCAGTACATTAAAATATGCCTAGAAATTAAATTTTTTTGAAATCAGACAAAGTTGACTTTTTCCTGCAGTAAAATGGCGGCCATTTTGAAACCGGAAGTCAGAAATTTTTTTTAAAAGGGTGGAACACTCAGAGTTTCATAAGCTAACTGTATACCAAATTTCGTCTAAATCGAATGACGTTTAATTTTTTCCATTTTTAGGGCCTCCCGGTGTTCCGATGGCGGCCATTTTGAAATGTTGGCTGCGTAAATATTTTTTTAGCACAAAATGCTCAGAATAGTAAGCTGTATCAGTATACCAATTTACATTAAAAGTGCTCTGCCAATTACTGAGATCTGACATCGGCTGTCAATTTTTTTTACGGCGGCCATTTTGAAAATTTTCAAAAGTGGACTGCACAACTTCAGGTCACCATAACATGTTCCCAAAGTTTCATCTTGATTGAACATTGCGTCTCTGAGAAAATGTGCGTACAAGGTTGAACGGAAAGAAAAAGAAAGAAAGACAGAAAGACAGAAGAATAATAATAAGAAACCGGACAAAAACAATATGTCTCCCAAAACTTCGTTCGGGGGGACATAATAATAACTAGTGCTGATTGTGTTGGTATGCCAACACAGAATGTCTCCCAAACAAACCCTCATTGCCCCTATATTCTTGTGCATGTTAAAACCCCAAAATAGACATGATATTCTTAGTTTGTGAATTAAAATCTTCCTACATATCAAATTTCGTTGCAATCGGACTAAGTAGACGTTTTGGGGGAGTGTGGTGAAATGGCTGCCATCACAAAATGGTGTCATTCGCATCCAATTTTTTGGGGAAAAATGCTCAGGATAGTTAGCTGTATCAATATACCAATTTTCATTGAAATTGCTCTGGCCATTACTGAGATCTGACAACGGCCGCAATTTTGTAAACTTTAAAACGGCCGCCATTTTGTAACCGGAATTTGGACAAAAATTTAAACGTAGTGGCACACTCAGGGTACCACAATCTACCTGTGTACCAAATTTCGTCGAAATCGGATGACGTTTAAACTTTTGCATTTTTAGGGGTGGTGTTCGCATGGCGGCCATGTTTCTGGTAAAAATGTTCAGAATAATTAGCTGTATCAGTATACCAATTTTCATTGAAATTGCTCTGGCCACTACTGAGATCTGACAACGGCCGCCATTTTTTAAAAAGGCCGTTTTAAAAATTATAAAATTGGATTGCAAAACTTCAGGTCACCCTTATCATGTTCCCAAAATTTCATCTTGATAACACATTGCTTCACAGAGAAATGTGCCGGACAAGATTAAACGGAAAGAAAAAAGAAGAAAGAAAAAGAATAATAATAAGAATGCGGACAAAAACAATATTCTTCGTTTGGGAGACATAATAATAATAAGAAACGGTGCATAAACAATAAGTCGCCAAAATTTCGTTTTGGGCGACTAAATGATAAATATTTAGTCTTGTTATATGTAGTTTGTGCTTTATTTTTAACGACTGATAGGTGAAATAATAAATAACCTTTACCGAAATTACTGTTTTTCCATCTTTTTGTCAATTTGCAGTTATGTAATCAAGTTGTTAGCTCTTTTGTTAATACAATGCTTTCTAAACTACTGCTAAACTACTCAAAAACGAGTTTGTTGTATCTTGGTTTCTGCTTTCTCTTCAGAAGACATTTGGTCGTCACCATGACTTGATTGATGGTTATGGGAAATCAGTGTCGCAAATACGATCTGAAATTTTCGCTGAGTCATAAGGTGGTGTTTCCTATTCTTGGACGTGCCTTTTTCCTAGACATGACAATGAGTAACTCGACGGGTGTCTAATTATAGGCAGGCACTGCTTACTCGTCCGAAGCACATAAGTGCACCCATGGTTTTTATTGGGTTCGGGTTACTTTCTGTTTTTTGTGTTCTTGGATATTGCAATAGTCTATATGTGGATTTGTAACTGTCCTTTGACTTTTTATTCTTTTTGTTCGGTCGGTTTTCTTTGCCATTTTTCTAAGAGTGAGGTTGTAAATAGATATTGCTTAAGCTGCCTTTCGAGTGTATTTAGAATACATATACATTTGTATATAAAGTTTCATATTTAATGTCTTTTGATTCGCAGTTAAAAATGCTTCGTCCTGGCACGGGTTATTAGAAAAAAAAACAAGTCGCTATGCATAATAATTTGAGGTATTTTAATGTTTCTTAATTTGGAAATGTTTATAACATTAAATGAACATTTATGGTGAATCAAAAATGTTGAAGGTATTATAAACTAACATACAAATCACTCGCACAAATAACCATAAATACTCAAAAATGTAACAAACAACTGTTAAATGAACCATGCGGAATTAAGGGGTTTTTAGTCACACATGTCATGTTAGTTACTTATGGTCAAAGTAAATAACATATCTGTTTTCCCTAACATCATTTGAAAGTGTTCCTTTTATAAAAAACTAACGGGATTTATTCTTTTAACTGGATCATCCACCTCATCATTTTTTATCTTACTGACTCTGCAAACAGATAACACACTTGCAATTATTCTTTGTTTTATTTTTTGTTACTTGTGGTAGTAAGCGAGGTTTGTGTTTGGTTAGTGCATCTGTTCTGTTGATATCACGGAACATACTATTTACTAACACAACTTTTTCCTTAAAACATTCAGAGCTCAATGGAAACAAGCTACTCAAAAACAGCCACATAATTTGGTACATTAAATATTACAATTAACTCACAAAGGCATCTGTTTATTCAAAGTTATGTCATTGTTATTTTTGTACTTACAGTCAATACTTCATTACGTCATCAATCGATATCACTATATAACTACATGTGTCAACATATTGTGGGGACAGAGGAGACGGTGAGAATAAAACGAATGATGAATGCAGTTAGAGATAAATTATCCTCGGATGAAACTTTGGCGTGTATAACAAGTGGAAGTTTTGGAGAGGGACTGGAGATGAAAGATAGTGATATAGATTTCATGGTTGTTGTAAAAGGATTTATTGTTCACGAAAACACAGAAAACGTCGAATTTAATCCAGCTAAAGCAAACTTGGTTATGGAAATGGATGATACAAAACCAGGATTTACCCTTCTACGTTTTGATAATCCTGATAAGTTTAATAGTACATTATGTATGGGAATAGGTTCGAGCAGCGAGCATTTGTATCTGTCAAGTGAGCTAATCAAAGCATTTCAGATGAAAAAACTTTGTCATTCTCCGTTAAATCAATTTCATGGGCCATGCTTGTCAGACGTTAATGGAGAAATAGATATAGCAATTAGTTTTCACAACCCAAAATGGATACAATCCGCAGAGAACTGGATAAAGAGAGGAAATACATCATGGCCAAGCAGTGATGTCAGATCGGACATAATGGACCATGGTGTTTTGTTAGTTCCCATTGGATGTAAGGGATCTGATAATGAAGCACTGGAATTTCGAATTTCTTTTTCCGTAGCCGAGAAGCTATTGGTATACTCATTTTGTCATTCACAATTACTGTGTTATGCTCTGATGAAGATATTACTCAAGGATTGTATCAATGGTATTAGCAACTGTAAAGATTTACTTTGCTCATATTTTATCAAAACAATTATTTTCTGGGTCTCAGAGGAAACAGGCATAAATGAATGGAAACCAGAAAATTTAATACAATGTTTCATCAGATGCTTTAAAAGGTTAATGTACTACGTTGAATACTCCGTGTGTCCTCATTATTTCATTCGAATAATTAACATGTTCGAGAATAAAATAGAAGGACAATCACGGCAATTGTTACTGGGACATTTAAAATCATTATTCAGTTCTGGTTGGCGCTGTCTACTTTCTTCAAAACAATTCCAAAATATCGAAATCAATTCATATGTATTACCGAGTTATACAGAAATACAAACAAGACAACTTCAGTATTTGTTTAGTTCAAAAACTATAGGATCAGGGTGTCTTATCCACGATTTAGATAGACTAAAATGTTACAGAAAATGTATCCTGCAAATAAATATAACTAAGTCTCCGTTTATCAAATTAATTTATCTTCGGTACCTGTCTTTTTTCTGTACACAAGATGTGATGCAGTCTGATACAGCTAGTCCTTCATATACAAACAAAAAAAGTTACTATCAATACCGGAAAACACTAAGCTACCTTTTTCAGAGTGTAAACCATGATGCTGGATCTGGTTGGCTTATGTTGGCGGCATTCTTTTACAACATGACACAGTACAGCAAAGCACTTTATTTACTTAATTATACGTTCATGAAGTGCACACCAGAGAAAGTGTACTATGGGAAATGTCTATCAGAACTACAAATAAACTTGAACACAACCTCAATTGTGAACAAACTTGAAATTTTGAGAGCTTTGAGACACAGAGTCATGCTTCCTGTAAAGTTGGTCAGCAATTCTACAATAGTACCAAAAGAAATCACATTATATGTTTTGCAAAATTATTCATGCAAAATACAACCAGCTGTCTTTATTCATTTTCTGTGTTTTCTGTGTCATCATCATCTTAATGACAGGCGACAATGTAACTGTTCTATTATAGATTTACATCGAACGATAGATGAAAACATTGCATTCGTATATCGAAATGAAACAAGGCAAGGTTATTACCTACTTGGAATAGCTCTACAGCTAGATGGACAGAACGATTTAGCTGGGCTGGCATTCTTAATCGCCACTAATTGTATGTTGCAATAGTTGTGCAGCGACTTATGATGATTCAGGATAAAATTCAAGTATGCGTTATGATATTTGTCTAATCGTGTTTAATTTACTTTCGATCGATTTGTATAATTTACTTAGTTGTGTTTTACGACACATTTAGCAATGCCTTAACTATACTGTTGCTTCTACATTATAATAAAAGGCAGATTGAATACGAACACTCTTAACCTTCAGCAGGAAAATTGGAAAACTTGAAAACATGGTTTGGAGTCAAGCATCTGCAGCCCATATGACGGCTCTAAGTCAACACCATAGTTGACTCATAGATAATTACTATGTAAATTTGTTTATTCTTGTGACTGGTTTAATTGGTGATATATAGAGTATAAATAGAGAAAGATCATGGTTAGTATTGTTTCCGGAATAACACAATTAACAATTCACTTGTTTTGTTCTTTAATCGATAAACAGTTTAATTGTAGCACCTTACGCCCTGAATAACTTTTCCCGGGTTGTACAAAGTAAAAACCCGGGATATAGTATGGTTGAGTCGGAGTGGGGGGGGGGAGGTCGAGTCAAACAGACGGGTGAAATGGCACTTCACAGAAAGATCGCACATGAATTGAACGTTTTGTGGTCAAATCAACGAACATAAAAATCACTCACACAAAAAACCTTATTTTACTCAATAATGTAACAAATAACTTAGTTAAATGGACCATGCGGAACAAAGTGGCTATGAAAGAGTGAGATAATTCTTCTTTTTTAGTGACACATGTCGTGTTAGTTACTTATGGACAAAGTTTTTTACATCATTTAAAAGTTTTTCCTTCTGTCCAAACATTGAAGGGATTTCTATTCGTTTATTCCCCACGTATCCCACATATTATTTATCTTACTGACCATGCTAGTAAATTACACAAAAGATACACAGTTTAATGTTAGCATCCTAGGCGCGCCATGATATTCTTTGGCCGGGTTGTACAAAATACAACAAACCATGGTTTTATTATTGTGAATTCTTGCGGTCAAACATGCTGGATGGTGGGTGGGAGAGGAAATTAGTGCATTTTTATTTGTAATCGACTTCTATAGTTTTCAAGTCTTAAACTGCACAGAATGGTTGAACATGAATTGAAGTTGTGTGTTCGTTAGTAAAAAAGTCAAAGACAAATAAGGCCATGTTTAAACAAAAGAGGAGACAAAACAAACCATTTGACAACCCGAAAATACAAAATTTGAGTGACACGAACCCCACTAAAAAACCAATGGTAAGTCTAGATAATACGTAAGAGTAAGCAACCCGGGCTAATTATTTTTCTTTCTAATTTGAAGCACATTTATGATTAAATATACTTCACATGAATTGTTGAATTGTACATGGAATGAAAACGAGGCAGATGTTTAAAATCGATACAAAAACTTTCAAGACTTTTCCATAAAAACATATATTTGATTGACTTTATTTAACCAAATTTCCAAATACAGAGCTCTTCTATGTAAATGAAAACGTCCAATATAATTTTTTCTTTTTATGGATATGATTAGCCCGCTTCAAATTAAAGACACCAGCAGTAAACTAAGGTCAATCTCTTACTTAGATCTATTTCTGGAAATAGACTTTGGAAACTTACAAACTAGATTCTACGACAAACGACAAACGTGATGACTTTATCTGTCCTGTTAGAAACTTCCCTTTTTTACAACTACCTTTTCTTCTGATTTAGCCATATTGAACACATCTGCACAAGCCTATGGAAGTAACCTTACGTACACTGGAAATTGCATTGCGAGATAAGTGGAACAACATACCACATGATCTAGTTCGTCTTCTGACTCGTTTAGTGCCAAGAAGATGACACACGTATGTTGCTCCTGCCGGGGGACACATTCTATATAGACTGTTGGGATTTCTTAATCTATATTTAAGTGGTGTGCTTGCATTGGCAAGTATATTTATTTTGAAATAAAAACGTTACTTACTTTATTCCATGCCTCCTTGTCCATCGAAATCTAAAAAGCATGCACTATAGTTTGTTTTTGCTGCATAATAGTTGAATTTGATAACAAATAAATTTGTATCAACTTGAATACACATGTTTAAATAGCTTTTGCAGTAATAATAGGGCATATAATTTGACTATATGTTCAAATCTAAATTGTGTTTGTTACCTAAAATTTCTTTGCCGTTGTATTTCCTTCCAAATGGTGTCTGTCTAAACTGAAACTAATATTCATGGTCATGACCTTGTAACAAATTATTATTGTCATAAAAGGCAACTAAAAGCAAAGAATTATTTTATTTCATTACTGATAAATTTGAATCAGTTTCTATACCCTATTGCACCCAGAATATTCAATTACAAACATGTATTGCAGGAAATTTTGATAAATGACTCCAAAGCCTGACCTCTTGTCTGCTCTTGCCACAATTTTCCATTTACATTCAATCCTGCAGGTCATGTAATAATTGGAGATATCAACAATGTTGACAATAAAAGCCTCCGTAGTACTTTGTACAAAGTGCTGAAATATGGTGAACCTAATTCCACTAACTGGAATCACAACTTTAAATTATTGATGGATTATTCAGAGGGCCAGTCCAGAAAATAGGCAAGACAAGTAGCACAGAAGGTTGATAATTGTCGAAATGAGAAAAATCTTGAGGCTATATTCAAATGAGAATATTAAGTCAATTAAAAAGACGATAAAAACAAATTCATCATTAGTCTTCAGAAATCTGTATGCTGCTAAAACTATGTTCAATATTCATTACAATATGCTGCAAAAATATTTTTTGAGTCCTTAATTAATAAATTATACAATCATACATACACAACCACAACACTTTAAAAAATAAGAAAGTCTAGAAAATCACGAATCGGTTTTTCAAGCCCTTGTTCTAAATATCACAGTCGAACATTGTGATCTTTCTTCATTGTATTGTATACCAAAACAGTACAAAAATCCATACATACATCGGTTTAGATAGGATGATCTATCTGTACAACCAAACCTCTATCGAAATTCACGAGCACTATTTTAATAAAAACGGGATCCAAAAAACAGTGACTTTTGTTATTCTAGGAGTAGCACAAAAGAAATGTGGATCAAATAATTTAAAAGACACAATAGACATCGTAAGGTCAAAATCATTTTTCCAATATAACATCATTAAAACCTGTCATCTTATAACACTATACAGGTCATCCCCTTTTGCAGCTTAAAACCAGGTGTACAGATGTTATTATATCGCTGCTATTTAAGAAAAGGGGGCTGAGATGATATAAACACCCGGTAATTACCTATGCCAGAATGTTGTCATCAATAACCGTAAATCCTAATTATGTTGAAGATCAAATCTGTCAAATGAGCTTTTCTGATTGACGCCATATTTTGTATGTTTGGAGGACAACAGTGAGTACTAATTGGTCTCCTTTCCATGTCGACCTGTTTTTGTACTCGTAAATGCTGAGTTCAACAAAAGTCTACTGAAAAATAAAGAAAAGACACTGGCCCAGACATTGTATTTCAATTGTGCTATACTGATGATGTCTTGTCCCTGAACAATACTAAATTCGGTGACGATTTGCATGTAATCTATCCTCGGCTGGCGAGATTGAAAGTAAGGAGACCACAAATAAATTTAAGTCGGCCTCTTATTAAGATTTATTTCTAGACATATACTCCGTAAGACTATAAACTAGACTATACGACAAAAACGTGACGACTTCAACATTCCAATTCTCGTTCATCAAAATCAATATTCCAGCAGCTCCGGTGTATGGTATGTGCATTTAATAACTTATACAACGTTACACTGGACCCTTCTATCGGTATTTCGATTTCTAGACAATGTCACAGCTGTTGACTACAAAGCTACTAAACCAAGGTTTTGTTGTATCTAGGATTAAGTTATCCCTTCAGAATTTCTGTGGCTGTCAGCGTGGTCATATAAATCATTGCGAAAGTTCAACTCTTAACTACAATAAGACAGTTCCTCTGAATCATAAGTAGTCATTACTATTTCGACTTTCGTAGACAAGACAATAAATAACCCGACGGATGTCTAATTAGAAACAGTAAATGCTTTCTCGACCGCATTTAGAATCGGTCTTGGCTTTACTTTCTTCTTGTTTGGTCGTTTTAGCTATTTTTCTTTGAATTTCATTGTCTGATTGTCTTGGATAGTGGTTTTGATTTGGACATAGGCAACGCCACCGTCTTATTGAATGTTAATTGAATACTCGTACTTACTTTGTCTAAAAGTATCACAGTTTTTTCTTCTATTCAATTTGTCTCTACGCCCCTTTTCTTCTGGTGTTGACTATCAAGACACGTGCCACTGTTATATATCTTAACTGAACAACGAACGGTATTGGTCAACGGCTGATGTACTGTCCAATGGAAACGCGCTTAATATATACCGTCACATACAACATAGGTAATATTATTAAAATAGATTAATATTATCTACATAGTTATACAAACAGCTTTAATATACATAATGTAAACAAATGTAACACTGACTTTGATGTTTAACATTTTATAACTTTCATTCGTTTTCTTTTATATGTTGCACTAAAGTGTAGACGATTTAAAAACTAGGCCACTATTACTTAATTTTGGAACCCTGTTTGTAAAGATTAAGTTGTAATAGGCTTTGTCGGGCCGAGTGGTCTATATGTACTGCTAACAATATTAATACAATATGGTAGAATTCGATTGATTTCAAACTGACCACATTTAAAGTTCTTCTCCCCCACCAAACATAAACTATTCCATATTTCTTGATGATAAAGCTGAATAATTGCTTAATAATAAATGCCGTAAAATCTCAAACAACTACTTAATGTACACTATAATTAAACAAAGCTAACAAATGTCAGTGTAGTCAAGTTCATGTGAGTTTGATGTGGTATACGGCGATTAGTGTCATGAATAATAAATTGAATTTTATTTTCCCTTTCTTTTCGTCAGTAGAGAACACACTGCTAACAATGAAACTCGAACGCACAACATCAGTGTTATCATGCACGTGATTTGATAGTAATGTAAGGATAAACTACCGTCAACATTAGGTCACTAATGCCTTACTAGGGCGAGCAGTTAGGGTATAAGGTCATATTTTGTAGATGAACTGCGTGTCAATCACGCTGTATTAAGTTCGCGACTGCTTGAGGCTTCCCTAATTGACATGAAGTGCCAGGCTCTTTACGCTGAGTACGCGTAGTTTGTACTTCTTGTTACAACAAACAATATATGTAGAAAATAAATAGCGGAAAGTGGTGTAAAATGTATTTTTTATTAAGGTATTAAGACCACAATTGATCACGTGATCAATCCCGGTTGGGACCCGGGGCACAGGAGAATAGGCCCACGGCTTTCTCAGTCTGCAGTAAGAGTCTGCTAACTGAGGCAGCACTTGTCATGTGTTGCGACCCGTGTCGATTACAGGACGGGTTTCAGTATGTCGGGTAAACGGTCCCGATAACCTACTGAACCCTTACTTTTTTCTAGACGGGAAATCGAGTTATCCCTTACTTTGATGAATCGGGATGTCACGTCTTGCCCTTTGTGAATCCTTCTTATTTAAACTATTATATTCCATTAATCTACTTTCAAACTATTCCACGAAATGTACTTACCATTTACAAGCCTGTCATCATTCTTTTTATCACTTGAACCCCGTTTGGGACAAGGGGCACATAATAGGGCCATGACTTCATCAGCCTGCAGTAAGAGTCTGCTACAGAGGCAACTTTTGCCGTGTGTTGCGACCCGTGTCGATTACTGGACGGGATTTTAGTAGGCCGGGTAAACGGTCCCGATAACTTACTGAACCCTAACTTTTTCTAGACTATAAATCGAGTTGGCCCTGACTTCTATGAATGTCACGTCTTGCCTTTTGAATCTTTCTCACTTAAGCTATTTTACTACATATTTTTTCTTTTAAACTGTTGTATGAAATGTATTTATCAGTTGATAGACAGCTTCCTGAATTTACAAAAAAGGAGTGGCTAAAGGGCAAATCTTTCTCAGATTTATACAGGCGACATGTTTGCCGTGTGTTCCAATTCGTCATGTTGGAGAAAGGGATCATTTCATTATGGTTGAGAGATAACTCTCGGCTGCATCCATTAGTGCTGATCTACAACTTTGGTCCTGACTTAAGCTAGACGTGAAGCCGGATGGACCGGTTCAGTAAATCGGCTGGTCACGCCTAACTCTTAACAAGCTTGTCGTCATTACTCGTCTAACTTAATCATTATTTGTGAATCTTACTAATAAATTTGTTAAGTTACAGGCTGTTAGTAAGGCGGTGGCACGAAGTTTGCGTTCGTGAAGAAATTCATCTGTTTGAGTATATCACACTTGGAACACCTGATGCCTTCTGCTGGTGATCCGCATAGACCAAAGCATCGCTCCCTGTTGGCACTCAGTGGTGGGTGGGGGACAAGGGTGGTGGACTTCGTTATCGCATCATGGATTCTGAAAGCCCACCGTTTGGACAAACAGGCTCCAGAAAAGAAAAAAAATAACATTCCTCTTGAAGAAATGGTTGATGATGAGCAGTGGTCAAGATTTATTGTTCTAATTAGTAGTGACCAAAATAAACCTTTATCTAAAATTTCCCCATTTGTAATTGAAAATACTATTAAGGGTTGGACAGGAGATGTAAAAAATATATCAAATAGTGATATCACGCTCTTTGTTAATTGAATGCTCAAAGAAACAACAATATTTCAATTTGTTAAAAATAAACAAAATTCTCGGTTGAATCATCTCTTCCTCTCCTCATAGAACTTTAAATTCCAGCCAGGTAATATTTGTTACAGAGACAAAGATCTCTCTGAAGTTACATACTACGAAATTTGTGAAGAACTTATACCTCAGTGTATAACAAAAGTCAAAAGATTCGTAGCCAACATAGAAATTGTTCAAGTCAAACTGAATACTGAATACGTTCCTTCTGCACTTTAATACTCCATCTGTCCCTTCATCAATAAAAGAAATCGGTCGTTACAATGTTAAAGTTGTTAAAGTCGGCGCATACATCTCCAACCGTATGCGCTGTTGTCGGCCATGGGAAGGGACATTGCAGAGGTCAATTGATCTATTTTAGTGTGCAAAAGAAGGGCATGAGGGCATTACCTGCACAAAAACTCCAAAGTATGCCAATTGATGTGAAGCCCATATGTCCTTTTCCAATGATTGTTAGCATTTTAAAAAGGTAAAAGAAATACAAAATTTAACAACTGAAAAAACCGTTTCTTTCCCAACAAATAATCACTCGTCTCCTGCACCAACTGGCCTATTGACAAACAGGAACCTTCAAAATTACCAGTTACAAAAACAGACTAAATCATTCAATCTTCACGAAAATATTTTTCATCTTCTCAAACTGCTAAGTCTTCAGCACACCCTCAATCCTCAACCACTTCTTCAAGCAGCCCCCACCCAAAAAAAATCAAAAATACCAACTTTAATTCAAATTTTCAAACTAAAAAAAAATTCAAATCAAAAAGGAGATTGTACCCAAAAACTGCTTGGGATCTCATTAAGGTCCACAACAGATTGGAAGTCTAGATCATCTAGACAACACTATCTGGGGCGATCCCATGGATACACTACCACAGATACTGGATCTAAAAGTAGATCCCCTAGACGTAACTGGCGAAATAGCACCCAAGAAACTGCTGACTATTCCCCTATTCGTAAATCATAATGGGTACAATAATACAATGGAATTCTCGAGGTCTTAAGATTATTTTTCTCGAAATTACATTATTAGTTCAAGCCTTTCTTCCTCATGCATTTTGTCTCCAATTATCTCAACACATGTGAAGTGATAGCATATCTTTAAAACAACTACTCTATATGCAGCACATATGTACGCGAGAATAAGAGATGTTGGCGGCTCTACTATTCTTGTTAAAGATCAAGTTTTACATAGCCCTATAGATCTCAACCCTGATCTTCAGGCGGTGGCTTTAATGATATCTTAAGATAACACGATTACTTTATGCTTTGTGACGCTTTAATAAACACCCAACTCAAAATAATCTTAACCAATTCCGAATTTTTAGCGAAAGCTCGCTGGGTAACAAAACAAAGAAGACGCAACTCTTGGCGTAACTTTGTTTCTAAATTTTCTAAAGTTTCTAAATACAATTTGGAACATGATTCGTAAAATTAAAGGTAAAAACAGTAAAGCAAATGCCCATCATTTAAAAGATGGACAAGACTTGTTAACATCAGAGTCGGGATAAAACTAACAAATGGGCAAAAACTTTTGCAAAACACTCCTCCACTGAAAATTATCATCCCGATGTTCAGCGTATCAAAACTTAAAAATAAAAATCAAAACTTAATTTTCAGTTAAAAAATCTAAAAGATTACAAGACATCTTTTTTTGGAAGAGATAAAAACTTCTTTGAACAAATCTCACGATACAGCATGTGGCCCAGATGAAATTTATTATCAACTTCTGAAACATCTGCCACTATCCTCTCTCCAATGTCTTGTAAACAATATTTGGGAAACTGGTGACTTACTATCTATTTGGAAAATGGCCACTGTTGTGCCTATTTGAAAACCAGGAAAACTATCGACCTATAGCCGTCACAAGGGCGAAGTACCCTAGGTCATCTTGTATTTTTTACGTGGTAGAGAATTTAAAATTCGAATAAATTCTACATTGTCTTTCCCTTTCGAACAAGAAATGGGTGTTCTACCAGGAAACATTCCTTCCGTTACTTTATTTAGTATAAAAATTATAAGTCTTGTTTTAAAAGATAATTGACAGCTTTTTATATGTTGACAATTTCCTCATATATTACCGAGGAAAAAAATGAATAACATCGAACGTCAAATGAAATAATGTTTGATAGTAAGCTAACCTTTCTACCCCATAGCAACATATTGAAAATTTTTTTAAAGGCTTTAGATATTTTCAACATTGTATACAGCACTGACTAGGTGCTGAGTACGATGTTCTACTTCCTGTATGCAGATCGCTGGTTCGATCTCAGTTTGATTACATTTGCTTTATTTATGATTCTGCTCGCAAGTCATACGTCAAAATCCTTGACACTATTCATCACGAAGGATTCGACTGTAAACAGTTTGTATGTAGACACAAACGAGCCTTCTAGGTATCAAAGAAGATATAAGCTCGCTTTGCAATATGCAACCAAATTGAAGGCCTATCCTAGCAAACATCTTGATCAAAACAATTTTCAAAAGCATCAGAAACAAACTTCAACCTTTTGCACTGCGGATTAAATCTCATTTGGAAAATTCAGGTATATATTTACGTAAAATTGCTGCAATCGAAATTCTACATAATCTCCTTAGTTAAACCCCAAGCCAGTATTTATTTATGATCGAAGAAAACAGAAACTCCGATACAAATCCATTTATTATACAAAAACATTTTGCATAAATTAAATCTTGTTACCCTGACTATATTGCTACTATTTATACGGACGGTTCAAAAGACGACGATAAAGTTGCTTCAGCCGCCGTCCTCAGAGAGCGTGTTGAAACTCGTCGTCTCCCGTCTGCCTCATTAATATTTATTGTCGCAGGCGACCACATTTTAAAGTTTTTAAAAGAAATGAATTTATATAGCAAAATTTAATTAAACTACTTATTGCATACTTTATATTCTTTTAATTACATTTTTATCTGTATATATTCTCATACTGTTGTACGAGATCTTGTTTAAGTATTAAAGGAGGGAAATTAAATGGTTGTTTATAATCAAATGTGTTAATTTTTTCTAACTATCACGTCCTGAATATAGTTGAAATATTTCTTGTTTGACGTAAAACAACAACAATCAATCAATCAACCACTTGATCAAATCTGATGTCCTGGATGTCCATTGATCAATGGAACAGACCTCGGCTGTGTTTAGCAAACATCTGATCAATTATTATGTCAAAAAATCATGACAACTCTCGCACACATTACATCTCTATATAGTATACACATATAATAAAGTTAAATGACAACTTATACACATTTACCTTAAGTGTTGATGTTTATTTTATTAGGGATACAAACTTCAGTGAATTTCGTTTGGACTCGCACACCACGTAGTTTTTTATTTTCTGTATTATATTCTTAAACCCTGTTTCATCCAATTATTCGTGATGTATATTCAGGGTCGTTAGCATACTCTGGACGAGAACGATTTTCCATTCTAAGACGTGGCAGGTGCTTGGCCTATGACGAATAAGAGCTGAGGGATCTAAATTATATTGTCACAATTTTGAAGACAATCTTTGTCACAATCAGTATTATATCTAAATATCTTTAGTAGTTATAGAACTTACTCTCAAGAAGTGAACAACAGGCCGTAGAAGGAAAGTGGCAACAACAAACGGAACAAATCAAGACATAGCTACACAAGCATTTACATATGGCATACAGTGCATAGCTTAGTAACGTGCGGATTTATAATTAAATTAAAGAATTCGTTATAGGATATTGTTTGATTTGTTACTTCTTGGTTATTGATTTTAAATTTACTTCCTATCGCCTGAATATAGCTGAAATATTGCTGCTCGGGCGTTAAACACCATTAATCAATCAATCAATAAATTTACTTCCATTCGCTTTGTGTAATTATACTGATTGAATGATGTTTTACTCTACTTTCATCACTGTTTCCCCTATACTATGGCGTTTACCTTTTTAGTGTATAGAGCTGTATTAACAGAGGAAAACTCCTATCCGTCGGCAAAAAATTAAAATTGCCATACTGGGTTTTTATTTCAAAATCCCATGCCGCTAACCACCTTACCCAAGTTTTTGTTCAGTTTCAGTTGTTTGTCACTGAAAACATAGCCTCGTCCAGGTCAAGTTCTTGTTTAATTCTTAAATTATTTTAGTAATAAATAAAATGACCGATTACTAGGAAGAGTCGATTATCGAAAACTTAATGTGTAAATTTTTTAAACATTGGAACCGTTATTGATAACGTTGCTAAATGAAATTTTTTAAATAACTAAAATTAGTAATGCAATGTTTTTTTTACATGTTACAGAATTTTATTACGTTTTAAACACAAATAGTTATTGATTTATCATTACAGTTAACATTTAATGTCAAATTATTCTTAAGAATGTAACAATACAAGCAATTAAAATGTACCAGGAATCGTTATCACTGTATTCTTTCTTGTGTTAACATATTTTGGGGACAAAGATGACGGTGAGAATAAAACGAATGATGAATAATGTTAGAGATAATTTATCATCAAATGAAAATGGGACCGTTATAACAATTGAAAGTTTTGGAGAGGGTCTGGAGATGAAAGATAGTAATATAAATTTGATTGTTTGTAAATAACAATCTATCGTACACGAAAATACAGAAAACCTCGAATTTGATCAAGCTAAAGTAAACTTGTTAATGGAAATGGATTATACAAAACCTGGCCATACCCTTGTACGCAATGATAATCCTGGTGATGATAATAGTGTATTATGTATGGCAAAATACCCGAGTAACGAGTCATTGTATCTGTCAAGTGAGCTAATCAAAACATATTTGTTCAAAATAGATAACATTTTAAAAATAAATTTCATGGACCATGTTTGTCAGACGAGAACGGGAAAATAGTTGTAGCATTGTGTTTCCACAATGCAAATTGGATAATTACTATCAACACCGGAAAAAAAGAAAGCTACCTTCTTCAGAGTCTAAGCCACGATGCTGGATCGGGTTGGCTTATGTTTGTGGCATTCTTCTACAATATGAAACAGTACAGCAAAGCTCTTTATTTACTAAACCAAACGCTGCTGATGTTCACCGAAGAGAAGGCATACTATGGGATATGTGTAGAACTGAAAGGGAACAAACTTAGAATATTGCGAGCTTTAAAACACAGTGTCATTCTACCTGTAAAATTTATTCGCAATTCTACAATGGTACCAGACGAAATTGCATTACATGGTTCACAATATTATTTATTCCAAATACCACCCGTTGTCTTTACTTATTTTCTTTGTGTCTTGTATCATCGTCGTCTTAATGACAGACAACTGTGCTACAACTCAGTTGAATATTTAATGCGAACCATCGATCAAACAGTTTTGACCGCAAAACAAAGTAAGAAAATACACTGCTTCCAACTTCTTGTATTAGCTCGACAGTAAGTCGGACACAAATATTTAGCTGCGCAGGCATTCTCAAATGTAACACCGTGCATAGTTTGATAGTCATTTACCGAGTTATGATTATTACAAAATTCAATTTATACTTCTCCGTCAGATCTGGAGTCATGCACCTTGAGCCCAAAAGAAGGATCGAACTCAACATCATAGTTGAAGCACCGAAAATTTGTGTAATGAGATACACATGTTTTCTTTTTGTAGCAACTGTTTTAATTTGTGATGTTTTGTATATTGAGATATCATCGTTAGTATGATACCTGTAATAGCACATTTAACAATTAATTTGTTTTATCTAAATTGTAAACACTTCAATTTTAGCGTCCTAAGCCGCCCGTGATATATTTTTTATTACATTTGTTAGGCTGTAAAACATTATAACATCTATGTGAGAGCTTTTGTTTAATTTTTTTTATTTAAACGAATCAAATGTATTGATAATTTAACCTTAACAATATAATTCTAAGTATAATTAGTTCACAAATACAATATTTTTTAAACTCGTTTTTTGTAATAAAAGTTATTTTTGTATTATATATTTCTGAAACGAAATAATATAAGGAGACCATGTTTATCTTCCTACCGCATAACTTGATAAATGAAAATCACAGGAAAGGTTACTTATATTGATAAAATACCAGAGTAATACGAATGTTGTGAGAAGTCAACCATCCTACAAAACAGGTAAAATTATAACTAATGTATTCAAGAAAATGCATTGATGATACCTACGAATTAAGAAATAGACTATTGCGAGCGGGCTTTATGCGAATGAGAACATGGTCAGACCTTATATTTGTCAATAATTTACACCGAGCGATAGCGAGGTATACAATGAAGACAAATATAAGGTCTGACCATGTTCTATTTCGCATAAAGCCCGCTCGCAATAATCTACTTCGATTGTAATATGTCGAACAAATGTTTTAAAATTTCGAAGCGGCTCTAAGAGGACGATTTCAATGGTAATATTGTTTTTTTAAAACTAATAAGATATATATCTAAAAACAGTATGTTAAAGCAAATAAAATTGACATAAACATATATGCTCGTCATTTTATTGAATATACGTACCTTTTAAACAAACATATAATCTTAATGAAATTGCATTGTTCCAGTTTGAAATTTTCAGTTGACCGTTCTATGACGTCTGAATTCTAATTGTGACGTCACGGCTCTTTGACAGGTTCTCGATTAAGGATTTCATAGAGTTGTTAAAAAAAATATGCATGTTAAATTATACAAATCTTAAATTTCAGACTGAATATAACTGCATTATTAACAATAACGATAATTTTAAGTCAGTTTTTACATTTACAAATAACACATGTAAGAACTAAATTTATGGGAATTTCGACACGGCTTAGTTTACATAGCTAAAGCAGGCCGTCTTATTAGAATATTTATTCGGTAATAAGTCAAGGACAAACAAAGACAGTGTTAAACAAAGGATGAAACACCAAAACAAACTGTCACACAACGCACTAAGCAAAAATTGGGTGACATGATCCCCAGAAGGATCCGGAAGTAAGTCCAGATGCTATTGGAAGATACGGATTCTTGATTGAAGCAAATTCGTGATGTAATATACTGTACATCCATTTTACATTGAAATAAACGGAGCAATTGATACAACAACTTTTATGATGTTCTACCATTAAATAAATATATTTAAATGACTTAAAACACATTTCAAAATGCAGAACTAAAAACGTCTAAACATAATTTTTTTTAAGAATATGACGCAATCAATTTTACAAATCTACTATGCTAATCGTTAGCTTATATTAGTGATGAATATATGTCAGAATGACGTTGACACATCTGGAATTTGTTCTTGTTGTAAACCTGGCTTTCTTCAAATCTATGAATAGTTATGTTAAAAAATACACCAAAGCCAGTCGATATATTTGATGAGACAGTAAATCCGAGTAGCGGATTTTCAATTAACTGATATGGCAAACCTAAGCAAAACCCTCGGGTTTACTGTTATAACAGGCAGAACGTGACCAAACCTTTGGAGCACGGCGGGTGTGGTTGTTTTAAATGTTCCTTTTGAAAAAAGTTCACTTCATCGTTTTGTGTGTCAACATATCATGGGGACTGAGGTGAAGGTGAGAACAACGCGACTGACGATTGCAGTCAGAGATTATCTCTCTTCGCATACTAATTTGACCTGTGTAACAAGAGGCATATTTGGAAAAGTACTAAAAATGAGATAGTGATCAAGATATAATGTTTGTTATGAAAAATTTCATCGTTCACGAAAACACAGAAAACGTCTAATTTGATCCAGGAAAAATAATGGTAATAGAATTGAAACAATTATTGCATAGGTCTAAGAGTAAACCATAACACTTAATAGAGGTTTCATGAGATGTTGTAGAAGGTTAGAAGGTTGGTGTACTCTGTGGACCATTCAATATTTCCTAATTATTTCATTCGAACAATTAACCTGTTTGAAACTAAAATAGGGCAATATCTGCAATTATTATATGGACTTTTATAACATAATTAAGTTTTGGATGGCGTTGTGTGCTTTTCTCGAAACAATTCTAAATTTGCGAATCCTTTCAAATGTATTACAGAGATCTAAAGTAATCTTTAATATTTGCTGACTTTAAATAATGTAGTAGTGGATTTTCTATTATGGATATGATGAAAATAAAATACAAAGATCAAATGTATTTATGTCTTTTTAAAACATACCCTAATAATAACCATGGCGCAATTTTATGGAACACAAATTATCTATGAAACAAATCCGCTGACCAGTAGAAGTGCTCAATAATGAACATGTATATTTGTGTTATTTAAAGATTGTTTTCATATGCTGGTTAGATTATTGGATATAGATGACTTTGGGTCAGTTTATGCCAATAAAAATCGCGGTTTACGTACAGCGTAAACCCACTCAAAGTCGTCTATATCCAACAATTTAACCAACAAACAAAAACAATATTTAACAATTAGTCAAATAATATTTGCAATTTTAGTCTCATCGCCTGTTATTTGCAGAAGAATACATGTATAGCCAACGTCATCAATAATATAATGTTTGACGTCAACAATCAGTCACGTGCTAAAATACCAAGTTAGGTTATACCAAATGGACAATGTTGCTCAGTTTTTGAGTATTTAAAGGAAATTAAAATATATTTTGATATAAAAAGCTTTCTTGGCACGACCCGGTGTTTTTTTTAAATTCACAGTCTGGATAATCTGTACTTGGCGATCGCAATACTAGTATACCAGTATTGTGCATATTGTGCACAATACTGGCAATAAATTTAAAATGTTTTCCAATAAAAACCCTAAAATATGGTGTTGTCTTTAGAGTAAAATGATCTGATTGGTAGCTTCATGTCATCTGTGACTGAATTTATTGATAAACTTGCACAATGTATCGCCAATCAGCCTTCATATTCACAGCCAAAAATTTACAACTCATTATTTGAAGAAACAGTACAGTGCTCATGATTCGATGGAAGATGTTTTGGTCTAATTACCATTATTTGAAAACATATCACCCAGATAGGCATTGAAATCTCAATTATCAGAAACAACTTAATCAGTAAAGCAGAAAATAAGCAAAACCACTGCTTACAGTGCTGACACCTCTTACTGACATCAGAGTTATTAGTAACTGTATGGCAACTAAAATTGCAAACAATGGATTAGGTCTTTGTCACCATTAACGTGCTCATAAGATAGACAGACAACAAGGAATAGAGGATCGTTTTACAGAGATATGTGTAAAAAAAGAGGAGGACATGTGGGCTTCACCACAGTTAGCACATTTTGGAGTTTTAGTGCAGGTAAAGCCCTCATGCCCTGGCTCTGCACACCGAAAACATACGAGTGTTCCTTTACACTGTCCTTTTCCGTGTCCGAATTTCTGACATTTGAAGCAGCGCACAGGGTTGGGAATATATGCGCTGACTTTAATATTTTGGAGACCTATTTTGATTGATTGGGGGACAGTTGGAGAGTTAAAATTTAGAAGGAAGGTGTTCAGTTTAACCTGAACACCTTGTCTGTTGGCAATAAATCGTTTAACTTTTGTAATACCCTGAGGTTGTAATTCTGTGCAGATCTCGTCGTCAGTAAGTTCGGCGAGATCATCGTCGCGATAATGATTGATTCCTTGACTTGAGTTTAATGTTCTATGGGGGGAGGCCGAAATTTCTAAATCTATAATTTTTGTAAGTTTTAGCAAGTTCAAGGATTGGTGTTTTTTGTTGCATTCAATGAGAAGACCACCAGATTTCATCTTGGTGACGTTCTTAACATCTCCTGCACAACCTTTTATCACTTTTTCAATAATAAATGGAGAGACTTTAGTTATTGGTTTACTGGGATCTTTGCTGGATAATACAATGAATCTTGACCAGAAATCTTCATCAACAATCTCTTCAAGCGGTAAATCATTTTTTCTTTTTTTTGGACATGTTACATTTAATGTTTTAGAAGCCATGATGAAAAGAATGCGGTTCACCACCCTTGTCACCCACCCGCCACGGAGTGCCAACAGGGGCGATGCTTGGTCTCTGCGGATAACCAGCAGAAAGCATCAGGTGTTCCAAGGGTGGTATACTCAAACAGACGAATTTCTTTGCGAACGCAAGCCTCGTGCCAGAGCTAACTGGCGAAACAACCGTTCGAAACTCTGTCCACTTGATTGACCCATTAGCCACCGCCTTCTTAACAGCCTGTTATTGAACAACTTTGGTGGTAAGATTCATAAGATATAATCAAGTGATAAGAATGAGGACAAGCTTGTTAAGGGCTCGGCGTGACCAGCCGATTGACCGAACCGGGTCCATCCGGCCTCCCGTCTAGTTGAAGTTAGGGCCAAAGTGGTGTATTGAAAATCGAAACCCGCTGACCCGCACTAATGGATGCAGCAGAGAGTGATCTCTCAACCACCAGGATCCCTTCCTCCACCATCACGGGTTGCAACACACGGCAAACATGTCGCCTCTATAAAGCTGAGGAAGCTTTGCCCTTCAGCCACCGCCTTCTTTGCAAATCCTGTAAGGGAGCCGTCTATTAAATGGTAATACATTTCATGGAACAGTTGAAAGGAAAATAATGTAATAGAGTAGCTTACATGATAAGGATTCACAAAGGGCAAGACGTGACATGCCGATTCATCGAAGTCAGGGCTAACTCGATTTCCCGTCTAGAAAAAGTAAGGGTTCAGTAGGTTATCGGGACCGTTTACCCGGCCTACTGAAATCCCGTCCTGTAATCGACACGGGTCGCAACACACGGCAAGTGTTGCCTCTGTTAGCAGACTCTTACTGCAGGCTGAGGAAGCCGTGGGCCTATTCTCCTGTGCCCCGGGTCCCACACGGGGACCTTCCCAATAAAAATTTGACCCCATGATATAGCTGAAAAATTGCTGAAAGTAGCGTTAAACAACATGCAAATAAACAAGCAAACATCGGCGTTAAGCTTACTTATGCATAGCATGTGCTGATATAAAAAAACAATAAAACGGTGATACAGATTCCGTAAGAAAGAATCTAAAAAGGAAACTTAAAGAATAACTATTGACAGCCTCACTCGTAGGAAGCATGATATAAACAAACAACGTTAACAAGAGTCTTTATTACAATCTGCCAATTGCTAAAGAGATGGGTGAACAGCAATTTCTGTAGACATTATTTCTGATTTAACCCAACAAGCGGTTAAAGATAAAACATAAGCTAGATGTAAAATATTTATCACTTAAAATCTAGGTGTTATAATTTATGCCAGCCAATATATCTTTAACTAGAGGAATGTATTCACACGAATACGACTTACCCGCCTGCCCAATTTGTTTTCTAGCACAAATGTTCATAGGTACACGCACGATTTCACCGCTTTTTTTCAATCTGTCAATATTTTGCCATTTGCCAGCAAAAAAACTTCAACATCTTTCTGGCTGCAAATTTTCACCATTCAGTTTGTCATTTGTTCCTACTGACCCTAATATGCTGAAAAGTACACCCGACATTGTTACAACCCTGATTCGGCACGGAAACTATCAGCACATTAAGAAAAATAATTAGATTAAAAAAAATAAAACAAACATGAAGTAGATTTAATTAAATAATCCCCCTCCTCAATATAATGAATTAGCATTCAAATCCAAGTGGTATATTTAAATTCACTATGCTATCTATCAACGCTGCAGCTGTAGCTGTGTAGGCTATATATAGAACAGTGTGCACAGCAGTGAACAAAGAAACATTAATTCGGGAATATCTCTGTAATAGTTTAATCAATAAAAAAAGTGGAGATTTGTTATTAATTGAAAATAATGTAATACAACCGATAATTTATAATCTGCACCTTTTCACCATTAAAAAAAATATTCCACGTGACGATTTTTCGAAATTATGTCACGTGACTTTTATTACTAGCACAAATGCAAAACCACGTGATATATTAAAATACCTGTGTTATCGGTCGACAACGTTGGTTATTTATAGAACAGTGCACACAGCATTGAAGAAAAGAAACCTTAATTAGGGAATATCTCATTAATAATTTAATTAATCAAAAAGAAGAACACCGTTCGTCTATAGTACTAAATCACAACGGATCTGTGAATGATCTTTGACTGAGGGAGAGGGAATTAGTTCTTATTTTAATATTTTGTTGCTGCGCCGAGCTGTAGCATGGAAAGTGGATTTATTATTCAATGGAATTTTGATATTAGAGCTGTATTTAAAAAACAGTTTTGTACAGAATTGATAAATAAATTTATTAATAAAATTTGTTAAATGTATTGGTTATTTTCAGCTTATTGTGCAAAGCGCATTTCTGGACTATTTTATGGGTGTTTGTGAGTTTCCTTGAATAACCTTGGGGGGTTTCCAAATTTGCGAAAAAATTTATCTGACATGACACCCCGAACATTTAATGTGATATAGCTAAAATTATTTCGCTCGTTTTGAACGGTCTCTCATACTCAACGAATCTTGGTGCCTAAGTCAGAGCAAAAAATGTTAATAGTTTCCCCTATACGCAAATAATTAAGAGGCCGTTGTCAAATAGGACCGGTAATCCCTCCAAGTTTGAGCTCTTAATATTGTGTAGTTTTCAGATAAAAGCGGTTTCACACAAAATCTGTGACAGACAAAATTTTGCCAAAGTATATACACTACTAATCCGCCTCCTCCTAGTACATCATTACCACCTTGAATGTAAATATTGGAAATTCCAAAGAGTAATTTTTTAATACGAATGTATTTCTTATTGACTCAAATCCGCTCGTTTTGCTGAAAGATAAAATATGAAAGCAAATGTCTTTTACCTATGTCTGATACTGCAGCTCTTCGGTTTTAAATTATTTGCTATAAACTCGTCTTTCCCGCCATGTGGATGAATCGTCACATTGATGTTGGCCTTGTGTTACCCGCTGTCGTTATAGGTGATATCTAATATCTGCCAAAACATATTTATAAATGTCGGTAGTAGTGATTGTGATAAATATTCTCACAAACTCATAATGGTGAAAATTTCATCTGCTTCATCCTACTAATTTTGTAAATTCAATATTGTTGAGGAACCTGCCAATTCAATGAATACATATCGATATGTGAATGTACAATGTGGAGTATACTTTTGAGAGTGATTCTTGCTAAAATATAATACAAATGTGACAGGTTTATAAATTCCTTGCACCAAGTACCTATTATGATCTAGTTTTATGACATGAGTGCAGAAGTTTAAATCCCCTTAGAGAAGGTTTGATTGCGTAATGTCAACTAAACTTTAAGCTATATTCAAATTAACAGCAAACAAATTATAAAAGAAAGGGAACGCTTTCTAAAATTCAATTGTTTTTCAAAGAACACTTTCTATAACTCTAAATATATAAAAGAAACAGAGTGATGCATTTTGGAAAAAATATATACTGTTCATGCTATAGGTATTGCTGACCTACTTGTTTCGAAAATGGGGCAGAGTGTGATATGCAAAAAAAAAGAGCTTACATGTAATACTTCCATAAAAAGTCGCATTTCTCCAAGATTAATAATTTAAAATCACTATTCCGTCCACTGCATACATTTCGCTGTATATATATTTACACTGGCTTAAATACGTGGGTATTCACCAAGCATTCACGTTCGTTTTGATAAACCTGCCATTTGGACAAAATAGATATTTATTTGTTTAGTAACGGACAGTGAATCATGTATACTAGACCCTAATGTAACTTTGGACTTAAATGCAGTTGACTTGAAAAATTCTATGAACCATTTTGTTCCAAATTTGTTTACTACTCTCTATAAAATCAAGCTATTTCACGGAGACGCAATTGACGATCAACTTTGCATTTTTATGATTGAAAGTCAACATGAAAACTCAAGTGTGTATGTGTATTATTAATAAGATTAAAGAAAGATTCGTTTATTACTAATACAAATAATTTATCTTTAAAATATATTTACCGTAAAACATCCGCGCAGACCATTTCATCTACACTGGATTAAAATATGCAAGACATGGATAGTCCCCTAGACAGTACTTTCTCTTTTAAAAACCTGGGATTATGCCAAAACAAATTAAAAATTTCTCTTGTCAATAACGTTTATACGCGACATATTTTGTTTTTCGTCAAAAATGAAATGGTTAAAATAATAATGCGGTTTTAACGAAAATTTAAAGTCTCGTCTTTTTAAAATGATATGGGTTTTTAGTCGTACCCCTGCATACTTTATGTCTGATGAATAATTTAAATCATTCTTTCACAATAATCTTTAAAATAAAGAATGATAATATAATGGAATTCAAAAATAAAAACAATATTGTACAATTAATATTTTATTTCCTATAATGGCTTTAATTATAACTAAAGTTGTAAAGAGATTTAAGAAATAATTCATGACTGCCCCAATTTTATGGATTATTTAAATATGGGTAGGCATTACATTCATGAATGTTTGCCATGAGCTTTAACGAGTGTGGCAGCCATGAATTATTTCGATACTGATATGAAAATACATAGGTTACGGTCTATTTTGGCTGTTTCAATTTCTGAGAGCCTCCATAGTTACAAAACAATTTTTTTTTCGCGTGTAAAACTTGGTAGAAAACGAGAAGAAATATAAAGTTAAAACAAACTTAAAAATTTATTAACATTAATAACATAATTTAACAATTATAACAAAAAACGACAAAATTGATTGTTTCTATCATTACATCAGTCAGCGTGTCTGTGAAGTTATTGCTGTGTTTGCGAGACAATGAAAACTGCTTACCGCATTTGGTTGAGCTTATGCTCCTGTTGTAGATCCAAAATGGTGCAAATTTAAATCAACAAATATTTTCCACAGTTAATCAACATTTTGAAACTAAGTTGTGTTTTCATTTTGATAAAGCAAATTCGTTTGCGATTGAGGCGTAAAAGTCTCGCGGTCTGCATTGAACGTCATTGTGTTCCACGCAAGGTCTCTTGAAAACTCGACGTAGCAAAAGTCGAGGAAGATTTGTGACATGTAAACAATAAGAGCATCAAATAGAATATGGACGTGTTATCGTGGAAACATTTTTTCTATATGATATGTGTTATACAATGGTACAATATGGAATAATAAGAAAGGCAAGCAAAAACATCAACACACGAAGATGTGATTTTTGAAATAGCTGGAACAGTAAAATTTTATTGAATATTTAAAAATAGGTTTGTTTCCAAAGCGTTTGAAGGACGTGAATTAGAATTACACATGAATAGGTACCGATCTGTCAGTTTAAGATATAAATATTAACTCACATATACATGAATTGCACAGACTTTAAAATTTCTGCTGACATTACTGCTACATACAGAGGAGTTATCAGTAGTTACTCAACCCATTTACTATTTAATTAAAACATACCTAGGAAGTCTAACATAAGAGTCTAAACTTTCCGACGTTTACAAGTTACAGTTACGAAGTAGCCTAGTTTTGTAACCAACGTTCGTATGTTTTTACTTTGTACCCCGGCTTTCGTCCTCTTGCGAACAACATGGACGCAATAATATGGCTAAATCTTGCTCAAAATAAGTTAAAGCTTCAATCAAACGTAGATTACATCATTTATATATTTCGAGACGAACGTCTAAGAAGCAGACCCAATTGTACCGATAGTGCCTTAATCGCACGCTCACCTAGATAGATTTAATGTACAGAGTCACTGACCTTTTGGGCGATTTAATGAGGACATCATAATTACATCACATGGTGACAAAATATCTAGGTCAATTTTTATTTTTTGTCAAGATAATTTCGAGGAAGTCAGCTTGATTCGAGTACAAAAACAAGTCCAGAGTCCAGGAGGATGAGCACAATATGTTCCCATTGCAATTTCGATAGTATTGAAAACCAAATCTGTCAAATGTTAGCATATTCTGATTGACACCATATTTAACATGTTTGGAGGACACGTTTTTCAGCAAACTCTTGGTATTCCATGGGTACTAATTGAAGTCCTCTCCAATCTGTTTTTGTACTCTTATGATGCCGAGTTCTTCGAAGGCCTGCTAAAGAAGAAAGAAAAGACATTGTCCCGGACCATTCCGCTAAATTGATGATGTTTTGTCACTCAACAATGCTAAATTTTGTGACTATTTGGATTCAATCTACCATATCGAGCTTTAAATTAAAGACACAACCAATACACTTTATTTAACGGCCTCTAACTTAGACCTACTCATAGAAATAGACTCGGGGAAAACTGCAAACTAGACACTACGACAAACCTGAAGACTTCAATTTTCCTATTATCAATTTCCCATTCATCGATAGCAACATTCCAGCAGCTCCAGAGCATGATGTGAACATTTCTCAACTTATACGTTATTCTAGATCCTGTGATCGGTATTCCTATTTTCTAGACCTCTCACTGCGGTTGACTACTAAACTACTGAAACAAAATTCCAGATCAACATAATGACAAACGACACAGAGAAAACTAAACACGAGAACAAAACTAAACTTCGTTCAGAAACATAGAGCTTCTGAAAGAATAACACGAAACTTAGTACAACATATTCTTGTTTGAGTTACTCATTGGTCAACAGCAGCGTACGGTTTAGAAAATTGAAATACAGATAGCATGATCTTGGTCAATGTGTGTGAAGTGTACGAAACGGATAAAGTATTGCTATCAAATAAAGGAAAGTTGAAAATTGTAAAATTGGCGCTATTTCTCTTTTTAAGAGTTTGTAGTTCACATTATTTATATATTTCGAGAAAAACATCTAAGAAACTGACCCTATTGTATCGATAATGTCCTTAATCTCACGCTAACGAACACGTATTTATGTTGGAGAAACAAAAAGGCGACTATCAAGTGTATATGTGGACACCGCTCAGGAATTAGTACTAACACATTTTCTGCGGTATATAATGTTTTTATTTTCCGAATCTTTAAAAACATCTACCATTCTAGCAATCCTCAATTAAGTACTCCACTAGGTAAACAAAACGAAATGTACCGGATCAGAAAATTGGCCACTGCAATACCATATTGGTGCAATGACAATATGGATAGTATAGGTCACATTTTCACTTCTGTTGCAGCATTGTTAATGTGATGGGCTTTCCCAATCACATCTACGAAATTCAGGAACATCCACTTAGGATAAATATAAAGGATATTTATTTTATGATGAATATTGTTCAAACTTCATTAGTCTAGACCGTACTACTGGATTTAACTTTCCTTATAAATGGACTGTTCAGTGGTTCATCTTATTACACGGGTTTTTATCATATCTTTGCCGACTACGTTTAGTACCTGGCTATTCCATTTTGGATATAAAAAAACACAAGTTAAAATTATTCTTATAAATGTAATTTGCTTAGTAATTAAATGTAATTATTAAACGATTAAGCTTTAATTTGCATTCATCCTGTGTTGGCAAAGTTAAATGTTATTTCTGTCTGTGATCTATCATGAAATGCATCGATTTTTTCATTTTGATAAATCGATTTTCCCTTGTAAAATTTGACCTACATTAGAACAGAAGTATCACTTGGGTGCATTATATTGTGTGTTTGAAACCGTTCAGGCTTTGTCTATTGTAGTTAAGGCGGGAAAAGACTCGTGGTTTGTCAGAATACCATTGTACGTCAAGAAAGCAGACGAATGTTTGTAACAATATAAGATCCAATTAGAAACAAAAATGGCTTACTTACTATGGAAAATTCATCCATCAAAATTAAATGAAATCACTGAGCATTTCACAACGCAGAATATTTTAAGGAAATAATTGTTGATTTGAAAATTAAATTTTTGGGATATCCAGCTATTTAAAGGCAAATGTTTGCTGTTCTTTACTATAATAGCAAGATAAATGTAGAACTGAACTGAAAAAGTGTTTACTAATAAATCTTCTCAGCCACATTTTATACAACTTTAATAAGTGAATTAATTATCTAGAAGACAATACTCAACATATTATGGCATAGTACGTATTTGAAGCTTTTTAAAAATTCGTAACCATGTGTATCCAATATATCGTAGGGTGATGTAAGGATGTGCGAGTTATTGTAAGGTAGGCAGACTTGTGTTAGTGTACATTATTTCACATTAAAACACACAATTTTTTATCAAGACGTTTGACAAACTTTAAAAGAATACAACTTAAATAAAAAGCAGTCTAGTCATACAACAAAGAGACACAAATAATAAAATACGAATGACGGAAAAAATGAAATATGAAAAGACGAACATCTGGTAAGAAACCATTGATTTAGTTCGTAAGAAAGCTAAATATGAAGAAATGAACTCAAGATAATTTTCGAAGTCATTTTAAATGAGAAGAATTGACGGGCAATCAATAGAAAGCAACGACTCAGTAATAAAATGCAGATAAAAGGCTTTTATAATAAATATAAAATAAAAAAACACATGCACACTGTCTAATCTTAGTAACAGTTTCCTTTTTCTTTAGAAGGTACAATGCGCTAATTAATTAAATATAAAGTGGATCATGGTGAAAAGTTTTTTTGCGATGATAAAGCAAATTCAACATTGTATATATACTAAAAAATCAACTACACAAGTAAACTTAAATAATATTATAAGGGTTTATTTTAAACTCTTGTTATCCTGTAATAAACCAAACAATAATGTGCTGTCCTTGCGCATGTCAGTAACCTTGAGCATATATCGATTATTTATTCGCTGGGTAAATTGACCATTACAAGAATTTGCTTTTGCGTTTTATTTTTTAACAGATGTTTTCTTTACAAATGTTAAGAAGCTTTGTTACGTTTGTTACGATATCGAATTAATCGAAAATACGCTAACGCAACAATATCATTTTATGGTAATATACATAAGAAATAAAACTTAATTCATAAGAACCTGACATTTCTTGTTTGCTTGCTAAACTATTTATTAAGTAGAATCAATTTAAAGAGCTAGCTATTGAAAAGATTTTGCTTGCATATCGAACTGAATATCATATTGTTTTTGTCAAGCATACCATAGCTATGAACAAGGCAGATTGTGTTATAAATGTCCCTTATCAGATTCGTGATATAAATCAGACCAGTGCACTGTTTTTTCTCTATCTGGATAACACGTGATTGAAAAATCAACCTGAAGTCAGAAAGGATATATTAAATTCGTTTGGGCTACAAAGTGTTAAAATGTTAATTTGATTTATAAAGAAAAGGATAGCGAGCAAACAAAAGAGGTACGATATACGTAAATTTTGTTTAAATGCATGTACCGTAAATATATAAATTATTGCTAGGCATTATTTACTGTTTTTCATTGTCTAATCAGAGTAAAACGTACGTTTGTTACGATAGTGAATTAATCGAAAAGTATGCTAACGCAACAATATCATTTTATGGTAATATACGTAAGAAAAATAAACTTAACTCATAAAAACCTTACATTTCTTGTTTGCTTGCTAATCTATTCATTAAGTACAATAATTTAAAGGGTTAACTATTGTAAAATTATTCTTGCATATCGAACTGAATATTATATTGTTTTTGCCAAGCATACCATAGCTATGAACAAGGAAGTTTGTGTTATAAATGCCCCTTATCCGACTCGTGATATAAATCCTACCTGTGCACTATTTTTTCTCTATCTAGATAACACGTGACTGAAAGATCTAACCTGAAGTCAGAAAGGATATATTAAATTCAAGTGGGCTAAAAAGAGTTAAAATGTTAATTTGACTTATAAAGAATAGAATAGCGAGCAAACAAAAGAGGTACGATGTATAAACTTTGTTTAAATACTTGTGTATCTACTGTAAATATATAAATTATTGCTTTGGGATCATTTACTGTTTTTTTCAATGTCTAATTAAAGTAATACGTACTCAATTACTGCAAACGTGGAAATTTTCGCCTGAGGGTTATTTTCGTTAAATTCACGGTAAAGAAATATCCGCAGAAATTATCCCCACGCGAATTATTTGGTTTTAACGCATCAAAGAACGTGACATTTAAGAATAACAACGCTGCACTATAACGTATGGAATCGTACCGTGATCGCTCTAACTTATTTGTCATATACATTTACAAACTAGTTTTACATTCTACATTTTTAATTTTATTTACAAATTACAGAAAAAATAGTTGTTCAGTGTTTAATTCCTATACCTACGACAGTAAACGCACGTTTAAAATAATCCATTTCGTTTCGCAATTTTGTATGACCTTTGATTATCAACTTTGCGTGCAATAGGTAAATTGTCAGTACAATGTTTAGGTCTGAGAATTAATTATTGACTGTAAATTTGTATGTACACACTGGAGGGAAAATCAATAAAATGGACAGACGGATATAGCTGTTAATAAACATAATTAACAGATAAATACATTTCGCATAAATAATCAGTTTTAGTTCATATGGACACTTTATTCAATTAATGAGATTTTTATCTTACTAAAACATTTAAAATGGGAGCACTTGTAGTTTGTATTTATCATTATTCCTTTTAGTCTACAGGTTTATTAAAGTTAATAAATATGCATTAATTAAGAAAATTTTGAAACATACATGTTTGTCCCAATTTATGATCGGTTCATAAATGGGATGTCATGAATCTTCACATGGAAAGACAACTTTAATTTCTCTTATGAAACCGAATGTTACCAGTAAAATATAGACGCCATGTTATAACTGAGCAAATGCCATACGTGACACGAAATCACATTAACACAGAGGAATTATTTAAATGAGTACCAGTAAACAATTCTTATAAAGGAGACTTGATTTATAAAGTAATCCTGCTATCACAATTTTATAGATGTATGATGAACCCGGTGAACTGTATTAATATTAAATCCATGACTTAATGATTCTTATTAAAATTTAAAGGGAATGATGCCAAGGCTGCAATAGCTACGGCATACTATTTTTTTATATTTTGAAGTTATTAAAAAAAAATCAATTAACTTTTCAGAACATGTCAAATAAATAAGGGCATTATTATTTTAATTCTTATTTTACATTCGTTTACGTTTATAGCTTTTTATTGGTCAAAAGGCCTTAAACCACTACTTCCCAGATCCGTTCATACTTTGATGAACGACTTTTGGGGAACTACTTTTTTGTTGCTAAACAAATACGGCGGCCATGTGTCGTATACGTTTCAGACAATAAATTAGGCCCTCGAATTTTGGCGTTACAAATATCTTGAGCAATGTATCGGTTAAACGGAAAGTTATTTACTTGACGCAGCTGTATATTATTATAATGAAATTATTTGTTTTATAGAGAAATTACATACAAGAAAATATTTTAACAGTACACTTCGTTTTGGATTCATTGTTCACATTGTTGAATAACGGGAAATAGCCGAATTCAAATGTGGACGAAATGCGAGTGTGAAGGCATATAAAAACGATATTTAAAAAATGCGCGTCTTGTAATTTCAATAATGAATCATTTCAAATACACACAATGGCCGTAACGGTAACACTACCTTCTTTTTTCTCAGTCACAACAAATCAACGAAATGAGCAAGATGCATGGATGTTCCACCAACTCCATGTCTCAGCACAGCTCTATCAATTTTCACTGGTAAATCCATTGAACAATGGACAGCTATTGTTTTTCCTGTTCGTATTTAAGAAAGAACGTCTAGATAGGTTTTGACGTTGAGTTACGTTACGTTTGAACAGATATGACGTCACATATGACGTAACATATAAACCTCGGGTAAAAAAAGGAACATTAGTATACGGCATATTGTTTTTTGTTCACTCTTCTTTTGTTTCTAGTAATAATCTCGACAAATGATAAAATGTATATGTTGTAAATGCCAGCTATTCCCTTCAATCCAACCACGTCTTCGTCTTCAGTTCGTTGTGTATATTCCTACGCGTAACACACTTATAATGAAATGTTATGTTGGGGAAAAGAATGTAAACATATAAAAACAATTTTGGAAGAATTATAAGGATAAAACGCTTATGTTCGACTCACTCACAAACAAATAAACGGCCGTTTATGATAAGTTTGTGAGTTAGTGGACCTCGTTCGTACATCGATAAATTACCGAAAATAAGCGTTTAATCCTATAATAAAGAACACATTTTGTAAAAAAGGATATATAAAAGCAGAAATGAATTACTCATGTTGTTCTTGACCTTTTGTTTATCAAGTCGAAATAAAAATGTTCTATGAAAAACACTTTCTAACTACATTTATTGATGTTTATGTTGCATATGGTGGATGATTCGCTTTATGTGTTGTGATGTTTTGTAGTGCTCAACTGTAACTGTGTTCGTAATTTAAGAATTTTTTAATTTTTAAATAAACTTTGTTGAAGTTGAATATCAAATTGTGGAATATTTTTTTACCATCATGTTTTTTTCATACGTTTTTAAATACGTTGTGAACATGAGAGTAGCACCTGAATGCTCGCACAGTTCATGGATAAATGAAAGCCTGAATTCATTCTGAAACGTAGTCAAAAACAATTAGGTTTCGTGTAGACACGTACTAGATAATACTGTTTATGAACGACAGGTTCAATATTTCATGATTTCCTTATGAAATTTCAAATATGAAAGCGTCGTGTAAAAAGCTGCACAAGCTTTAGGTATGCTCTAGTATTTTAACTTTTATATCAACCAAGTGGTCATTGTAAGATTATAAAATTGTTTCAAACATGCTGGTAACGTCGCAGAGAGAAAAGATCACGTTTCTCTAGTTCAACCGTGGAAAGACAGGGCCGTTATCCATTTAATATGGAAAAGAGGCATAGGTTCCACAGTTCCGTTGTCTGATAAATTCCGACTTTTTCGCAACATACGAGTTTTACTTGTTTGGAACATCTTACAAAATGCTCTAAGGAGATATTCTGCTTTGACGGAAGTGCGAAGACATTATGCATATGATCACATAAAATTAAATGTATTATTGACACAAAACACAATATTAAGATGCAAAATATATTTTCCTTATTCCACTTTACTGATAATTATGCATATATATGTGTAGAAATGTGAATGTCGAAAACATACTTTTACACAGTGTACTAAGAGTTTTAAATATTATGGTGCCAAGTATCTTGAATTGAATGAATGCCAAACTTAATAGCCTAATGGAATTTAATTATAAGTAACACTGGAGATCTAAGAAACCAGAGGAGAAAGAATAGGAATTCGTTAAAATTATACTGCAAAAGGGTTTATTTAAGCATTGCTGCTGATAAATTTTTTTCAAAATGTATTACCATGTACAATTTCACTTGAAGATGCTGAGTCTGATATTAGATTGCAACAAAAGTAGGGGGAATTGACGCTGGCTATTCTTTTTGAAACAATTCATGAGGATAACTGGACAACAACAACAACACAGTATCAGGAAATATCTATTGCAGAATGTATAAAGTATAAAAGGAAATCATAGAATCCAAGCAAATGCATTCCATAAACAACTACTTCTCAGTTAGTTATAGAAACTTAAGCAGCATCACTGACACTGCAATTGATTCGTTGTTACCAGTTAAGTAGTAGTTTAGCTCGAAAAAAATCACAGGTCCTACGGACTGAAGCTCTTCTTTTGTTTTTGTGTCGGATACATCACGATATTCGCTTTAATTGCTATAATTAAATATGTATATAACCAAATCAGTTTCATTACTTTATATCTCTGAATAACTACACGGACCTAACTTCAACAAAAATTGCATTATTAAGATTTAAAGACAGAAATGAAGAAGTGATTTTGTTGCTTATGCGCTTTAAACAGATAAATGACACAAACATTTTCAGATATTTTTGGCAATTACCTTGCATATCATCACGATTTTAACGTGCTGCGTATCATTTAGTGCTCTTTTGGGGTTTTATAGTCGCTTCCGATGATTGTTTAATATTAAATATTTATTCCACGTTTCATAGTTATGATTTTGTCAGTCCTTTACATTTCTCTCTATTTCTTTGCTTAGAATGGCGCGAATTTAATTGCACATTTAAATTCATCGGAAACCAATACTAGTCAGTAAATCTCAGAGATGCAAAAGAAATGGACAAATGAACTTAATACTTCAAGTACCTAAAGGTAATATGCGTTTTAACGACCTAGATCGACATCTTATAGGCATCACTCTATGCTTCGTAGTTGTTTGTAACTTCACCATGATGGGTTTGTTCAAAGCTTGCTTTTTTTATGTTTCTGGTCGTTAGTCCTTTGGTTTGAGCTTCTTAGACTTTGATTTGCGCATTGTCTTTGTTGACAGCATCCCTGGTGTTCGGTATTTTTGTTATAACCTCCATTTAGTATTCCTGTCAAAGCATTAGGCAAAATATGTCTTACTGCCGAACGGACTGACCGATCTAACATTGTACTACTCTTGTACGCCACATGGTTGTTAAATAATAAACTTTACTAGCAGTTTAATTTATCATGTTAATAATAATAGAGCACATATATTTATGTTTTTCCAGAATGGGATTCGAAGTAGATATGTATCAACTACTTCTGACTGCTATATGTATGATTGCAGTACCCGTCCTTTTATTTTGGATAATAACATTTGGAAGACAAATATATGGTATGTTATATACATTTAAATCATTTGTTTAAAACAATTTCTCTAATGCCAACAGGAAAGTGTACTTTACTACTTAAACATATTAACATTTAATGCAAGTGCGTAATAGATGATTGATTAAGGCTACAGAAGTGTTGCATAGCGTTCGTTAGGAAATTTATAGCTTTACAAAAACTGTGTTTACTTCATTATGATCTTCAGAACAATTAAAAACAAGGATGTGAAAAATTTCAAATGACAAAAGCATAGTAAAACTAGTGCTGATTGTGATTGCGAGCAAGTCACAAAAAGTCCCCTCCTGTCAACAAGTAGAGTAGGTCACATGACATTCTTAGTTTGTGCATTAAAATGTACCTACATATCAAATTTCGTTGCAATCGGAAAAGGTCAACGTTTGTGTGTAGTGTAGTGAAACGGCTGGCATTACAAAATGGCAGCGTTCGCGTCAATTGTTTTCAGCAAAAATGCTCAGAATACTCAATTATATCAGTGTACCAATTTACATTGGCTCTGGCCATTCCTGAGATTTGAGAACTGCACTTTTTGGCGGGGCGGTCATTTTTAAAATGCCGGTTATTTTGAAGAAACTAACACAAATGTTCGGAAAGAAAAATGAAAGAAAAAAGAAGAAGAATAATAATTAGAAACTGGACAAAACAATTTGTCCTCCGAACTTCGTGGTCTTGGACTTAATTATAACAATAGAAACAATAAATATAGGTTTAATCGTTCTAGAGAACAATTAAAAAGGTCATTCAAAAGGACGTTAGGGAACTTGAATGAGGTTGACTAGTGATCGTGTTGTCTATGCAATATATCACTGATATAAAATAAGCTTTTATAACAATTAGCGACTTAACATACATTGGAAATAAAAAAAGTCAAAATGACACTTTGACCTTGACCTTTTACAGAGTGACTTTAATCATGCTTAATGTTAACAATGACCAACAGTGAAGATATTAAGTTAAAATCACTTAGTCATCGAAGTATTGCTTATTATAATAAATATGAAGGTTTAGAGGATGACCTTTACCTCTGACCTTCTCTCAGTTTTGCAAGGTCAGTGATGCTAAGGGTCATTTGTGAGGATTCCACCCCTCTTCCATCAATAGTTAATGAGTTATAAATGAAATAATAATAATCAATGGTAATAGGAGATACATCCTATAAGATCAAGTCAAATCCTTTCATTCCAAATGGGACAAAGTTGCGCCGTTATGAGGACAACACTCTACCCACTATAAGTTATTGCCTGTCTTTTAGCGTTTCAAAAAATAACAATGACAAGAAAATGTCAAAATCTAGAGCGTGACCTTGACCTTTGGCCTCATGTTCATTTTCAAAGTCAATGATAAACAGTAAAGGTCCCATGTCCAATGGCATCCTGAATATTTTCTGCGATATTGTAAGATATTGCAATTTACAATATGTTTAATTGCTTCAGAGGAGATAACTCTTACAAAAGGTCAATTTAAAAAATGACAATTTCAATTCAAGACCTTAATAAGATCTACATTTTCGTATCCATTATGGTAAAGGAGGAGATCCGCACACAAAAATTGTACCTTTGACCTTGTGACCTTTAATAGGGTCAAAGTCAATGATGAACAACCGTGAAAACCCCAAGTCTCTATCACATCTGGTTGCGACGTTACAATGGTACAAAATATACTTGGATAAAAAAGGGGTAATAACTCTTATAGGGAGTCGTCAAAATCCTTTGCGACATCTGTAACAAATTGTCGCGATCAATAGTTGACCAATTTGAAACAACTTTACTTTCGGCATTTTGTACGGTTTCAAAGCTTATCTGCACGCAAGCTTTTTGTGACAGGGGATATAATTCTAAAATGATAAAGTGTTCGGTGTGGCAGGGTTAACTGCGAAATCGTAATATCTTATACATTCATATTAGAAAATGTTTTTACGACATTCATGAAACCAAATTTATCATGGGGAAAGAAAACGTGGCGGAAAAACTAAGAATAATAATAGACTAATAACAGAAAGGCTTTCCATTCGGAATGCGAAAAAGCCTTAATAGGAAACTGTGAAAAAATAATAAGTCGTCCGACACTTCGTGGTCCGGGACTTAATAATCATAAGAAGAAACTGTGAAAAAACAATATGTCCTTTGACACTTCGTGGTTGGGTACTTAATTAACTAATAACAGTTTACATGATAACATGTTTTTGTACTATTATATACCTATATAATATATTATATATTTTTTAAATAAAATAGTCAACAAAAGGAAAGAGTCAAGAAGTGTAAAGTCTGCTACGCAGTCTGAACCAAAGAGAAAAAGAGACACAGACAAGATCGACCATTTAGGTATATCTTTTATCCAACAATTATGCTAATGGCAAAGAGATAGAGTACTTTACTATTAACTGTGAATGCATAAAATATATTGGTACGTAACCACCTAATAGAAGATTCATCCATGCAAAATAGCTAAGGTATGGCGTAAGTAAGGAAATTATTATATTAAAAAAACTTTGTTCACTTCATTGTCGTTTTCAAAACCAATAACACTGGGACTTGAATAATGTCAGAGAGAGAAAGATGACATTTTGCTCTTGTCATCCGAGTAAAAGCAGAGACAATATTTTTTTTAAAGCGTTGACAATGGAAAAGTATAACGAAATTAACTTATACCGTTCACATAAAAGTTTGCTTTTGCACTGTTAACAAATTGTGAAAACAAGAAAAGTCATTAAACTTTTTACACAACTTTTCTTGGAGGGCAAAACCAGAGATTAAACAATTTTTTAAGCGAATGTGCTTTTAGAGACTTGAACATTTTCAAAGTAAATGTTTTGGCGCTGAAGAACATGTAACATTTAAAAGAATGCAAAACGAACGATGAATTAAAAAAAAATGTCAAAAAGTTTTAAGTCTGATACGGAATGTGACCAAGAGAGCAAAAAAGACACAGACGAGATCGACCATTTATATATATACTGTAATTTTTTAAAAATATTAACTTTGAATGCATAGAATATTTTATTAGGCAACCGCCTAATAGATGATTCATGCATGCGAAATAAGTGTTGATTGGCGCAAGTTCAGAAATTATTAGATTTGAAAAAATATGTTAATAGTTTATTATCTTCAAAATTAATAAACACTGCGACAAGATTCATGTCAAATAGACAGAATCTTGGCAATTTGCTGTTGTCTTCCTTGTAGAAATAAAGACAAGATTTTTTATAAGAAGGGTTTACATGACAAAAGTATATTGAAATTAACTAATAACCGTTTACATGACAGCACGCTTTGTACTGTTACAGATTGTGAAACAAGGAAAGTAATTAAATGGTTACACAACGTTCATTTGAGGACAAAATCAGAGACTAGACAACTTTGTAAGCTTATTTTCTAATGACGCGAAAGAAAAAAATACTTAAAAAAACAAGTCAAAACGAAAGAAGAATTTTATTGTAAAAATGTCTAATAGAATGGCAATGAAATTTTTCTTACGGCCAAAAAACAAAACACGTTAGCTTATAATAATCCAGTACAGAAAATAAAATACTTTGCCCTAAAGTTAAAATACACATTTGCTTTTTACATTAACTTAAATTCTACATTAGGACTGAGGTGTTAACCAGCGAGCACAAGAGACACAGACATGATCTACCATTTAGGTATATATTTTATTCGGAATCAAACAGATGAATACCACAAATAAATGAATGTAGTAATTTCGAGACCAAACAAGGCATAAAAAAGAATAATGCGTTATTATGAACGTGAATATCTGCTCGATCGAAAAGTTTAAATCTCTAGATGTGCCCTTGTCCTCAGAATAAAATGAGATATTTAATTGTCACATCATTTCAAATTAAAATAACAGAGAATTAAAATATCCAAAAGTTTTCATTAGGACAATAGAGAAAATTGTTGGAAGTTTTTGCTGGCCATTTTGACAGCCACGGTAACATTTTACACTAAATACGACTCCCACACCAAATTTTGTTGCATTCGGAGCACGATAAACTATTGAAAATTTTACACCTTTCCAAGGCCACTTAGAAACGCGCCGTCGAAAAAAACTTTAATGGTATTGTTCCACTTAAAACACAAGTTTTTCATTGAACATTTGGTGTGCGTTATTGATTAATCGTGGGAACTAGTATTTGTCTTAGAATAATAATAATAATAATAAATATAGGTTCAATCGTTCTAAAGAACGATTAATAGGCTTTCCACTTCAAAAGAAGACCTTAAATAAATGACCTTGAAACCAAAAAGCTAAGAAACATACGTAATTTGTCTATAGCAATTAATAAGAACAAAAATTATTAAAAAACTATTTAGATATCTTTAAAAATAAAAAAGGTCATTAAATAGGACGTAAGAAAACTTGAATGACCTTGACAACTGATCTTTTAATCTACGTAAATATTACTTATAGGCAATAGCATTAAAAGAAGAAGCCATTCAAAATACATAGTACCATGAAAAACATTTATAAAGGACTTTGACCTTGACTTTTACAGCATGACCTTGACCATGCTGAAGGTCAACAGTGATCAACATTGAAGATTTTATGCCAATATCTCTTAAAGTCATTAAGATATGACTACTTATAATATATACAAAAAATTAGAAAATGACCTTGACCTTTGACCATGTATTTGTTTTCAAGGTCAAGGGTCCTAATGATCCATAGTGAAGACCCCATGCCTCTACTATCAATAGTTGATAAGTAATTAATGAAAAACTAATTATCAATGGTTGTAATGGGGGATAACTCCTATAAGATGAAGCCGGATCCTTTCCCTCTAAATAGAAAAAAGTTGCGCCTTTATGAGACCAACATTTTATCCATTATAACTTATAGCCTATCTTTTACCGTTTCAAAGTAATAGCGATGACAAGACAATGCCAAAATTTCAAACGTGACCTTGACCTTTGACCTTGTGTCCATTTTCAAGGTCAAGGTCAATGATGACCAATGATATAAGGTTTCATATATATATATATATCTGTTATAGTTACTGAGATACAGTGATATAATGCAATTCACAATACATTTTATTGGTCTAGGGGAGATAACTCTTATAAAAATGTCAAATAAAAAAGTGACGATTCAAGATCTTAATATGATACACATTTTGGTAAAGGTTTCAGTTCTCTATCTATTATAGTAAAGGAGGAGATCTGCACACAACCAAGTGTCAAAAATTAGAACATGACCTTGACCTTTGACCTTGTGACCTTTTTCAAGGTCAAGGTCAATGATGACCAACTGTGAAATATCTAGTCTATATCACCTCTGGTGCATGAGTTACAATGGTACAAATTTTACTTCCAATAAATAAGGGGAAATAACTCCTACAAGGAGTCGTCAAAATACTTTGCGCGATATGTAACAAATTGTCGCAATCCATAGCTGACCATTTTGCAAAAACTTTTATTGCGAAATCTTTTACGGTTTCATAGTTTATCTGCACACAAGCTTTTCTGTAACAGGGGAGATAACTCCGTAAAGAACAAGTGTTCGGTGTGACAGGGTCAACTGCGAAAGCGTAATGTCTTATACATCCATAGTACAAAATGTCTTTACGACATGTCGCGAAACAAAATTTATAATGGGAAAAGAAAACTTGGCGGAAAAAAATAAGAATAATAATAAATATAAGTTCATTGGTTCTACCGAACAAATGAGAGGCTTTCCACTTATTGCATAAATGACCTTGACATTGACTTTGGCTATATGGAAATTGAATCTTCTTTTCAAAATAAACAAAAGAAAGAAAAACCATTCGTATATCTTTTGAAATAAAAAAGGTAAAAAAATAGGACGTTAATTGAGATAAATGACCTTGACTACCAAGTGTTTGATTTTTGCATATTCAATGCTTTAAAAACAAATCATTTATTTGTATTTACCATTTTATATACACGAAAAAGCAGAATTTCCAAAAAAATATTATTTGACCTTGACTGCTGTCAATATGACCTTGACCATGCTGAGGGTCAATAAAGGACCAACAGTGAAGATCCTTAGTCAATATGTCTTATAATTATGAAGAAATGCCTATTTATCATAAATACCCAAATTTATAAGATGACCTTGACCTTTTACCTTGTTTCTATTTTCAAGGTCAAGGGTCATAATGGTCTTTGGTGAAGTCCCCATGCCTCTACTATCAATAGTTAATTAGTTATCAATGAAAAAGTACATATCAATGGTTGTAATGGGAGATAACTCCTATAAGATGAAGTCAAATCCTTTTCCTTTAAATAGAAAAAAGTTGCGCATTTATGAGGCCGACATTTTATCCGTTATAAGTTATAAGCTATCTTTTACCGTTTCAAAGAAATAGCGATGACAAGATAATGTCAAAATTTCAAACGTGACCTTGACCTTTGACCTTGTGTCCATTTTCAAGGTCAAGGTCAATGATGACTAATGATATAAGGTTTCATATAAATATCTGTCATAGTTACTGAGATAACGCTATATACACTATATTTAATTGATCCAGGGGAGATAACTCTTTCAAAAGTCAAATCATTTATAGTGACCTTTCAAGACCTTAATATGATACACATTTTGGTAAAAGATTTATTTCTGTATCTCTTATGGTTCAGGAGGAGAATCGCACACACCACAGTGTCAAAATTTAGAATATGACCTTGACCTTTGACCTTGTGACCTTTTTCAAGGTCATGGTCAATGATGACCAACTGTGAAATATCTAGTCTCTATCACCTCTGGTTCATGAGTTACAATGGTACAAAATGTACTTCCAATAAATAAGGGGAAATAACTCCAACAAGGAGTCGTCAAAATACTTTGCGCGATATGTAACAAATTGTCGCGATCAATAGCTAAGCATTTTGCAACAACTTTCATTGCGAAATCTTTTACGGTTTCAAAGTTTATCTGCACACAAGATTTTTATGACAGGGGAAATAACTCCGTAAAGAAAAAGTGTTCGGTGTGACAGGGTTAACTGCGAAAGCGTAATGTCTCATACATTCATAGTACAAAATGTCTTTACGACATGTCGCGAAACAAAATTTATAATGGGAAAAGAAAAAACTTGGAGGAAGAATAATAAGAATAAATATAAGTTCATTGGTTCTACCGAACAAATGAGAGGCTTTCCACTTATTGCATAAATGACCTTGACATTGGTATATGGAAATTGAATCTTCTTTTCAAAATAAACAAAAGAAAGAAAAACCATTCGTATATCTTTTGAAATAAAAAAGGTAAAAAAATAGGACGTTAATTGTGATAAATGACCTTGACTACCAAGTGTTTGATATTTGCATATTCAATGCTTTAAAAACAAATCATTTACTTGTATTTACCATTTTATATACACGAAAAAGCAGAATTTCCAAAAAATATTATTTGACCTTGACTGCTGTCAATATGACCTTGACCATGCTGAGGGTCAATAAAGGACCAACAGTGAAGATCCTTTGTCAATATGTCTTATAATTATGAAGAAATGCGTATTTATCATAAATACCCAAATTTATAAGATGACCTTGACCTTTTACCTTGTTTCTATTTTCAAGGTCAAGGGTCATAATGGTCTTTGGTGAAGTCCCCATGCCTCTACTATCAATAGTTAATAAGTTATCAATGAAAAAGTAAATATCAATGGTTGTAATGGGAGATAACTCCTATAAGATGAAGTCAAATCCTTTTCCTTTAAATAGAAAAAAGTTGCGCATTTATGAGGCCGACATTTTATCCGTTATAAGTTATAAGCTATCTTTTACCGTTTCAAAGAAATAGCGATGACAAGATAATGTCAAAATTTCAAACGTGACCTTGACCTTTGACCTTGTGTCCATTTTCAAGATCAAGGTCAATGATGACTAATGATATAAGGTTTCATATAAATATCTGTCATAGTTACTGAGATAACGCTATATACACTATATTTAATTGATCCAGGGGAGATAACTCTTTCAAAAGTCAAATCATTTATAGTGACCTTTCAAGACCTTAATATGATACACATTTTGGTAAAAGATTTATTTCTGTATCTCTTATGGTTCAGGAGGAGAATCGCACACACCACAGTGTCAAAATTTAGAATTTGACCTTGACCTTTGACCTTGTGACCTTTTTCAAGGTCAAGGTCAATGATGACCAACTGTGAAATATCTAGTCACTGTCATCTCTGGTTCATGAGTTACTATGGTACAAAATGTACTTCCAATAAATAAGGGGAAATAACTCCTACAAGGAGTCGTCAAAATACTTTGCGCGATATGTAACAAATTGTCGCGATCAATAGCTGAGCATTTTGCAACAACTTTCATTGCGAAATCTTTTACGGTTTAAAAGTTTATCTGCACACAAGATTTTTATGACAGGGGAAATAACTCCGTAAAGAAAAAGTGTTCCGTGTGACAGGGTTAACTGCGAATGCGTAATGTCTCATACATTCATAGTACAAAATGTCTTTACGACTTGTCGCGAAACAAAATTTATAATGGGATAACAAAACTTGGCGGAAGAATAATAAGAATAATAATAATAAGAAACAGACAAAATGCAATAAGTCTTTCCACTGGAAAGTGGAAAGCCTTAATAATAAGAAACAGACAAAATGCAATAAGTCTTTCCACTGGAAAGTGGAAAGCCTTAATAATAATAATAAGAAACAGAAGAATAACAAGAAGGCTTTCCACTGGAAAGTGGAAAGCCTTAATAATAATAATAATAATAAGAAGAAGAAGAAGAAGAAGAAGAAGAAGAAGAATTTTGAATTTTCAATATCCTTTAGTAAATAAAACAATTAATCACAGTAGTACAAGGTATCAAAAATTCAAGTAACATAAAATATAAACCTAACAAATACATTATTATGACAAGCTATTGAACAATTTTGAAAATACATATAGTTACATTGACTTTAAACCCAAAAATATACGAAAATACAATAGAAATATAAAAGACTTTGTCCAACTGATCAAAGTTAGTTTAAACTGATACAAGCCAGTTTAAACTTTAAACATTATTGCCTACCTATTTTAAAATTAAAGAAGCCTATAAATGACTTTGTCCAAATGATCAAAGTCAACATGGACTGGTACACGCCAGTCCATGTTTTAACCTTTAATACATCGCTGTTTACAATATATAAACAAGACAAGAAAATAAAAATCAAACATACAAATACAATTAAAATAACTTACCATTAAATATTAACAAAAAGCTTGTCACTAGAAATAAAACACAATACATTATTAAAACACCAAAAATCTGAAAAAGAATCAACATTATTTACAAACCTATAGTAGGCAAATTCAATTGCCAAACGGGCGCGGATGCGCGACCTGAATTCCTGGAGTGGGTCTGTTTGTCCGCCTCCGGTCCTTAGGTGCTGCAACGTCACATAAGTGGCCATCTTTGCCTGGGTGGAAATCCACTGGAACAGTCGTCTTGGGGTCCTGTACCGCTTGGTCCATCGTTGCGTGTTGGTACATTCTCCCAACACGACTGTTCCGTCCTCCATAACCATTGGCAGTCTGGTAGTTTCTGGACAGCCGACCCGGGATGACGTGTGGTCGGCTGGAACATCTGGACAGCTGATCCTAGGTGACGGTGGATCAGCTGGATTCGATCTCCTAACTGGACAGCTGTCCAATGATAACGTGTGGACAGCTGGAGGAGATCGATTTGCACTGACCTGAGGTGGCGTTAGGTCAGTACTAGTAAAAGTAGAAGGTCCAAATATAAATGAATCTATTGAACCTACATTATTTTTGCTTAATTTACAAAGAATATTGTGAACGTTATTTAATAAAACACTAATACGGGGACAGGCTATAAAAATGTGATGCAAGTCCTCTTGCAAACCACAAGAGGGACAAACATCAGACTGCTGATAACCAGCTTTACAATAAAATTTACTAGTTGCAATAGCACCATGAAGGATTCTCCAGTTAAGGTCACCTTCATGCATGCTATGGGGATATTCATAAACATGATTATATATAACATTAGGGGGAACTTTAGATCGTAAAATATTACACCAAGGGGACAGTAACTTTTTAGTATGGGAACTATTAAAATTCTGAACAACAGATAACAAATAAATCATTTTCTTGGGACATTTATCGAGAACAACGCCCTTACTTAATTCAGGAGCATTGTCAATATCTAATTTAAAAATGTATTGGTGAACAACACCAATATCAATATCATTATTTAAAAAACGGTCAATCAATATACTCCACTCCGGAGGAAAAGACGACCACAGTAAATCCAGATGTTGTTGGATACAGCGTTCGGAACGAATGCTTAATATGCCAACAAGATCTTCTGCAGTAAATTTTCTTTCCAAACTAGTATCGAAAAGATCTTTAACTTTGGTCATACCGGCAATTACAAAATCTTCAAAATAAAAAGGTTCATCAGTTTTGGGGTTAATTAATGAAGGATAGAAGAACAAAGGTTCTTCTAAAATATCTGCCACTGAGGTATCATCTATTTTAATTCTAGACGATTCAAAATTCTTCCAGGCTTTAATTAAATCTTGATAAAAGCTTGGAATGTTAGTGTATTGAAAATCCCCATCAAGTAATAACAACTGAACATCATAATTCAAATTAGAAACAGTAGACAAAAAAAATTTACAAAAATAGTAACAAGGATGAACATCTTCACCATTCATTAATGTCAAAAATCTGTACATAAATTGAATTCGAAAATCACGAATTCTAGACAAAATATGAACTAAACCCTGTCCTCCAGTACATACAGGAAGATATAACATTTCTTTCGAAACCCAATGTTTTCCTTGCCATACAAAATCTACAAATTTGTTTTGAATGGCACTTATAATTTCATCTGGCACGGACACAGAATTTAATCGATGCCACAATTTTGACGCGGAAAGTAAATTGATAACAAGTGTTCGTCCTCTGAGTGACAAACCGCGAGCAAAAGGCTTCCACCTGTCAAGTTTGACAGTAATATCCTCCTCCATCCCTTCCCAATTTTGTTTATAGAAATCCTTATTGTTTCCAACAAAAGTACCCAAAACCTTTAAACCTTTATTATTCCACTTGAGACCAAGTGGACAATCATTTCTATTTTTCCAACTTCCCACCCACAAACCCTCTGACTTTTGTAAATTAATTTTTGAATTAGAAGCTTTCTGGTATATATCTAACCAGAAAGACAACCTATCAAAATCAGAGTCTTGCGTTAATAAAGTATCCAAATCATCTGCATATGCAGATAAACAACTTTTCTTACCATCTGGATAATGGAAGTTCAAGTCCTGATAAGCCGTCGTTTGATCTTAGTTTGTGTAAAAGAGGTTCAAGACATATGGCATATAATTGACCAGACAAAGAACATCCTTGTCGTATACCTCTTTTAAATTGAAAAGGGGATGATAACGAGTTATTAATTTTAAGTAAGCTATGTACATCTGTATAAATAGTTTTTATACAGGATATAAAATAATCGCCAAAACCGAAGGCTTCTAATGTCTTCATCAAATAACCATGATGAACACGATCAAACGCCTTCTCTTGGTCAAGGGAAACAATAGCAAGGGGGATATGTTCCTGATTAGCATAACACGTAGCATCAGAAATAAAACGAATATTATCACTTATATGACGACCGGGAACACAATAACTTTGATCGATATTTAATATATCGGGTAGAACGGTACGGAGTCTTAACGAGAAAGCTCTCGTTAATATTTTATAGTCGCAACAGAGAAGAGACACAGGTCTCCAGTTTTTCAACAAACTACTATCACCTTTCTTTGGAATCATCGTCAGAACGGCTCTTCTGCACGAAAGCGGAAGTCTGTTTTCTTCAATAGAAGAAACAAAAACTTCGTGCATATCTTTCCCAACGATGTTCCAAAAGGTTTTGTAAAATTCACTAGGCAACCCATCAATACCAGGGGACTTATTATTATTCATTTTTAAAACGGCAGAGGACAATTCATCATAACTTCTTACACTATCTAACGTTTGCTTTTGGGTTTCACTTATTGTAGGAAGGTCTTTCAAAATTTCATTTTGACAACCTTCATCAACAGGATCGGGGCTATACAAATCGGAGTAAAAATTTCGGGCAAGGGTTTTTATTTCCTGATCTGAATCAGTTATACTGCCATCAGGCAGGGTTAAATGGGATAATAATTTCTTTGTACCACGTTTCTTTTCATGGTCGAAGAAATATTTTGTAGGTTTATCTGAATCATTAACATATCTGAATCTTGAACGAACCCAAGCACCACGGGCCTGGATTCGTTCAAGTTCAGATAACTGATGTTGCTTCTCAATTAAAATGACATTAAGATCAGGGTTAGTTGCAATATTTGATTTTAATAACTCAATATCAGATTGCAAACTATCAAATTTACGTTTAAAATCATAATTCTTTTTAATGGAAAATTCTTGCGAAAGTTCCTTTATTTTGTATTTTCCACGATCCCACCAATCTTGGATACACTTAAACTCAAATTTCTGTAATCGCCAAGAAAGCCAAAAGTTATTTATCATGTCAACATACAATTTATCATCTAAAAGAGATGTATTTAAACACCAGTAAGCACTCTTGTGTTTATTTGGTATTTCTTTAAAATAAACACGAACGTAATCATGATCAGAATATGAACATGGTTTTATTTATGAGGATCGAATAAACTGACTATAGTGTTTAGATATATAAATTCGATCGAGTCTTGCGGCGACACCGTCATTTCTCGACCAGGAATAAGTTCTGTCGTACGGGTGAATATTGCGAAACGTATCAATAAATTTGAAACGTTTAACAATAGATTTAAATTCATTACAAGAATGGGGGTGGGGTTCAGTATCTCCTGTCCGATCTAAGGAAGGATTAGTAGTACAATTAAAATCACCTCCAAGAAATATTGGAATGGAAGAATCAAGTTGATTCAAATGGTGTTTTAAATATTTCAAAAAGTCTAGTTTTTCTTTTGAGCAAGTTGGGGAATAAACATTCAACAAATATACAGTTTGCTCCTGTATTTTAATAGTTGCATGTAAAATGCGACCAGGTAAAATAATTTTATGATCTAGAATAGTATATTCTAAATTATTGGAAAAACATATCGCTACTCCAGCAGAAATAGTTGAGAGATGAGAAAACAATATTTCTCCTCTCCATATCATTTTCCATATACCTTCATCAGAAGGTATGGTATGAGTATCTTGAAGAAAAACTATGTCTGCATTCAATTTAGATTTTAAAGAATCTAATATAAAATATCTTTTAAAAGAATCTCGACAACCTTGAGTATTCAGTGAAACTAACGAAAAACCAGACATTACAATTGTAATTGTAATGAACAAAATGTGCAAAAATGCATAATTAAGTGGGCAATACATATTGACTTTGATCTCTAGGCATGAGTTTTCAAATACGTTTTTAATTTCTTTATCAATTTATTTAGTCGGGCCTTCAACTGGGAAGACGACTCAGGGTTTCTTCGGCGATCAATAAAGTCTTGGCACAGTTGCCTGAGGTTGGTGGTATACTCTACACTTCTCAACAGGCTTTTTGTTGCTTTTCAGTTCGGAAAGAAGTCTGTCTAGCTCTTCGGTGGATAATTTTTGTTCAGTATCCACGACGACTTGAGATACGTTGTGTTCGGATAAATCAGAGGATATAGACTCAATGTCTATATCCTCTTCTTCATCAGTGTTGAGAATAGAATGGGATGGAGGAGGCAAATCCCATATACTTATGTCATCTTTAGTAGATACATCAGGGGTTTTGGTGGTTGTGGGGGTTTTAATACAGATAATGGAATCATTATCTACAGCTTTGCGTTTAACTGCAGATTTCACTGGCAATGGATCAGTATCCACTTTTTCAGTAGCGGAGTGAACATCAACAATGACATTAGAAACAGTTAAATTCTCAGATTTTTGCTCAGCAGTAACATTAGTGGAGGTGTTGGAATCAGAAATATTAACATTGGCTGAGCTGTCGTTGATTCCAGAGTCTAAGATAACAGACTGCTCCGCTGTCCCGGTTGGCGGAACTGGTTCAGCCGTGAATTGGACATTTGTACTTGATTCTGACTTGTTATTTTGTGGTCGATTTTGTGGGCACCGATTTTGAATATGACCAGTCTGTTTGCATTTAAAACAGACAACATCGTCATTCACAAATATTCTGTAGCTTTGCCTTTGATAATACATATCAAAAGACTCCGGTAATGTAACATTGGGGTGAAGAATAAGGGACACTTGTCGTCTAAATAACTTGACGTGTTTTAGTGCTGGGATTTTAATACCGAGTGCAATGGGTTTTATGTCGGAAATTATGCGTCCATAACGCATCAACTCATCCTCGAGTAAATCATTGGGAATAAAAAGGGGACAATTAGACAAGGTAACTTTTTTCGGGATTTTTACCAAACACTGAACTTCAACAAACTCATCCCCAATACTTAAACCATTTGAACACAACTCTTCAACGTCATCGAGATTAGATAAAAACACTACAACCCCAGACCTCATACGAGAGGCAGCCACTATGTTTTCTGGCTTGACTATATCGGCAATAGCAACAACATATTGCTCGATTGAGACAGCCGGTATGTTTGTTAGTTTCACACCGTGTTTTCTTGAGACAAAGCCAAAAGGCTTATGTCCAAATGACGGCATCTCATCATCTTTACTTTTCGATCTTGAAGTTTCTTGAAAAGTACTTTCACTATTTTCACTTGACAAACTTTTTGATCCCGAACTTTCTCGGCTAAATACTGTATTATTGCTAACATTAGCCTTAGGCAAAGATTTTCCAACTACCACTGAAGGTATTGTCCTTTTAATTAAATTAAGGTCCCTATTGTCCTTATCGTTAAACACTGTATTGCTCGAGGCAACATTTGACGACAACTGAGTAGTTTTTCCGTTCACTACTACACTAGAAAACGAAGGCGACGCCATCTTTGAACAAAAAATAAACCAGTAAACAAAAATACAATCCACAAAAAATCTCGGCAATCCGAGATATAAATACGAAAAACACCCCACAAAATGAAAGAGCTTCTTCTGATGAACACAACAATACAAATATTTACGAACCACAATACAAAATAACCAATAAATAAATGCTTTGAGCGGAGCTCCGAAAAACACGTCCTATCCCTTCAAGAAGAAGAAGAAGAAGAAGATGAAGAAAAAGAATTGAATTTTCAATACCCTTTATTAAATAAAACAATATATCATTTGTTTAAAACAATTACTCTAATGCCAACAGGAAAGTGTACTTTACTACTTAAACATATTAACATTTAATGCAAGTGCGTAATAGATGATTGATTAAGGCTACAGAAGTGTTGCATAGCGTACGTTAGGAAATTTATAGCTTTACAAAAACTGTGTTTACTTCATTATGATCTTCAGAACAATTAAAAACAAGGATGTGAAAAATTTCAAATGACAAAAGCATATTAAATCTAGTGCTGATTGTGATTGCAAGCAAGTCACAAAAAGTCCCCTCCTGTCAACAAGTAGAGTAGGTCACATGACATTCTTAGTTTGTACATTAAAATGTACCTACATATCAAATTTCGTTGCAATCGGAAAAGGTCAACGTTTGTGTAATCACAGTAGTACAAGGTATCAAAAATTCAAGTAACATAAAATATAATCTTTACAAATAAATTATTATGACAAGCTATTTAACAATTTTGAAAATACATATAATTATAGACTTTAAACCCAAAAGTATACAAAAATACAATAGAAATATAAAAGACTTTGTCCAACTGATCAAAGTCAGTTTAAACTGATACAAGCCAGTTTAAACTTTAAACATTATTACCTACCTATATTAAAATTACAGAACCCTATAAATGACTTTGTCCAAATGATCAAAGTCAACATGGACTGGTACACGCCAGTCCATGTTTTAACCTTTAACACATCGCGGTTCACAATATATAAACAAGACAAAAAAATTAAAAAACAAAAATACAAATACAATTAAAATAGCTTACCATTAAATATTAATAGAAAGCTTGTCATTTGAAATGAAACACAATATATTACCAAAACACCAAAAATCTGAAAAGAAATCAACATTATTTAAAAACTTACAATATGAAAATTATATTGCCAACCGGGCGCGGATGCGCGACCTAAATTCCTTGAGTGGATCTGTCTCTCCGCCTCTGGTTCTTAGGTGTTGCAGGGTCACATAGGTGGCCATCTTCACCTGGGTGGCAGTCCACTGGAACAGTCGTCTTGGGATCCTGTACCGCTTGGTCCATCGTTGCGTGTTGGTACATTCTCCCAACACGACTGTTCCGTCCTTCATCGTCATTGGTTGTCTGGTAGCCTCTGGACAGCCGACCCTGGATGACGTGTGGTCAGCTGATACTGGAAATTCTGGACAGCTGATCCTAGGTAGCGGTGGATCAGCTGGACTCGATCTCCTTACTGGACAGCTGTCCGCGGATGGCGTGTGGACAGCTGGAGGAGATCGATTTGCACTGACCTTAGGTGGCGTTTGGTCAGTGCTAGAAAAAGTAAATGGTCCAAATATTAAAGAGTCTTTGGAACTAATATCATTTGGAATTAAATTGAATAAAATATGTTGAACATAACTTAAAAGACCTTGTAAACGTGGACAGGATACAAAAATATGATACAAGTCCTCTTGCAAACCACAAGAGGGACATGCATCCGACTGCTGATAACCAGCTTTACAGAAAAATTTACCGGTTGAAATAGCACCATGAAGGATTCTCCAGTTAAGGTCACCTTCATGCATGCTATGAGGATATTCATAAACATGACTATATATGACATTAGGGGGATTATTTAATTGTAAAATATTACACCAAGGGGATAGTAACTTTTTAGTATGGAAATTATTAAAATTTTGAACAACAGATAACAAATAAATCACTTTCTTGGAACATTTATCTAGAACAACGCCCTTACTTAATTCAGGCGCATTGTCAACATCTAATTTAAAAATGTATTGGTGAACAACACCAACATCAATATCATTATTTAAAAAACGGTCAATCAATATAGTCCACTCCGGAGGAAAAGACGACCACAGTAAATCTAGATGTTGTTGGATACAGCGTTCAGAACGAATGCTTAATATGCCAACAAGATCTGCTGCAGTTAATTTTCTTTTCAAACTAGTATCAAAAAGATCTTTAACTTTGGTCATACAGGCAATTACAAAATTTTCAAAATAAAAAGGTTCATCGGTTTTAGGGTTAACTAATAAAGGGTTAAAAAACAAAGGTTCTTCTAAAATATCTGCAACTGAGATGTCATCTATTTTTATTCTAGACGATTCAAAATATTTCCAGGCTTTTATTAAATCTTGATAAAAGCTTGGGATGTTAGTATATTGAAAATCCCCATCAAGTAATAACAATTGAACATCATAATTCAAATTAGAAACAGTAGACAAAAAATATTTACAAAAAATAGTAACAAGGATGAACTTCTTCACCATTCATTAATGTCAAAAATCTGTACATAAACTGAATTCGAAAATCACGAATTCTAGATAAAATATGAACCAAACCCTGTCCTCCAGTACATACAGGAAGATATAACATTTCTTTGGAAACCCAATGTTTTCCTTGCCATAAAAAATCAACAAATTTATTTTGTATGGCGCTAATAATTTCATCGGGCACGGCCACAGAATTTAATCGATGCCACAATTTTGACGCGGAAAGTAAATTAATAACAAGTGTTCGCCCTCTTAGTGACAAACCGCGGGCAAAAGGCTTCCACCTGTCAAGTTTGACAGAAATATCCTCCTCCATCCCTTCCCAATTTTGTTTATAAAAATCTCTATTGTTTCCAACAAAAGTACCTAAAACCTTTAAACCTTTATTATTTCACTTGAGACCAAGTGGACAATCATTTCTATTTTTCCAACTTCCAACCCACAAACCTTCGGACTTTTGTAAATTAATTTTTGAATTAGAAGCTTTCTGGTATCTATCTAACCAGAAAGACAACCTATCAAAATCAGAGTCCTGCGTTAACAGAGTATCCAAATCATCTGCATATGCAGATAAACAACTTTTCTTACCATCAGATAATGGTAGTTCAAGGCCTGATAAGCCGTCTTTTGACCTTAGTTTGTGTAAAAGAGGTTCAAGGCATATGGCATATAATTGACCAGACAAGGAACATCCTTGTCGTATACCTCTTTTAAATTGAAAAGGGGACGATAACGAGTTATTAATTTTAAGTAAACTATGTACATCTGTATAAATAGTTTTTATACAGGATATAAAATAATCTCCAAAACCGAAGGCTTCTAATGTCTTCATCAAATAACCATGATGAACACGATCAAAAGCCTTCTCTTGGTCAAGGGAAACAATAGCAAGGGGGATATTTTCCTGATTAGCATAACACGTAGCATCAGAAATAAAACGAATATTATCACTTATGTGACGACCGGGAACACAATAACTTTGATCGATATTTAATATATCGGGTAGAACGGTACGGAGTCTTAGCGAGAAAGCTCTCGTTAATATTTTATAGTCGCAACAGAGAAGAGACACAGGTCTCCAGTTTTTCAACAAACTACTGTCACCTTTCTTTGGAATCATCGTCACAACGGCTCTTCTGCACTAGGCAACCCATCAATACCAGGGGACTTATTATTATTCATTTTTAAAACAGCAGAGGACAATTCATCATAACTAATAACATTATCTAATGTTTGTTTTTGGGTTTCACTTATTGTAGGGAGGTCTTTCAGAATTTCATTTTGACAACTTTCATCAACAGGATCGGGGCTATATAAGTCGGAGTAAAAATTTCTGGCAAGGGTTTTTATTTCCTGATCTGAATCGGTTATACTACCATCAGGCAAGGTTAAATGGGATAATAGTTTTTTTGTACCACGTTTCTTTTCAAGGTCAAAAAAGTATTTTGTAGGTTTATCTGAATCATTAACATATTTGAATCTTGAACGAACCCAAGCACCACGTGCCTGGATTCGTTCAAGTTCAGATAACTGTTGCTGCTTCTCAATTAAAATGGTATTGAGATCAGGGTTTGCAGAAATATTTGATTTTAATAATTGAATATCGCACTGCACACTATCAAATTTACGTTTAAAATCATAATTCTTTTTAATAGAAAATTCTTGCGAAAGTTCCTTTATTTTGTATTTCCCACGATCCCACCAATCTTGAATACACTTAAATTCAGATTTCTGTAATCGCCAGGAAAGCCAAAAACTATTTACCATGTCAACATACAATTTATCATCTAAAAGAGATGTATTTAAACACCAGTAAGCACTCTTATGTTTACTTGGTATTTCTTTAAAATAAATACGAACGTAATCATGATCAGAATATGAACATTGTTTTATTTCTGAAGATCGAATAAACTGACTATAATGTTTAGATATATAAATTCGATCGAGTCTTGCGGCAAGAAGAAGAAGAAGATTTAAACTGCCATTTGTTCAGAGAACAAATGAGGTCTTTCCCACTATTGCTCTAAAGTCAGAAAATATGTGTGATGCGATGGACTTTTCTGTCTGTTTCTAAGCACAAAATGTCACACAAATTAGTTATTTGAGTAAGGAAAGTGATCCCGAGTCAAATATATATGGCTGTTAAGGTGCCTGCGACTAGGGACAAACTGCCACTTCTTATGAAATGACTTTTATAACAGTTACCTGGTCGCTATGGTATGACCTTGACCTATGACCTTTGACCTTGGCTCAAATTGAAGATCTTTCCCTACTGGTCACTTTAAACCTATGTGTTTACTATATTATCTTTAACCGTTTTCAAGTTGTTAGGAAAATACCGAGTAATCGAAATGAGTCAGGGCTGTAACTCGAAAACGGTTCATCACAGTTTGGGGACAAATGAAGGTCTCAATAAGAGGAATATTTTTGCCCATTAATTGTCTGCTTCTATCTTTTATGAGATATAGTGCTAAAGACCAAAAGTGACCTTTTATATTGACCTTGACATTTTGAAATGTAATATATGTCACTTTTGATCAATGGTGCTGATCCTAGGACTAACGGTTTTCGAGAACAAAAATTACGACCTGCCTTACTTTTCGGGTCCAGTACAGTCCCTGGAACGTATAAGTTAACAAAACGCACGATGCACGAACGATGTACGAACGATGAACGGACGATGTACGCACGATGTACGCATATTTATATTTTCCTCGATCCCACCAATCTTGAATACACTTGAACTCAGATTTCTGTAATCGCCAAGAAATCCAGAAGTTATTAATTATATCAACATGCGATTTATGTTCTAAAAGAGATGTATTTAAACACCAGTATGCACTCTTGTGTTTACCTTGAATTTCTTTAAAGTAAACACGAACAAAATCGTGATCCGAATATGTACATTCTTTTATTTCAGATGATCTGATGAACTGACTGTAATGTTTGGAGATATAAATTCGATCGAGTCTTGCGGCGACACCGTCATTTCTCGACCAAGAATATATTTTATCATACGGATGAATATTACGAAACGTATCAATAAATTTCAACGGGAGCGTGGACATCTACAATGACCGTAGATTCCACTGCTTGTTTATTAACAGTAGCATTAACTGTGGTGTTGGAAGCATCGTCCTGATTCCCAGAAGCACTGGCACCAGAGTCCGAAGCAACAGATTGCTCGGCGGTCCCAGTTGGGGGTACACGTTCCGCCGTATATGGGGCATGTGTGTTTGCTACTGATGTTTTGTTATCCGTTTTAGTTTTGTTTTCTGGACATCTGCTTTGAATGTGTCCAATCTGTTTGCATTTAAAACAAACCACATCATCGTTTAAAAAGATTCTGCAATTTTGTCTTTGATAATGCATATCAAAGTATGCTGGTAAGCATTGGTTAGAGTGGGGAATAAGAGAAACTTGACGTCTAAATGACTTGACGTGTTTCAGGGTTGGGATTTTTATGCCTAATGGTATGGGTTTGATGTATGAAATTATTCGCCCATAGCGCATCAATTCATCTTCTAATAAATCATTAGGGATAAAGGGGGGACAATTTGACAAAGTAATCTTTTTGGGAATTTTAACAAGACATTGAACTTCAATGAATTCGTCCCCTATGCTAAGACCAGCTGAACACAATAGTTCAACATCATCAAGGTTCGATAAAAATATTACGACCCCAGATCTCATACGAGAGACAGCGACTATATTTTCTGGATTTACCACATTAGCAACAGCAACAACATACTGTTCTATTGATATGGACTGAATATTTCGTAACTTAACACCACGTTTCCCTGAAACAAAGCCAAACGTCTTATGACCAAATGAGGGCATATCATCATGCTCAAATCTTGAACTTTCTCCTTCAGTGGGTATATTATTTTCAGTTGACAAGTTAAAACTTTTTGTTCTTGAACTTTCGCAGCTTGATTTTGATTTAACAAAGTTATTAACATTAGCCTGAGGCTCGGATTTACCACCTACCTTTGACGGCATTGTTCTCTTAATTAAATTAAGATCTCTATTGTCCTTATCACTTGACAAAGAATTGCCTGCGGCAACAACAGTCGACAACTGAGTAGATTTACCCATGACCACACTGGAAAACGAAGGCGTCGCCATCTTTGAACAAAAAAAAAACCAGTAAACAAAAACACAATCCACCAAAAATCTCGGCAATCCGAGATGAAAATACAAAATACACCCCACAAAATGAAAGAACTTCTTCTTCTGAACACAACAATATAAATTTTGTCGAACTACAATACAAAATAACCAAGAAATAAATGCTTTGAGCGGAGCTCCGAAAAACACGTCCTATCCATTCAAGAAGAAGAAGAAGAAGAATTGAATTTTCAATACCCTTTATTAAATAAAACAATTAATCACAGTAGTACAAGGTATCAAAAATTCAAGTAACATAAAATATAAACCTAACAAATACATTATTATGACAAGCTATTGAACAATTTTGAAAATACATATAGTTACATTGACTTTAAACCCAAAAATATACGAAAATACAATAGAAATATAAAAGACTTTGTCCAACTGATCAAAGTCAGTTTAAACTGATACAAGCCAGTTTAAACTTTAAACATTATTGCCTACCTATTTTTAAATTAAAGAAGCCTATAAATGACTTTGTCCAAATGATCAAAGTCAACATGGACTGGTACACGCCAGTCCATGTTTTAACCTTTAACACATCGCGGTTTACAATATATAAACAAGACAAGAAAATAAAAATCTAAAATACAATACAAATACAATTAAAATAACTTACCATTAAATATTAACAAAAAGCTTGTCACTAGAAATAAAACACAATACATTATTAAAACACCAAAAATCTGAAAAAGAATCAACATTATTTACAAACCTATAGTAGGCAAATTCAATTGCCAAACGGGCGCGGATGCGCGACCTGAATTCCTGCAGTGGGTCTGTTGGTCCGCCTCCAGTCCTCAGGTGCTGCAACGTCACATAAGTGGCCATCTTCGCCTGGGTGGCAATCCACTGGAACAGTCGTCTTGGGGTCCTGTACCGCTTGGTCCATCGTTGCTTGTTGGTACATTCTGCCAACACGACTGTTCCGTCCTCCATAACCATTGGCAGTCTGGTAGATTCTGGACAGCCGACCCGGGATGACGTGTGGTCGGCTGGTACTGGAACATCTGGACAGCTGATCCTAGGTGACGGTGGATCAGCTGGATTCGATCTCCTAACTGGACAGCTGCCCGATGATAGCGTGTGGACAGCTGGAGGAGATCGATTTGCACTAACCTGAGGTGGCGTTAGGTGAGTGCTAGTAAAAGTAGAAGGTCCAAATATAAATGATTCTATTGAACCTACATTATTTGTGCTTAATTTACACAGAATATTATGAACGTTATTTAATAAAACACTAATACGGGGACAGGCTATAAAAATGTGATGTAAGTCCTCTTGCAAACCACAAGAGGGACAAACATCAGACTGCTGATAACCAGCTTTACAATAAAATTTACTAGTTGCAATAGCACCATGAAGGATTCTCCAGTTAAGGTCACCTTCATGCATGCTATGGGGATATTCATAAACATGACTTTATATAACATTAGGGGGAACATTAGATCGTAAAATATTACACCAAGGGGACAGTAACTTTTTATTATGGGAACTATTAAAATTCTGAACAACAGATAACAAATAAATCATTTTCTTGGGACATTTATCGAGAACAACGCCCTTACTTAATTCAGGAGCATTGTCAATATCTAATTTAAAAATGTATTGGTGAACAACACCAATATCAATATCATTATTTAAAAAACGGTCAATCAATATACTCCACTCCGGAGGAAAAGACGACCACAGTAAATCCAGATGTTGTTGGATACAGCGTTCGGAACGAATGCTTAATATGCCAACAAGATCTTCTGCAGTAAATTTTCTTTCCAAACTAGTATCGAAAAGATCTTTAACTTTGGTCATACCGGCAATTACAAAATTTTCAAAATAAAAAGGTTCATCAGTTTTGGGGTTAATTAATGAAGGATTGAAGAACAAAGGTTCTTCTAAAATATCGGCCACTGAGGTATCATCTATTTTAATTCTAGACGATTCAAAATTCTTCCAGGCTTTAATTAAATCTTGATAAAAGCTTGGAATGTTAGTGTATTGAAAATCCCCATCAAGTAATAACAACTGAACATCATAATTCAAATTAGAAACAGTAGACAAAAAATATTTACAAAAATAGTAACAAGGATGAACATCTTCACCATTCATTAATGTCAAAAATCTGTACATAAATTGAATTCGAAAATCACGAATTCTAGACAAAATATGAACTAAACCCTGTCCTCCAGTACATACAGGAAGATATAACATTTCTTTGGAAACCCAATGTTTTCCTTGCCATAGAAAATCTACAAATTTGTTTTGAATGGCACTAATAATTTCATCTGGCACGGACACAGAATTTAATCGATGCCACAATTTTGACGCGGAAAGTAAATTAATAACAAGTGTTCGTCCTCTGAGTGACAAACCGCGAGCAAAAGGCTTCCACCTGTCAAGTTTGACAGTAATATACTCCTCCATCCCTTCCCAATTTTGTTTATAGAAATCCTTATTGTTTCCAACAAAAGTACCCAAAACCTTTAAACCTTTATTATTCCACTTGAGACCAAGTGGACAATCATTTCTATTTTTCCAACTTCCCACCCACAAACCCTCTGACTTTTGTAAATTAATTTTTGAATTAGAAGCTTTCTGGTATATATCTAACCAGAAAGACAACCTATCAAAATCAGAGTCTTGCGTTAATAAAGTATCCAAATCATCTGCATATGCAGATAAACAACTTTTCTTACCATCTGATAATGGAAGTTCAAGTCCTGATAGGCCGTCGTTTGATCTTAGTTTGTGTAAAAGAGGTTCAAGGCATATGGCATATAATTGACCAGACAAAGAACATCCTTGTCGTATACCTCTTTTAAATTGAAAAGGGGACGATAACGAGTTATTAATTTTAAGTAAGCTATGTACATCTGTATAAATAGTTTTTATACAGGATATAAAATAATCGCCAAAACCGAAGGCTTCTAATGTCTTCATCAAATAACCATGATGAACACGATCAAAAGCCTTCTCTTGGTCAAGGGAAACAATAGCAAGGGGGATATTTTCCTGATTAGCATAACACGTAGCATCAGAAATAAAACGAATATTATCACTTATATGACGACCGGGAACACAATAACTTTGATCGATATTTAATATATCGGGTAGAACGGTACGGAGTCTTAGCGAGAAAGCTCTCGTTAATATTTTATAGTCGCAACAGAGAAGAGACACAGGTCTCCAGTTTTTCAACAAACTACTGTCACCTTTCTTTGGAATCATCGTCAGAACGGCGCTTCTGCACGAAAGTGGAAGTCTGTTTTCTTCAATAGAAGAAACAAAAACTTCGTGCATATCCTTACCAACGATGTTCCAAAATGTTTTGTAAAATTCACTAGGAAGCCCATCAATACCAGGAGACTTATTGTTATTCATTTTTAAAACGGCAGAGGACAATTCATTATAACTTATAACACTATCTAATGTTTGTTTTTGGGTTTCATTTAATGTAGGAAGGTCTTTCAAAATCTCATTTTGACAACCTTCATCGACAGGATCAGGGCTATACAAGTCTGTGTAAAAATTTCGGGCAAGGGTTTTTATTTCCTGATCAGAATCAGTTATACTGCCATCAGGCAGGGTTAAATGGGATAATAATTTTTTTGTACCACGTTTCTTTTCAAGGTCAAAGAAATATTTTGTTGGTTTATCTGAATCATTAACATATTTGAATCTTGAACGAACCCAAGCACCACGGGCCTGGATTCGTTCAAGTTCAGATAACTGATTTTGCTTCTCAATTAAAATAGCATTGAGATCAGGGTTTGTTGTAATATTTGATTTTAATAATTCAATATCGGATTGTAAACCATCAAATTTATGTTTAAAATCATAATTCCTTTTAATGGAAAATTCTTGCGAAAGTTCCTTTATTTTGTATTTTCCACGATCCCACCAATCTTGGATACACTTAAACTCAGATTTCTGTAATTTCCAAGAAAGCCAAAAGTTACTTATCATGTCAACATACAATTTATCATCTAAAAGAGATGTATTTAAACACCAGTAAGCACTCTTGTGTTTATTTGGTATTTCTTTAAAATAAACACGAACGTAATCGTGATCAGAATATGAACATGGTTTTATTTCTGAGGATCGAATAAACTGACTATAGTGTTTAGATATATAAATTCGATCAAGTCTTGCGGCGACACCGTCATTTCTCGACCAGGAATAAGTTCTATCGTACGGGTGAATATTGCGAAACGTATCAATAAATTTGAAACGTTTAACAATAGATTTAAATTCATTACAAGAATGGGGGTGGGGTTCAATATCTCCTGTCCGATCTAGGGAAGGATTAGTAGTACAATTAAAATCACCTCCAAGAAATATTGGAATGGAAGAATCAAGTTGATTCAAATGGTGTTTTAAATATTTCAAAAAGTCTAGTTTTTCTTTTGAGCAAGTTGGGGAATAAACATTCAACAGATATACAGTTTGCTCCTGTAGTTTGATAGTTGCATGTAAAATGCGACCGGGTAATATAACTTTATGCTCTAGAATAGTATATTCTAAATTATTTGACAAACATATCGCTAATCCAGCAGAAAGAGTCGAGAGATGAGAGAACACAATTTCTCCTCTCCATATCATTTTCCATATACCTTCATCAGAAGGAATGGTATGGGTATCTTGAAGAAACACTATATCTGCATTTAATTTAGATTTCAAAGAATCTAATATAAAATATCTTTTAAAAGAGTCACGACAACCTTGAGTGTTCAGTGAAACTAACGAAAAACCGGACATTACAATTGTAATTGCAATAAAAATACAGAACAAAAACGCATAATTAAGTGGACAATACATATTGACTTAGATATATTTTATCTCTAAGCATGAGTTTTCAGGTAGGTTTTTAATTTCTTTATCAATTTATTTAAACGGGCTTTCATCTGGGAAGAGGACTCAGGGTTTCGTCGAAGGTCAATAAAATCTTGACATAGTTGCCTGAGGTTGGTGGTATACTCTTGGCATTTTTCAACTGGCTTTTTATTACTTTTAAGTTCCAGAAGAAGTCTATCCAGCTCCTCACTGGATAATTTGTGCTCAGTATCTACTACTATTTGTGACAGGTTTTGTTCTGACAAATCAGAGGATATAGACTCAATGTCTATATCCTCGTCTTCATTAGCGTTAAGAATGCAAGGGGGTGGTGGGGGTAAATCCCATATACTTGTATTAGTTTCCCCAGCTACATCTGCAATTTTAGCCGTTGTAGGGGTTTTGGTACTAATAATAGAGTCATTGTGGTCTACTGCTTTCCTCTTTACTGCAGATTTAGCTGGCAGTTGATCATTCTCCAATTTTTCAACAGGGGTGTGAGTATCAACAATGACATTGGCAAGAGTAGATTGCCCAGACTTTGCCATTGTAGTAACATTGGCTGTGGTGTTAGATGCAGAGTCATGGACTATAGCATCCAAGGTAAGAGACTGCCCAGCTGTCCCAGTTGGCGGAACTGGTTCAGCCGTAAATGGGACATCTGTACTTGATTCTGACTTGTTGTTATCAGCGGTAGATTTGTTTTCTGGACATCTGCTCTGAATATGTCCAGTATGCTTACATTTAAAACAAACTACATCGTCATTAAGAAATATTCTGTAGTTTTGTCTTTGGTAAAACATATCAAAATATTCTGGTAACACTACACTGGGGTGGGGAATAAGGGAAACTTGTCTTCTAAAAGACTTTACATGTTTAAGAGCCGGTATTTTGATGCCTAGTGCAATAGGCTTAATGTCAGAAATGATGCGGCCATAACGCATCAATTCATCTTCCAATAAGTCATTAGGAATAAAAGGGGGACAGTTGGACAAAGTTACTTTTTTGGGGATCTTAACTAAACATTGAACATTAATAAATTCATCACCTATACTAAGGCCATTAGAACACAAGAGTTCAACATCTTCAAGGTTGGATAGAAACACTACAACCCCGGACCTCATACGAGAGGCAGCCACTATATTTTCAGGCTTTACAATAGTAGCAATAGCAACAACATATTGCTCAATAGAGATCGACTGTATGTTGGTCAACTTTACGCCATGTTTCCTTGAAACGAACCCAAACGGTTTATGTCCAAATGACGGCATGTCATCGTTCTGTTCAGATCCTACATTTTCTCGAACAGACTCTATATTATTACCGGTTGACAAAGGTGAACTTTTTAATCTTGAACTTTCTCCGTTTGAATTTACAAAATTAGTAACATTAGCCTGGGGTGCGGATTTTACACCTACCTTGGTTGGCATTGTCCTCTTGATTAAATTAAGGTCCCTATTGTCCTTGTCGTTTAACAAAGAATTGCTCGAGGCAATTACATTTGACAACTGAGTACTTTTACCCGTGACTACAACACTTGAAAATGAAGGAGACGCCATCTTTAAACAAAAATGAACCAGTAAACCAAAAAACAATCCACCAAAAATCTCGGCAATCCGAGATGAAAATACAAAATACACCCCACAAAATGAAAGAGCTTCTTCTTCTGAACACAACAATACAAATATTTACGAACCACAATACAAAATAACCAATAAATAAATGCTTTGAGCGGAGCTCCGAAAAACACGTCCTATCCCTTCAAGAAGAAGAAGAAGAAGAAGATGAAGAAAAAGAATTGAATTTTCAATACCCTTTATTAAATAAAACAATAAATCACAGTTGTACAAGGTATCAAAAATTCATAATACATAAAATATAAACCTAACAATACATTATTTTGACAAGCTACATTTAACAATTTTGAATATACATATAAATAAGTTAACTTTAAACCCAAAAGTATATGAAAATAAGACACACAATTTTTAAAGACTTTGTCCAAATGATCAAAGTCAGTTTAAACTGATACAAGCCAGTTTAAACTTTAACCATTATTAACTACTTATTTTAAAATTAAAGAAACCTATAAATGACTTTGTCCAAATGATCAAAGTCAACATGGACTGGTACACGCCAGTCCATGTTTTAACCTTTAACACATCGCGGTTTACAATATATAAACAAGACAGGAAAATAAAAATCTAAAATACAATACAAATACAATTAAAATAACTTTCCATTAAATATTAACAAAAAGCTTGTCACTAGAAATAAAACACAATACATTATTAAAACACCAAAAATCTGAAAAAGAATCAACATTATTTACAAACCTATAGTAGGCAAATTCAATTGCCAAACGGGCGCGGATGCGCGACCTGAATTCCTGGAGTGGGTCTGTTGTTCCGCCTCCGGTCCTCAGGTGCTGTAACGTCACATAGGTGGCCATCTTCGCCTGGGTGGCAATCCACTGGAACAGTCGTCTTGGGGTCCTGTACCGCTTGGTCCATCGTTGCGTGTTGGTACATTCTCCCAACATGACTGTTCCGTCCTCCATAACCATTGGCAGTCGGGTAGTCTCTGGACAGCCGACCCTGGATGACGTTCGGTCGGCTGGGGATGGTATCTCTGGACAGCTGATCCTAGGTGACGATGGATCAGCTGGAATCGATCTCCTAACTGGACAGCTGTCCGATGTTGGCGAGTGGACAACTGGAGGAGATCGATTTGTACTAACCTTAGGTGGAGTTTGGTCAGTGCAGGAAAAAGTAGGTCCAAATATAAATGATTCTGTTGAACAAACATCATTAAATTTACGCAAAATATTTCGGACATATCTCAATAAACTTTGTATACGTTGGCACGAAACGAAAATGTGACGCAAGTCTTCTTGCAAACCACAAGAAGGACAAACGTCAGACAGCTGATAGCCAGCTTTACAATAAAATTTACTTGTTGAAATAGCGCCATGAAGGATTCTCCAGTTAAGGTCACCTTCATGCATGCTGTGAGGATATGATATTCATAAACATGACTGTATATGATGTTAGAGGGAACATTTGATTTTAAAATATTTTTCCAGGGGGACAGTAACTTTTTGGTATGGGAACAATTAAAATTCTGAACAACAGATAACAGATAAATGATTTTCTTTGGACATTTATCAAGAACAATACCCTTACTTAATTCAGGTGCATTGTCAATATCTTATTTAAAAATATATTGGTGAACAGCACCAATATCAATATCATTATGTAAAAAAAGATCTATCAATTCACTCCACTCCGGTAGAAAAGCCGACCATAATAAATCCAGATGTTGTTGGATACAGCGTTCAGAACGAATGCTTAAAATTCCAACAAGATCTGCTGCAGTTAATTTTCTTTTCAAACTAGTATCAAAGAGATCTTTAATTTTAGTCATACCGGCAATTACAAAATTTTCAAAGTAAAACGGTTCATCGGTTTTAGAGTTAAGTAATGAAGGGTTAAAGAAATAAGGTTCTTCTAAAATGTCAGCAACTGAGGTATCATCTATTTTTACTCTAGATTATTCAAAATATTTCCAGGCTTTTATTAAATCTTTGTAAAAGCATGGGATGTTACTATACTGAAAATCCCCATCAAGTAGTAACAATTGTACATCATAATTCAAATTAGAAACAGTAGATAAAAAATATTTACAAAAATAGTAACAAGGATGAACTTCTTCGCCATTCATTAATGTCAAAAATCTGTACATAAACTGAATTCGAAAATCACGAATTCTAGATAAAATATGAACCAAACCCTGCCCTCCAGTACATACAGGAAGATATAACATTTCTTTGGAAACCCAATGTTTTCCTTGCCATAGAAAATCTACAAATTTATTTTGTATGGCACTAATAATTTCGTCTGGTACGGCCACAGAATTTAATCGATGCCACAATTTTGACGCGGAAAGTAAATTAATAACAAGTGTTCGTCCTCTGAGTGACAAACCGCGAGCAAAAGGCTTCCACCTGTCAAGTTTGACAGTAATATCCTCCTCCATCCCTTCCCAATTTTGTTTATAGAAATCCTTATTGTTTCCAACAAAAGTACCCAAAACCTTTAAACCTTTATTATTCCACTTGAGACCAAGTAGACAATCATTTCTATTTTTCCAACTTCCCACCCACATACCCTCTGACTTTTGTAAATTAATTTTTGAATTGGAAGCTTTCTGGTATATATCTAACCAGAAAGACAACCTATCAAAATCAGAGTCTTGCGTTAATAAAGTATCCAAATCATCTGCATATGCAGATAAACAACTTTTCTTACCATCAGATAATGGAAGTTCAAGTCCTGATAAGCCGTCGTTTGATCTTAGTTTGTGTAAAAGAGGTTCAAGACATATGGCATATAATTGACCAGACAAAGAACATCCTTGTCGTATACCTCTTTTAAATTGAAAAGGGGATGATAACGAGTTATTAATTTTAAGTAAGCTACATTTGTATGTACATCTGTATAAATAGTTTTTATACAGGATATAAAATAATCGCCAAAACCGAAGGCTTCTAATGTCTTCATCAAATAACCATGATGAACACGATCAAACGCCTTCTCTTGGTCAAGGGAAACAATAGCAAGGGGGATATGTTCCTGATTAGCATAACACGTAGCATCAGAAATAAAACGAATATTATCACTTATATGACGACCGGGAACACAATAACTTTGATCGATATTTAATATATCGGGTAGAACGGTACGGAGTCTTAACGAGAAAGCTCTCGTTAATATTTTATAGTCGCAACAGAGAAGAGACACAGGTCTCCAGTTTTTTCAACAAACTACTATCACCTTTCTTTGGAATCATCGTAAGAACGGCTCTTCTGCACGAAAGCGGAAGTCTGTTTTCTTCAATAGAAGAAACAAAAACTTCGTACATATCTTTCCCAACGATGTTCCAAAAGGTTTTGTAAAATTCACTAGGCAACCCATCAATACCAGGGGACTTATTATTATTCATTTTCAAAACGGCACAGGACAATTCATCATAACTTATTACACTATCTAATGTTTGCTTTTGGGTGTCACTTATTGTAGGAAGGTCTTTCAAAATTTCATTTTGACAACCTTCATCAACAGGATCGGGGCTATACAAATCGGAGTAAAAATTTCTGGCAAGGGTTTTTATTTCCTGATCAGAATCAGTTATACTGCCATCAGGCAGGGTTAAATGGGATAATAATTTCTTTGTACCACGTTTCTTTTCAAGGTCGAAGAAATGTTTTGTAGGTTTATCTGAATCATTAACATATCTGAATCTTGAACGAACCCAAGCACCACGGGCCTGGATTCGTTCAAGTTCAGATAACTGATGTTGCTTCTCAATTAAAATGACATTAAGATCAGGGCTAGTTGCAATATTTGATTTTAATAACTCAATATCAGATTGCAAACTATCGAATTTACGTTTAAAATCATAATTCTTTTTAATGGAAAATTCTTGCGAAAGCTCCTTCTTGTATTTTCCACGATCCCACCAATCTTGGATACACTTAAACTCAAATTTCTGTAATCGCCAGGAAAGCCAAAAGTTATTTATCATGTCAACATACAATTTATCATCTAAAAGAGATGTATTTAAACACCAGTAAGCACTCTTGTGTTTATTTGGTATTTCTTTAAAATAAACACGAACGTAATCATGATCAGAATATGAACATGGTTTTATTTCTGAGGATCGAATAAACTGACTATAATGTTTAGATATATAAATTCGATCGAGTCTTGCGGCAAGAAGAAGAAGAAGATTTAAACTGCCATTTGTTCAGAGAACAAATGAGGTCTTTCCCACTATTGCTCTAAAGTCAGAAAATATGTGTGATGCGATGGACTTTTCTGTCTGTTTCTAAGCACAAAATGTCACACAAATTAGTTTTTTGAGTAAGGAAAGTGATCCCGAGTCAAATATATATGGCTGTTAAGGTGCCTGCGACTAGGGACAAACTGCCACTTCTTATGAAATGACTTTTATAACAGTTACCTGGTCGCTATGGTATGACCTTGACCTATGACCTTTGACCTTGGCTCAAATTGAAGATCTTTCCCTACTGGTCACTTTAAACCTATGTGTTTACTATATTATCTTTAAACGTTTTCAAGTTGTTAGGAAAATACCGAGTAATCGAAATGAGTCAGGGCTGTAACTCGAAAACGGTTCATCACAGTTTGGGGACAAATGAAGGTCTCAATAAGAGGAGTATTTTTGCCCATTAATTGTCTGCTTCTATCTTTTATGAGATATAGTGCTAAAGACCAAAAGTGACCTTTTATATTGACCTTGACATTTTGAAATGTAATATATGTCACTTTTGATCAATGGAGCTGATCCTAGGACTAACGGTTTTCGAGGACAAAAATTACGACCTGCCTTACTTTTCGGGTCCAGTACAGTCCCTGGAACGTATAAGTTAACAAAACGCACGATGCACGAACGATGTACGAACGATGAACGGACGATGTACGCACGATGTACGCACGATATACGAACGATGTACGCACGATGCACGAAACGGTATACGATACGATATACGATAGAAACCGTGTGACGGCGTTTATCGTTTAAATAGATCGTTTCGTCTATCGTATGGTATATCGTATCGTGCAACGTTTCGTTTATCGCATGGTTTATCGTATGGTGCACCGTTTCTTACGTCGTCATTGCATGCAGGGTTGAATGATTGTTCTTGGCATAAATGGTTTATTTTTCAGTATTTTCTTCAGTATTGAAGGCATTTACTAGTTTTACTAGATGCAAAATAATTTAAAAGGTACTTAATTGATAACGGAGCACAATCCTGTGCGTAAAATTTAGCATCCATATATAACGCTGTGTATTTTGTTATGGAACTTCCTAGATTTATAACATTACTGTAACCTCTGTTTTAAATAAATTTAAAAAATATAACTTAAACCTTATCTACATTTTTTAACAAAAGCGTTTACATTCATTCGATTGAAAAAGCCGACAAAGTTAAAAAATTATGCCTATATGTGTTAAAGCAGTAACTCCTATACATGTACCTTTCATCAAGTTCCTACCTTACTAAATGCACCAGTCATTTACAAATTGTAACATTGTTGCGGTTTAAAAAAATTATTAAACTTTTTCTGTTGCCGCAGGTGTACCTGAAAATTTCCTTTTGTGCTGAGGGTAAATTGATTCAACATAAATCTTAGATCCCTATCATAACATATGTACTTTGTTTATATGTTAATTCAAATATTCATAATTCCCGAAAATAAGCTAGAATATTGCTTGCTGGAAGTCAAGGAATCCATCCATCAATCAATCAAATATTCATATATTCAGCAATAATTGTTTATTCTTTAAGCTTTATTTTTTATTCATTAATATTACTGACACCTCTTACTTAAATTTAAAAAGATCGTTAGCTATATTCACAGACGCGTTTTTTATACAGTAGTACTAAGTGATAAACTATAAAATTGTTGTCACTTCATGTTCTTTGTTTTAGATAGAACTATTTTTGTTTTCTTATATACATCTATTGGTTGTTTATATGTCTTAGGTGGTAAATAAGTGTGCGTCGCCGCGGTAACTTACCAATCGTAAAGAATGACACATTTGTATATTTTATGACAGGTAATTTCGCGCGATCATCCAAGACAACGATTCAGATTCATACTTTATAATGTAATTCATCCATTTGCAGTTATGAATTTAAAAGAAGTGTCTTTTAACAAGACGTTTGTTTGTCCCTGTTGTAAATATCGTAAAACTGTATGTAGCGTTGTGAAGGATAATTTTTCTTTATTGTCGAAAGTATACCAAACTAGCTTTAAAATCCAACACTTTAAATCTTTACATAAGACGACAGAGAGAATCTCCGACCCTGGACAAGTACCTGACAAACATGAATTCAAATCGAGTGCACCATTTGTTTTCACGCACGAAAGAATACGTATGCATTTATAACATAGAGAATGCAATTAGATAACATCTGAGCTAATCAATCAACCTTAAAAAATAACAATAATGTACTGCGATTTAAGTGAGACCAAAAATTTGTAAAGATTGTAATTAGCTCTGAATCAACAAACCCAAGACGTATTTCCAAACAATTCCAATCGCCACAATGTTGCATAGTATTTGAATATTTCTTCACAGCACTTTAATAATACAAGACCATAGATGCATTTTGTGTTACAAACATACGTTTTTCTTTAAATAAATTTCAATTTATAAAATAAAATTTCAAAAATAAGCACGAGACGCGTGATTCGGCATGCACTATAAAGTTAGTTGAAAATTCGAAAACGTAATTTTATTCTAATGATTGTTACTATGTATAAAAATACAAATACATCGTTTTCGTTTAATTACAAACTAGCATAGGTACTTATGTAAAATCCTTATATTTTAACAAACATAATATACTAGTCCCCCTTGTTACATTCGTACGCAAAACCAGGCTCCTACATATATGTACAAATACTCATCCATAAGACAGTGCAAAATTAAATATAGAAAAATTTTTAAAAAGGTATAAAATCACTTTGAAATAGCAGTGTCTCATACATGCAATTACGCACAAAAGCTGAATTAATTAACTCCTTTTAACATTGTTTTATGTCAGCGGAGCTACCTTACTGTATCTATTGTACACAAGTGTAACGGTTACTGCTATCTGTAGCATCTACTATACATATTTTATTTATAATTTATCAATTGATTTATTTAATTCAAAAAATCGGTATCATATCGCCTGTTCAGCGTACCCGTTTATTACGTGTATCATTTAAGTGCATATATAAACTACAAATGAATTTATTTAATTTAAAAAATCGGTATCATATCGCCTGTTCAGTGTACCCGTTTATTACGTGTATCATTTAAGTGCATATATAAACTACAAATGAATGGTCAGGTACCCTAGGACAATGTCGGTTAAACCGCTCACGAGATAGTTTATGTTCTTATTTTTTAAACCATATTGACTTTAAATAAAACTTTGTTGTATGATCCGATGTATTTGTATCGACTTAAAGATTATTTGTTTATTTATTTCTTTATTTCGTTATTTCTTTATTTCTTGATTTATTTATTTATTTATTTAAACTCAATTGCAGTTTATATTATGTAAAAATAAAATTCAGATCCTGTTTAATGCAATAAACTTTTTTACATCAATGATTCAAAGTTATTTAGAAAAACTATTACTGGACAGTTATTATCCTTAGAGCAGAAATATGTTATTTAATGTTGCGGGATACTAAACATAAATAACGATATACATGTAAAATCAAATTACCCAAGCATTATACAATGTACGCTAATTTGACAGAACAACAATATGGCGAACGATAACGCAAACGATAAACCATACGATGTACGATAAACCATACGATATACGCTAACATAAACGGAAAACAATAAGATAAACGATAGAACAAACAATCCACCATACGATGCACGCTGGTTAAAACGATGCACGATATACTATCCGTTATACGTTACCATATACGAACGATATACGCACGATGTACGAACGATGTACGGACGTTGTACGAACGATAAACGCACGATGTACGAACGATAAAATCGTTAACTTATACGTTCCAGGGACTGTAACAGGAAGTCGATGGAGAAAACAAATTGTTCATGTTAATCATTGCCATAGGTTAGCCGACATTTTGTACTCTTCAGATTTTAAGAATCGCTTACGGTTTCTGAGTTTATCTGGTAACAAGGGTTTTCATGTTTAAGCAGATAACTAAAAAGTTTAAAGGCGTGAGCCATGTCATCTCCAAATATGATCGATTAATGGTACCAAGTATGGAAATGATATATCAAGACACTTTTTGGCAAACCTATGACGAAGAAGAAAAAAAAATAATAATCATACGAAATACAAGAAAGTCTTTCCACTGTAGAATAATTATAATAATAAGAAACGGTGCACAAACAATATGTCGCAACAACATTGTTTTTGGCAACTTAATACTAATAATTAAATATAATGTGTTGAATTGATAGAACAGCGTTCCACTCAGGACACTACAATTTATCTTCTTGTAAGTATCAAATTTTGTTTTCGTTGAAATACGACAACGTTGAAGGTTTTGTCCGTCAGTTCGAAACGCGTGGTCGGAAAATAATCCGATGGCTATTCAGAAAACGGCCATTTGAAAAAAAATATAAAACCAATATGTACAACTAGTCATGGCAACTTCCGGATTGTGCCAAGTTTAATAAGGATCATTTTGCAAAACTCAAACACTTTCTAATAATAATAACTTGTGCTAAATGTTATTGCAAGCGGTTTACAAACTCTTCCTCTTTCGTGTTCAAAAATAGTCGAATTTAGTGGACAGTCGTAAAAAATGCTAGCCGAAGGAAAATTTAGTTTTTTCTGGCATTTTGAATGTACCCCTTATACCCAGATAACCCATTTTCAAGGCAATCTAACAAAGTTGACATTTTTTGGATATTAGGCTGCCAAATGCTAAAAATGTGCTAGTCGAAGAATTTTTCGCTTCCGCCGTTAAAACCTTTAAACCCATATATCATATTTTCATGGCGATGTGCACAAATAGACAAGGTATTCTAGGTTTGAGGATCCCTCGATTTTGTCTACAAGAAAAATCACAAAACAAAGTCTGTGGTCTGAAAAAAAACATAGAAATGAGAATCATCAAATAAAATCACAAAAATACACTCTCGTCTCGGTCACATGATTTCTTAGTTTGTGCACTAAAATCTACCGACATAAAATTTAGTTGAAAGCGGACAAAGTTGACGTTTGCGGGGGTTTGGTAAAACGGCTACCTTTACGAAATGGCGGCGTTTGCGTCAAATTTTATCTGTAAAATGCTTAGAATAGTGGACTATATCAGTGTACCAATTTTCATTGGAATTGCTCTAGTCATCCCTCTGATCAGAGAAATATACTTTTTATTTTAAACCGCGGCTATTTAAAAAAAAATTAAAACCGGTGTTCAAAACTAAACATGGCATTCTATGTTAGTGAACAATTTCATGTAGATACATGGACCTAATCTGCAAAAAATGTATCAGACAAACTCTGCTACGAAAGAAGAAAAGACAACTAAGGATGAAAATAAAAAGTCCCCTCTCGTTTACAATCGGTCACATGACATTATTAGTTCGTGCTTTAAAATATACCTACTTCGTTTAAATAGGCAAAGTTGACGTTTTGACGGGAAGTGTTGAAACTGCTGCTTTTGCAAAATAGGGCGTTCATGTAAAAAATTCTCAAAGATGATCAGGATTGTTAGTATACCAATTTCCATTGAAATTACTCTAAACATCCGTGATATCTGTTAATACTGCACTTTTTTCAAAGGCGTCTATTATGAAAATGGCTGTTATTTTGAAAACAACAAGCCAAGGCATTCTAGGTTTGTGGAACGTTTCATGAGGATCCTTCGACTCAACCTACAAAACAATGCCGAATAAACTTTCTGAGCAGAAAAAAGAAAAACAAATAACTAAAGATCAACTGTTCTGATGAACATATGAGGGTTTCTCCACTGTAACTGAATAATTTATACTGCGCGATAATAATGAAAAATGTTTAAAAAGCAAAGGCACGAGGCAGGTAAAATAATATAAACATAACAAGTTGTGAGATAATGATATTCCTATACATATTTAGGGTATTTCATACTAGAAATACCTTACTGTATTTCTTATCATTATTATGATTAGATCTTTCCACATTTCAGTAGAAAAACCTTTAGTTTGTTCTGATTATTATTTAATATATAATTCATGAAAGGTATGATGGTGTTCTCATTTTACACATGCACTGGGCCTTTATATTAGATTATATTTTACCGAACGAAAGCCCATGTGTAAATAAGTACAACTTTATACCTTGACTTATTTCAATCAGATCTTCAAAATTCAGTCGTAAATATTGGGACGTCGTAAAAACTCTTGTGACGTTAAGTGTGGATATACCGGGTAATATATCGTTTGACGTTATAAAGAGGTCCTATTATATTTATTTTTCTTATTATTAGGTCTTTACACCTTTACACCTTTCAGTGGTAAGATCTTTAGTTATTGTTTAAATAATTATTATTCTTAGGTCTTTCCACCTTTCAGGACTCAAGGTCAAAGGTCAAGGTCACGTTCAAATTTTGACATTTTCTTGTTATCGCTACTCCTTAAAATTATAACAGATATATTATGACTTTTTAGGCGAAAATGTTCGCCCGATTTAGACGTAAGTTTGTCCTTTTTAAATGGAATTATTTTTTCACTTCATAGGAGTTATTTCCCATTAAGACAATTGATTATTAGTTTTTCATACATAACTTATTGATTGAAGAGACTTGCAAACTTCACGATAGACACTCATGACCTTTGACCTTGAAAATGGGCATAAGGTCAAAGGTCAAGGTCAGGTTCAAGATATTGAAATTAGCTTGTTACTGTTATTGCTTTCAAACAGAAAGACATAAATAAAACTTATGTCACGGTAAATGTTTGCCAGATAAATGGGTAACTATCACGGTGAAGGTTACGTACTAGTTTTTTACCTTTGATATTTCAATAGATATTGAAATGATTTGACTTCCTAAAGTGTTCTATTTATAATTAGGAGTAAATTCAAATATGTCGTGATAAGTTTCATCAACATTTTATATGAGATATTTCTTTTAAAATACAAATCATTAGTAAAAAACTGCAGAATAATAATTAAATAATTATCGCAAATAAAAGGTTTTAATTTGTAATGTTTATAATGTTTGAATTCTGTCACGAACTCAAAAGATGTCATGTCCTAATTTTTTCACCTTTTATTAAATATAAAGATATTGAAAGGACTTTTCTTAGTTAGATGTTCTATATTTTATTTCGATTCAATTTAGACATGTCGCAACAAGTTTTAATTATTTTTAATATCGTCGCGAAATAAAAAATTTAAATTCATGTAGAAATACCCTCAAATGTTCAACAGAGCAATTGATCTTCATTTATAATAATAATAATAATAATAATAATAATAATAATAATAATAATAATAATAATTATAATTATAATAATTATTATTTTTATTATTATTATTTTCTTATTTTTTTCGCCAACTTTATTCGCTGTCTGGTTTTTACTTGCTATGATATCTTATTTAGATTAACCATTGTTCTTTCGCAGTTCAACCTAATTGAGCGAACCATTTTTCCTTACGGAGTTATCTCCCCTTTCCCTAAAGAGCTTGTTATTGCTACTCCTTCTAACCAATAAAGATAGCAACACCAAACCTTTATCAGCATGTCCATTTCCTTGTGCAACTTTTGGACATATTGATTATTTGGATGTGACGACATCTTACAGGAGTTATCTCCATTTAAAGAAAAGTGTTACGTGGCATTCAAACAAATCTCAAGAACCAAACGAGATAGAGGCCTGGTGTCTTCAACATAGATCCTCGTGACCTTTATCCTTGAAAATAGACACAAGGCAAAAGGTCAAGTTCACGTTCTAAATTTTTACATTTTCTTTCTATCGCTACTCAATTGAACGGTGAGAGATTGATAACCACTTTTTGATGGGAAAATGTTCGCCTTATCAAGACGCAACTTTGTCTCATTTGAAGCGAAGTAATTTGTCCTTTTTATAGGAGTTATCTCTCATTAAATCAAATAATTATTAGCTTTACATTCATAACTCATTAACTATTGATTGTAGAGGCGTATGGTCTTTATCATAGATCGTGATGACTGTTGACCTTGAAAATGTGCTCAAGGTCAAGATCATGTACTAATTTTTGACCTTTTCTTTTTTATAGATATTAAAATGATTTGTCTTACTAAAATGTTCTTTTATTATTATGAGTAATTTAAACATGTCGTGTATAGTTTTATTAACATTTTATAGGAGTCATCTCTACAATTCTTAGCAAAAAAATGCAAAACAATAAAGAATTTTTATCAAGGTCAATACACATGTCACGTACCAAACTTTGACCCTTTTAAATTTTTTTAAAGATATTGAAATGACTTTTATTTAGAAGATGTTTTATACTATATAGGTCAAGTACTAGTTTTTGATCATTGCTTTTTCATATATATTCAAATGATTTTTCTTCCTATAATGTTCTATTAATAATAGAAACCAATATTATAAGATATAAATTGCGTGACCTATGACCTATTCTTACGGCGTTAAAATTCAAATAGTTCCATGACGTCATCGACGTTTTTACCATAAAAACTGTTAAGATTTATAGTTAAAATTAACATCATTAATTTCGCGGTTTATTAGGCGTAAACATACCCAAACCATATTATATCGTATAACCTGTTCAAAAATGTCAAGTATTCCTTAAATAATAAAACAATATTCATCGCAAAGTTATAAAATATCCACTTGTAATGTTTATAATGTTTGAAACAATGTTATGTCCTAATTTCTGACCTTTTGTTCATTATTTAGATATTGAAAAGATTTTTCTTTGTTAGATGTTTTATATGTAATTACAATAAAGTTTAGACATGTCGCCACAAGTTTTAGTCTGGTTTAATTTCATCACTTTATATAAGATTTAAATTAATGTAGAATGATCTTCAAATGTTCACCAGAACCAGTTTTCGAGTTGCAGCCCTTTATGTCTTCCGCTTAATCGGTTTTTTGGCGTAAAACTTTAACACGTTTTGAAATAATATAGTAAACATATAAATTTAAAGTGATCAATTTGCTTCATTTTGAGCCCATGGTCATAGCTCAAGGTCATACAAAAGCACCAATGTAACAGATGCAAAAAATCCTTAGCACCAATATATTTTTAGAATGAATAAGGATAATGTAAATCATTTTATTACCAAAAGTGGCATTTTGTCTAACGGGAATACAAGTCCTTAACAACCATATATTATTTGACTCGGGAAGATTTTCTTTCATCAACTAAATAATTTTCATGACTGTGACATTTTGTGCTTAGCAACAGACAAAAAATCCATTACATTTATATATTCATATATTTAATGACTTCAGAGGTTAACAGGAAAGACTTTTACAATTTTTTTCAGAACAAATGTCAGTTTAATATTGTTATAACCTCCTTCCAATCAAAATCGCTGTTATCATATCTTCTCATAAGGCACAGAAAAATGTGCAATACATTGTTGCCAATTTTATCCAATGTATGTCCTTAAATTGTCGATAGGAAGGAAATTGTCCTGAGCAGCGAGAAAAAAGTTATAGGACGTGCAAGTTCAGCACCTCTTTTATGAAAAAATCGTTTTTTCCGGGAAATTGATAAATCTCACCATTTGCTTGATAATGTAGTCTAAACATGTTTTTCCAGAAAGTGTTAATAAATCCGTATAACCGCATACATAAACACGTTTTCAAGCCCTCCTCTTTGCATGCAAATTTCTTCAGTGAATGACAGTGTAAATCATTTTCCAGAAAGTATTCTAACTGTCCGAACTGCACTTAGGCTGAAACAAAATCAAATTGAAACAATTTCCGACGTAAAATTGTGTGCACTCGGCACTCTGATACAGTCCTCGTGTTCATATTTTACAGTTTAAAATGCCTAATAAATAATGAGAAAACGTCATCAATTAATCGTCGGCATGCTCCTTTCATAATAAAACGCGTCTTCCTAAAATAAATAGTCACTGAAATTCAAGATATTGTATTATGTCATATGTATGTTCATACAGGACCACTGAAACCCTGAAATGAAAGAATAAAACTCCATGATGTTATAAAGCAAAGTCACATAACTAGCTGTCCAATTTCTTTGTCTTTCGATAAATCTGTCTATCTTCTCCTAGAAGTAAAGAAAAACTTATTAAAGTACCATGCTGGCGATAGGGTGGGCAGTGCTCTTTTTATATTTGTTTTGAATTAGAACGTTACAGATACAATAGAAAAAATGCGAGGCGCCGGGGAGACTACACGTGTATAATAATATGGAAATAATAGATTTTCACCCTCTGAGGTCTCTTGCTTGACGATTTAAGTGCGTTTTACTAATGGAAAAGTGAAGACGGGAAAGACCTTCCTTTCCAATCGTTCACAAAGTTTAATTGGTTATGTTTTTTTTATTTTTGCTTGAGATTAGCATTTAAGAGATAACTCCGATCAAATGCTGACATCTCCTAATTTGGATATCACGTGATATCTCTTAATTTACTTGTCATTATCAATAGAACATTTAGAAAAAAATATTTTCTAATAAAAATGCAAAGGTTGAAAAAAACTAGTACGTTGACATTGTTAATATGTTCAAGGTAAACTGTCAAAAGAGTCTTTAAAAAAGACCCAATATCTTTACTATTAATAGGTAATGAGTTTATTATGAAAAATTAAAAAAAAATAATTTAAAAGAGATAAATAGCAAAGCATGAAGTAAAGTCTTTAACTTTACATGTTACTCAGTGTATATTTTAAGTCCAACATTTTTCTTACCTACGTTTTTATCGGTCTTCAAAGCAATAGCAATAACAAGCATATGTCAAAATCTATTTACGTGACCTTAACTTTTAAACTTGTGTCTATTTTGAAGGTCAAATGTCAGAAAGATCCATGTGGCAGACATCTTTACTATCGATAGCAGTGAAGTATAAAAAATAAATATCAATGCTTGTAACGGGAGATAAATCTTATAAATTCATTCAAATTTTTACCTCTAAAGAGGACAAAGTTGCATCTCGGTAACGCCATTATTTTCCCCTTAATGCATGTTTATGCATCATCTTTTTTACAGTTTTAAATGAGTAGCAATACCAAACCGATTTTAAACTGTAGAACGTGACCTTGACTTTTGTCCTTTTTTGTCAATATTCAAGGCAATATGTCATGAGCGTCTATGGTGAATTTCGCAGGTCTCTATCTCTTTTTGGTTCTTGAAATTTATTTGAAAATCACATATTATTTTTCTCTAACGGGACATAATACGCATTAAATGATGTACGATTCCTTTCTATACTATGTCACAAATGACAATTTTCATGTCATTAACTTTTAGGGTTTAGAAGGAGTAGCTACAAATCCATAAAATACAATAATAATAATCAGCACAACAACTTTAGTTCTTACCACAGAGTGGTGAAAAGACCTTAAAATTCAGATATCCACACACAGCGTCCGTTTCAAGATGGCCACCAATACCAAATGCAAGTTTTTCCCCGACAAACACCCATTCTCGACATCTTAGTCTAACATAAAACTAAGTTTCTTGCAAATCTGAGCTTATTTCAATTGTGACCATCATAAACTCAAAATGCCAAAGAAGAAGAATAAAAAAAATAATAATAATCAGAAGAAATACAGTAAGGTCTTTCCCTTGGAAAGGGGAAAGACCTTAAATATAGGTTCAATCGTTCTAAAGAACGATTAATACACTTTCCACTTAAAAGAAACCTAAAATAAATGACCTTGAAACTAAAAAGCTAAGCAACATCCGCAATTTGTCTATAGAAATTAATAAGTACAAAAATAATTTAAAAAACCATTTAGATATTTTTAAAGAATAAGAAAAGTCATTAAATAGGACGTAAAAAACTTGAATGACCTTGACAACTGATCTTTTAATATACGTTAATAACCCCGTGTGGGCCCCGGGGCACAGGAGAATAGGCCCACGGCTTCCTCAGCCTGCAGTAAGAGTCTGCTAACAGAGGCAACACTTGCCGTGTGTTGCGACCCGTGTCGATTACAGGACGGGATTTCAGTAGGCCGGGTAAACGGTCCCGATAACTTACTGAACCCTTACTTTTTCTAGACGGGAAATCGAGTTAGCCCTGACTTCGATGAATCGGCATGTCACGTCTTGCCCTTTGTGAATCCTTATCATTTAAGCTACTCTATTACATTATTTTCCTTCAAACAGTTCCATGAAATGTATGTACCATTTAAAAGACGGCTTCCTTGCAGGATTTGCAAAGAAGGCGGTGGCTGAAGGGCAAAGCTTCCTCAGGTTTATAGAGGCGACATGTTTGCCGTGTGTTGCAACCCGTGATGGCGGAGGAAGGGATCCTGGTGGTTGAGAGATCACTCTCTGCTGCATCCATTAGTGCGGGTCAGCGGGTTTGATTTTCAATACACCACTTTGGCCCTGACTTCAACTAGACGGGAGGCCGGATGGACCCGGTTCGGTCAATCGGCTGGTCACGCCGAGCCCTTAACAAGCCTGTCTTCATTCTTCTTATCACTTGATCATATCTTGTGTTTCATAGTATTAAAGTTGTTCCATTACAGGCTGTTAAGAAGGCGGTGGCTCATGGGTCAATCGAGTAGTTCGTAGGGAAATTCATCTATTTGAGTATACCACCCTTGGAACACCTGGTGTTTGCTGCTGGTAATCCGCAGACCAAGCATCGCCCCTGTTGGCACTCCGTGGCGGGTGGGTGACAAGGGTGGTGAACCGCATTCTTTTATCATGGCTTCAAAAATATTTACTCAAACAGGTTCCAAAAAAAGAAAAAATGACATTTCGCTTGAAGAAATAGTTGCTGATGATCACTTCTCAAGATTTATAGTCCTGACTAGTAAAGATTCCAACAAACCTCTCTCAAAACTTTCCCCATTTGTCATCGAAAAAACCATTAAAGGCTGTGCAGGAGATGTTAAAAACGTCACAAAATTGAAATCTGGTTCACTACTAATTGAAGTTTCGAAAAAACAACAGTCTTTAAATTTACTCCAACTTAATAAAATTCAAGAATTAGAAATATCTTCCACTCCTCACAGAACATTAAATTCTTGTCAAGGGATCATCCATTACAGAGACGATGATCTCTCTGAACTAACTGACGACGAAATATGCGAAGAACTAAAACCTCAGGGCGTACCAAAGGTTAAAAGATTCGTTGCCAAGAGACAAGGTATTCAGGTAAAACTGAATACCTTTCTACTAAACTTCAATACACCATCTGTCCCTCCGTCAATCAAAATTGGATTATACAGTGTTAAAGTCAGCGCATATATTCCAAATCCTGTGCGCTGCTTTAAATGTCAGAAATTCGGTCATGGCAAGGGACAATGTAGAGGCTCCTTGGTATGCTTTAAATGTGCAGAGGTAGGGCATGAGGGCTTTACCTGCACAAATAATCCAAAGTGTGCCAATTGTGGTGAAGCCCACATGTCCTCCTCAAAAGACTGTCATCATTTTAAAAAAGAAAAGGACATACAAAAATTGAAAACGAAAAAGAACATCACCTACCCTGAGGCTCGTCGTCTGGTTGGTTCAGTGAACAATCCATCGTCTTCTGCAATGTCATATGCCAGTGTGACAAAACGCGTTTATGCTACATCTGAAACGCAAACCATGATCACCTGGCCTATAGGACAAAAAGACCCTTCAAGACTACCAGTTGAAACCACTGACAAAATCATTTCATCATCTCGAAAATCTTCAGCTTCTCAAACTTCTACGCCTTCGGCTTCTGCTACGTCTTCAACACCCTCTCAATCCTCAACTAATTCTTCAAGCAGCCCAAAAAAAACTTCAAATATTAAATCCAATTCAAATACAAAATCTTCTAACTCCAATTCAAATTCAAATAAAAACTCAAATCAAAAAGGAGATCGTACTCCAAAACTGCTTCGGGATCCCATTAAGGTCCACAACAGGTTCGGTAGTCTAGATCATCTAGACACTACTATCTGGGGCGATCCCATGGATACACTACCCCCAGATACTGGATCTAAAAGTAGATCACCTAGCAGAAACCGGCGGAATAGCCCAAAAAAAACTGTCAACTATTCCCCTATTCGCAGACCATAATGGGTACAATAATACAATGGAATTGTCGAGGTCTTAAGATTAATTTTCTTGAAATTACATTATTAGTTCAAGCCTTTCTTCCTGTTGCATTTTGCCTCCAAGAATCCCACCTAAAACGAAGTGATAACATATCTTTAAAAAACTACTCTATATACAGCACATATGTAGACGAGAATGATAGAGCTGCTGGCGGCTCTACAATTCTTGTAAAAGATCAAGTTCTACATAGCCCTGTAGATCTCATAACTGATCTTCAGGCGGTTGCTGTTAGAATATCTTTAGACAAAACAATTACTTTATGCTCTGTTTATATCCCTCCGAATTCTTCATTAAATTTAAATCAGTTGAAACATCTTACTGATCAGCTTCCGGCCCCTTATATATTAATTGGGGACTTCAACGGACACAACCCTTTATGGGGCAGTAACACAATAAACGATAAAGGTAAAATTATTGAAGGCTTAATGAATCAGGAAGATCTGTGTACTTTTAATGATGGAACCAATACATATTTACATCCTGGGAATGGATCCTATTCGGCTATTGATCTTACAATAGCAGATCCTTCTCTGTTGCCCGATTTCTCATGGAAAGTCCATGACGATCTCTGTGGCAGTGATCATTTTCCCATTATATTGGAATCTTTGCACTCTTCCATCACAGAACGAGCCGCTCGGTATAAATTTAAGAAAGCTAATTGGCCTCTATTTGAACAACTCTGTATAGAGCGACTTAACTCGGATACTTTTGAAGCTATTTCTGATCCAATTTTAAAATTCAATGAAACACTTATTTCAATTGCTGATGAAACAATTCCTAAGACCTCGACAAATCCAAAACATCCTAGTAAACCATGGTTCGATGACAGCTGTGAGCACGCTATTAAAGACCGGAAAAAAGCCGAACGACGCTTTAATAAACACCCAACTCAAAATAATCTTAACCATTTCCGAATTTTTCGAGCGAAAGCTCGCAGGGTAACGAAACAAAGACGACGCACCTCTTGGCGTAACTTTGTTTCTAAACTAAATAACAATACCCCTATGAATAAAATTTGGAACATGATTCGTAAAATTAAAGGTAAAAAAAGTAAAGCAAATGTCCATCATTTCAAGGATGGACAAGACTTGTTAACATCAGAGTCAGATATATCTAACAAATTGGCCGAAACATTTGCAAAACACTCGTCCGCTGAAAATTATCATCCCGATTTTCAGCGTATCAAAACTCAAAAAGAAAAATCAAAACTTAATTTCCAGTCAAAAAATCTGGAAGATTACAATACACCTTTTTCTTTGGAAGAGCTAAAAACTTCTTTGAACAAATCTCACGACACAGCATGTGGTCTAGATGACATCCATTATCAACTTCTCAAACATCTGCCACAATCCTCTCTCCAATGCCTTCTGAATCTTCTTAACAACATTTGGGAAACAGGTGACTTACCTTCTATTTGGAAAATGGCTACCGTTGTACCTATTCCAAAACCAGGTAAGGATCACTCAGAAGCGTCGAACTATCGGCCTATAGCCCTTACAAGTTGCGTCTGTAAGACCATGGAACGGATGATTAATGATCGCCTTGTCTGGTTTCTTGAATCCAATAACCTTCTATCAAATATACAGTGTGGATTCCGACAAGGACGAAGTACCATGGACCATTTGGTACGTTTTGAAACTTTTATTCGAAACGCCTTTGCCAAAAATGAACATGTTGTGTCTATCTTTTTCGATTTAGAAAAAGCATATGACACAACATGGAAATATGGTATTTTAAAAGATCTTTTTGATATGGGGTTGAAAGGTAGACTTCCTACCTTTATTTCAAACTTTTTATCTGACAGAGAATTTAAAGTTAGGGTAAATTCTACTCTATCTGACCCTTTTGAACAGGAAATGGGTGTTCCACAGGGAAGCATCCTTTCTGTCACTTTATTTAGTATTAAAATTAATAGCCTTGCTCAAGTTTTAAAAGATAATATTGATGGTTCCCTATATGTTGACGACTTCCTCATATGTTACCGAGGAAAAAATATGAATAATATTGAACGTCAACTGCAGTTATGTTTAAATAGAATAGAGAAATGGGCAATGGAGAATGGTTTTAAATTCTCCACTGCAAAAACCGTGGGGATGCATTTTTGTAATAAGAGAAAGATGCACCCTGATCCTGAATTAAAATTACATAATAATCCTATAAAAATTGTAAAGGAAACTACTTTTCTTGGTCTCATATTTGATTCAAGGCTAACCTTTCTACCCATATCAAAATGTTAAAAAATAAATGCCTAAAGGCATTAGATATTTTAAAAGTCGTAGCCAGCACCAACTGGGGTGCTGAATGCGACGTTTTACTTAATCTTTATAGATCGCTGGTTCGATCTAAATTGGATTATGGTTGTTTTATTTATGGTTCTGCTCGCAAGTCATATGTCAAAATCCTTGATACGGTTCATCATCAAGGATTGCGACTATGCCTTGGAGCCTTTCGAACCACACCTATAGACAGCTTATATGTAGAAGCAGGCGAGCCCTCTTTGTATCAAAGAAGAATAAAGCTCGCCTTGCAATATGCAACCAAATGCATATCCTGGCAACCCCGCCCACGACTGTGTTTTCAAACCTCTTTACGAAAATATTTTTGAAAAACATCCAAATAAAATTCAACCTTTTGGTATCAGAATAAAACCTCATTTGAACAACTCTGGTATAAATTTAGATGAAATTGCTGCTATTGAAATTCCACATAACCCACCATGGTTAAATCCAAAACCGGTATTTATTTTTGATCTTAGAAACCATAAAAAGTCCGACACAAACCCTTTAATTATTCAACAACACTTTGCAGAAATAAAATCTCACTATCCTGACCATTCTGCAATTTATACAGATGGATCGAAGGACGGCGATAAAGTTGCATCGGCCGCTGTCTTTGGAGAGCGTGTTGAAACTCGCCGTCTTCCTTCCGTTTCTTCTGTATTTAGTGCAGAAGCGCAAGCTATCCTTCTTGCACTAAAAATTATTGCTTCTTCAGATGAGAGTAAATTTATTATCTCCTCCGATTCTTTGTCATGTCTTCAGGCAATTGAAAATTTTAAAATTAAAAATCCATTTATTTTAAAAATAATTCAGATTTATAAATCGTTGACAACTTTAGGTAAAGAGGTTGTGTTTTTCTGGATTCCAAGTCATGTGGGAATCCATGGAAACACAGTCGTCGACAGGGAAGCTAAGAATGCCTTAAATAATGATATCATTAATTGTAAAATTCCTTTTACTGATTTTAAATTATATATTTTTAAATACATTTCTAATATATGGCAGCGTGGTTGGGATCTCGAAGTACATAATAAACTTCATGAGATCCAACCACTTCTGCACATACATAATTTAAAATCTTGTAGAGGTCGTAGAGACCAAGTGGTTTTAACCAGGTGTCGTCTTGGGCATACCAGGACGACACATAGTTAGATTTTAAACAATGAACCAAGACCCGAGTGTGTGCCATGCAACTGTCCATATACCATCAAGCATGTCTTGATGGACTGTTTTGACGTGGCACACATTCGGGAACGTTTTTATTCTGTTAATTCTTATAATAATTTATTTATAACTGTCGCTGGCGACACAATTTTACAGTTTTTAAAGGAAATTGATTTATACAGAAAAATTTAATTGGTTTTTAAATTGTGATATTGAATAGTTTTAATGTTTTAGTTTTCTTTTTTATCTGTATATATGCTCATATTATTGTATGAGACCTCGTTCTAGAAAGGATGGATATTTTTAATGAACTGAATTAAAGTTATAATTTTCACGTCCTGAATATAGCTGAAATATTGCTTGCTGGACGTAAAACAACAATCAATCAATCAATATACGTTAACATTACTTATAGACAATAGCATTTATAAGAATAAGCTATTTAAAATACATAGGACCATGAAAAAAATTTAAAAAGGACTTTGACCTTGACTATTACAGTGTGACCTTGACCATGCTGCAGGTCATCTGTGAACAACATTGAGAGATTTTATGCCAATATCTCTTCTAGTTATTGAGATATGACTACTTATAAAATATACCAAAAATTAGCAGACGACCTTGACCTTTGACCTTGTATTTGTTTTCAAGGTCAAGGGTCATAATGGTCTATAGTGAAGACCCCATGCCTCTACTATCAATAGCTGATAAGTAATTATTTAAAAACTAATTAACAATGGTTGTAATGGGGGATAACTCCTATAAGATGAAGTCGGATCCTTAACCTCAAAATAGGAAAAAGTTGCGCTTTTATGAGACCAACATTTTATTCATTATAACTTATTGCCTATCTTTTACCGTTTCAATAGAATAGCGCTGACAAGACAATGTCAAAATTTCAAACGTGACCTTGACCTTTGACCATCTTGTCCATTTTCAAGGTCAAGGTCAATGATGGCCAATGATATAAGGTTTCATATAAATATCTGTTATAGTAACTGAGATATAGTGATATAATGTAATTCACAATATATTTTATTGGTCTAGGGGAGATAACTCTTATAAAAATGTCACATAAAAACGTGACGATTCAAGATCCTAATATGATACACATTTTGGTAAAGGTTTCAGTTCTCTATCTATTATAGTAAAGGAGGAGATCTGCACACAACACAGGGTAAAAAATTAGAACATGACCTTGACCTTTGACCTTGTGACTTTTTTCAAGGTCAAGGTCAATGATGACCAACTGTGAAATATCTAGTCTCTATCACCTCTGGTTCATGAGTTACAATGGTACAAAATGTACTTCCAATAAATAAGGGGAAATAACTCCTACAAGGAGTCGTCAAAATACTTTGCGCGATATGTAACAAATTGCCGCGATCAATAGCTGACCATTTTGCAACAACTTTAATTGCAAAATCTTTTACGGTTTCAAAGTTTATCTGCACAAAAGCTTTTTATGACAGAATAAGTGTTCGGTCTGCCAAGGTTAACTGCGAAAGCGTAATGTCTCATACATCCATAGTGCAAAATATCTTTACGACATGTCGCGAAACAAAATTTATAATGGGAAAAGAAAACTTGGCGGAAAAAAAAAAGAATAATAATTAAAAGATTCAATTGTTCTTGGAACAATTGAGGGCCTTCCCACACTTTCCACACAAGTTCGTTTAGAATTGATTTCAAAATGATCAGATCGATTCCCAGACCGTGGCCAAGCAATGCACACCAACAGGAAAAAAAGTAGGACGTGACCTTGACCTTTGGCCTTGTGTCTGTTTTCAATGTCAAAGGTCATGACTGTGACTGATGGAGACCCAATGCCTCTATCATTAACAGTTTGAGAGTTACATATGAAAAACCAATAAATTACATATTTAATGGGAGATAACTCTTATAAGATGATTTCAAATCCTTTTCCTACAAATGTGATAAAGTTGCTCCTTTAAGAGATCAACATTTTGCACTCTTTGGTTTCGATCTATCATTAATAGTTAATGAGGTACCTGTGAAAAACCAATCAGTTACATATATAATGGGAGATAACTTCTATAAGATGACTTCAAATCCTTTTCCTGCAAATGTGACAAAGTTGTTCCTTTAAGAGATCAACATTTTGCACTCTTTGGTTTCCATCTATCATTAATAGTTAATGAGTTACATGTGAAAAACCAATAAATTACATATAAAATGGGAGATAACTCCTATAGGATGACTTCAAATCCTTTTCCTGTAAATGTGACAAAGTTGCTCCTTTAAGAGATCAACATTTTGCACTCTTTGGTTTACTTTCTATCGTTAATAGTTAATGAGTTACATGTGAAAAACCACTCAGTTACATATATAATGGTAGATAACTCCTATAAAATGAAGTCAAATCCTTTTCCTGTAAATGTGACAAAGTTGCTCGTTTAAGAGACCAATATTTTGCACTCTTTGGTTTCCCTCTATCATTAATAGTTAATGAGTAACTTGTGAAAAACCAATAAGTTACATGTATAATGGGAGATAACTCCTATAAGATGACTTCAAATCCTTTTCCTGTAAATGTGACAAGGTTGTTCCTTTAAAAGATGAACATTTTGCACTCTTTACTTTCCCTTTATCGTTAATAGGTAATGAGTTACATGTGAAAAACCACTCAGTTACATATGTAATGGGAGATTACTCCTATAAAATGAAGTCAAATCCTTTTCCTGTAAATGTGACAAAGTTGCTCCTTTAAGAGACCAGCATTTTGCACTCTTTGGTTTACCTCTATCATTAATAGTTAATGAGTACCATGTGAAAAACCAATAAGTAACATGTATAGTGGGAGATAACTCCTATAAGATGACTTCAAATCCTTTTCCTACAAATGTGACAAAGTTGCGCCTTTACGAGATCTACAGTTTTCATTATTTGGGTTTTCCTCTTTCTTTTATAGTTTTGGAGGAGTAGTGAACACAAGAAGAGGTCAAAATCTGGAACATGACCTTGACCTATGACCTTGTGACCATGTTCAAGGTCAAAGGTCATGAGGGTCTATGGTGAAGACCTCAGGTCTGTATCTCTTCTAGTTCCTGAGATTTCATGGCATTTCTCTTATAACCAATAGATAAGGGGAGAAAACTCCCATAAGATGTCATGAAATTCTCTTCGCGACATGTGACAAAGTTGCGCACAACTATACTGAAGACTTTGGAAAAGATTGCGAAGCGACATCTTTTACGGTGTCTTAGGAGAAGCGCACACAAGCTTTCCGGTGTAAGGGGAGATAACTCTTTAATGACAAAGTTTGCGACACACTTCCCATGGCAGAGATCACGGTTTCAATGACCGGTCACATGTACAAAATATCAAAGCGACAAGACAAAAAATGAGCTGTCCAGACTTGGCGGAAGAATTTTTTCCGTAAAATAATAATAAGAAAAAGAAAAAGAAATATAGGTTCAATCGTTCTAAAGAACGATTAATAGGCTTTCCACTTCAAAAGAAGACCTTAAATAAATGACCTTGAAACCAAAAAGCTAAGAAACATACGTAATTTGTCTATAGCAATTAATAAGAACAAAAATTATTAAAAAACTATTTAGATATCTTTAAAAAGAAGAAAGGTCATTAAATAGGACGTAAGAAAACTTGAATGACCTTGACAACTGATCTTTTAATCTACGTAAATATTACTTATAGGCAATAGCATTAAATATAGAAGCCATTCAAAATACATAGTACCATGAAAAACATTTATAAAGGACTTTGACCTTGACTTTTACAGCATGACCTTGACCATGCTGAAGGTCAACAGTGATCAACATTGAAGATTTTATGCCAATATCTCTTAAAGTCATTAAGATATGACTACTTATAATATATACAAAAAATTAGAAAATGACCTTGACCTTTGACCTTGTATTTGTTTTCAAGGTCAAGGGTCCGAATGATCCATAGTGAAGACCCCATGCCTCTACTATCAATAGTTGATAAGTAATTAATGAAAAACTAATTATCAATGGTTGTAATGGGGGATAACTCCTATAAATAAAGCCGGATCCTTTCCCTCTAATAGAAAAAAGTTGCGCCTTGATGAGACCAACATTTTATCCATTATAACTTATAGCCTATCTTTTACCGTTTCAAAGTAATATCGATGACAAGACAATGCCAAAATTTCAAACGTGACCTTGACCTTTGACCTTGTGTCCATTTTCAAGTTCAAGGTCAATGATGACCAATGATATAAGGTTTCATATATATATCTGTTATAGTTACTGAGATACAGTGATATAATGCAATTCACAATACATTTTATTGGTCTAGGGGAGATAACTCTTATAAAAATGTCAAATAAAAAAAGTGACGATTCAAGATCTCAATATGATACACATTTTGGTAAAGGTTTCAGTTCTCTATCTATTATAGTAAAGGAGGAGATCTGCACACAACCAAGGGTCAAAAATTAGAACACGACCTTGACCTTTGACCTTGTGACCTTTTTCAAGGTCAAGGTCAATGATGACCAACTGTGAAATATCTAGTCTATATCACCTCTGGTTCATGAGTTACAATGGTACAAATTTTACTTCCAATAAATAAGGGGAAATAACTCCTACAAGGAGTCGTCAAAATACTTTGCGCGATATGTAACAAATTGTCGCAATCCATAGCTGACCATTTTGCAACAACTTTTATTGCGAAATCTTTTACGGTTTCATAGTTTATCTGCACACAAGCTTTTCTGTAACAGGGGAGATAACTCTGTAAAGAACAAGTGTTCGGTGTGACAGGGTCAACTGCGAAAGCGTAATGTCTTATACATCCATAGTACAAAATGTCTTTACGACATGTCGCGAAACAAAATTTATAATGGGAAAAGAAAACTTGGCTGAAAAAAATAAGAATAAATATAAGTTCATTGGTTTTACCGAACAAATGAGAGGCTTTCCACTTATCGCAAAAATGACCTTGACATTGACTTTGGTTTACGGAAATTGACTTTTCTTTTCAAAATAAACACACGAAAGAAAAACCATTCGGCTATCTTTCGAAATAAAAAAGGTAACAAAATAGGACGTTAATTGACATAAATGTTCTTGATCAGCAAGTTTTTGATACTTGCATACTTAATGCTTTAAAAACAAAGCATTTATTAAGATTTACCATTTAATTTACACGAAAAAGCAGAATTTCCGAAAAATATGTTTTGACCTTGACTTCTGTCAATATGACCTTGACCATGCTGAGGGTCAATAAAGGACAAACAGTGCAGATCCTATGTCAATATGTCGTATAATTATGAAGAAATGACTATTTATCATAAATACCAAAATTTATAAGATGACCTTGACCTTAGACCTTGTTTCTATTTTCAAGGACAAGGGTCATACTGGTCTATAGTGAAGACCCAATGCCTCTACTATCAATAGTTGATAAGTAATTAATGAAAACCTAATTATCAGTGGTAGTAATGGGGGATAACTCCTATAAGATGAAGTCGGATCCTTTCCCTCTAAATGTAAAAAAGTTGCGCCTTAATGAGACCAACATTTTATCCATTATAACTTATAGCTTATCTTTTACCGTTTCAATGCAATAGCGATGACAAGACAATGTCAAAATTTCAAACGTGACCTTGACCTTTGACCTTGTGTCCATTTTCAAGGTCAAGGTCAATGATGACCAATGATATAAGGTTTCATATAAATATCTGTTATAGTAAATGAGATATGGTGATATAATGTAATTCACAATATATTTTATTGGTCTAGGGGAGATAACTCTTATAAAAATGTCAAATAAAAAAAGTGACGATTCAAGATCTTAATATGATACACATTTTGGTAAAGGTTTCAGTTCTCTATCTATTATATTAAAGGAGGAGATCTGCACACAACAAAGGGTCAAAAATTAGAACATGACCTTGACCTTTGACCTTGTGACCTTTTTCAAGGTCAAGGTCAATGATGACGAACTGTGAAATATCTAGTCTCTATCACCTCTGGTTCATGAGTTACAATGCTACAAAATGTACTTCCAATAAATAAGGGGAAATAACTCCTACAAGGAGTCGTCAAAATACTTTGCGCGATATGTAACAAATTGTCGCGATCAATAGCTGACCATTTTGCAAAAAGGTTTTATTGCGAAATCTTTTACGGTTTCATAGTTTATCTGCACACAAGCTTTTCTGTAACAGGGGAGATAACTCCGTAAAGAACAAGTGTTCGGTGAGCCAGGGTTAACTGCGAAAGCGTAATGTCTCATACATCCACAGTACAAAATGTATTTACGACATGTCGCGAAACAAAATTTATAATGGGAAAAGAAAACTTGGCGGAAAAAAAAGAATAATAATAATATAAGTTCATTGGTTCTACCGAACAAATGAGAGGCTTTCCACTTATCGCAAAAATGACCTTGACATTGACTTTGGTTTATGGAAATTGACTTTTCTTTTCAAAATAAACACACGAAAGAAAAACCATTCGGCTATCTTTCGAAATAAAAAAGGTAAAAAAATAGGACGTTAATTGATATAAATGTTCTTGATCAGCAAGTTTTTGATATTTGCATACTTAATGCTTTAAAAACAAAGCATTTATTAAGATTTACCATTTAATTTACACGATAAAGCAGAATTTCCGAAAAATATGTTTTGACCTTGACTTCTGTCAATATGACCTTGACCATGCTGAGGGTCAATAAAGGACAAACAGTGCAGATCCTATGTCAATACGTCGTATAATTATGAAGAAATGACTATTTATCATAAATACCAAAATTTATAAGATGACCTTGACCTTTGACCTTGTTTCTATTTTCAAGGTCAAGGGTCATACTGGTCTATAGTGAAGACCCAATGCCTCTACTATCAATAGTTGATAAGTAATTAATGAAAACCTAATTATCAGTGGTAGTAATGGGGGATAACTCCTATAAGATGAAGTCGGATCCTTTCCCTCCAAATGTAAAAAAGTTGCGCCTTAATGAGGCCAACATTTTATCCATTATAACTTATAGCTTATCTTTTACCGTTTCAATGCAATAGCGATGACAAGACAATGTCAAAATTTCAAACGTGACCTTGACCTTTGACCTTGTGTCCATTTTCAAGGTCAAGGTCAATGATGACCAATGATATAAGGTTTCATATAAATATCTGTTATAGTAACTGAGATATGGTCATATAATGTAATTCACAATATATTTTATTGGTCTAGGGGAGATAACTCTTATAAAAATGTCAAATAAAAAAAGTGACGATTCAAGATCTTAATATGATACACATTTTGGTAAAGGTTTCAGTTCTCTATCTATTATAGTAAAGGAGGAGATCTGCACACAACAAAGGGTCAAAAATTAGAACATGACCTTGACCTTTGACCTTGTGACCTTTTTCAAGGCCAAGGTAAATGATGACCAACTGTGAAATATCTAGTCTCTATCACCTCTGGTTCATGAGTTACAATGCTACAAAATGTACTTCCAATAAATAAGGGGAAATAACTCCTACAAGGAGTCGTCAAAATACTTTGCGCGATATGTAACAAATTGTCGCGATCAATAGCTGACCATTTTGCAAAAAGTTTTATTGCGAAATCTTTTACGGTTTCATAGTTAATCTGCACACAAGCTTTTCTGTAACAGGGGAGATAACTCCGTAAAGAACAAGTGTTCGGTGAGCCAGGGTTAACTGCGAAAGCGTAATGTTTCATACATCCATAGTACAAAATTTCTTTACGACATGTGACGATTCAAGATCTCAATATGATACACATTTTGGTAAAGGTTTCAGTTCTCTATCTATTATAGTAAAGGAGGAGATCTGCACACAACCAAGGGTCAAAAATTAGAACATGACCTTGACCTTTGACCTTGTGACCTTTTTCAAGGTCAAGGTCAATGATGACCAACTGTGAAATATCTAGTCTATATCACCTCTGGTTCATGAGTTACAATGGTACAAATTTTACTTCCAATAAATAAGGGGAAATAACTCCTACAAGGAGTCGTCAAAATACTTTGCGCGACATGTAACAAATTGTCGTAATCCATAGCTGACCATTTTGCAACAACTTTTATTGCGAAATCTTCTACGGTTTCATAGTTTATCTGCACACAAGCTTTTCTGTAACAGGGGAGATAACTCCGTAAAGAACAAGTGTTCGGTGTGACAGGGTCAACTGCGAAAGCGTAATGTCTTATACATCCATAGTACAAAATGTCTTTACGACATGTCGCGAAACAAAATTCATAATGGGAAAAGAAAACTTGGCGGAAAAAAATAAGAATAATAATAATAAGAAACAGAAGAATAACAAGAAGGCTTTCCACTCGGAAAGTGGAAAGCCTTAATAATAAACAGACAAATAACAGGAAGGCTTTCCACTCGGAAAGTGGAAAGCCTTAAATAATAAACAGACAAATAACAGGAAGGCTTTCCACTCGGAAAGTGGAAAGCCTTAATAATAAGAAACAGAAGAATAACAAGAAGGCTTTCCACTGGAAAGTGGAAAGCCTTAAAAATTATAAACAGAAGAAATACAATAAGGGCTTTCCGTCGGAAGACGGGAAAACCCTTAATAATTAAAGTTCATTAGTTCTACCGAACAAATGATAGGCTTTCCACTAATGGCAAAAATGACCTTGACATTGACTTTTGTTTATGAAAATTTACCTTTCTTTTCAAAATAAACAAACGAAAGAAAAAGCCATTCTGATATCTTTCGAAATAAAAAAGGTCATAAAATAGGACGTTAATTAACATAAATGACCTTGACCAGCAAGTTTGGATATTTGCATACTTAATGATTTAAAACCAAAACATTTATAAATATTTACCATTTTATTTACTCGAAAAAGCAGAATTTCCGAAAAATATTATTTGACCTTGACTTCTGTCAATATGACCTTGATCATGCTGAGGGTCAATAAAGGACCAACAGTGAAGATCTTGTGTCAATATGTCTTATAATTATGAAGAAATGACTATTTATTATAATTACCAAAATTGATAAGATGACCTTGACCTTTGACATTGTTTATATTTTCAAGGTCAATTGTCATAATGGTCTTTGGTGAAGTCCACATGCTTCTACTATCAATAGTTGATAAGTTATCAATGAAAAACCAAACATCAATGGTTGTAATGGTGGTATCTAAAGTGGGGAAAATGTTGTCTGACTTATGGCCATAATTTGTCATGCAAAAAAAAATTCTTCGATCCACTTCCTGTTTACGCGATTTTGACGCGAAGTTTGTCGAAAACGTCAAAGTTGTTCGATTTCCACAACACTTAGTTTCCAAGTACATATTAGAGTTCTAAATACATATGTCGGATCAAATTTTTTTTTCGGTTCACCACATTCAAAATGGCCGCCATTTAAATTTTGTTTTCAATATATCTCAAAAACCATAAAAAAGTGAAGCAGACAATATAACAGAAAAATGTTTCCCTCATTGTAATCTACATTTGATATAAATTGTTGAAAACTGTGCGACAAACCGTTTTCGAGGTTATGGCCCTTGACAGGTTGCGGCTAAATATTTTTTTCAATATAACTCAAAAACCATAAAAAATTGAAGCAGACAAGATATCATAAAAATGTTTCTCTCATTGAGATCTACATTTGATATAATTGGTTGAAAACTGTGCGACAAACCGTTTTGGAGGTTATGGCCCTTGACAGGTTTCGGCTAAATTTTGTTTTCAATATAACTTAAAAACCATAAAAAATTGAAGCAAACAATATACCAGAAAAATGTTCCTCTCATTGAGATCTACATTTGATATAAGGATTGAAAACTGTGCGACAAACCGTTTTTTGAGGTTATGGCCCTTGACAGGTTTCGGCTAAATTTTGTTTTCAATATAACTCGAAAACCATAAAAATTTGAAGCAGACAATATAACAGAAAAATTTTCCCCTCATTGAGATCTACATTTCATATAAACTATTGAAAACTGTGCGACAAATCTTTTTCAAGTTATGGCCTTTGACATTTTTCGGCTACTCAGTTTATGGCTTATAACTGTTCAACCGTCAGATAATATAGTGAACATAGGTTTTTGTGACCGTCTCAACAAGCCCTTCGATTTAAGACCAAAGTCCGATGGTTACGGGCAGCAATTTTCAAAATTAGCAACCATATACCTAGACATAACACTAAGAAAATGCCGGGAAAGACCTCACATTTGTTCTTTGAACAAATGACGTTTCATTAAGGCTTTCCACTTTCCGAGTGGAAAGCCTTCCTGTTATTTGTCTGTTTATTATTAAGGCTTTCCACTTTCCAGTGGAAAGACTTATTGTTATTAGTCTGTTTCTTCTTCTTATTATTATTATTAAGGCTTTCCACTTTCCGAGTGGAAAGCCTTCTTGTTATTCTTCGGTTTCTTATTATTATTATTATTCTTATTTTTTCCGCCAAGTTTTCTGTTCCCAATGTTAATTTTGTTTCGCAACATGTCGTAAAGACTCTTTGTACTATGGATGAATGAGACATTATGCTTTCGCAGTTGAGCCTGTCACACCGAACACTTTTCTTTACGGAGTTATTTCCCTTGTCATAAAAAAGCTTGTGTACAGATAAACTTTGAAACCGTAAAAGATTTTGCAATAAAACTTTTTGCAAAATGGTCAGCTATTGATTGCGACAATTTGTTACATATCGCGCAAAGTATTTTGACGACTCCTTGTTAGAGTTATTTCCCTTAGTGTACATTTTGTACCATTGTAACTCATGAACCAGAGATGATAGAGACTAGATATTTCACAGTTGGTCATCATTGACCTTGACCTTGAAAAAGGTCACAAGGTCAAAGGTCAAGGTCACATTCTAATTTTTGACATTGTGTTGTGTACAGATCTCATTCTTTACTATAATAGATAGAGAACTGAAACCTTTACCAAAATGTGTATCATATTAAGATCTTGAATCGTCACTTTTTTATTTGACATTTTTATAAGAATTATCTCCCCTAGACCACTAAAATATATTGTGTTTTGCATTATATCACTTTATCTCAGTAACAGATATTTATATGAAACCTTATATCATTAGTCATCATTTACCTTGACCTTGAAAATGGACTCAAGGTCAAAGGTCAAGGTCACGTTTGAAATTTTGGCATTGTCTTGTCATCGCTATTCCTTTAAAACAGTAAAAGATAGGCAATAAGTTATAATGGGAAAAATGTTGGTCTCATAAAGGCGCAACTTTGTTCTCTTTAGAACAAAAGGATCCGGCTTCATCTTATAGGAGTTATCCCCCATTTCAACCATTGATAATTAGTTTTTCATTAATTGCTTATCAACTATTGATAGTAAAGGCATGGGGTCCTCACTATAGACCATGAGGACACTTGACCTTGAACACAAATACAAAGTCAAAGGTCAAGGTCATTTTCTAATTTTTTGGTATATATTACAAGTAGTCATATCTCAATGAATATAAGAGATATTGGCATAAAATCTTCAATGTTGATCACAGTTGACCTTCAGCATGGTCAAGGTCAATCTGTAAGAGTCAAGGTCAAAGTTCATCTTAAATGTTTTTCATGGTACTATGTATTTTGAATGTCTTATTCTTTTAATGCTATTGTCTATAAGTAATATTTACGTGGATTAAAAGATCCGTTGTCAAGGTCATTCAAGTTTTCTTACATCCTATTTATTGCCTTTTCTTATTTTTAAAGATATCTAAATAGTTTTTTTAAAATAATTTTTGTTCTAATTAATTGCAATAGACAAATTACGTATGTTTCTTATCTTTTTTAGTTTCAAGGTCATTTATTTAAGGTCTTCTTTTAAAGTGGAAAGCCTATTAATCGTTCTTTAGAACGATTGAACCTATATTTAAGGCTTTCCACTTTCCAGTTTCTGACGACTTCTTATAGGAGTTATCTCCCTTTAAATAAAAGTAGTAAGTGATATTCAAACAAATCTCAACAACTAAAAGAGATAGAGGCCTGGGGTCTTCACCATAAATCATCTTGACCTTTGACCTTGAAAATGGACACAAGGTCAAAGGTCAAGGTCACGTTCTAAATTTTGACATTTGCTTGTTCGTGCTACTCCTCTGAAATGGTAAAAGATAGATAAACACTTATTAAGAGTAAAATGTTCGTCTTATTAAGACGCAACTTTGTCACATTTTAAGCGAAGTAATTTGACTTCATTTTATAGGAGTTATCTCCCAGTATATATGTAACTGATTGGTTTTTCACATGGTACTCATTAACTATTAATGATAGAGGGAACGTAAAGAGTGCAAAATGTTGATCTCTTAAAGAAGCTACTTTGTTACGTTAACAGGTAAAGGATTTGACTTCATTTTATAGGAGTTATCTCCCATTATATATGTAACTTATTGGTTTTTTACATGTTACTTATTAACTATTAATGATAAAGGGAAACGAAAGAGTGCAAAATGTTCGTCTCTGAAAGGAGCAACTTTGTTACACTAATAGGGATAGGATTTGACTTCATTTTATAGGAGTTTTCTCCCATTATATATTTAACTTATTGGTTTTTCACATGGTACTCATTAACTATTAATGATAGAGGGAAAGTAAAGAGTGCAAACTGTTGATCTCTTAAAGGAGCAACTTTTCAACGTTTACAGTAAACGGTTTTGACTTCATTTTATAGGAGTTATCTCCCATTATATATGTAACGGATTGGTTTTTCACATGGTACTTATTTATTATTAATGATAAAGGGAAAATAAAGGGTGCAAAATGTTGATCTCTTAAAGGAGCAACTTTGTTACTTTTACAGGAAAAGGATTTGACTTCATTTTATAGGAGTTATCTCCCATTATATATGTAACTTATTGGTTTTTTACATGTTACTCATTAACTATTAATGATAAAGGGAAAGTTAAGAGTGCAAAATGTTGGTCTGTTACAGGAGCAACTTTGTTACATTCACAGGGAAAGGATTTGACTTCATTTTATAGGAGTTATCTCCCATTATTTATGTAACTGATGGGTTTTTCTCATGACACTCATTAACTATTTATGATAGAGGGAAACTAAAGATTGCAAAATGTTGATCTCTTAAAGGAGCAACTTTGTTACATTTACAAGGAAAGGATTTGACTTCATTTTATAGAAGTTATCTCCCATTATATATGTAACTTATTGATTTTTTACATGTTACTCATTAACTATCAATGATAAAGGGAAACAAAAGAGTGCAAAATGTTGGTCTCTTAAAGGAGCAACTTTGTTGCATTTGTAGGGAAAGGATTTGACTTCATTTTATAGGAGTTATCTCCCATTATATATGTAACTGATTGGTTTTTCACATGGTACTGATTAACTATCAATGATAGAGGGAAACTAAAGAGTGCAAAATGTTAAAGGAACAACTTTCTCACTTTTACAGGAAAAGGATTTGACTTCATTTTATAGGAGTTATCTCCCATTATATATGTAACTTATTTGTTTTTCACTTGTTACTCATTTACTATTAATGATAGAGGCATGGGGTTTTCACCATAGACCCTTCATGCCCTTTGACCTTGAAAACTTGTATGGGTCAAGGTCACGTACTAGTTTTTTACCTTTGCTATTTTTAAAGATATTGAAATTATTTTCGTCTCAAAATGTTCTATTAATAATTACGAGTAAATAAAGACATGACGTTAAAAGTTGAATAAAACTTTTATAAGAGTTATCTCTCTTAGAATGCCAATCTGTAGCAAATAATATAAAATAATTTCTATTTTAAATATTTATAGCAAAGTTATAACATTTTGCAAAAAGATGATTATTTTAAATGTCATCATATAATACAAAATTAAAATTAATATGGAAAGACCCTCAAATGTTCAACCGAACAGTTGATCTTTAATTATTATTATTATTCTTCTCCCACTTTTTGCGCCAACTTATCTGGGGTTTTTTCATTTCGTGACATGTCGCTTTGATATTTTATATCTGATATCGGTGACCCATTGCGCTTTCGCAGTTCACCCTGACTGACCGCACCCTTTTTCTTTACAGAGTTATCTGCCCTTTTACTAAAAAGCTTGTTCCTGCTACTCCTCCTAAACCAAAAAAGATATCAATACCAAACCTTTACCAAAATGTGTCCTATATCCTTGCGCAACTTTGGGACAGATTGATTGAAGGGTTCTGACGACATCTTATAGGAGTTATCTCCATTTAAATAAAAAGTAGTAAGTGATATTCAAACAAATCTCAACAACTAAAAGAGATAGAGGCCTGGGGTCTTCGCCATAGATCATCTTGACCTTTGACCTTGAAAATGGACACAAGGTCAAAGGTCAAGGTCACGTTCTAAATTTTGACATTTGCTTGTGTCCGCTACTCCTCTGAAACGGTAAAAGATAGATAAACACTTATTGAGAGTAAAATGTTCGTCGTATTAAGACGCAACTTTGTCACATTTGAAACGAAGTAATTTGATTTCATTTTATAGGAGTTATCTCCCATTATATATGTAACTGATTGGTTTTTCACTTGGTACTCATTAACTATTAATGATAGAGGGAAACTAAAGAGTGCAAAATGTTGGCCTTTTAAAGGAGCAACTTTGTCACTTTTACAGGGAAAGGATTTGACTTCATTTTATAGGAGTTATCTCCCATTATATATGTAACTGATTGGTTTTTCACATGTTACTCATTAACTATAAATGATAGAGGAAAAGTAAAGAGTGCAAAATGTTGATCTCTTAAATAGCAACTTTGTTACTTTACAGGGAAAGGATTTGACTTCATTTTATAGGAGTTATCTCCCATTATATATGTAACTTATTGGTTTTTTGCATGTTACTCATTAACTATTATTGATAAAGGAAAACTAAAGAGTGCAAAATGTTGGTCTCTTAAAGGAACAACTTTGTTACATTTTCATGTAAAGGATTTGACTTCATTTTATAGGAGTTATCTCCCATTATATATGTAACTTATTGTTTTTTTACAGGTTACTCATTAACTATTAATGATCAAGGGAAACTAAAGAGTGCAAAATGTTGGCCTCTTAAAGGAGCAACTTTGTTACATTTACATGTAAAGGATTTGACTTCATTTATAGGAGTTATCTCTCATTATATATGTAAATTATTGGTTTTTTACATGTTACTCATTAACTGTTATTGATAAAGGGAAACTAAAGAGTGCAAAATGTTGGCCTCTTAAAGGAGCAACTTTGTTACATTTACAGGGAAAGGATTTGACTTCATTTTATAGGAGTTATCTCCCATTATATGTGTAACAGATTGGTTTTTCACATGTTACTCAATAACTATAAATTATAGAGGAAAACATATGCAACTTATTGATTTTTTACATGTTACTCATTAACTAGTAATGTTAGAGGCATGGGGTCTTCACCATAGACACTCATGCACTTTGACCTGGAAAACTTGTATGGATCAAGGTAACGTACTAGTTTTTGACCTTTGCTTTTTTTAAAGATATTGAAATTATTTTCTAGAATTTGACCTTTTCTATTTTAACAGTTATTTAAATAGATTTTCTTTAAATTTGTTAATTTCATCAAAGAACAAATGTTTATGTATAAAATTTAAAGGTCTTTTAACTCTGGTACATGTTGGTTCTTTTTAATTCCCTTATGTGGAAAGCCTATAAATCGTTCTAGAGAACGATTGAACTTATTTTTTTTTCTTCTTCCGCGGAGGTTTGCCAAAAAGTGTCTGACGTATCTCCATACTTGGTACCATTAAATCAGTCATATCCGGAGATGACATGGCTCATGCATTTAGACCGATCTATTTTAAGTAACAGAGTTATCTGCCCCAACACCGAAAACCTTATTAGCACATAAACTCAGAAACCGTAAGAGATACTCAAAATCTGAAGTGTACAAAATGTAGGCTGTCTTTTGGCAATGATATAACATGCACAATTTTTTCTTCCAATCAACTTCCTGTTTACCTGTTTTTGACATGAAAAATGTCGCAACCCGTCAAAATTTGGTTTTTGAAAACCGTAAGTCTTAGAGACTTGGGACCACCACCATTGATCCTAAGTGACATATATTACATTTGAAAATGTCAAGGTCAAAGCTCAAAAGTCAAGGTCAAAGGTCACCATAGGTCTTGTTAGCACTTTATCTCATAAACCATAAAAGATAAAAGATAAAAGATAGAAGCAGACAATAAATGGGAAAAATACTCCTCTTATCGAGACCTTCATTTGGTACATTGGCCCAAAGCTGTGCGATGAACCGTTTTCGAGTTACAGCTCTTGACGCCTTTCGATTAATCGGTTAATCGGTTTTTTTGGTTAAAACTTGAAAACGATTAGAGATAATATAGTAAACATATAGTTTTAACATGATCAGTGGGAAAAGAGCTTCAATTTGAGCCAAAGGTCAAGGTCATACCATAGCAACAAGGTGACCATTATAAAAAGTCCTTATATTTTTAGAATCAGAATGATGTTCTTTACTGAAATAGAAAGTGGCCTTTTATCCCTAGCAACCGAATGAATGTAATTAACAACCATATTGCTTGCATATATTGTTTTGCTCGGGACCACTTTCTTTACTCAAATGACTCATTTTTATGAGGGGAATTGACATTTTGGTCTATAGCGAGACACAAAATCCCATTGCATCAACTAGATTTTTGACTTTAGAGGAATAGTGGGAAAGACCTTCTCGTTAGTTCTCAGAACAAATGGCAGTTTAATTTTGATTTTTTTTTCATTTTCAAAATAAGCACTATAAACATCTTAATTTGTATTACTAACATCCATTTGAAACAACTTATTCTGAAAGGAAACAAACTTTAGCACAAATCGGAGCATTTTGTTTTTCATTTTTGGTGACCATTATGAATTCAAAATGGCGGTCATAGAAAGTGCAAATGTGCGTCATTTGTGCAGTATGTCATACACCTCTTAGATACCAATTTTTATTATCATTCTTAAGCTTTCTTGAATTTTTAGAATTTTTTTTATCTTCAAACTGTCGTTATTAAAAGAAATGTTAAAAATGTTAAAATGCGTGCACCACATCATACCACAACAGACATGTACAGTCCCTGGAACGTATAAGTTAACAAAACGCACGATGCACGAACGATGTACGAACGATGAACGGACGATATACGCACGATATACGAACGATGTACGCACGATGCACGAAACGATATACGGTACGATATACGATGGAAACGGTGAGACGGCGTTTATCGTTTTAAATGATCGTTTCGTCTATCGTATGGTACATCGTATCGTGCAACGTTTCGTTTATGGCATGGTTTATCGTATGGTGCATCGTTTCCTATGTCGTCATTGCAGGGTTGAATGATTGTTCTTGGTATAAATGGTTTATTTTTCAGTATTTTCTTCAGTATTGAAAGCATTCACAAGTTTTACTAGACAAATAACAATTTAAAAGGTAATTAATTGATAACAGAGCACAATAATGTGCGTAAAATGTAGCATTAATATATAACGCTATGTATTTTGTTTTGGAACTTCGTTGATTAATAACATTACTTTGACCTCTGTTTAAAATAAATTAAAAAATATATAACTTAAACCTTATCTACCTTTCTTAATAAAAGCGTTTACATTCATTCGATTGAAAAAGCCGGCAAAGTTAAACAATTCTGTGTATATTTTTTAAAAGCAGAAACTCATATACATGTAACTTCATCAAGTTCCTACCTTACTAAATGCGCCAGTCATTTAGAAATTGTAACTTTGTTGCGGTTAAAAAAAAATTATTAAACTTTTTCTGTTGCCGTTTGTGTACTTGAAAATTTATCTTTGTGCTGAGGGTAAATTGATTCAACATAAATCTTAGATCCCTATCATTAAATATATTAATTAAAATATTCATAATTCTCGAAAATAAGCTTAAAAATTGCTTGCTGGAAGTCAAGCAATCCATCAATCAATCAATTAAATATTAATATATTCAGCTATAATTGTTTATTCTTTAAACTATATTTTATTCATTAATATTACTGACACCTTTTTCTAAAATTTAAAAATATCGTTAACTATATTCACAGACGCGTTTTTTTTGTACAGTAGTACTAAGTGTTAAACTATAAAATTGTTGTCACTACATGTTCTTTGTTTTAGATAGAACTATTTTTGTTTTCTTATCTACATCTACTGGTTGTTTATATGTATTAGGTGGTAAATAAGTGTGCGTAGCCGCGGTAACTTACTATTCGTAAAGAATGACACATTTGTATATTTTATGACATGTAATTTTGCGCGATCATCCAAGACAACGATTCAAATTCATACTGTATAATGTAATTCGTCCATTTGCAGTTATGAATTTAAAAGAAGTGTCTTTTAACAAGACGTTTTTCGTCCCTGTTGTAGATATCGTAAAACTGTATGTAGCATTGTGAAGGTTAATTCTTCTTTATTGTCAAAAGTATACCAAACTAGCTTTAAATCGAACACTTTAAATCTTTTCATAGGACGACAGAGAGAATCACCGACCCTGGACAAGTACCTGACAAACATGAATTCAAATCGAGTGCACCATTTGTTTTCACCGTACAATATCACGCTCAAAATAATACGTATGCCATTTTTAATATAGAGAATTCAGTTAGATAAAATCTGAGCTAATCAATCAACCTTAAAAAAATAACAGTAATGTACTGCGATTTAAGTGAGACAAAAAAAATTAAAGATTGTAATTAGCTCTGAATCAACAAAACCCAAGACGTATTTCCAAACAATTCTAATCTCCACAATGTCTTTTAACAGTTAAATGCGTTGTTAATACACTTTAAAGCTCCAATTATTTGCACTTAAGTTTACAATGAGTTTAGGTTTTTGATTACCTGAAAAATAATTTGATTTCTTGTTTGAAGTTATAAGCCACTTTCAGCACTTTTCAGCATGGGGGGAGGGGGCGGCTCGAATTTTTAATTGAGAAGGAATAGCGAGAACCTGGTGGAAGCTATTAACTTTTCGGCAAGGACAGAGGGATGAAGTCGAGAACACTTTTTAGTTAGTTTTTAGTTTCATAGTATTTTCCGAATATTTCTTCACAGCACTTTAATAATACAAGACCACAGATGCATTTTTGTGTTCCAAACCACCATTTTTTTAAAAATAAATTTGAATTTATAAAATAAAATTTTAAAAATAAGCAAGAGACGCGCGATTCGTCATGCACTATACAAATAGTTGAAAATTCGAAAACGTAATTTTATTGTAATGATTGTTACTATGTATAAAAGGTGTTATTTATTTAATGTATACGTGTCATTTACGTGTAGCTACCTGGGGTGCAAAGGTGCACAAGTAAGATACGTTAATTGTTAATATGTTAATTGCAATCACCACAGGTAATAGAGGCTAACGTATCCCTTTGAAGTGATTTTATTACAGTGTAATTAATTTATATAACAACTTGATTATCTTTTGATAAATACTGTAATTTCGAAGTAACGATGTCATACGGCCGACATCATATTTAGTTAATGGAAAGGTGGAGATACTTTATTTATTTATTTATTTATTTATTTATTTATTTATTTATTTATTTATTTATTTATTTATTTATTTATTTATTTATTTTTTATTTTTTTATTTAGGACAACTCAATTGCAGTTTATATTATGTAAAAAAAATTCAGATCCTGTTTAATGTAATTTATTTATTTATTTATTTATTTATTTAAAACAACTCAATTGCAGTTTATATTACATGTATGTCAAAAAATCAGATCATGTTTAATGCAATAAACTTTTTTACATAAATGATACAAAGTTATTTAAAAACTATTAATGCACAGTTATTATCCTTAGAGCAGAAATATGTTATTTAATGTTTCAGTTTATTAAACGTAAATAACGATGTACATGTAAAATCAAATTACCCAAGCATTATACAATGTACGCTAATTTGACAAAACAACAATATGGCGAACGATAACGCAAACGATAAACGATACGATGCACGATAAACTATACGATATATGCTAACATAAACGGAAAACCATACGATAAACGATAGAACAAACGATCCACCATACGATGCACGCTGGTGAAAACGATGCACGATATACTATACGTTATATGGTACCATATACGAACGATATACGCACGATGTATGAACGATGTACGGACGTTGTACGAACGATAAACGCACGATGTACGAACGATAAAATCGTTAACTTATACGTTCCAGGGACTGTATTTTTGGGTTAGGTGTCATATCAATCCAACTTACGGTCTTTAGGAAACTGGGCGAAAACAATTTGTTGCAAAAACTTTGTAGTGACTTAATTAAACTCACGTTCTGTAAAATGTCTTCCTGTAACGCTCTTTTAGATAAACGACAGACTAATAAATATTTTTAGAATGGGCGGTTTCTGCGTTTTACTTTTCATGTCAACTTGATAAGTTATTCAAATTAATTCCACCACATGTGTATATTTAAATGATAATGGAATTCAAAAAGAATTCAAACTTTACAATTATGTATTCGCTTTCATTATGCATAAATTTAAAACTCTGGTATTTGAGCCACAGTCATCAATCTGTCGGCACTTAGCTGTCAATAAGTCATAAATGAATCCTACAGAACGTTTCATTGCTTGATATGATGAATTGTTTCGATGATCTGCTTAATGTTCCGTAAAATTGACGGATTAATAAATAAATTTCAAACTTAAATTTGAAAAATCGTTAGCCTTACAATAAGATTCAGCTCTATGATTTATTTATTTTGTATGTTAGTTTTACATGTATGATTGATAAACAGTTTGTATTCAAAAGTTTTAAATAATACTTCTATTAAAAATTACAGTTTTAATATAAAATAACTATGCAAATGCATAACGAAAAGTGCAAAAGTACACTACTGAGTAACATGAAATGCTATGAAATTTATATAACGATAATTAAATAACGATATATTTGATAGAGCTAAATGAAGTTTATATGGAATGTTCAGAAACACACAAAATGATGATTAAAATTCTGAATTCATTTTTGTATCTCTATCTTGACATTAACAAGACAACATGTAAGCATTTGTGACATTTTTGACATACACGCTCGAAATCTGTAAGGAATCGCTCTTCTATGTGTTTTCCCGTTAGGCTTATAACTCTAAATTGTTTTTGGTTATCGATACATATAATTTTTCTTTTCAGAACGAAAAAAGACAATTGTAAGTGATCCAAATGCCACAGAGATAGAAAGAGCCCGTATCGCGCTAGAGAATTATAAGCACCAAAAGATTAAATTGGCTGTTATAGGTCGAAGTAATATGGGTAAATCCACCTTCATTAATTTGATTCGGGATATTAAAGAAACAGGTGTTGACTACGCGGAAACTGGGTTTGGCGACACAACCATGGCCATCGCTGAATATAAACACCCGAAAAACGAAAACATTTCTCTTTGGGATCTTCCTGGACTCGGTACTGTTATAATGCCAAAAGACAAATTTATGAAGGAAGTAAAGTTGGAAATGTTCGACTTTTGTTTTATTTTCATTGATTCCGTTTTGATGGAAGATGATGTTTGGTTAGTACAACAACTAAAAAAAAGGGGAATCCCTTTTTGCTTTGTAAGATCAAAACTTGATATTGACATCACAAATGCAAAAAGAGAAGGGATCACTGAAGCTTGTGTCATCAGGAAGATTAAAACACAGATATCTACATCAATGTCAAAAAACGATATCACTAAAGATTCAAAGTTGTTTCTTGTGTCTAACGTAAAGGAACATTTTCATGTAGGAGAATTAAACAGTCTCTTCCAGTACTTGGTAGATAAATTTGATCAGTGCAAGATTGAAACACTTTTGTTCTTTCTGCCTGTGTTAAGCCCAGATATAATACAATTGAAGTTTGAGCTAATGCAAAAGCGGATATCGACCGTTGCTTGTGTAGCAGGTTTAATAGCCGCCGTCCCTATTCCGATTATTGACATTGCCGTTAATGAAGAAATAATGAAAGCAGAAGTGTCCAGATATAGACAGGTTTTTGGACTCGATACAGATTACGTGAAAAAAGTTCCAAGATTAACCCATAGCTTAAGTTCAAAAGAAAAATTTATTGGTGGGCTTAATTCAAGCTTCCAAAAATTTGCGACATATGGAGCAACAATGCTTTCTCAAGCCGATTTATTTGTTCCAGTGTTAGGGTCAGCAGTAGCTGCAACTTCTACGTTTGCATTTGTTCATTGGTATTTAAGAAAGCATCTAAGCGAAGTTAGAGAAGACGGCTTACGTGTGTACGAATTCTACATTCAAAACAAAGTGTAAAATTGTGTAAACACTGACAAAAACGAAATTTTCAGAATACAAATTGAACAATTTCACAACAGATACCAATAATAATTAGCTTCTAGTCTGAAGTTTTTGCGTTTTAAGTGTACCATTAAAGATACAAATTTACGGACAAATTTGTTTGTCTTACAATTTAAAAATGCAATTGCAAAAGACTGTTTGAATTGAAGCATTGTTTGTTGAGACGCGTTACTACTTTTTCGAAATTAATATTCTCATACTAGTAATTCTCTGCCTACAAACTGAGACTTATTTTTGACATTATAAAACAATATTGAAGCCTCATCAAGGCTTTTTATCAGAGTTTGCACTGCTGGTTTGTTTGAAAAAATGTTTCAACAGAAAGTTTTTCTACAAGTTACAATGAATACACGCCAGTTCGTAATATTAAAAATATCATTGAAACTGTAACGGAAATACTATCTTTCTAAATTTTAATGTAAATATTCATTACGTTAAAGAGATGCAATCTAGTTTTGTAAACGTGTACATACACAGATGTAACTAAAATATTTCATGAACTCAGTGGCATTGTCAATCTGATGTAAACGAGGTACTAACACGTAGTAAAAGTCTCAAAATTAGTTCGCAAACAAATCATTACATAACGATTAGCCATTTAATGTTAGCTACAGTAAAACTGAAATATACCCCCAAAAATGTGTCAAATAATAATTTGCAGTGTTATGTATGTTAATGTCATTCTTAAAATAACAATGTGTACATGTGTGTGTCCTTATTTAAAAGAAGCTTGTTGTTTCCAATTTTACAGTCTGTACTCAAATACAGCCTTAACTGACAAGGAGTGCCAGTTTTCCGATGAAGTTTTATTGTTCGTTTGCTTTTTAAACAAAATAAACTGGACACTTTGATATAGATGACAATTTACTGAAAAGGCGAACAACATTATTGAAACAAAAAATTACTTTAAAGTAACACTGATTACCGAACACGTCAAGTAGAAAGTCACTGTATTGATGTTTATTCTCAGAAAATAACAGTTTTATGGCAATAGTACCAGATTTGATAAAGGTATCTTAAAATTACATTTATACTACACTTATGGCTTTTAAATTGTTTTCTTAAAGAATTAATAAACGAACGACCTTCTATTACCCATGTGGACTATGTGTGTGTGTTGCTATCACTCTCCTTGACAACTTGCCACCATTAAACATTTTTAGCTGAGAATTTTCGTATTCTTTATTTCAGCTAAGCATGACCTGGCGCTATAAATGAACACTTTTTTAATTCTCTTACGATTTTAAGAGAATCAGAATCATTCCTCATGTTATATCATACGGACAGAATTGTCACAAATTGAAGAATTGCAAGATTATTATATAGTTCTATGTATTCATTGGTTGGAATAACGTGGTCAAAGACTCGACGATTTAATTTGTCGCTTCAATCTGTCATTTTTTAGGCAATTTGCAGCATATAGTAAGTCGTTATTAGACTCCCATCCATAAGCGTCTAACGCCAACTGATAATCTTATTTTTAAAGATTTGCCGGGTCTTAACTGAATTTGTATTACCATACACCAACGACTGTTAAATCCATTTGAAGGTTAATAATTTCCAACATCATATTGAGTCGAATTGTCGTTCGTTTCCTTCCTACCTGCTTTAAGAAAAAAATATTTCGAAATTAGACTCAGTTTTTTTGTCTCAGATTTTTCGATAACTTATTTTAAAGGAAGAAAATCTATATAATCCCGATTAATTTTAAATCTTACCAGAAACAAATTTATATCGTTTACATAAAAGTTTTTTGTGCTATACTTGACCAGAGTTATCCGAAACTTTCTTGATTATAATAGCATGTAATGCATGTTATGGTGCAGCAATTATATTTAAGATAGACAATTGAAATTCTATTGTATAGTTCCTAATATAAGTTAATTGCTGAATTATGAAGATATATTAAATATATTAACTTTATAACGTATTACTCAAATCTGCATCATAAACCAACTAAACCCGAAATGATGTCGTCTGGATCCACATGACATCATTATATATTAAGTGTATCCGGGAGCATATAGGACCCGTAATATCTTTGTATTGTCACTTTACAAAAACAACCGCGGTAACCGACAAACCGCCTGTACATTTGTAACTGTTATTGTTATATTGTTTGGCTATTTATTAAACTTGGCAGCAAAAAAACTTAAATTGTATTAGTGTACTTTATAGGGCCTTATAATAAGTGCTTAAGTGAGTAGCTAATAAAAATTTATAATTAGAAATGTAATATAGATCAACCAGTCAATACGTTTAATAAGAGATATGAAAAAAGAAAGCGACCAGTGAAAAAGACAGGATGGGGATACAGATCTGAATGTATACAATACAAAATAGAAATTACAAAAACGAAAAACATATACACACAAAGTGAGTAACTCGAAATTAACACACAAAAAAACTACGATGCAGTTAATGCACACATAAAATTTCTTTTTCTACTGCAATACAATAGAGTAAAACGTTTTGAGACGAACTTATTTTTATACAGGTTGCATATTATTATCAAAACGGGATCTGTAGAATAATTATTAAAAACATAAAATAGCGTGTCCTTGCAGTCTTGAATATACATGTTAGTCGCATGATTGGGTATATGGGTTCTTCTGATAAATATAGGACGTTTCTATACTAATGTAAATAGAATAAATTAGACTTTGGAACATCAATATATTGTACGGATACAATTTCCATATATAAATTGAATGTAAAAAAAGTCCGACGAGAATAATGAAATATTAGAAAAGATAATTAAATTAAAATTTAGTCAAGTTAGTCAAGTTTCTTAATAAAACAAGCGTAAATATAGAAAAGTGTGTAACTCAAACGTTGTATTACAAAAAATCTTGCAATATTTCATTGTTTACAGTTATTTAAAACTTTATTGTGGTCGTCATGGATATATTGAATCATTAGAATCGTATACAATAAATCTACCTGCTGTCAATAATATAATAATAATATTAATACCAATAATGGTGTTAGATAATAATTCAAAGGTGAGAGCAATGTCTAAGTTTCAGGAAAACTGTTACAAATATTTAACTTCATTAATATGTTTGTTTTTTGTTTGATGGTGTTTAACGCCACCTTCAGCAATTTTCCAGCTATATCATGGCGTCCAGTTTTTATTGGGGGAGGAAGCCGGAGTACCCGGAGAAAACCCCCGACCTGCGGTAGGAAAACTGGCAATCCTTGTCAATTAAGATTGGAGTCGAGTACACCCTGCCTGCAGTGAGAATCGAACCCGCAATCTCAGTGTTGACAGACCACGTGATCAATAGTAGACGAACTACCTTGACCACTCGGCCACCGAGGCCCCTAACTTCATTAATAAAATACAGGTATAATTTTGCTCCTTGGTGAAATTTAATTTAGTAACACAATTAAACCAGATAGATATAGTATGTAATAATGTATAAACGATGATTGTAATGCAACATATCTCCATTAATGCGTTAGTGTATCCCGTAAAGGAGAAACTTCTTGGCATCAGATAAAGTAAGAAATAAACATTGCCCTCCAATAAAGGAGGACAGTTAAACGTGAATTTTTATTCTCAGATTTAGAATTCAAAAGAAAAGAAAAGTTGATTTTAGCAGTTTATTCTTTACTATGCAACATTTTTGCTATTTAGCTCATTTGTACCGTTTTTGGTAAGATTTGTCGTGCTATTGATGTTTGATTTTACGTTTAATTTTGAAACATAACCTATTGTCAATATGACATTAATAGTAAACGACATTTGTAACGTTTTTGGAAAGATTTTTCGTGCTATTGATGTTTGATTTTCCGTTTAATATTGAAACATTACCTATTGTTAATATGACATTAACACTAAACGTCATTTGTACTGTTTTTGGTAAGATTTGTCGTGCTATTGATGTTTGATTTTTCGTTTAATATTGAAACATGAACTATGGTCAATATGACATTAACAGTAAACGTCATTTGTACCGTTCCTTTTGGTAAGATTTGTCGTGCTATTGATGTTTGATTTTACGTTTAATATTGAAACATTAACTATTGTCAAGATGACAGTAACAGTAAGCGTGTATATACGTACAAATAGCATCCAAAGGCTTTCAAACGTGTTTTAGTAACCAAGTAATTAAGATAAGCATTCAATTGGAACTCCAGCTTTTGTCCAATTAACAACTGTAAATTGCTAAATGTGGCATTAAGCTCAAACTAACAAATACAAAAAACAATAGATTCTATTTGAAAACTGACATATTATACAAATAGTATACACATCAAGCATATCAAAAGAGACTTAAACACCAAACAAACTGCTTAAAAAGCATTTAGGAGACGAAGCATGATCAGGTGTCTTTGAAATAGAATCGCTTGTCTGAGTGGAGTGACATGTCTATATGGGAACAGTTGTTGCCGTTATCATACATACATCTTGATTTAGTCATTATGTAACTAATACAGTTTTAGTCACGTTCAAGAAAATACATTGAGTCGCTTTTAAAAAAAAATAAATTGTATTTAATTGAAAATGTGTAGTATATGACTTAATAAAAGGATGCAGTTTTATTCCCGTTATAGCTTAGTGATACAAATATTAAATGGACATAAATACAAATGTTGTGTTGTTGTAATGGTCGAATAAACGTTAAGACAAGACTAAGATCACAGATTATTCTTTGTTACTCTGGAAACTATATATGCTTTAAACAATAAAGTAACTGCATCATTTTTGTCTACATCATAAGACTACCACCACACAAGCCCATTGTCATTCTTTCTCAACTTGCAACCACTCTAGTTTTGTGCTTAGCAAAAGTACAATATTTACATCTTCATAATTCACCTCTTTACAGCAAAGCACCACCACATATCAATTACTGCGAAAACCAGCAAAGCAAATAAATTCATAGTTTAATATAAATATAGTGATATACCTGCTGAATATTTGTCACTTTTAACTGTGTAGCTATAGGTTCGAATATTGAAACTTCTATCTCTTAAAGTTCTTGGAAGTTTAGGTTTCTAATTTAAATTTAACTGAGGCTGAAATGATTACTCAGGCACTAACAATTTGCGAAAGTCTTTAGGTCCTAATATATTTTAATATATTTTAATCATATTTGGGAACGATAAACTAAAACAAAGACACATAAAGAGACAGAAAACCCAGAACTGAATGCAATGTTTGTCTTGTAAAATTCAAAAAAAAACAAACAACATCGTCTCCGAGAAGATGTCAGGGTAGACGTGCTTGAATTCTTGGCCACTCCAACCATGGACAGATAAGATGGGCAAAGCTACAGTGTAAATCTACCGAACTGTACTGAAAACGTTTTGTTAAAAAATGATGGATCAATTCATTAACGAGTTTAAGTTAGATATGAGAAGCATTATATAGATATATATCTGTTGCTACTGGATCAGTTTTTCAGACAAAAATTAATGATATAAATAAAATACAAACCATATTTTACTGGCTTTGCATGCTTTTTGGGTAAACAGTATCATGGATTTGGTTGAAAGTACATTTGTGAGCAATATCATATAGAACCTTATCCATCTCGCAGATTTCCCATGCGCTATGTTTTGCTGTTCTAAAGGGTTGAAGTACACACAGGTATTTTTCAGAGTTGTAAAGTAGGAAAATTTATCAAAAAGTTATAAAATAATTTTGTCAATAACCAATTACCTCATTGATGCCACTATAGAAAAGTTACTAGCTATCATCAAACGATATCAAAAATGTTTTACCTCATAATTTTGAGCAATCGACTCGAACAACTGAAAATAATAAGCTAACTATCCTTGCTACAATTTTGCATAATTTGGTTTAATTGTACGGAACAGTTTCAGATAAGCTGTTTTTTATGTTTTTCTGTTAGAATACTATGTAAATATGTATTCCACGGTAGCGGTCATCTTGGATTTTGGATCGGGGCAGAAACTAAAACTTTTGAGTCATTTAAGGTACATTTCCGCAATATTTCAAATCAATCTGCCAAGAATTTTCTTAGAAGACATTTGAAATTCAGCCAATCATAACGCATTAATAGGACTTGCAGCAATGTTGAATATCCATTCGGTTTGAAAAACTAAAGATAGAAAATATCTATCCCGCTTTTTTATGCACAATTTGGTTTAATTTTGTGGGAAAGTTTCGGCGTAGAAGCTGTTTGTGTATTAGTCCTACAGGATTCTAGTTTGAGCTATGGTTCACGGTGGCGGCGTTCTTGGGTTTTGGATTGCCACTAAAAGCTTAAATTTTATAGAGTATTATCTAAGGTACGTTTTTACAATATTCAAATTAATCTGCTAAGCGATTCGTGAGAAGATTTTTCAAATGCAGCCAACTAGAACACATTAAAGGCCCTGGCAGCTATGTTAGAGACTTGATCAGCACCAAAAGCTGATCAGAACCACATATTAAGCATTCCTGCCAAGTTTGGCTCCAATTTGTCCCTCTCTTCGCAATACGTTTGTTGACTTTGTAACTTATATCAGTATCTTTTTTTCGATGGATTCAGTACTATATTAAAATTAGGTTTACACCGATGATGATGAAAATCAATGTGAAAAGTGAAGGGAAGCGTAACAAATGAACCTTAAAAATGTAAAATACTTAAAGTTGTTATAAGTATGTATTGTGTTTTGTTCTCCCCCTGTATGAATTGTACCAATATAGCCTACGTCCTTAAAGACAAATTTTGTGGTGGTCTGTTTCAAAAATAATTGTACAATCAACAGCTGCCACAATTTTGATTACAACGCTGGAAATAATTACTTAATTGCAAAGGGATAGGCTTTGACTTATTAACATTAAAAGACGTTATTGTAAATTGCAACCATATATCTTACATGATGACATGCAAATTAAATTACAGATGAAAACTCTCGTTATCCCCTATAGTCAAATTTTGTAAGCGAAATAATGATAACCTCCTACAATCTGTATCTGAATAATAGATTTAACAAGTATAGTTGTAGCCTTAATGGATGACCTGTATAATTTAGTATTATGGTAATCACTATTATTGCAGACGGAAAAGGTTTCTGAAATTGACAATCACATCCTCCAGGTCCTTTCTTGTGGTGGTTATCTGCTGACACACGTAGAAGCAACAGAGATTGGGATACAATTATGACGGTCAATATACATGTATATAGATAACACAGGCAATCTATGGATTATGTGTAATATTTGTAGATTAACATTGTGTTTCTCAAAAATGATCCGGATTTTAAGACTTTAAAAAAACATCCCTGACAATTTGTCAACTTTCAATTTAAAACAAAATAAATGTAAAGCTCTGGTAATATTTTCTCTACGTTTATTGTCTACATTTCGATGTAAACCGGTGCACATGCTACATAGCACTTGTTAGCATATTTTTCTTTAATAAATGGAGGTTAAAAAATCCTAAGATTTACTTCATTTATGTAGTTGTATTGAATAACGTAAATAATGTATGAAAAACCTGTCCATGTAATAATGTCATTGCACTTTTCCTTATGCAACCAAATTTTAGCTTCTAAATTTTGCGTCTTCTTGATATAAATGTGCTTTATATTTTACTTATTATAATTTTAGGAGTGACAAACTGATTTCCATTTGACTGATCAAAAAAGAAGACATTGTTAACAAAAGATGTAGTTAAAGCATTGCTCCCTAGACGTTAAGCAAATATTCACCAATCAATGACGGTGACACAGATATTAATGACTTTATTATTACTAATATAATAATAATAATACTAATTATTATTATTATTATATAATTATTATTTATAATAATAATAATTATTATTATTATTTATATTTTTTTATTTTTATTATTATTGTTATTGCAATAATGTTTTTGACGTATCAATGGCGAAAATGTAAAAAATACCTTAATTATACATGTTTCTATCCCCTACATACCGTTTTAGGACAGAAAGTATTGTTTTGAAATAGTTTATAATTGCAACTATGTTAACGATAATTTAACAATGCGATAACAACAAAATTCTAAATGCGCGTATGTAATACATAACAAAATTCATAATGTTATATCTTTATGTCAAACAAGAAATAAACCAATCAAACATCTGTTGGAATGTACCATGAAATAATTTAATTGGATATCAATGTGTATTATTTGAAAAAACAACACACATCGGTGGATTCTTAAATTCGTAAATTTAAAAATACCTTAGAGAAAACATTTTTAAGATATTATACTGTTAAGTTATCTGTTTAAAATAATCGATAAAAGTTATGGTGTTCTTAGCTCCAAATTTAATTTTCAAGGATCGCCAGTTGACTCTGTCAAAAAAACTCAGACGGCATAGTAAATCTGAATAATTGCAGAAAGTGGCGTAAAACACGATTCAGTCAATCAAATTACACAAAACAAATTGAGTTATATACAACTAAGATCAACCAAAAGTCAAAAATATCATATAACGCCTTCACATGATTGACATTTACATCATCATAAGTCGTTAAACACTACCATTAAAATATGTATCGCATTATGTTGCATTTGAAAAAGCCTGTTCAGCTGAATAATTCTGTCCTACTAACTTTAAAGCTATTCCAAGTAGGTTGTAACCTTGTACTTTGTCAATTGGAACTGCGATAAAAAAAGTTTTCATCAATCGTCCGTTGTAAAAATATGATAGACTTGTTGCAGAGTTGTATGTCATTAAAATGATAATGACACAGAAAACAGAGAAAATGAGTAAAGGCTACCGGTGGTATTCCACATAGAATAATTGCGTGAAACATCTCAAGCCAATTCTTCTAGTACCATTGTAGACTCGTGAACAAATGTTACAGGGAATATTGTTCTGTGTTTTTAACGCGCACTATTCTAGGTTTTTCGCAAAGTTGTTGGAGTTTTTAACTTTATTTGTAGTTCTGGTCGATATTTCCGAAAGTACGCTTTATCTGGGGTGCACTACATCAGCGTATGATTAAGTAAGTAAAGTGCCTTCTTGTACTGTTTCATGTTGTAAAAGAATGCTGCCAAAATAATCCAGCCAGATACAGCACCATGGTAAAGATTCTGAAGAAGGTAGCTTTGCTTTTTGCGGTATTCGTAGTAATTGTTTTTGTTTTGTAAAGTTGAAATGAAGTATTGACCGTGAGTAAAAAACAAAAATGTCATAACTTTGAATAAATGTGTAATATTTAACGTTACAAAAAAGGCATGACAGCTACTTTCAATTTAGCTCTCAATCAGTTTTAGTGAATTTTATCAATTGTTTATCTTAACACGCAATTTTATTTACTTTTGAGTTTTGCCTGACTAATGTACAAAACACCCTTGGTATTTGATGTTATATTAATATATGTTAAATAATATTTGAAGAATAGATGAACAACCAGAATCATCGCAAATCACAATACATGACAAAAATTAAAAAAACATGCAGAATAATTTCAAAGTTGTAGTCTACTAGCACAAACAGTAAAATTATTTATTATGTGGCGAAGTTAGTGTGTTAAAGGAATTACTCACCTACAATTTCTTGAATAATATTTTTAATTCGAAGACAAAATTATACTATTTTTTTTTCAGTATTCTTATTAATTTTATTTTTGAAGTGCTCTGGTAGAAGATTTTGAATGGGACGTTTTAATTTGAATTCGCATAAAATGTATCATCCTCACAAGTCAGTGTTCATGTGCCAATATTTGTATACGAAACATGTGGACCGTATTCCTGACTTGTCAGTAATGAAGACTTCAGACATACCTGAACATAAGTATCATGACAGGTGTCATTAAAGAAGCAGGATATGCACACTTTTACGAAACCCTTGATATAACTATTTTATTCCGATGTTTTGTGTAAATGTTTGTTTATATTTTGAGTCCTTGTTGCCTGTTTGTGTCTTTGTGCTCGCCATTGCTTTGTAATTCTGGCCTTTAAGTTGCTGAAAAATGAGACTCTTGGTGAGATGTGTTAATATTCAAGCAATGGCCTCCTTTGCTAAACCGAGTTGATAATACTTGCTAAAAGATAAGTATTAATACGACCGGTAACCACATGACAGTGGCCTTACAGTATAGACTTCAACCTTTCTGCTTCCACTTTTCGATAATTAATTTCCTATATTATATTTATTGAGGAACTGATCATTCAAGGGGGTAAACGGGCATAAGTAAAAAGAGACAAAATTACTGAAAATTGTTAAAACTATTCATACTTACTTGAATCAACTTCACTATAAACATTTTCTCACACGTGTTGTTTACGTTTTGGTGTTGTTATCTTTAGCAGACGACAATGACATGAAAAGGCCATGTGCACACGTACAGGAAGAAAACAAAATACGAGACGATATAATACACCACTACTCAGTAGTATGTCCAATAATCCCCGCAGCACAATCACTAAGTACTGAATTAAAACAAATTATGAAAACTATCTGCAATCATATTTGCAAAAGAGTTTTTTCTACAAAAAAAGTGTTGTCTATAGTAAAACGTAATAAAGGTTCAGACGAGTTGTTTTTTCTTGTAACCTTGGTTTATAAGTCTATCCCGAAATTGGTGATGTTTGCAAAAATCAGTATACTCGCTGCAAGCTCTTGCATACCTTATCAACTTAGAAATATAGACACTGGAATATTGCTGCATAAGTGACGGAAATTTATAATTTAAAAAAAACCGTCTCATTTGTCGTAAAGTTTTGTGCTGAGATGACCGTTGGCCTCATTGCCCTGTGTAAGTCTAAAAATGAGGCTGTTTCTGTGGAATTTTATTTAATTTTGGAATTCAAAAGTATTTCAGTTTTCAGACTCTTTGTTGTAATGAATATTCAGGTCAAGGACATATGGTTAGCCGGATTTCATCTTTGTTATGGTCTAGTTTTATTAGTGAGAGCACCGGTTTGAATCGTCTTAGAACAAGAAAAGCTTAATAGGACAAGATTGATAGCGTAATGCCCAGTGAGCACTATTTTGCTATATTCGAGAAAGAACACTTACAAACTATAAATCTTGGAAAAGCAAAGTGGACTATAAATAAACAAGGAAACGGGATGGATCAATGACAGGAAAATGAATGCCACTGGAAATTTTAGAGTAGAAAATGGATATGAGTTAACCTATTGTAGCATCTACACAAATCTTCTCTGAATGACATCTCTTAGTGCATGTTTAACATGCTAAAATCGTGATATTCTCAAACCACGATACGCCCTTTGGTCCGCAACCAATCTTAGGTAATGTGTTTAAATGTAGTCATTTATATAAATGGAATGACTGTCATCTTGTACAGTTCCTGTTATGGGACATGCTTGTATATTAGTATTGCACCAATTGTTTTCAAGAAAATAGCAAAGAAAACCGACCGAACAACATTAGCCAAAAGCCAAAGGACAGTTACGGATATAGACATACACAACACAAAAACAACAAACATTAAACACAGAAAGAGAGTAACCCAAACCCAATAAAAACCACGTGTGCACTAAGGTGCTCCTGACGAGTAAGCAGTGCCTACTTCTAATTAGACACCCGTCCAGCTACTCATTGTCATGTCTGGAGGAAAGTCAAATACAGGAATAGGAAACACTACCTGCGACTCGGCGAAAATGTCAAATCATATTTGAGACACTGATTTCCCATAACGATCAATTCAGTCATGGTGACGACCATAGAACTTCTGGAGAGATAACATCAACCTAGGTACAACAAACCCTTGTTTAGCAGTCAAAGGCAGTTATCGGTCTAGAAAATCGGAATACCGATCGCAGGATCTAGAATAACGTATGTTGTGAAATGTACACACCATAGGCTGGAGCTGCTGGAATGTTGCTGTCGATAAACGGAAAGTTGACGATTGGAAAGTTGAAGTCATCACGTTTGTCGTAGAGTCTAGTTTGTAGTTTTCCTCAGTCTATTTCTAGAAGTAGGTCTAAGTAAGAGGCTGACCTTAGTGTATTGGTGGTGTCTTTAATTTACCTCGCTAGGGTAAATTGAATGTAAATAATCACCAAATTTAGCATTGCTTATGGACAAAACCTCATCTATATAGCGAAATGTTAAATTAAAGGTCTGGGTCAGTGTCCTCATAAGAGTACAAAAAGAGGTCGGAGAGGAGAGGAGCACAATTAGTACCCATTGGAATACCAACAGTCTGTTGAAAAACATGTCGTACAAACATGACGAATATGTTGTCAATCAGAAAATCTAACATGTGACAGATTTGGTCTTCAGTATATATTTAGTATTAGATTTAGAGTCATGGATGACGAAGTAAGTTCTGTCATGACTAATTACCAAGTATTTATATCGTCTCTTTCCGTTTTTCTTGATAAAGCAGCGTTTTATAAGATCTTTAAGCCAGGTTTTAAGCTGCGTATGAGGAATGGCCGTAAAAAGTGTCGAAAAATCAAATTTAATTCTGTTACAATGGGAAAGAGATCCAGACCTCAAGATGTCTATCAGGTCTTTTGAATTTTTTAATATCCACATTTCATTTATTCCACTCCTGGAGTTGAAAGTGTCGCTGTATTTTTGAAGTCCCGTTTTTACTGTTGTTAAAATAGTGGTCAGGAGTTGCGATAGTGTTTCGGTAGACGATCCTGCAATGGAACGCTGTTTGTATGGATTTTTGTGAAGTTTTGGAATCCAATACAATAATGGGAGATCACAATCTTCTACTTTGACTCTGAGATCAAAGGATGCCAATATCGATTTGTGTTTTTCAATAATCTACTAATTTGAAAGCGCAGTGAATGTGTCAGTAGGATTGCCAAGTGAACTGCCATGCCTTACTCATCAATTAAACACTTAATTTAATGTTTTTTGCAGATAAAAATAATGTTGTTAGGGGCCTTATCTGCTGGCACAACAACATATTTGTCATGAATGTCGGACAACGTTTTAGGAGCATCAAGATTTCTGAAGATTGATGATGCTTTAGTACCCATAGATCTTCTTAAAACACTTATTCTTATTTAAATCAATGACCTCAAGGCCTTTACTCATTCGGAAAAGGTATCAACCTTCTGGTCCTCTTGCTTTGCCCATTTTCTGGCATAGTCCTTTATTGAATCCATCAATAAGTTAAGTTTATAATTCCAGTTGATGGATTTAAGTTCACGGTAGGTTTAGGTTGGTCCTTTGGACAACACATTGCCGAGTCTTTCATTTTCAACAATTTTAAGATCTCCAGTTATCACGTGACCGGAAGGACTATATATGAATGAGGAATTGTGGCAAGAGCAGTCGGGTGGGGGGGCTGTTTGGCTTTGAAGTCATTGATTAAAAGATCCTGCAATACACATTTGTAATTGAAAATTTTGGGTGCAATGGGGTAGAATAGGTATAAGGGATAATATGAATTGATTTGTTTTTGATGTATGGTGGAATTTTAGAAGTAACAGACTTGTGATGCAAGATATTACCAAGATTGATAGCATCTATGTCTTTGTTAGCGAAAAGTAATGAAAGAAAGGAACGAGGCTCTTCTTCATATTTGTGTGTGTTAACTGGTTTGAACAATCTGTGTTTTCCAATGTCTAAAATAATAGGTACTAATCTATACAGAGTGGACGAAGGGTCTGTTACAAATCCCTAGAAACATTCTTCGTAAAAAGAATGTAGTGTTTTGAGTGGAACAGAGTACAATTTAGTGCGAATATGATGAAGTCCTAGTGGTTTCTTATTATTGCAAAAGGCAACGTAAAGTGAAGTAATATTAGTTTTCATTTCAATTTTTTATTAATGTCTTTTAACGAAGTATTTACCTAGAATGCATAAATTTGTTTGCATTTCCATCTACAGATTAACAATCACCCAATGAACAATGCAAACACAATTTTCCTAGTTTAAATTATTAAATAAATAAATTTATATACCATTATTGCATCTACACATCATTTTGCCACAATAATTGTAAAACATTTTGTTCAGTAACGGTACACAGAAATCATGTGTGCTAAACGCCAATGTTACTTATTCATTAAATGCAACTGTCTAGAAGAGTTCGTAAGTCTGTAATTTTGTTCAACATTTTTACTACTTTCAATCAAGTTCAAGTTGGGAGAAACGTGGCTGAATGGTTAAGATAGGTGGGCATCTTCTTTTATTCACGTAGTCTGTCAACAATAAAGTAACAAAAGACTTTTATGGTATGTTTGTGAGTGAGTTGGTCATGTAGATATGCCGAAAAAATCATTTAAAATGGTGTTTAATTCTTATAATTGTTTAAAATGGCATATAGAAATAAATTTGCATATATCAATCTCAATTCCATATTTCTTGTATATTTTGGTAGCGGGATGGGCCTAACGTATAAATATTTTGTTGCTTTCTCGCACCTAATTTTAATAAAATGAACACACAAATCTACAAATCTAAGTTTTAGCTTAAATCTATAAGTTTTTTAACGACCCCATGAAAAGTAACAAGTCAATAATTTTATCGCCGTAGATATTGAATGCAGCCATCTTTGTTTACACTAGACACGCTTAAAGTAGGTCAACGTCATGTTTTCAAAAAAAAAATTCAGCCAACTTCATTCATCAAAAAATAAATTCCGTTGAAAAACTCTACAGGACGTAATCTCGACCAATCAAATAGACCTATTTCTAAATATGCAAATCATTATAGGATTAAACGCTTATTTTCGGTTATTCATCGATGTATAAACGAGGTCGACTCACTCAAAACAAATATATGAAAAGTTTGTGAGTGAGTCGACCTCCTTCATACAATGATGAATTACCGAAATGAGCGTTTAATCCTTAGAATTCTTCCAAATTTGTTTTTATAAACACATTCGTTTCCGACAAAAAATTTCATTATAAGTGTGTGACGCGAAGGAATATTCACAACGAAGACGTGGTCGGTTTGAAGGGAATAACTGGCATTGACAACAGATACATTTTACGATTTTCCGAGAGAAGATTATTACTAAAAACAAAAGAAGACTGGACAAAAACAATATTCCGTATACTAATGTTCCTCATTGTACCCTCAAACGCAACGTAAACCTAGCTAGACGTTCTTTCTTAAATACGAACAAGGAAAACAATAGTCGATTGTTTGATGGATTTATCTGTGAAAATTGGTGGAGCTGTGCTGAGACCTGAAGTTGGTGACAAATCCGTGCATCTTGCTCATTTCGTTGATTTGTTGTGACTGAGAAAAAAGAACGTAGTTTTTTCCGTTACTGCTTTTGTGTGCATTTGAAATGATTTATAATTGAAATTACAAGAAACGCTATTTTTAAGTATCGTTTATATATGTCTTCACATTCGCATTTCGTACACATTCGAATTCGGCTATTTCCCGTTATTCAGCAATGTGAACAATGAACCCAAAACGAAGTGTACTGTTAATTTAATTTCTTGTATGTATTTCTCTATAACGCAAATGATTTCATAATTAATAATATACAGCTGCTTCAAATGACAACGGCTCTGTAAATGGACTTTGACTGAGGGAGAGAAAAATAGTTCTTATTTTGATATTTGACTGCGCCTAACTGTAGCATAGACAGTGGATTTATTATTCAATGGAATTTTAATATTGGAGCTGTATTTAAAAAGCAGTTTCATATAGAATTTATAAATAAATTCATTCAGATAATTTATTAAATGTATTGGGTATTTTTTTATCTGATTGTTCAAAGCCTATTTCTGGACTATTTTATGGGTGTAAGGGAGTTTCCATGAGTACCCTTCGGATTTTCTAAATTTGCAAAAATTTTTATCTGACATGGCACCCTTAAAATTTAATGTGATATACGTGAAATTATTCCAGTCGTTTTGAGGGGTCTCTCATTACTCAACGAAACTTGGTGCCTAAGGGAGAGCAAAAAATGTCAATAGTTTCCCCTATACAAAAATAATTAAGAGGCGGTTGTCAAGTTGAAGTGTTGATTTTTTACTTTGTTGTCTAAAAGTTTGTGTCAATGATGTTATTAGTTCAGCCACTGCAGCTATAATGCTGTAACTTTCACTTTATTCTGTCAGATAACAGTAAACAATTAAAAAATACATCTTTCTGTCTAAATTTTACTCAAAAAAATTAAAATTTATGGTTTTAAACAGTAAGTTACATGGCCTTGAATGGTATAAAATTGTCAGATTTTCTTGTAGACAGAAACAACAAAGAATTTAAGAAAAAATTGCTAAATTACTCAATGGAAAACAGAAGCGAAATTAATTTAGTTATTAAACACTATTGCAACTAAATAAATTTAACTTTGAAGAAAACAAACAAAAAAATACCTGTGTGTACTTCAACCCTTTAGAACAGCAAAACATAGCGCATGGGAAATCTGCGAGATGGATAAGGTTCTATATGATATTGCTCACAAATGTACTTTCAACCAAATCCATGATACTGTTTACCCAAAATGCATGCAAAGCCAGTAAAATATGGTTTGTATTTTATGTATATCATTAATTTTTGTCTGAAAAACTGATCCAGTAGCAACAGATAGAGTCGGGTCATAATCTTGCACGCACTTTTCCCCCCAAACAAATTATGATGCATGACCATTTCTACAAGATGTATTTAAATCCAGCATTTTTCCTCAAATGCTTAATTTTACCAAGGGGGAACACTTGTAATCAACATTCATATTTCTACCTTTAGCAATTAACAAAATAGACACTACTTGTCAACCAAGGGAGATAATTGTAGGCACTGAAGAATGTAAACAAACTATAAAATGAAGCTTTTATTGTAAATATATGAAATTCATCCATATTTAATGAACAAAATTAGAAGATAATAATCCGATTCCTATTTTAGAAATACAATCACAGAAATGTCTTCATGAGATTACAAAGATAGCTTAAACATTGTTTGTGGGGGGGGGGGGTTGCACATGTAGATGGAAAAAGCCAGGATATGCGCATATATATATAAAAGTGACATATCAGTAGGTGGAGTGGTTCATTTGGTAACCATGGACCTTGTACACAATAAATGCACTCGGTTACTAATTTTAAAAACATGTTTTTTTGCTTTCACTATTTTTTTCAAATTCTTGTATTGATGTTTACTTGTTTACAATTATGGTTACAACATCATAGCATTATGACGTCACAGTTTGTATGATTTCATACAAGGTACTTCAAAACTCCTGGCTTTGTAAATCTCTTTTTTAAGAAACTTCTTTTGAAATATTGCTATTAACCTATTAATAATCAGTTGAATTTTAGTAAATACAAATGTTCACCCATTTCTGAACCATAATTATTTGATTTATATATTGAGTACTGTTTAAGAATGGTTGATTGTGAAATTAATACAACAATTATAAAGTAAATGTAAAAATTTGTTCTAAAAGATAAGTAATGTGCCCATTTTTCTTCTTAAAAATGTAAAATTTTTATAACTTTCGAATCCAGTATTGATATTATTTAAAGATATAGCCTTCCTATGGTTTATTATGACATATATATAGGTTGCGAAAGCGAAAACTTATCATTCAGCTATAGATATAATGACACATGAAAATTGTTGAATTTTTTTAAATCAAGTGTTGAGTTGAACAATTGAAAGCGTTAAAGTTTGTTCATAAAACAGGTTGAAACGGCTTTATTTTATTTCGGAATGAGATGAAACATGGTGGATTTGCTCCTGATGGGGAACAAAAATAAATTACAGTAAAAGTGTGAAAATTGAAAATGTTGTTTTCAATTTGACAAGGGCTCTGTAAATGAACTTTGACTTTGGGAGAGGAAAATAGTTCTTATTTTGATATTTGACTGCGCCTAACTGTAGCATAGACAATGGATTTATTATTCAATGGAATTTTAATATTGGAGCTGTATTTAAAAAGCAGTTTCACATAGAATTTATAAATAAATTTATTCAGATAATTTATTAAATGTATTGGGTATTTTTTTTGTTCAAAGCCTTTTTCTGGACTATTTTATGGGTGTAAGGGAGTTTCCATGAGTACCCTTCGGATTTTCTAAATTTGCAAAAAATTTTATCTGACATGGCACCCCGAAAATTTAATGTGATATACGTGAAATTATTCCAGTCGTTTTGAGGGGTCTCTCATTACTCAACGAAACTTGGTGCCTAAGGGAGAGCAAAAAATGTCAATAGTTTCCCCTATACAAAAATAATTAAGAGGCCGTTGTCAACTAAATAACTTTCCGTTTAAGCGATATATCGCTCAAGATATTTGTATCGCCAAAATTTTAGTGTACTGGCAGAATTTATTGTCTGGGGTGTACACGACACATGGCCACCATATTTGTTTACGTTTAGCAAAAAAAAATTAGTTCCCCAAAAGTCGTTCATCAAAGTATGAACGGATCTGGGAAGTACTGGTTTAAGGCCTTTTGACCAATCAAAAATGAATATTAACATAAACGAATGTAAGATAAGAATTTTATAAGAAATATTCTCTGATATACACAGATAAATGACTCATGAAAATGTAGAACTAGATTATGTAAAATGTTACAGGTCAGACAGATACATATCAACTCTTGTATCAATGTTTTATGGGTGAAGTTTAATTATTTAATATATGTTTAAGGAACCCTATATATACATAGCAATAAAACTCGATTTGAATATAACAGTCTTAATTTTGACCTAAATAAAGATTCCATTGAAAATTATCCTTTTTTCGGATTTGATCTTTTTTTCTTCTTTTTTTTTGGATCATTGTTTGTTTAAGTTTACTATATTTTCAGAAATTTATAGCTATATCATGTGGTTAGTACCTGGTGAAGTCTGCCAGACTTTTAGTTATCTCCAAACCATTTTTTCTCTCAGTCATATATCATCAATATATTCCATTGGTTAATCGATCGAATATTTGACTCTGTGGTAGCTTAATCTTGATCATACTTCAGTTAGAAACACGTAAAAAACGATGTTATTATAGTTTTGATTGATACTGGAAGACCTTCAGATTGTTTTGTTAGGAATCGTATTTATTATATATACTACATTTATTTTATTTTTGTGCTTTAAAAGCTGATAGGAAAATGTAGCTTTCCTTCTTTAATACTTTGAATACTACAATCTGTAATTTTATGCATCAAATAAGATAAACAAAATGCATTTGTAATTTTTACTTGTTTGAATGGGTTTTACGACACTTCCCATAATATTTAGCAATATTACACAATATAAGCACAGTCTTCTGCACATGTTTTTTTAAAATGCAACGTTTCTGCAAAGTTTTAGAGTTGCAAGTTATTGGAGGAGTTGATTACAAAAAATAGATACCCTATTTTTCCTGCCTGACTGACTTATAATAATCGGTTTTGCACTTCGCGCAACTCTGACAAAAATATATCACCGCGCACCTAAGAGACTAACATTACACTGTTTATCTATTGTATAAAACAAATTCATTGTTAAATTTGTTATTCCAGGAACAATATTAACGCTGATCTCTTGATATTTATAAACAGTATATCACAAAAAAACTAGTCAATAGAATAAAACATTGTTAAAAGTGGCGTAAAATAACATTCAGTCAGTAATTAAACAAAGCAAGAGGAAATAAATTCTACACAATAAACAAAGAACAACTAGTCAAACGATATCGGATAACGCCTTCACATATTTGAAATTTATCATAAATAATCATGTCGCTGCATGACCTTTAAACTACGCACTGTGTGGCATTTAAGAATACATGCGCAGCTAAACCATTCTGTCCGACTAACGCTAGTTTTAATCCCGTCCGTTGCCCTTTCTTACTTTGATTTGCGATTAAATATGTTCATCAATCGTTCGCTGTAAATCTTTAACAGAGTAGTAACATCGTTGTCAGTCATTAAAATGATGATGATACAGAGAGCAAAGAAAATGAGCAAAGACAGCTGGCGGTATATTGCACAAATTATCTTCTGAAACATAGAGTGCAATTTGTTCTGGTACTCCTATAGAATTGCGGACAAATCTTACAGGTAGCATGACTCTGTGTTTTCACAAAGTTGTGGTTGTGTTCAAGTTTATTCGTAGTTAAAATAGACAATTGCAATAGTACGCCTTATCTGGTGTGCACTTTATCAGCGCATGACTTAGTAAATAAAGCACTTTGCAGTGCTTTTTCTTGTTGTAAAAGAATGCCGCCAACATAAGCCAACCGAATCCAGCATCATAGTTTACACCCTGAAGAAGGTAGCTTTGTTCTTTTTGGTGTTGATAGTAAGTGGTTTTGTTTGTATGTGAAGGACTATCGGTATTAAAATGCATCAAATCTTTTGTACAGTAAAAAGGCATGCACCAGAGATACATTTTCTTGATAACGGGAGACTCGATTATATTTAATTGCATGATGCATCTTCTGTAGCGTTGTAGATTATCTAAATCAGTGTATAGATAATCCTCTCCTACAGTTCTTGAAGTGAGCAAATATTGAAGCTGTGTTTTCAATTTCTGTATAGCTCGGTCATACATTTAAATTGATTTTGAAATTTTGGAATTGTTTCGAAAAAAGAATACAGCGCCATCCAAAACTGAATAATGATTTTAAATATTCCAGTAACAAATGCCGAGATTTCCTTCTATTTTATTCGCAAATATGTTAATTGTTGGGATGAAATAAGCAGAACACATCGAGTATTCTACATAAAACAACAACCTTCTAAAACATCTCATGAAACATCGTATTAAATTATTTTGTTTCCATTCATTCACTGCTGTTTCCTCTGAGACCCAGAAAATGATTGTTTTGATAAAATATGAGCAAAGTAGATCTCTACAGTTGCTAATACGATTGATACAGTCCTTAGTATTATCTTCTTTAGAGCATAACACAGTAATTGTGTATGACAAAATGAGCATTTTTGAAACAAACATGACATCAAAATCACTACCTTTCATCTCCAGTCCCTCTCCAAAATTTCCACTTATTAAATAGACCAAATTTTCATTTGAATATAAATTATCTCTGACATCATTTATCATTCGTTTTATTCTCATCGTCACATCTGTACCCAAAATATGTTGACACAAGAACTGATACAATGAAAAAGATTGATGACGTGATGAAATATTGACTATAAGCACAAAAATAAAAATGATATACCTTTGAATAAACGAATGCCTTAGAGAGTTAATTTTAATATTTAATGTGACAAAAAATGTGGCTGCTTGCGTCCAGCGTGTTTTAATTCCCTTGTGAATATTTTTCAAAGGATGTACTTGTCCATCGTAACACGGATAAAATAATTCTTTATTTGTTTTTTAGCAATGATTACACTGATTTTAGCCAAATATGTACTTTTCTGCCTTACTAGTATTCGAAACCTTTTTGATATTGGATGTTGTGTTATTAAATCTTATGTTCAATGATATATACAGATGGGATAAAACAATCGCAAACCCTTCAAATTACCGCAAATAACAAACCATAACATAAAGAACAATTGGAAGGTGTAATCTTCCAGAATGTGCAGTGAGATAAATAAGATGTAGAGGGGATGAACCAGTTAAAAGAATAAAATTTTCCAATTATTTGATAGAAGAAATTATTCTAAAATAATATTGAAAAAGATATGTTTTATACTTTAACCATTAGTAACACGATATTTGTCACTAGAGAAGCAGGATATGCTTCCTCAGTTAAAACACTGAAATCCCCTCTTCACTTATTTGTTTTTATATGTTATGAGCAATTATTGTTTGTTTTGTTTGCGATGTATATGTTTCTTGATTACTATAAATATGATTGTGCCGAATGAAAAACATTAAAATACATTCTATTAGTATAATGGAAGTCAACTGGAAGTCATTCTGGGTCTTTTTTGGTTTGCGTTTCAGATGTTTCATAAACGCGTTTGGTCACACTGGCGTATGATGTGGCAGAAGATGATGGATGACTCGCCGAATTGTACAGACGACGAGCCGCAGAATAACTAATGTTTTTTCGGTTTTTAATTTTTAGATGTCCCTTTCTTTTTAAAATATTGACAGTCTTTTGAGGAGGACATGTTGGCTTCACCACAGTAAGCACATTTGGGAGTGTTGGTGCAGGTAAAGCCCACAGCCCTGACTCTGCACATCTAAACATACGAGTGTTCCTTTACATTGTCTTTTTTCGTGTTCGAATTTCTGACATTTAAGGCAACGCACAAAGTTGGGAATGTATGCGCTGACTTAAATATTTTGGAGACCTATTGTGATTGATTTGGGGAAAGTTAGAGTGTTGAAATGCAGAAGGAAGGTGTTCAGTTTAACCTAAACACCTTGTCTTTTTGCAATAAATCTTTTAACTTTTGTAATAACCTGAGGTTGCAATTCTGTGCATATTTCCCCGTCAGTAAGTTAATCGAGATCATCGTCGCGATAATGAATAATTCCATGACTGGAGTTTAATGTTCTGTGGGGGAAAGCCGAAATTTCTAAATATACAATTCTGGTAAGTTTTAGAAAGTTCAAGGATTGGTGTTTTTTGTTACATTTAATGAGAAGACTACTAGATTTCATCTTGGAGACGTTCTTGTCATCTTCTGAACAACAGTTTATCAATAGTTATCAATTTTTCAATAACGAATGGAGCGACTAGATATTGATTTACTATGATCTTTGCTGATTAATACAATAAATCTTGACCAGAAGTCTTCATCAATCATCTGTTCAAGCGCAAAGTATTTTTTGGACCTGTTGTACTTAATGTTTTTAGAAGCCATGATGAGAAGGATTTGGTTTACCACCCTTGTCACCCACCTGCTACGGAGTGCCAACAGGGGCAATACCTAGACTCCAGCAGAAAGCATCAGGTGTTCCAAGAATGGTATACTCAAACAGACGCAAGCGTCGTCCAAAAGTTAACTGGCGAAAAACCGTTCGAAAGACTGTCTACTTGATTGGCCCATGAGCCACCGCCTTCTTAACAGCCTGTTACTGAACAACTTTGGTAGTAAGATTCACAAGATATAAACAAGGGATAAGAAGAATGACGACAAGCTTGTTAAGGGCTCGACGTGACCAGGCGATTGCCCGAACTGGGTCCATCCGGCCTCCCGTCTAGTTGAAGTTGAAGTGGAACCCGTGATGGTGGGTGGAGGAATGGATCCTGGTGGTTGAGAGATCACACTCTGCTGCATTTATTAGTGCGGGTCAGCGGGTTTGATTTTCAATACACTACTTTGGCCCCGACTTCAACTAGACGGGAGGCCGGATGGACCCGGTTCGGCTGGTTACGCCAAGCCCTTAACAAGCCTGTCTTCATTCTTCTTATCACTTGATCAGATCTTGTGTATCATTCTATTAAAGTTGTTCCATTACAGGCTGTTAAGAAGGCGGTGGCTCATGGGTCAATCAAGTAGATAGAGTTTCAAACGGTTGTTTCGACAGTTAACTCTGGCACGAAGCTTGCGTTCGCAGAGAAATTCATCTATTTGAGTATACCACCCTTGGAACACCTGGTGTTTGATGCTGGTAATCCGCAGACCAAGCATCGCCCCTGTTGGCACTCCATGGCGGGTGGGTGACAAGGGTGGTGAACCGCATTCTTTTATCATGGCTTCAAAAACATTTACTCAAACAGGTTCCAAAAAAAGAAAAAAAATAACATTTCGCTTGAAGAAAAAGTTGCTGAAGATCACTTTTCAAAATTAATAGTCCTGACTAGTAAAGATTCCAACAAACCTCTTTCAAAACTTTTCCCATTTGTCACCGAAAAAACCATTAAAGGCTGTGCAGGAGATGTTAAAAACGTCACAAAATTGAAATCTGGTTCACTACGAATTGAAGTTTCGAAAAAACAACAGTCTTTAAATTTATTCCAACTTAATATGTTAATTGTTGGGATGAAATAAGCAGAACACATCGAGTATTCTACATAAAACAACAACCTTCTAAAACATCTCATGAAACATCGTATTAAATTATTTTGTTTCCATTCATTCACTGCTGTTTCCTCTGAGACCCAGAAAATGATTGTTTTGATAAAATATGAGCAAAGTAGATCTCTACAGTTGCTAATACGATTGATACAGTCCTTAGTATTATCTTCTTTAGAGCATAACACAGTAATTGTGTATGACAAAATGAGCATTTTTGAAACAAACATGACATCAAAATCACTACCTTTCATCTCCAGTCCCTCTCCAAAATTTCCACTTATTATATAGACCAAATTTTCATTTGAATATAAATTATCTCTGACATCATTTATCATTCGTTTTATTCTCATCGTCACATCTGTACCCAAAATATGTTGACACAAGAACTGATACAATGAAAAAGATTGATGACGTGATGAAATATTGACTATAAGCACAAAAATAAAAATGATATACCTTTGAATAAACGAATGCCTTAGAGAGTTAATTTTAATATTTAATGTGACAAAAAATGTGGCTGCTTGCGTCCAGCGTGTTTTAATTCCCTTGTGAATATTTTTCAAAGGATGTACTTGTCCATCGTAACACGGATAAAATAATTCTTTATTTGTTTTTTAGCAATGATTACACTGATTTTAGCCAAATTTGTACTTTTCTGCCTTACTAGTATTCGAAACCTTTTTGATATTGGATGTTGTGTTATTAAATCTTATGTTCAATGATATATACAGATGGGATAAAACAATCGCAAACCCTTCAAATTACCGCAAATAACAAACCATAACATAAAGAACAATTGGAAGGTGTAATCTTCCAGAATGTGCAGTGAGATAAATAAGATGTAGAGGGGATGAACCAGTTAAAAGAATAAAATTTTCCAATTATTTGATAGAAGAAATTATTCTAAAATAATATTGAAAAAGATATGTTTTATACTTTAACCATTAGTAACACGATATTTGTCACTAGAGAAGCAGGATATGCTTCCTCAGTTAAAACACTGAAATCCCCTCTTCACTTATTTGTTTTTATATGTTATGAGCAATTATTGTTTGTTTTGTTTGCGATGTATCTGTTTCTTGATTACTATAAATATGATTGTGCCGAATGAAAAACATTAAAATACATTCTATTAGTATAATGGAAGTCAACTGGAAGTCATTCTGGGTCTTTTTTGGTTTGCGTTTCAGATGTTTCATAAACGCGTTTGGTCACACTGGCGTATGATGTGGCAGAAGATGATGGATGACTCGCCGAATTGTACAGACGACGAGCCGCAGAATAACTAATGTTTTTTCGGTTTTTAATTTTTAGATGTCCCTTTCTTTTTAAAATATTGACAGTCTTTTGAGGAGGACATGTTGGCTTCACCACAGTAAGCACATTTGGGAGTGTTGGTGCAGGTAAAGCCCACAGCCCTGACTCTGCACATCTAAACATACGAGTGTTCCTTTACATTGTCTTTTTTCGTGTTCGAATTTCTGACATTTAAGGCAACGCACAAAGTTGGGAATGTATGCGCTGACTTAAATATTTTGGAGACCTATTGTGATTGATTTGGGGAAAGTTAGAGTGTTGAAATGCAGAAGGAAGGTGTTCAGTTTAACCTAAACACCTTGTCTTTTTGCAATAAATCTTTTAACTTTTGTAATAACCTGAGGTTGCAATTCTGTGCATATTTCCCCGTCAGTAAGTTAATCGAGATCATCGTCGCGATAATGAATAATTCCATGACTGGAGTTTAATGTTCTGTGGGGGAAAGCCGAAATTTCTAAATATACAATTCTGGTAAGTTTTAGAAAGTTCAAGGATTGGTGTTTTTTGTTACATTTAATGAGAAGACTACTAGATTTCATCTTGGAGACGTTCTTGTCATCTTCTGAACAACAGTTTATCAATAGTTATCAATTTTTCAATAACGAATGGAGCGACTAGATATTGATTTACTATGATCTTTGCTGATTAATACAATAAATCTTGACCAGAAGTCTTCATCAATCATCTGTTCAAGCGCAAAGTATTTTTTGGACCTGTTGTACTTAATGTTTTTAGAAGCCATGATGAGAAGGATTTGGTTTACCACCCTTGTCACCCACCTGCTACGGAGTGCCAACAGGGGCAATACCTAGACTCCAGCAGAAAGCATCAGGTGTTCCAAGAATGGTATACTCAAACAGACGCAAGCGTCGTCCAAAAGTTAACTGGCGAAAAACCGTTCGAAAGACTGTCTACTTGATTGGCCCATGAGCCACCGCCTTCTTAACAGCCTGTTACTGAACAACTTTGGTAGTAAGATTCACAAGATATAAACAAGGGATAAGAAGAATGACGACAAGCTTGTTAAGGGCTCGACGTGACCAGGCGATTGCCCGAACTGGGTCCATCCGGCCTCCCGTCTAGTTGAAGTTGAAGTGGAACCCGTGATGGTGGGTGGAGGAATGGATCCTGGTGGTTGAGAGATCACACTCTGCTGCATTTATTAGTGCGGGTCAGCGGGTTTGATTTTCAATACACTACTTTGGCCCCGACTTCAACTAGACGGGAGGCCGGATGGACCCGGTTCGGCTGGTTACGCCAAGCCCTTAACAAGCCTGTCTTCATTCTTCTTATCACTTGATCAGATCTTGTGTATCATTCTATTAAAGTTGTTCCATTACAGGCTGTTAAGAAGGCGGTGGCTCATGGGTCAATCAAGTAGATAGAGTTTCAAACGGTTGTTTCGACAGTTAACTCTGGCACGAAGCTTGCGTTCGCAGAGAAATTCATCTATTTGAGTATACCACCCTTGGAACACCTGGTGTTTGATGCTGGTAATCCGCAGACCAAGCATCGCCCCTGTTGGCACTCCATGGCGGGTGGGTGACAAGGGTGGTGAACCGCATTCTTTTATCATGGCTTCAAAAACATTTACTCAAACAGGTTCCAAAAAAAGAAAAAAAATAACATTTCGCTTGAAGAAAAAGTTGCTGAAGATCACTTTTCAAAATTAATAGTCCTGACTAGTAAAGATTCCAACAAACCTCTTTCAAAACTTTTCCCATTTGTCACCGAAAAAACCATTAAAGGCTGTGCAGGAGATGTTAAAAACGTCACAAAATTGAAATCTGGTTCACTACGAATTGAAGTTTCGAAAAAACAACAGTCTTTAAATTTATTCCAACTTAATAAAATTCTCGAATTAGAAATATCTTCCATCCCTCACAGAACATTAAATTCTTGTCAAGGGATCATCCATTACAGAGACGATGATCTCTCTGAACTAACTGACGACGAAATATGTGAAGAACTAAACCTCAGGGCGTAACAAAGGTTAAACGATTCGTTGCCAAGGTAAAACTGAATACCTTTCTACTAAACTTCAAGACACCACCTGTCTCTCAGACAATCAAAATTGGATTATACAGTGTTAAAGTCAGCGCATATATTCCAAATCATGTGCGCTGCTTTAAATGTCAGAAATTCGGTCATGGCAAGGGACAATGTTGAGGCTCCTTGGTATGCTTTAAATGTGCAGAGGTAGGGCATGAGGGCTTTACCTGCACAAATAATCCAAAGTGTGCCAATTGTTGTGAAGCCCACATGTCCTCCTCAAAAGACGGTCATCATTTTAAAAAGGAAAAGGACATACAAAAATTGAAAACGAAAAAGAACATCACCTACCCTGAGGCTCGTCGTCTGGTTAGTTCAGTGAACAATCCATCGTCTTCTGCATTGTCATATGTCAGTGTGACAAAACGCGTTTATGCTACATCTGAAACGCAAACCATGATCACCTGGCCTATAGGACAAAAAGACCCTTCAAGACTACCTGTTGAAACCACTGACAAAATCATTTTATCATCTATAAGATCTTTATCTTCTCAAACTTCTGCGCCTTCGGCATCTACTACGTCTTCAACACCATCTCAATCCTCAACAAATTCTTCAAGCAACCAAACAAAAAATTCAAAAAAGTCCAACTCCAATGTAAATTCTTCTAACTCAAATAAAAACTCAAATCAAAAAGGAGATCGTACTCCAAAACTGCTGCGGGATCCCATTAAGGTCCACAACAGGTTTGGAAGTCTAGATCATCTAGACACTACTATCTGGGGCGATCCCATGGATACACTACCCCCAGATACTGAATCTAAAAGTAGAAACCGGCGGAATAGCCCCAGAAAACTGTCAACTATTCCCCTATTTGCAGACCATAATGGGTACAATAATACAATGGACTTGTCGAGGTCTTAAGATTAATTTTCTTGAAATTACATTATTAGTTCAAGCCTTTCTTCCTGTTGCCTTTTGCCTCCAAGAATCCCACATAAAACGAAGTGATAACATATCTTTAAAAACTACTCTATATACAGCACATATGTAGACGAGAACGATAGGCCTGCTGGCGGCTCTACCATTCTGGTAAAAGATAAAGTTTTACATAGTCCTGTATATCTTAACACTGATCTTCAGGCGGTTGCTGTAAGGATATCTTTAGATAAAACGATTACTTTATGCTCTGTGTATATCCCTCAGAATTCTTCATTAAATTTCAATCAGTTGAAACATCTTACTGATCAGCTTCCAGCCCCTTATATATTACTTCAACGGACACAACCCTTTATGGGGCAGTAACACAATAAACGATAAAGGAAAAATTGTTGAAAGCTTAATGAATCAGGAAGATCTGTGCATTTTTAATTTTTTGAAGCTATTTCTGATTCAATTTTAAAATTCAATGAAACGCTTATTTCAATTGCTGATGAAACAATTCCTAAGACCTCGACAAATCCAAAACATCCTAGTAAACTATGGTTCGATGACAGCTGTGAGGACGCTATTAAAGACCGGAAAAAGGCCGAACGACGCTTTAATAAACACCCAACTCAAAATAATCTTAACCAATTCCGAATTTTTCGAGCGAAAGCTAGCAGGGTAACGAAACAAAGACGACCCACCTCTTGGCGTAACTTTGTTTCTAAATTAAATAACCATACCCCCATGAATAAAATTTTTAATATGATTCGTAAAATTCAAGGTAAAACAGTAAAGCAAATGTCCATCATTTAAAGGATGGACAAGACTTGTTAACATCAGTCAGACATATCAAATAAACTGCCCAAAACATTTGCAACACACTCCTCTGCTGGAAATTATCATCCCACTTTTCAGCGGATCAAAATTCAAAAAGAAAAATCAAAACTTAATTTCCAGTCAAAAAATTTAGAAGATTATAATAAACCTTTTTCTTTGGAAGAGCTAAAAACTTGAAATCTCACGATACAGCATGTGGTCCAGATGACATCCATTATCAACTTCTCAAACATCTGCCACAATCTTCTCTCCATTGTCTTCTGAATATTCTTAACAGCATTTGGGAAACGGGTGACTTACCATCTATTTGGAAAATGGCCACTGTTGTGTCTATTCCAAAACCAGGCAAAGATCACTCGGAAGCGTCCAACTATCGGTCTATAACCCTCACAAGCTGTCTTTGTAAAACCATGGAAAGGATGATCAACGATCGCCTTGTCTGGTTTTTAGAATCATACAACCTAATCTCGAATATCCAGTGTGGATTCAGACAAGGTCGTAGTACTATTGATCATCTGGTGCGTTTCGAAACATATATTCGGAACGCATTTGCCAATAGCGAACATGTTGTGTCCATCTTTTTCGATTTAGAAAAAGCATATGACACAACATGGAAATATGGTATTTTAAAAGATCTTTTTGATATGGGGTTAAATGGTAGACTTCCTACCTTTATCTCAAACTTTTTATCTGACAGAGAATTTAAAGTTAGGGTCAATTCAACGTTATCTGACCCTTTTGTACAGGAAATGGGTGTTCCCCAGGGCAGCATCCTTTCTGTCACTTTATTTATATCAAAATAAATAGCCTTCCTCAAGTTTTAAAAGATAATATTGATGGTTCTCTATATATTGACGACTTCCTCATATGGTACCGAGGAAAAAACTCGAAAAATACTGCAGTTATGTTTAAATAGAATAGAGAAATGGGCAATGGAGAATGGTTTGAAATTCTCCACTGCAAAAACCGTGGGGATGCATTTTTGTACTAAGAGAAAGATGCATCCTGATCCCGAATTAAACTTGTAAAGGAAACTATTTTTCTTGGTCTCATATTTGCTCCATGGCTAAACTTTCTACCCCATATCAAAATGTTAAAAAAATAAATGCATTAAAGCATTATATATTTTAAAAGTCGTATCCAGCACCGACTGTTTTACGATGTGCGATGTTTTACTTAATCTATATATCTAAATTGGATTATGGTTGCTTTATTTATGGTTCTGCTCGCAAGTCATATGTCGCAATACTTGATACTATACACCATCAAGGATTGCGATTATGCCTTGGAGCTTTCAGAACCACACCTGTTGAGAGTTTATATGTAGAAGCAGGCGAGCCTTCTTTGTATCAAAGAAGAAGAAAGCTCGCTTTGCTATATGCAACCAAATTAAAGGCATATCCTCGCAACCCCACCCACGACTGTGTTTTCAAACCTCTATATCAAAACATTTTCGAAAAACATGCAAACAAAATTCAACCTTTTGGCCTCCGAATTAAATCTCATTTGGAAAATTCAGGTATAAATTTAGATGAAATTGCTGCAATCGAAATTCCACATAATCCCCCGTGGTTAAACCCCAAATCGATATTTATTTAAGATCTAAGAAAACATAAAAAGTCCGAAACAAACCCTTTAATAATACAACAACATTATGCAGAAATTAAATCTTTTTACCCTGACTATTGCACTATTTATACGCCTCGGCCGCTGTCTACGAAGAGCGTGTTGAAACTCGCCGCCTTCCGTCTGCCTCATCTGTATTTACAGCAGAGGCGCAAGCTATTTTTCTTGCGTTGAAAATAGTAGCTTCGTCAGACGAATGCAAATTTATTGTCTGCTCCGATTCCCTGCCTTGTCTACTGGCTATTGAAAATTTCAAAATTAAAAATTCTTATATTTTAAAAATTATTAAAATTTACAAATCTCTTGTTGCTTTGGAGAAAGAGGTTATCTTCTTCTCGATTCCCAGTCATGTCGGAATCCGTGGAAAAATAGTCTTGGTTTTGGTTTGCGTTTCAGATGTTTCATAAACGCGTTTGGTCACACTGGCGTATGATGTGGCAGAAGATGATTGATGACTCGCCGAATTGTACAGACGACGAGCCGCAGAATAACTAATGTTTTTTCGGTTTTTAATTTTTAGATGTCCCTTTCTTTTTAAAATATTGACAGTCTTTTGAGGAGGACATGTTGGCTTCACCACAGTAAGCACATTTGGGAGTGTTGGTGCAGGTAAAGCCCACAGCCCTGACTCTGCACATCTAAACATACGAGTGTTCCTTTACATTGTCTTTTTCGTGTTCGAATTTCTGACATTTAAGGCAACGCACAAAGTTGGGAATGTATGCGCTGACTTAAATATTTTGGAGACCTATTGTGATTGATTTGGGGAAAGTTAGAGTGTTGAAATGCAGAAGGAAGGTGTTCAGTTTAACCTAAACACCTTGTCTTTTTGCAATAAATCTTTTAACTTTTGTAATAACCTGAGGTTGCAATTCTGTGCATATTTCCCCGTCAGTAAGTTAATCGAGATCATCGTCGCGATAATGAATAATTCCATGACTGGAGTTTAATGTTCTGTGGGGGATAGCCGAAATTTATAAATATACAATTCTGGTAAGTTTTAGAAAGTTCAAGGATTGGTGTTTTTTTGTTACATTTAATGAGAAGACTACTAGATTTCATCTTGGAGACGTTCTTGTCATCTTCTGAACAACAGTTTATCAATATTTATCAATTTTTCAATAACGAATGGAGCGACTAGATATTGATTTACTATGATCTTGCTGATTAATACAATAAATCTTGACCAGAAGTCTTCATCAATCATCTGTTCAAGCGCAAAGTATTTTTTGGACCTGTTGTACTTAATGTTTTTAGAAGCCATGATGAGAAGGATTTGGTTTACCACCCTTGTCACCCACCTGCTACGGAGTGCCAACAGGGGCAATACCTAGACTCCAGCAGAAAGCATCAGGTGTTCCAAGAATGGTATACTCAAACAGACGCAAGCGTCGTCCAAAAGTTAACTGGCGAAAAACCGTTCGAAAGACTGTCTACTTGATTGGCCCATGAGCCACCGCCTTCTTAACAGCCTGTTACTGAACAACTTGGGTAGTAAGATTCACAAGATATAAACAAGGGATAAGAAGAATGACGACAAGCTTGTTAAGGGCTCGACGTGACCAGGCGATTGCCCGAACTGGGTCCATCCGGCCTCCCGTCTAGTTGAAGTTGAAGTGGAACCCGTGATGGTGGGTGGAGGAATGGATCCTGGTGGTTGAGAGATCACACTCTGCTGCATTTATTAGTGCGGGTCAGCGGGTTTGATTTTCAATACACTACTTTGGCCCCGACTTCAACTAGACGGGAGGCCGGATGGACCCGGTTCGGCTGGTTACGCCAAGCCCTTAACAAGCCTGTCTTCATTCTTCTTATCACTTGATCAGATCTTGTGTATCATTCTATTAAAGTTGTTCCATTACAGGCTGTTAAGAAGGCGGTGGCTCATGGGTCAATCAAGTAGATAGAGTTTCAAACGGTTGTTTCGACAGTTAACTCTGGCACGAAGCTTGCGTTCGCAGAGAAATTCATCTATTTGAGTATACCACCCTTGGAACACCTGGTGTTTGATGCTGGTAATCCGCAGACCAAGCATCGCCCCTGTTGGCACTCCATGGCGGGTGGGTGACAAGGGTGGTGAACCGCATTCTTTTATCATGGCTTCAAAAACATTTACTCAAACAGGTTCCAAAAAAAGAAAAAAAATAACATTTCGCTTGAAGAAAAAGTTGCTGAAGATCACTTTTCAAAATTAATAGTCCTGACTAGTAAAGATTCCAACAAACCTCTTTCAAAACTTTTCCCATTTGTCACCGAAAAAACCATTAAAGGCTGTGCAGGAGATGTTAAAAACGTCACAAAATTGAAATCTGGTTCACTACGAATTGAAGTTTCGAAAAAACAACAGTCTTTAAATTTATTCCAACTTAATAAAATTCTCGAATTAGAAATATCTTCCATCCCTCACAGAACATTAAATTCTTGTCAAGGGATCATCCATTACAGAGACGATGATCTCTCTGAACTAACTGACGACGAAATATGTGAAGAACTAAACCTCAGGGCGTAACAAAGGTTAAACGATTCGTTGCCAAGGTAAAACTGAATACCTTTCTACTAAACTTCAAGACACCATCTGTCTCTCAGACAATCAAAATTGGATTATACAGTGTTAAAGTCAGCGCATATATTCCAAATCATGTGTGTTGCTTTAAATGTCAGAAATTCGGTCATGGCAAGGGACAATGTTGAGGCTCCTTGGTATGCTTTAAATGTGCAGAGGTAGGGCATGAGGGCTTTACCTGCACAAATAATCCAAAGTGTGCCAATTGTTGTGAAGCCCACATGTCCTCCTCAAAAGACGGTCATCATTTTAAAAAGGAAAAGGACATACAAAAATTGAAAACGAAAAAGAACATCACCTACCCTGAGGCTCGTCGTCTGGTTAGTTCAGTGAACAATCCATCGTCTTCTGCATTGTCATATGTCAGTGTGACAAAACGCGTTTATGCTACATCTGAAACGCAAACCATGATCACCTGGCCTATAGGACAAAAAGACCCTTCAAGACCACCTGTTGAAACCACTGACAAAATCATTTTATCATCTATAAGATCTTTATCTTCTCAAACTTCTGCGCCTTCGGCATCTACTACGTCTTCAACACCATCTCAATCCTCAACAAATTTTTCAAGCAACCAAACAAAAAATTCAAAAAAGTCCAACTCCAATGTAAATTCTTCTAACTCAAATAAAAACTCAAAAAGGAGATCGTACTCCAAAACTGCTGCGGGATCCCATTAAGGTCCACAACAGGTTTGGAAGTCTAGATCATCTAGACACTACTATCTGGGGCGATCCCATGGATACACTACCCCCAGATACTGAATCTAAAAGTAGAAACCGGCGGAATAGCCCCAGAAAACTGTCAACTATTCCCCTATTTGCAGACCATAATGGGTACAATAATACAATGGACTTGTCGAGGTCTTAAGATTAATTTTCTTGAAATTACATTATTAGTTCAAGCCTTTCTTCCTGTTGCCTTTTGCCTCCAAGAATCCCACATAAAACGAAGTGATAACATATCTTTAAAAACTACTCTATATACAGCACATATGTAGACGAGAACGATAGGCCTGCTGGCGGCTCTACCATTCTGGTAAAAGATAAAGTTTTACATAGTCCTGTATATCTTAACACTGATCTTCAGGCGGTTGCTGTAAGGATATCTTTAGATAAAACGATTACTTTATGCTCTGTGTATATCCCTCAGAATTCTTCATTAAATTTCAATCAGTTGAAACATCTTACTGATCAGCTTCCAGCCCCTTATATATTACTTCAACGGACACAACCCTTTATGGGGCAGTAACACAATAAACGATAAAGGAAAAATTGTTGAAAGCTTAATGAATCAGGAAGATCTGTGCATTTTTAATTTTTTGAAGCTATTTCTGATTCAATTTTAAAATTCAATGAAACGCTTATTTCAATTGCTGATGAAACAATTCCTAAGACCTCGACAAATCCAAAACATCCTAGTAAACTATGGTTCGATGACAGCTGTGAGGACGCTATTAAAGACCGGAAAAAGGCCGAACGACGCTTTAATAAACACCCAACTCAAAATAATCTTAACCAATTCCGAATTATTCGAGCGAAAGCTAGCAGGGTAACGAAACAAAGACGACCCACCTCTTGGCGTAACTTTGTTTCTAAATTAAATAACCATACCCCCATGAATAAAATTTTTAATATGATTCGTAAAATTCAAGGTAAAACAGTAAAGCAAATGTCCATCATTTAAAGGATGGACAAGACTTGTTAACATCAGTCAGACATATCAAATAAACTGCCCAAAACATTTGCAACACACTCCTCTGCTGGAAATTATCATCCCACTTTTCAGCGGATCAAAATTCAAAAAGAAAAATCAAAACTTAATTTCCAGTCAAAAAATTTAGAAGATTATAATAAACCTTTTTCTTTGGAAGAGCTAAAAACTTGAAATCCCACGATACAGCATGTGGTCCAGATGACATCCATTATCAACTTCTCAAACATCTGCCACAATCTTCTCTCCATTGTCTTCTGAATATTCTTAACAGCATTTGGGAAACGGGTGACTTACCATCTATTTGGAAAATGGCCACTGTTGTGTCTATTCCAAAACCAGGCAAAGATCACTCGGAAGCGTCCAACTATCGGTCTATAACCCTCACAAGCTGTCTTTGTAAAACCATGGAAAGGATGATCAACGATCGCCTTGTCTGGTTTTTAGAATCATACAACCTAATCTCGAATATCCAGTGTGGATTCAGACAAGGTCGTAGTACTATTGATCATCTGGTGCGTTTCGAAACATATATTCGGAACGCATTTGCCAATAACGAACATGTTGTGTCCATCTTTTTCGATTTAGAAAAAGCATATGACACAACATGGAAATATGGTATTTTAAAAGATCTTTTTGATATGGGGTTAAATGGTAGACTTCCTACCTTTATCTCAAACTTTTTATCTGACAGAGAATTTAAAGTTAGGGTCAATTCAACGTTATCTGACCCTTTTGTACAGGAAATGGGTGTTCCCCAGGGCAGCATCCTTTCTGTCACTTTATTTATATCAAAATAAATAGCCTTCCTCAAGTTTTAAAAGATAATATTGATGGTTCTCTATATATTGACGACTTCCTCATATGGTACCGAGGAAAAAACTCGAAAAATACTGCAGTTATGTTTAAATAGAATAGAGAAATGGGCAATGGAGAATGGTTTGAAATTCTCCACTGCAAAAACCGTGGGGATGCATTTTTGTACTTAGAGAAAGATGCATCCTGATCCCGAATTAAACTTGTAAAGGAAACTATTTTTCTTGGTCTCATATTTGCTCCATGGCTAAACTTTCTACCCCATATCAAAATGTTAAAAAAATAAATGCATTAAAGCATTATATATTTTAAAAGTCGTATCCAGCACCGACTGTTTTACGATGTGCGATGTTTTACTTAATCTATATATCTAAATTGGATTATGGTTGCTTTATTTATGGTTCTGCTCGCAAGTCATATGTCGCAATACTTGATACTATACACCATCAAGGATTGCGATTATGCCTTGGAGCTTTCAGAACCACACCTGTTGAGAGTTTATATGTAGAAGCAGGCGAGCCTTCTTTGTATCAAAGAAGAAGAAAGCTCGCTTTGCTATATGCAACCAAATTAAAGGCATATCCTCGCAACCCCACCCACGACTGTGTTTTCAAACCTCTATATCAAAACATTTTCGAAAAACATGCAAACAAAATTCAACCTTTTGGCCTCCGAATTAAATCTCATTTGGAAAATTCAGGTATAAATTTAGATGAAATTGCTGCAATCGAAATTCCACATAATCCCCCGTGGTTAAACCCCAAATCGATATTTATTTAAGATCTAAGAAAACATAAAAAGTCCGAAACAAACCCTTTAATAATACAACAACATTATGCAGAAATTAAGTCTTTTTACCCTGACTATTGCACTATTTATACGCCTCGGCCGCTGTCTACGGAGAGCGTGTTGAAACTCGCCGCCTTCCGTCTGCCTCATCTGTATTTACAGCAGAGGCGCAAGCTATTTTTCTTGCGTTGAAAATAGTAGCTTCGTCAGACGAATGCAAATTTATTGTCTGCTCCGATTCCCTGCCTTGTCTACTGGCTATTGAAAATTTCAAAATTAAAAATTCTTATATTTTAAAAATTATTAAAATTTACAAATCTCTTGTTGCTTTGGAGAAAGAGGTTATCTTCTTCTCGATTCCCAGTCATGTCGGAATCCGTGGAAAAACAGTCTTGGATCAGGAGGATAAAAATGCCCTAAAGGATGCTATCATTAACAGTAATATTCCTTTTACCGATTTTAAAGCATTGATTTTTAAATATATTTCTAATTTGTGGCAGAGTGGTTGGGATCTCTAAGTTCATAATAATTTCATGAGATCTAGCCACTACTGCACACAAATAAGTTTTAAAGATTTAGAGGTCGCAGAGACCAAGTTGTTTTACACGCTGTCGTCTTGGTCATACCAGAACGAAACATAGTTATATTTTAAATAATGAGCCTCGACCCGAATGTGTGCCATGCAACAGTCCATACACCATTAAGCATGTCTTGATGGACTGTGTGGATGTGGCCTACATTCGGGAGCGTTTCTATTCTGTAGATACGTATTTTAATTTATTTAAAACTGTCGCAGGCGACACAATTTTATAGTTCTTAAAGGAAATTAATTTATTAAACAAAATTTAATTTCACTATTAATTGTGATGATTCACACTTTCTATTGTTTTAACAACCTTTGTATCTGTGTATATTATCATATCATTGCATCAGATCACGTTTTAATATGAAAGGAGGCATGACGTTCTACTTATTTAAAAATTATAATTTTCACGTCCTGAATATATCATAAAAATATTGCTAGCTGGACATTTAACATCAATCAATCAATCAAATCGATTATAGGACGAATAAGAAGGCCCGATGAACGGTGGATTCTCGAGGTTGCTTGATTTTTAGACTTTGTAAGGCTTTGATTTAAGGACTGTCATTTAATCTCGTGATGTTGTTATTAAATTTATTCCTTCAAAATTAGATATCATTGTGTTGATTAAACAATAAGAAAAACCTTCCTTCTATATCATTTATGGACAAACGTAAATGCGACTTGTATTGTAGTGAGTTGTTTAGTGAAGTAAATCAGTATCAAAGCATAATGAAAGAAGACAAAATCTTATGAAAGTATGAAATGACCAAGTCTTATCTAAACAACTCACAAACATAATAAACAACACAAACTTGAAACATACAACAAATAATTGAAAAGGGTCGATATCATGTGTTCCGGAAGGGTGAAATATCTTGCTACAATGATACACGTTGTAGAACTTACAGATATCTGACTCCGTGTTTTCTTAGGCTGTAAATGTATTGGTTGTATAACCGACAATAGATGTTTTCTAACTGACCAATAAGATATTGCAATTTAAGAACACCTTTATCACACAATGATCGTCAAATATCATTAATCATTAGTTTTCATCTTACCATTTTTATTTGGCACATTTCGATATAGAACATGTATTCTGAGTTAAATAACATTATCCCCGTATGAGTATTGTACCTTGAATTTGATTGGTCAGTTACACCGTCTCTGAAAAATCCACATACCGAGCGATTCATATACCCGGCTGTTGCTAATAGATAGTTGAACACAAGTACTTGAAATGCGTTGATATTAGAAATGATAATTAGTTTGTGTTATATACAGGATGATGTAAAATTGGACGAAATGTCTAAATGTGTGTTACTTTCTGCAGAAAAAGAAACGAAAGATAAGCATTTTGACAAACAACGACATCATCCAATTATGACGTCTCTGCAAGACATCCGGCGGCAAAATTACATTTTGCAACATCTGTTTGAAAACAGCAAAAAAAATTTGTTTCGAAACTTGTAGGGTTCTACAGAAAGGTCGTACCCTTCACTGTGTACAAAATCGATAGTTTTATCAAATTCCAATTAAACTTTACTTGAAAATGAAAAAAACTTACTTTAACGTCGCTGCTGTTTTGTCTCACTACATGACCACGAAATTATTTCAGACAAAAACTGGGAATAAAGTCGTTATACACGTTCATATCCTTAGATATGGAGATTGTAACACCTGCAGCACCCTTGTACACATTTGGCTTCACCTCAGTGCGTAATTTGCTACATTTTAGGTGTTCAAAACTCTCCATATCTACGGATATGAACGTTTATAACTAAAAATATCTGACAATAATTTCAAAAATTGAAATCCGAAATAAGCGTTAATGTAAGATAGAAAACATTGACGGGACACCTAATCGTAGATGTCCGAAACTAGGCTAACTATGTACATGTATTCATGCTTTTGCTTTGTTTTTATATGGACTTTTTTCCTTTTGCAGATTAGTTTCTTTATATGTATTATTAGCTGCATCAACATATCATTCAAAGTCTGTGTTGAGACCACGTATTTCTGTATCTATGGATCTATTGGAGAGGAGTGAGGTTAAATTGAATTCAAATAATGACAAAGAACACGTTATTTTTTAATAAAGGGACATACATACACAACCATTACACATACTCGCTAAACAAATGTTTTGAGAAAGCCGATTTGAGCTTGTTTTAGCTTTAGTTAGTGTTTATTTTGTATCAAACATTATAGTGTCACTTAAGTCATGGGTTAATGCAGTCGAGAAAGAGGTGGGCGTGCCCCACCTCCCAAATAATTACTAAAGTAAAGCATAGTTAACGGACGCTAACACAATTATTAAATTTGTGTATTTCGTCCTTTTTGCCTGTGGTGAAATAACCTGAGGTTAAATTGAATTCAAATAATGACAAAGAACACGTTATTTTTTTAATAAAGGGACATACATACACAACCATTACACATACTCGCTAAACAAATGGTGTTACGGAAATGTTACACATCCTGTTTCACCAACAGTACACGTCGAGTTACATATAATCAAAATGGATGTAGGGTTAGAAGCGAAAGAAGAATACAATCTGTTATTGACGAGTATTTATCACCATTTGAGTAACAGATGCCCGAAAAAATCAACCTGTTTATCGTGGTATATATCAATGTTTTGAGAAAGCCGATTTGAGCTTGTTTTAGCTTTAGTTAGTGTTTATTTTGAATCAAACATTATAGTCTCACTTAAGTCATGGGTTAATACAGTCGAGAAAGAGGTGGGCGTGGCCCACCTCCCAAATAATTACTAAAGTATAGCATAGTTAACGGACGCTAACACAATTATTAAATTTGTGTATTTCGTCCTTTTTGCCTGTGGTGAAATAACCTGAGGATAGACTCACTTTTAATATATATTTATACATTACAACGTAAAACGGCCAAATTAACTTGTAATGGATTAGATTGAACAACTCTTCTCTTAACTCATCTTCCCGCAGACCCCTTGTCTAAATTTTTCGACCACTCTAACATGAAATAATTGATCCGCCCCTAAAAATGTAGAGTTAATTTGAATTCGTCTTTGCTGTAGTATTTGCTTAAAAGTGATACATTTAAAAAAGTGAAACATACTTTGTATTTAGTCCTTTATTTGTGTCAAGGGCGCAATTAAAGCCTTTACGGTTGCCTTTATAATGACTACTAATATTTTGTCATTATCTATGAAAATTATTATATGATTAAACCGCGAAGCGGTTTATGTTGCAGCGTAAATCGATCCAAAGTAGTTTATATCCAATAAATAACCAACAATTGAAAACAAAACTTATATTTTAAATTCTATAGTTAAAATGAAGCACCCGGAACAATATTTTACTAATAATCAAATAATATTTGTAATTCACAATTTTAGTGTCGTCACTTGTTGTTTGTGGAAGAATTCATGTATAGTCAACGTCATCAAAACATCTTATTATGACGTCACAATCAGTCACGTGCTGAAAAACCAAGTTAGGTTATACGAAATAACCAACTTTGCTCATGTATTGAGTATTTAAGCGAAATTAAAATATTGCACTTTAACAGAAATAAACTTGAAATAACTTTATTTGTATGTTAGATCTGGAACATACGAAGTCTAATTCTCTGTGATATCAATGACACCAAAATTCTACGAACCACTTAAACAAAGAAAGGTTTAAAATTCAAAGGCTATACTGTTTTAATTTACCCCACTGATATCTTTTCTACCTTTTAATATAATAATTTATGTCTTGAAATACAAATTGAACTATTGAACACCAAATGATGTTAGTTGCTTTATTTACCGAATATAAAAATATTAAATTTAATAGGTAAATTAAATTAAGAATTAAATCAATGAACCACATTAAACTGGATTCAAAAGTTTTCGTTTAATTTCTAAAGACCACGATATTTTTAATCCATATGCCGTTATTGGCGCTAGATAATATGTTAGGTGTATACGACGATAATAATTGGACCTTTATATGTCTTTACGGACAACTCAATTTGTCAGAAATCCATGACAAAATCTCAGACATAGGCCCATAGAGAATATATAACACTTCAGAAATAAACAACACTGTCATTTTTTTGTAGTTTCACAATTTTTCTTTTAATATTGCATCATATTGAAGACTTTTAAACTGCTTAATATGAAATCACTACCGATATAATTTTTTGTTTTTTCCCTTTGACTTCTATATCAAATAATGAGTTGCGTATATATTGTGTAACACATTATACTTGAAAACATGCTAAAATTAGTTGAATTGTTGTGATTTATGTCGGATTCGAAACTGAAGTGGAAAATAGTGCTGAGGCATTATCATTTGCAGTATATTTTAGTGAATTTCATTGATCTCGCAAACAACGTATATCATTATTCAATATTTTTCTATATTCTATAAGTAAAAATTATCGTAAAATTTATACAGAATGATGCACTAATATTTCAACCGTTACATTAAAATACAATACGTTTATAGTATGTTTTTTATATGTAATTAAAAATTTCATTACATTCCGCTTTGTCTTAAAGATTATACATGATTAATAAAGAATATTGCACATTGTTAATAAACTTCATGACAAAAGGATTTAAATCTTTTGTCAAATAAATGGTTAGCTGCAATAAGCGTTAAAATACGATATATTTAAAGAAGGGACAAGATGGCAGAAGGGACTTGAAATATTTGCAAAAGGAATTAAAAAATCAGTTTAGGTGGAATGCCGGGATTATTTAAAATACAAAAGTATTAAAAGTAGTGTGGATGCAATAATAATGAAATACTAGTATATGTTTTTTGACAATGTGCAATTTTTTTTAAATCTTGGACGGAAATGCGATCTAGAAAACCCTTCCCTAATCTATAACTTTGACTTCACATTTCGCAATTATTCTAATTCTGCTCATTGAATAATACAGTTTACTTGCCACTTGATTGTTCTTTGTGCTTTCATTCTGATTTAAGGTATCCGGACCACAATTGACCACGTGATCATATTTGGTGTCCCGGATGTCCATTGTATTTCAATTGAGCAGACCTCGGTAATCTTCGGCAAACATCGGAAATACTATTTGAGTAACTAAATTTTTTGCTCAAAAATGTTCACATTGACTCAAAGGAGCACTATATATATAATTTGCATCATTAATTAGCAATATATTTATTTAATAAAGCCACATTTCTTGGTCGATAAATAAAATTAAACGGTAATTTCAATTATGAGTCGGATACCTTAAATGGACAACTTGTTCCCTTCTTGAATATAGTTTGAATAATGGTCCCTTGACACTTCAGTCTTATTAAGAGTTTGTCTTGTTCTGCAGGGATTGAAAGCGCTGCACTCAGTCATGAAGCTACAACATGATAAATACTTGTGTAACCAAGTTTACACTAGAAATTTTTAAACCTGGCACATTCATGTTTATATTGTAAATCAGAAATAAATTATATTACATTGTACTCTTGTTATCTCTTGATAGTTTATTCTTCAAGTGGGAAGGTACTTCCACTATGAACAAGTAATATTATCTGGTAAATTATCACTGTCAAGCTTAAGGAAGCATTATATTTGGCAATCACTATCAATATGGCATTTGACATTCTATAAATATTTTTGTTGTAGGTATGATTTGAACTGTGAACACGAAAGTTTTTAAACGTACGGCTACAGCCTATAAAACGATTTATTAACATGGCGGGTAAGACAAATTTCTAATAGCAAACATTTTTCAACTAAAGAACTTTAAAATGTTAGGAATGAATAAGAGAACGTGTGCGTTAGTTTTCCTCTTCCTGCAAGTACCTAACAAAACTTCAATATAAAAACGGGTAGTGTTCGAGTATCTGATTATATGTAGCACATCTAACAACCATTGTCTAATAATAGCAAAACAGAACCCATTTGACCGAAACTCGATTTGAACGTTTATATGTTATGCACCTGTCACATTGGTGTTTATATTGTAGTGAAAAATACTTTTAAATGATTATCACTGTTATATTAGCATATATATGTTTCATCCTTTGCTTCGCCCATGTTGAATTATTGAAAGTAGTAAGATATGGCGAATAAAAGTTGTACTATGACGTGTGTGTAAGAAATAATTATCAATAATTTTCTCTTGTATTTTATAAATATGTTTTGCTAGATATGATATATCACCTAATAAGACAGTTGGAAACATAAAGCCACACTTGATGCAACAATTTATTTGGGGTTTTAAATATTGTTTGCGTTTAAGCGAACTTATGAGTCTTGGGTAGACGAAACGCGCGTCTGGTGTGGTAAATTTTACTAACCTTGGGATCTTTTATGACATTCTGTTAAATGAACCATGCGTAACAAAGGGGGGATATCAGTGGTTCTGCTTAAATGAACCGTTAGGAGCAAAGTGGTGATATCAGTGGTTCCGCTTAAATTAACCGCACGGAACAAAGTGGTGGCAATACAAATATCAAATATTATAAAATATAAAATTTATAAATGTAATCTCCAATGTCACTGTCAAAAAAGATAAGTCACATTAATTATTACAATCAACGCACAAATGCATCATTTTATTCAAAAGTTATTTTTATTTTGTGCCTACAGCTAATACTTCATTACGTCATCAATCTTTATTTCTGTATCACTTAATGTTGGACAGAGGAAGCCGTTAGAATAAAACGAATGATGACTAATGTAAGAGATAATTTATTTTCTCATGAACATTTGACCTGGATAACAAGTGGCAGATGTGGAGAGGAACTGGAGATGAAAGATAGTAATATAAATTTAATGTTTGTTTCAAAAAAAGTTCGAACAGGAAAACACAGAAAACGTTGAATTTAATCCTGCTATAGTAAACTTGATTATGAAAGTGAATTATACGAAACCAGGATTTACACTTTTACGTTTTGATCCTGATGGAGATGATGATGAATATTGTATGGGAAAATCCTCGGGTAGCAAGTCATTACATCTGTCAAGAAAACTATTAAAAGCACGTTTGATGAAAGATATAGATAATACATTTGAAAGTAAATTTCACGGGTCATGTTTTTCAGACCAGGACGAAAAATAGTCATAGCAATGTTTTGTCATAATCAAAAAGGGATAAAAACCCATACAAACCCACAGAGAACTGGATAAAGAGAGGAAATATATCGTGGCCTAGCAGTGATGTTAGATCTGACATAATCGACCATAGTGTTCTTTTTTGTTCCCATCAGCTGTAAGGGATCTGACAATTTAAGAGCTGAATGGCGAATTTCTTTTTCCGTAAGTGAGAAGCTGTTGGTATACTCGTTTTGTCATCCACAATTACTATGTTATGCTTTGATGAAACTATTACATAAGGATTGTATAAACAGTATAAGCAATTGTTACAGTAAAGATTTACTTGATCATATTTTATCAAAACAATTATATTTTAGGTGTCAAAGGAAACAACAGTGGATGAATGGAAACCAGGCAATTTAATACGATGTTTCATGAGATGTTTTGGAAGGCTAGTGTACTCTGTGGAATATTCAATGTGTGCTTATTATTTTATTTCAACAATAAACATGTTTGAGAATAAAACAGAAATGTAGATCTAGGCAACTGTTACAGGAACATTTAAAATCGCTGTGTTTTTTTCAGAACAATACCAAAATTTAAAAATCAATTCAAATGTATTATGGAGGTATGCAGAATACAACAAAACACAACTTTAATATTTGTTAACTTCAAAAACTGTAGAAGCGCAGTTTTTAACTCCTTACCCAGATAATCCAGATAATCTACAATATTACAGACAATGCGTCATGCAATTGAACATAACCAAGTCTTCTGTTATCAAGTCAATTTATCTTCGGATCCCGTCATTTTTCTATACCCAAGATCTGATGCAGTCAAATACAGCTAGTCCTTTACATACAAACAAAAACAGCTACTATCAATACCGAAAAAAAACTAAGCTACCCTCTTCACGGTGTAAACCGTGATGCTGGATCTGGTTGTCTTATGTTAGCGGCATTGTTTTACAACTTGAAACAATACAGCAAAGCACTTTATTTACTCAATCATACTTTGACAAAGTGTACCCCAGAGATGGTGTATTATGGAATATGTCAATCGGAACTACCAATAAACTTGAAAACACCCACAACTTTGAACAAACGTGGAATATTGAGAGCTTTAAAACACAGAGTCATGCTACCTGTAGCATTTGTGCACAATTCTACAATGGAACCAGAAGAAATTGTTTCACAATATTATGGATACACAATACCACCAGTTGTCTTCATTCATTTTCTTTGTTTTCTGTCATAATCATCTAAATGACAGAAAACTGTGCTCAAACTTTTTAAAAGATTTACAGCGAATGACTGATGAAAACATATTTATCGCACATCAGAATGACAAAGTACAAGGAAACAACCTTTTCGAAATAGCTCTACAGAGTGATTTAGCTACCAAAGCATTGACAAAATGCCCAAGTGCATATTTTAAAGGTTGAGCAGCTATCTATGATAATTTATGATAAAACTATATATTATAGTGTTACAATAGTTACTATTTGTTTCTGCATTCTAAATTGAATTATGTTTTCGAGAGTGGCATTACAACGGGGGATTATTAATAATTAAAAATCGGGACCATAAAAAATCGTGGCGATATTCGAGGTTGGTGGTTTAACGGGGGAAAGGGCTTTATATCGAGGGTTACCTGCAATCTCTTCACATGGTTATAAGGCGTGATACATTAGAATGTGTGTAACGAACATAGCAATCCAGGACATCAAGAAAACCGAATGAATAACAAGAGCAAGTCAAGGGACAATCACAAAATTAGTTCGGATTTTAGCAAACATATGCAATTCAAAACAAGAACTAAAACAGTTAGCTACCCTAACCTAGTAAAAAGCATTAGTGCACCCAAGTGCATTAAGAGTAAGCAGTGCCTGCCTTGTCTGCCATCCGGGACGCGATGTGCAGATGTGTGAACCCTGACAGTATTGCCTAGTTTTTATAAATTAATTATTTGTTTTTTTACTATGGGTTACTGTAATACATTTTGTACATGTAAATTATTCTATGAAACACGAGCGATTTCATTTTAAGATTAAAAGGCATATCTTTCGTACGATTGTCAATATAAATATTCCACAATATCGCAGTATATTTATAATTAAGACATTGAGAAATTGATTCATTAATGAGATTAACTTCTCGAAACACACTTGACCAAATGTAGTGTGAATAAACACACATACTATTATATAATGCTTTAAATCACAAAATACATGTGGAATGTACTTTGATTGGATAAATTAACATAATTTTGAGAATTCCGTTTTGCGACCTTTTTATACACAGATATATCAACAAACTATAAAACTAATATTTTAATATTTAAGCAATAATTTAACATTTCTAGAGATCTGACATATGTCGCTGCGGAAATCAAACTACCAAGTCTAACTTCTGTTTGTAAGGAATCACGCAAATGCACTCTACAATGCTCTGGTAATTCGTCACATACCAAGGGGAGGATCTAGCAGTTGAAACATTGACAATATGCGTGTATTTTGTTTTATTTCTTTTTCACTGTAGAAGGTGCCGTTATTATTCCTGTATTGAAAATGTTCATACGCGGACGTATGTGTCTCCTGTTAGAAACCTTTTCTTAATATATCTTTTATATTCACAATTGGTCTTTTCTGATTTGCGTCTTTGCCTCCAATATATTGAAAAGTTTACGTTACTTGTAAAGGATTGGTTGAATGAAAGAATTATAGACTGATCATTTGATTGATTAACTCACATCAAGTATTTCAGCTATATTTAGGACCGAATCTAAAAACAATCAATCATTATGGGAATAATAAGGTGGCCTTATAACTACCAAAATTTAGAATGCCACTGCAAAAGTATTGTCAGTTGGGTACGATTTTGAACTTTTGTAGTGGCAACACGATTATACTATTATTGACATTACGTAGCGTGTATGTGTAAAGTTGCTTGAAACTTGTCTATATTTAAAAAACTGACACAACCGATATGATAAAATCATCGCTATCTGTGTTTATGGTGAACTTAAATCCAGTATTAAATGACGGTGAAAAGAGAAACAAATCTTAAGCATTAAAGAAGTAATTTTCTGTTATAGATATATGTACTAGAATTGGATCACTTCACATTTATGATAAACTTAAAATGTAAATTGTTTTATATTAAATTCCAGAGTGTTTAAACTTCTTCCAACTAAAATACAAAATAAGCAACTATTGTTATAATTTTTCTTTCAGTTTCCATAAGATAACTCAATAGTTATCTGTTCACTACACTACTATTCCTTCTGAAGAATGTTGCCTAAATGTAGATGATTTATAGAGGCTGTGCCTGGAATCCATTTCTGATTTACTTTTGAACTAAATATATTTAAAACAAAACAAAAGAAATAATTAACATTAAATTACTTATATGCATGGTTAGATTAACTGTTTTTAACTAGTTTGTTTTTTAATTCAATAGTATTATACTTAAAGATGATATACAAACGCTTAATAGCTTGAGTATTACCTGATGCAACCGTTGTCAATCAGTTAGCCACTACATTAGTTATGTCTGAGCATACTGCTGACGAACAGTCTTTGTGAATTATCAAAATTGAAAATGTTTTGACCGATTGATGATTTAGTGAGGTACAGTCCTGAAATAACATGCTCGTTAAGTTGTATAGTAGAGATTCTGATTGTTTTAAGTTAACTTAGATTAGAGAATTTGACTGGTTTGGGCAGAGACTTTGACAACTTTTGTACCTCATATATTTTGGTCCATTTGCCAATTTCTGTTCACTGGACATTTTTTTCTTTTGACAACTTCTGTTCAATGGACTTCTTTTTGACAATGTCTGTCCAATGGAATCTAGGGTCAAGGGGTTGATTTTATATGTGAAATTTGGTTTTTAATTCCATAGTTAGTTATCAGGCTTGATTTTATATGTGTAAAATGGTTTTTAATTATGTCACTTAAGTCTAAAGATTGATTGCATATGTGAGATACAATTTTTTATTGCATTGCTATGGTCTCATGAATTATTTTATGAGTTAAATATTGTGTTTAATTGTATTGCCAGGTCTCGGAATTTATTTTATATGTTAATTATGGTTTCTAATTTCAATTTCAAATTAGTATTGCATTGCTAAAGTCTCAGTGTTGATTTTATATGTTAAATATGGTTTTAAATGCATCGCAAAGGTTTCTGGAAAGATGTTTTTGTATTTTATATGGTCAAACTTTAAACTTCTATGCTGTCATCTGTGATTTTATTTAAGTAAGAGGTTTTAAATTGAGATTTTATTAATGATTTGTATTTAATTATTGAACATAAGATAAAAATCATATCATGGGATGAAGGTAGCCAAGATTTGAAATATAAATAATATTATTTGGTTAAACGAAAAGTGAAAAGTACGTATTATTATTCAATTTCGTAATATAAAATTATTAGAGGCTATTATTTATACTGTTATACAACTACACGAAAAAATCAGATTACTTAATAATAATAATAATAATAATAACAATAATGTAGCTAAAACTACAGTAAATTTTTATTCACAACGGCTTGCTTTACACACACCGAAACGCGGACGTTATTTAAAATAGAATGCCATACATTTCGGCAATTAAGTTTTCTAGTGAACATTTATGATAGATTTTGACAATTTGTAACGAAATGATTGATAGCAAAGATTTTGAATTTTTGTCTAAAAGGACATTTTTTGTCACGTGACAATTGAAAAGCATAGATTTGACCGTTTTCGTCCATTAGACCAAAGCAGAGATTTTGACAGTTTTTTCCACTTGACAGTAGCAAAGAATTTGACAATATTTAACACAGATTTGGACAAAATTCTTTTCTGCCATGGTTTAAATGTGTTTTGTTAAGAACCTCTTTTAGGTCTGAATATAGACAGCGCTTACTCCACATTTGTTACGCTTATTTAGAATTTGAATTTACTAAACGAACGGTGAATGAATAAATTTGTAAATGTTGCAACAACAGTTATTAAGTCAGTTTTCGTCATTCATTGCGGTTTTACGGAAATATTATATTAATAGTATAAATCCTCTCACATCAATGTTAAGGGAAAGTCTTACTTCACGCTACAACCCTGCATTTCTAATTCGATATACCAAAGACTGTAAGTATCATACCTTTTATTTATTCGACCCATTTTTTGTATTTTGTATGTGATGCGGAATTTTGAGTTTATGATTGGATGACACGTTTGCAGCAATGTGCTTGGATTGGGTAACATGTATACATAGTATGTTCGAATTATTTCAATGTATCTTTTAGTGTACACCAACACAAAACGCTGGTAAAAAACAGGCTTGTATGTATATCTTATTCTACTCTGAATACTTTTAATTAATCTATGTAATTAATCTTTTATTTAAAAAAATTCTTTAATCTAATCTTAATCTCAATAAAAATGCCCTCACACTAATATGACAATTTAATAATTATTTTTGATCAATTAGTCTATTAATGTTCGATCTTAACAATCATTAAAAATATTTTCCGTAAACCGTTAATAATATGAACGATTTCCTTGTTTTATGGGTTTTATTCATTCAGTGTTTAGCTCCTATTAACTGTTTCACATCAAACACGTGTATATACACACCAAATACTTTTTAACAGGAAAACAAGGTAAAAATTCATTTTGAGGGTAAGTACAGTAAATCAAATATGCGAACTTTAATAATCAGAAGCTTAACTGATTATACTGGTCAACAACGAGTTCTGCACCCATTCTAATTAATATATTTAAGGATATTTGGTTATTGCTCAGTTCAGTTGAAGCATGATTCTCTTCAACTATCGTGCATTGTGATAAAAAGAAAAACTATTTTACTTACACCGTAAAGCAAGATAAAATGTCATCAAAGATACCAAGGTTAATAAAACTTACTACGCCAGACACGCGTTTCGTCTAATCAAGACTCATCAGTGGCACTCGAACCCAAACAATATTTGAAATCCAAATGAATATGATCGCCAAAATTCCAAAACGTAAGATGTTACAAATTAGTACCTATTTTAAAAAAGACTTCTATTTTAATAATTATACTTTTTTCTTCTATTCAAACACTGTTTGGAAAAGCAGCTGACTTGAAACCGGCTATTTTCTTACATCGCATTGGTCAATTCTGTAAAGGTTCTTAGTTGTCCATCTTCAGAGCTACCCAGCGCGTCCTTAGGTATTAGATAGGGTCTGCCCTCTTATTGTTGGTTGTCAGGTCATAATACGGAAATCCTGACTTCAAACCATAGCGGATAACGTGTTTGAAGATAAAGACCCCTTGTTTAGATGTTGATAAATGCAGACTCCACGTATCCGCTACAAGAGTCTAAATTGTTTTCTACTACCGATACTCCTAAGTATACCAGCGGCATTAAAAACGTTATGTCATTTGGTCCATCTTTGTACCTTGAATGTGTTTATTGTTAATTTGGACGTTTCCAAAAGCTACAATGCTGCTCGCTGGATGTATCCAAACATCTAAGCAACCAATTTTACATCGCACATTTGAAACTTAACAAAGATGTTGTTTTTGAGAATCTTGACGTATCCTCAAAATTTGATTTAAGGCTTCATTAACTTCGGAAATAAATTCGATAGACTTTCATGCTTTCAAAAATGAAATCGTAGTGTCATTCTGTCAGTCGAAACTTTAATGAAATAACCGGAAGTCAGCAGTCACCCCTGATTCAAGTGTTAAAATGTTTCAGACCTCCACCCTGACATTAATTGTAAATCATTAAAAGAACCTTATTAAGGAAAATATTTAGTTTATTATCATAATGCACACCATCTTCATTATCATGAAGGAGACAACTATTACCAAATTTATTAAACCATAAACTTGATCATTGGTCTTTTAACTGTATATTCTACGAAAAATTCAAATCTCTGATAATATTTTGAACCAAATTTAACCTGGCGTATTTTAAGTCACATGTTCGTGTTTGGTTTATTGCACATTTCAGTTCAATAAGCAATAAGCGATTGACCTCGTCATGTTTAATTATCTTGTCTTTATAACTTCAAGTTTGTTTCGTCATTTTATCGAAATCCCTCTCATGTAGGCTTTTTTCTTTACGTTTCTTTGGCAATTCATAAATTAAATATAAACAATAATCGTATATAGACATATATTTGTTCGTGAAATGATCACTGTAATTCAGTTTAATAACCCGGATGTACAAAATGATTACTTTAACTTCATAATTACCTTAATATTTCATTATAAAATTAAGTCTTACAGCTGGTCAAATCTTGCTTCTTAACGTTAACAGACGTCTGACGAAATACAAAATTGTTAGCCGGTATGTATTCATCTGCATGGGATTCTTGTCAGATTCTCATTTAGTAATTTCCTTAGACCAGATCAGTGCTTAAATGAAACTTGGAATGGATTTCACTGTACACAAGTGCACAATCTCCATGTATGGAGGTCATACATTGGCATATGTGTTATTCACAGTTTATGCGTTCTTTGTCATGTACTTGTCAAGTTTGTCTTTTTTAATGTTCAGTGAACCGGTTTCAGTGCCGAACTACCACATGCAGTGGTTAAATATGACGTTTTCCGGACACTATAACAGTTCGACATTTAGCATTAATAAAAAAAATTAGGGTATGGACTTTTATAATCTATAAAAATGTGAGAAAACTTAGGCATAAAACACAGTCATCTTATATATAACACAATACTTGCATGATAATAAGTTATCATTCATAATTAATTAATAGTAATTGTTAGCATAATTATTATTTAGATATTATTCATCTAATCAATCTTTCATTAAAGACTTATAGGGATATGTCAATTAGAGATGGATAATTGTAGTAGCTACACAATTCTAAATTATATATTCCTTTGATTTTGTACAGTTTTACAGTGGTATTAAAAATTTATGGCTAAGTGGTGTAACACGTTTCTTTATCGTGTAAAAATTCTGCTTCTTTGTTGATTTATATTAGTTTTAACATGTTCATATCTCGAATAAAGACCTTGCTATATTGAGAACGAAGTAGGATTGAAATTTCAAAACCACGGAGCAGCACTACTCAAAATTGTTTTTATTACGGCATTGAACATGTATAAATATTTTTTGTTAGTAGATATTAATCTTTAACTGTGAAGACGACAACATGTAGCAAAAGGCCAAAATCAATGTGACGATTTAGCAACATGGCGGGTAAGACGAATTTCTAATTGCAACGACATCAAAACTAAAAACCTTTAAAGTATTTAGGAGTAAATGAAAGACGTTTTTCATATTTCATCTTTCAGAAAGTGAAAAAAGTCGTAATAACAACAATAAGGCAATGTCCGAGTACCTACACATATATCAAATATAGTCAATGCAAAACAAAATATAAACGTAAGCTCGATTTGACCGTCATTAGAGGTAGAATTAAATACGTCATCTTAGGTACGTATCTTCTTCAAATAAAAGGAAAATCAGGTAACTAACATATTTTCGTAAAACTTCCAATATATATTTTAATGTTAAATGTGTAAACTGGAGCAATGCTTTTGCAGTAATTGCAATACAACTTATCATTATTTGGTGCAAGCCCGAACACCCATTAGGCGTCGTTAAGTCGCGTTAAGTCACAATTCTGGGAAAAAACGAAACCAATTTAACTCTCACTAATAACGACATGTTGATATATAGTGGCCACATTCCTAAATTTTAATTTTAATTACATATATAAGTGTACATGGACATATAGTATTAGAATAATATATGCACATTAATATTGTTATATACTAGTCTATTTGAAAGCTTTCTGCTGTTTTCACCTTTTTACATAAACAACTACAGTCTTTGTACACACTATTTTACTTTACTCTGAAGCACCCTTTAATATATATTCCCAGATGTACCATTTATTTGTGATTCATTTAGAAAAACAGAAGATAAAGACATAACCAATTATGTTACGACTGGTATATTCGATCAAATAAAGTAAAGGGATTTGCGTCCTTTAAACGATCCATTTTAGCCAAATAATATTTTATCATACTATCACTGCTAGTAGATTATGCCCTCGCAATTGTATTCCGTGTTATGTTTTGTTATTTGTGACGATTTGTGAGGTTTGTGTTTAGTGTATCTACTTTTTTAACATTGGATTTAGAAATGCATCACGCAGTTTTACATGTTGTGTATTCTAGTTATGCAGTTAAAAATAAAGGTAATTTTGTATACTTATAAAAGTGTGATGCTATAAGTTATGTGATTTTTGTTTTTGTATCCACAGTCAATGCGTCATTACGCCCAGGATCATTATTATTGTATCATTTCATGTGTCAACATATCGTGGGAACAGAGGAGACGGTTAGAACAAAATGACTGATGAATACGGTGAATGATAATATATCTGTGCATAAAACTTTGGCGATTATAACAAGTGGAAGGTTTGGAGAGGGACTAGAATGTAAAGATAGCGACATGGATTTAATGTTTGTTTATAAAAATGTCATTGTACACGAAAACACAGAAAACGGAGAATATGATCCAAGAAAAGTAAACTTGGTAATGGAAATGAGTGATACAAAACCGAGCTTTACTATATTGCGGTGTGCAAATCCTAATATGGTTAGTATTGCATTGGGTATGGAAAAATGCATGAACAGAAAGTCATGGTATATGTCAAGTGAGGTTATTAAGACACAATTCATAAAATTCATAAAATGTTAAAATTCACGGACCATGTCTTTCAGACAAGCACGGAGAAGTAGATATAGCAACGTGTTTCCACAGTCTAAATTGGATACAGCCCGCAGACAATTGGATAAAGCGAAGAAATTCATCTTGGCCTAGTCGTGATGTAAAATTAGACATAATCGACCATGGTGTTCTTTTTGTTCCCATTGGTTGTAAGGGCTCTGACAATGAAGCATTGGATTGGCGGGTTTCATTTACTGTCTCTGAGAAGTTGTTGGTATACTCATTTTGTCATACACAATTACTATGTTATGCTCTTAAGGATTGTATCAACAGTATTGAAAACTGTAGAGATCTACTTTGCTCATATTTTATCAAAACAATTATATTTTGGGTCTCAGAGGAAACAGCAGAGGATGAATGGAAACCAAACAATTTAATACCATGTTTCATGAGGTGTTTGACAAGGTTGGTATACTGTATAGAATACTCAGTGTGTCTTCATTATTTTATTCCAACAATTAACATGTTTGAGAATAAAATAGAAGGGCAATATCGTCAAATGTTACTGGAACATTTAAAAAAGGTACTAGCCCCGTGCGGGATCCGGGTGGCTAAAAGAATAGACCGCAGTCGCGCTAGCTTGTCGTAAAAGGCGACTAAATAGCGCCCAGTACCCTGACCGGCGTGTCAGGTCGGTTTGCCTAAAGACCGATTGGGATGTGTGCCCCAGGTGGTTGAATGGGGTACCCTGTCAAGCTGGGGTTGTCAGGCCATAATACGGAAAACCTGACCGCAAACCATATTAGTGCACCGTGTTGGGAAAAATGCCACGTTCCTCGCACGTTAAAGAACGCTGCTGTAGTATTCGCTATGAGTAGGGATTTCGATCCCGCTACAGGAGGCTAAATTGCCCGACCCTATCCATCCTCCCATTTGCCAGTGGCTATCTAAAATCCGTTACCCCTATTTTTCCTTGTGTCCCATCCCTTTTTCATTCATCATCATTTCATGTTCATTTTATCATCCATTTCATGTTCATCGCCTGAATATAGCTGATATATTGCTGCTCGGGCGTTAAACACCATTAATCAATCAATCAATTACAAACGGTACTACGTTTTGGATGGCGCTGTGTGCTTTTTTCAGAACAATTTCGAAATTTCGAAATACAGTCCTCAAATGTACTGTCGAGCTCAACAGAAATTAAAAACATTCAACTTCAACATTTGGTAACTTCAAAAACTGTTTTTGATAGTATATTTAACTATGGTTTAAATAATCAGCGATGCTACAACAGATGTATCCTGGAAGTAAAAACAATAAAGTCTTCATTTGTCAAGTCAATTTATAGTCGGTACATATCGTTAATATGTACAGATATAGTGAAGTATATTACAACTTGTACTTCACATCAAAATAAAGACAGTTACTATCAATATCGTAAAAACCAGACCTACCTTCTTCAGAATGTAAACCATGTTGCTGGATCCGTCTGGCTTCTTTAAACAACATTCTTTTACAACATGAAACAGTACAGCAAACATTGATGTACTAACTTATACGCTGACGAAATTCAAACCAGATAAAGCCTACTTTGGAAAATGTCAATCAGAACTACAAATAAACTTGAACACACCTATAACTTTGCAAAAACATAGAATATTGCTTATTTTAAAACACAGAGTCATGATCCCTGTAATATTCGTCGGCGAGTCTACAATGATACCAGAAGAATTCGCATTTGATGTTTCACAAAGTTATATATGGTCAATACCCCCAGTTGTCTTTGCTTATTTTCGTCGTAACGACAGACAACTGTGCTACAATTCTATAAAAGAGTTACAACGAAAAATTGATGACAACTACTTTATAGAATGTCAAATAGACAAAGAACAAGGCTACAAACTACTTGGAATTGCTCTACAGTTAGTCGGACACAATGATTTAGCAGCACAGACTTTCTTAAATGCCTCACAGTACAGCGACCTATGAAGACTAATGATACATTTATAACATGTGAAGGATTTTATTTGTGTATGCTGTTTGACTAATTACTTTTTGTTTATGTTTATGCAAGTTAAGGATAATTCCAATACAATGGCTTTGTGGAATTACATTGACTGAATTGTGTTTTAAAATTAAATTAATAAAATGTTTTGTAATATAACCTTAAAAAAAAAACAATACTACTCAGTTACAAATTAATAAACACAACTCGCGGTAATGTTTGTGTAAAGAAAATTATTTTCTTTTTCCTGAGGTAAATAATATAAGGAGACAAATTTAACCTGGTATTGTGCCTTAAGGTAGAAAAGGCGTAGCAAAACATTGATAAATTGAAGTTTCTACTTATAAAATATCCGAGGACTGGTGAATGTGGTGAGACTTCAGCGATAAAAAATGAATGTGATAGTTAAACATAATTTATACAAATAAAAAATAGGAAGCAAAATCAAGATTTAATGTATGGTATTTGATTTTACAATGTGTAGAAATGAAGATGATGTTTGCAGTTGACACTCTATTTTATCAATTCAACTACATGTTTTTGCATCAACACACATTATTGATTTACTTAATTTGATACGAAATTTTTAATACCGAGCTTGTCTATGTGCATTAAAATGCCCACACCTAATTAGTCCTTTTTTCATGAATTTTATTCTATCACTTTCACAAATCTACTAATGTTAATTGTAAACTATAATTAGCAATGAATGTATCAGTCAACTTGTGTTTGTGTATTGGACAGAAACACAAGTAATAAATATGGAATGAATTATCGCCAGTCCGTAGACTTACCAGACTTACACTTAACAGAACAGACACTTCAAAACCCGACTCAAAATAACATGCTAAGCCTAAAACACGGAATAATATAAACATTAAGAAATCTGTGGGGACGCGACGGCTTACATCATTTAAATATTTGTTGTGAGAAAATTGGAAATCTGCAAATGGATCTTGAAACTATTGACAAAGATTTTCACTTAATAAGCACAAAAGAACAAAAAACCACAAGATTCCGGATCCGGAACTGTGTACCGTTTAGCCGGGTTAATAAGAAAAAGAGCAAAGAAAACCGACAGAACAACAAGAGCCAAAAGTCACGGGACAGTTACAAATCCGGATATAGACAAACATACACAGCGCAACACAAAAACCAAAACCACAAAAAAAGAAAGACAGTTACGCGAACGCAATAAATCTTACTGACACGTTATTTGCAGGAATAAACACCAGAACAATGTGTAATATAATAGTGTTATAATTTTCAACGCAATTTGTTTAGCCATTGCTTAAGTTTGTAATTTTAAATCACTAGTTTTAGTTAAAGCAACATTCACTCCACATTTGGTTAAGTCTATTTAGAATATAATACAAAAGACTTTTTTGTCCTTAAATTAGTTAAGATTGTATGAACAACTATTTCATAAACACGAATGTAACGGAAATATTGAATAGTTAGTAAATCAATCTTCTAAATAATTCTAATTATATAAATTATTTGGAGACGTGTGTCATTTCACTCTAGTACTTCATTAACAATGCATGAATAAAGGTTTCGTTTCCATGTTAGGGTCGATGTAAATTGCTACTTAAATGATATGCTACATATGGAAATAACCTTAAGCTTAGCAACAAAAGACAAATGCAAGTTAAAATTTGAATATTTATTGATAACAATTAATTGCTTAACAAATTACTATTATAAAGAATAATCTTAACTTATTTTTTTGTATTCAAAATGGAATGTCTACGTAACACTCGATCTCTCCAAAGTTATGACCAAATTCCGTAGAATAAGATGAATACTTAACAGTAAGTCCACTACTAAGAAAATTAAAATCAAGTTACCTTCTGCACTAACAACGCAACCAAACGTCATCATGAATACATGTTTTCATAAAAGTGGATATTCCTAAATTTTGTTGATTGTAGAATGTTCTGGAATTTCGTTGATTATGTAATGTTCTAGCATTTTGTCGATACATTTACCTTCGTTAACAATTCTAGAATATTCTATCACATTCTGTTCCCAAGTAAACAACTATAAATGTATATAAATGCTTACAATGTAATTATTCTATAACAAAATTGGTGTAAACATGCATACAGAGTCTAAGATCGAACAGACAATAAATTAATAAGCTCCATATAATAGATATGATTTCTTATCTCCAAAAAATCTATTTCAGAGTCATACATTACCCATCTAAAACTTAGGGATGTTAGTATCTCTGTCGTTGTTTAAATCAAACATATATCTAAGAGCCGACTTAAGATTTGTAACGTCCCAAAGACGAAAATTTCTGCAATTTTAAGGACGAGAATAAGTTATCAAAATGAATGGACGAGAAAATAATGGTGGCACATCGACAAAACAATTGTTGTTATTTTGACGTGTATGATAACGCAAACACTCAGTTATAAAATAGTTATACCTGTAACTAAATGTATGCTCCTTCTGCTCTTATTATGCATTTGGGTTTTTGTATGTGATGTCTAATGTTGTTTGTTTCTTTGTGTGCTATGTAGTCCATTAAATATCCTATGGATATCAATTTCAACGGAAAGACCACCGTAACAAAGTAGACTTTTACTCTCGGTGTTATCTGTGAATTATGTAAGAGGCTAATGAAGCAATAATTAAATCTGCTATTATTGAGTAATACATCATCATTTATTTATCACTATTTGAATTCAAAAGTTTGGATTAGTTTTCTTTTCTCCCTTTTAAAATGTCCGATTCTGACATAGCGTTATCCTTGTAAAAGCACAAAACTGATTGTCTTAAACTATGTAATGAACCTGCTTTAACATTAATAAACTTAATCGTGTCTTAAATATTTAAACCTCCATTAACTTTATTATATCTAAATCTAATTAAACGATGTTATTCGAGTTCTGAAAACCAATTCACATCGAAATGTGTAGAGAAAGAATGGGCAAAGTGCGGCAAAAAATTCTAATTCGTTTGGCAATAATGTTAAAGGTGACATAAGTTTACATTAGTAAAAAAATCCCAGGACAGCATCAGGTTCATCTACAAATGTATAACACCTGAACCAGAAATTGTCACTGTTGTTACCACGTGCGTCTAACGGTCTATAATCTTGTCTGTCAGAAATAATTTTGGGATTACCATAATACACCCAGTTTAACAGGACCTTCATCCATAGCTTCAACACTTTATCTGTAAAATCTAATAAACAATCAATAACAAAAATATCCCAATTGTGTGTGGCTGTAATACGCCATTACAACTTAAATATACGCTGGCCATGATTGTCATTTGCATGCGCATATGTCAGGTGACTATCAGTTTTCAGTACAACTAACAATGGAGACATATCACATAACGATCATACTTAACCATTAATTCCCAATATTTATAATATTTAATAATCTAATGGTGCTTTGCGTATATGACCTTATAATATATTTTATGTTTGCACTCTTTACACAGGACACTTACAGTGCACAGCATGGCTAGTTTCATAGCATTGGCATAAAACGGGGAAACAAAAAAATAGGAAGTTTGTTTAATACCAGTTTGCCATTACTTGATACAAATCCATTCAGACATAACATGTGATGACATGTCGATTTAAACTGTATCATAAAATTTTTAATTACCAGATATGTAGAGATTTAATGTTTCATGATCATAGTACGAATGTAATCAGGAGCCGTTCTTAATAGACATGTATATGCAGAACATTTCCTACAAAAAATGCTTCCATTAAGGTCAGCAATAGTCAGCAATAGTCCACAGTATTGAAAGTATCATTAGAAGCCCGTATCATGCAAATAATTAATTAATGTCCGTATAACACAAGATGTCCGCATGACTTGCAAGATTAGTAATAAAAGAGCAGTAGAGTACATTCAATTATTCTTTAGGTGTAGGCGATGTATTGCTATATACCAGTCATCCCAATATTGCAATTAATTTTGTAATGAATTAGATATATGACTTTTAAGTAAATAATAAACTGTAAAAACATTTCTACTCATCATCAATTAACTATTTTAATTTTGAAGTAAATCACCCAGCAGGTTGAAAGTTGTGTTATGGACATGGAATATAAATTTAAGTAGGTAGATTTATATGTTCTTGTTCTGTACTCTAACTAATCACGGTCTATACAAACTCCAAGGTTGAATTTAATATGTCAAACGGTTTGGGAGATCTGCTTTGAACAAGAATTATGACCGACAGAAAGATTGAATGGGGTATGGACAGAAAGACAAAGCGGATACTATATGAAACTTATTGGTTGGATATAATGACGTCGTTACTTCTCATGTTTTCTTCATACACAAATACTTTATTTTGCCTTGTATTTTCAACAAAGAGTTTTAAAGTTCAGCCAAAGAAATAAGGAAACGTCTGAAGTTAAAAAAGCATATTCTGGAAATGTTTTTCATAGTAACCTCTTTACTCGTACGGTGCAAAGGTTTCGATAAAACAAATTTTAAAATGTTACGCATCATCTCCAATAAGAATTAATGTTAGAAGCCTTGTGTAAAGTCATACGCATGTAATGTAATCAGTTTTATTAATAACTGCAATAGTGCCAAGTAACAATCTATTAAGGCTTTTAGTTCAGAGAACAGAACATTTCAAATTTCAGGGGATCAGAGAAAATGTCATTTCGTCTATCAGACGATTTTGGACCGAGTAAGTAACTTGAAGGTCTTATATTGCTAACCTTTGATATCAATGTAGATGTTATAGCATATACGTATACGTTACAAGGCTAACACCCAAATGTCATAAAAATGTTTCCTTAAATGGTAATAACATCTGAAGAAGTGGTCAGTCAATTTTTGACCAACTTATTGCTGTGTACGTATCGTTACATTGATATTTTTTCTGTTTTTAACACCAATCTGCTTATTATATTTTTAACTACTGTTAACACCTGATACTTTATGAACACATTTGTCAATAAACCTACAGGAAGTCATTGCAAAACGTTGGCAATTTTGGGCAATTTTTTAAGCTGCACTTATCATTTTGAAGGTTTTCTCCTAGGCCATTATTGTTTTTAAAGATTTAAAAAACCAAACACCTTTGTTGAACTGTTTTCTTTGTTAGCAACAACGACCAAGTTAAGGTTGTTTATAGATATTTTTAGGGAAATGTTTTTAAATGACAAAAAACCTTCAAAACACGCTTTCTTACAGTTACAGCTAACTGGTGCAACTGCCCCTTGTTCGTAATTAAACGCAACTAGCATAAATTAGCCCAAAAGAGCTCACAGTGCTGACTTGATCTTCATAATTTAGCAGAACAGAAGCAAGAAACAATGTGTTTGGTTTGACACTGCCGGAGATCGAATTTAGAATCTCCCACACTAAAAAATAAAATATTTTATTACTTAGTTATGGTACATAAAAATGTACTAAAAGACGTTTAATATATAGAATATGTTGCTATCTAACTCTGAATAATGCAGATGATGAATAATTTAAAGTTCAACAATTTTTATTTTTTCTACACAATTATTTCTGTCTATGAGAATACTTGTCGACAAAATGAGTCACAGAAATATATCAACAGTAAAACATATAATTGTTATCATAATAACGACGTAGGGAAAACAACACATACAGGTAATAAACAGTATGTTGGAGTATTCTTAACTAAACGAAAAAAATATACAAAACTAAATTATAGTATACCTCATCCTGACAACAAATATTGATTTCGTATTTGTTTTTTGCTTTTTTTAGTCAAATTTGTAGAGCTTGATGCTTTGATAAATATTCAAGGGCATATAAAACACTGTCATTTTTCTTGCATTGTAGTTATCCCAAATTAGTTTTCATATAACAGAATTGGCGAACAAACATTAAAGTTTAAAATTTTCATATTTAAAAACAAGCTAATATGCCTGTCCTTCCGGAAATACTTTTCCTTTTTTAATTTCTTTCATTTGATTGTAACGTCAAGTATTAAATTTGCGTCAACAAAAATGTGAATACCACAACGGACGAATTTAACAAACAAAATCTGAAATTATTATTCGACTTCCATATTTACGCATACGAACTCACCTATATCAATAACATTAGAACATAATACTTTAAAATAACATAAACATTGGTATTATTCTGCAGCTAAAAATCTAAAAATGATCAAAAAATGTCACAGAAAATATTGTGACCCAATGAGTACAAAACAGTGGATTAAAAAATGATAATAATTTTATTATATAAAGAGTTAAATTAAAATGCACTATATTATTATTTAAATAGTTAACATACATTTCAAAAATGATTATACTATTAAGCGCGGCAGTCCCCATTCCGGTACAATGCCAACCATATTTCGCAACCAAGATTTCAGTAATATGACATTTATTACTTCCACACACAGACATATTTCAACCATGTGTTCTTCTTCTATCAGCCAATGGAACTGAGCACCTGTTCTCTGTTTATCAAACCCTTGGAACTCCTTATGTTGTCCCCAGGCTTTCATTTGTTACCGTAAAATACGAAATGATAGCTTTTACCACGCTGTCCCCCACTCGAGAAGGAATATGAAAAGTATTTTCAACAGCCGAATAATATTCACTTCTGGGTAAGCTGAAAATCAGTTTTAAACGCCTGGGGTAACCAGTTAATATCTATAAATTTTTTACTGTGATTTTATGGTCACATGTGAGTTCGTCATTGGTTGTGTGCTGTCGCTTTTCTCGTATTTTCCTAGTGAAAGTCTGTTGGTCGAAAATTTGTGCAATTTGATCACGCTGGGGTTTTATTTTGTGCATTAAGTATATATTTACATTTACATTTACATTTGGCGTCTTATTTTCGGGGACCTCGGTGGGCAATTTTTTAAGCTGCACTTATCATTTTGAAGGTTTTCTCCTAGGCCATTATTGTTTTTAAAGATTTAAAAAACCAAACACCTTTGTTGAACTGTTTTCTTTGTTAGCAACAACGACCAAGTTAAGGTTGTTTATAGATATTTTTAGGGAAATGTTTTTAAATGACAAAAAACCTTCAAAACACGCTTTCTTACAGTTACAGCTAACTGGTGCAACTGCCCCTTGTTCGTAATTAAACGCAACTAGCATAAATTAGCCCAAAAGAGCTCACAGTGCTGACTTGATCTTCATAATTTAGCAGAACAGAAGCAAGAAACAATGTGTTTGGTTTGACACTGCCGGAGATCGAATTTAGAATCTCCCACACTAAAAAATAAAATATTTTATTACTTAGTTATGGTACATAAAAATGTACTAAAAGACGTTTAATATATAGAATATGTTGCTATCTAACTCTGAATAATGCAGATGATGAATAATTTAAAGTTCAACAATTTTTATTTTTTCTACACAATTATTTCTGTCTATGAGAATACTTGTCGACAAAATGAGTCACAGAAATATATCAACAGTAAAACATATAATTGTTATCATAATAACGACGTAGGGAAAACAACACATACAGGTAATAAACAGTATGTTGGAGTATTCTTAACTAAACGAAAAAAAATATACAAAACTAAATTATAGTATACCTCATCCTGACAACAAATATTGATTTCGTATTTGTTTTTTGCTTTTTTTAGTCAAATTTGTAGAGCTTGATGCTTTGATAAATATTCAAGGGCATATAAAACACTGTCATTTTTCTTGCATTGTAGTTATCCCAAATTAGTTTTCATATAACAGAATTGGCGAACAAACATTAAAGTTTAAAATTTTCATATTTAAAAACAAGCTAATATGCCTGTCCTTCCGGAAATACTTTTCCTTTTTTAATTTCTTTCATTTGATTGTAACGTCAAGTATTAAATTTGCGTCAACAAAAATGTGAATACCACAACGGACGAATTTAACAAACAAAATCTGAAATTATTATTCGACTTCCATATTTACGCATACGAACTCACCTATATCAATAACATTAGAACATAATACTTTAAAATAACATAAACATTGGTATTATTCTGCAGCTAAAAATCTAAAAATGATCAAAAAATGTCACAGAAAATATTGTGACCCAATGAGTACAAAACAGTGGATTAAAAAATGATAATAATTTTATTATATAAAGAGTTAAATTAAAATGCACTATATTATTATTTAAATAGTTAACATACATTTCAAAAATGATTATACTATTAAGCGCGGCAGTCCCCATTCCGGTACAATGCCAACCATATTTCGCAACCAAGATTTCAGTAATATGACATTTATTACTTCCACACACAGACATATTTCAACCATGTGTTCTTCTTCTATCAGCCAATGGAACTGAGCACCTGTTCTCTGTTTATCAAACCCTTGGAACTCCTTATGTTGTCCCCAGGCTTTCATTTGTTACCGTAAAATACGAAATGATAGCTTTTACCACGCTGTCCCCCACTCGAGAAGGAATATGAAAAGTATTTTCAACAGCCGAATAATATTCACTTCTGGGTAAGCTGAAAATCAGTTTTAAACGCCTGGGGTAACCAGTTAATATCTATAAATTTTTTACTGTGATTTTATGGTCACATGTGAGTTCGTCATTGGTTGTGTGCTGTCGCTTTTCTCGTATTTTCCTAGTGAAAGTCTGTTGGTCGAAAATTTGTGCAATTTGATCACGCTGGGGTTTTATTTTGTGCATTAAGTATATATTTACATTTACATTTACATTTGGCGTCTTATTTTCGGGGACCTCGGTGACAGTATGGTTAAGATGATGTGTCCTTGACAGAGGTTGAGAGTTCCAGTACCACTGCGGCATGGTGTGCTCGACTTAAATAAAAATAGACAATGATTATGGAATGCAATCGGGGTCAAAATTCTTAATGCTTCATTCATCATTCTTAATCCTTCATTCAGCACTCGTCATGCTTAATTCATTATTCGTTATCCTTCATTCATAATTATATATCCTTAATTCATTATCTGCCATGCTTAATTAATTATTATTCATCCTTAATTCATCTTTCGTCATGCTTGATTCATTATTATTAATTCTGTATTCTGAGTTTTATATTCTTTATTGTTAATTTTTTATTCTTTATAGTAAATTCGTTATCCCATATTATAAATTCATCACTCTTATTTTCACATTTCTTTCTTCTTCGATATTTGTATTTCTTAATAATAAAATACTAGTTTAGAATATTAAGCTTTGTAAAAGAAAGAATATTGAACGATACATAAAGAAGTAGGAATAAAGCATTTCGGATATTGAATGAAGGATTAACCACATAGGACGAATGATGAAGAATTTACGACGAATGATGACCTGTACTACGAATAATGACCAACTACTACGCATAATGATCAACTACTACGCATAATGATCAACTACTACGCATAAGGATAAACTTCTACGAATAATGACTAACTACTACAAATAACGACCAACTACGAATAATGAAAACATTTCTCGACTGCATCCACGTTCATCCAAGCGTTTTATTTTTGTTTCCCCAAGGTCGTCCCGATTTACCATTTTCATATATTTTCAATAAACATTCAGTACTAGATGCGCTAGGACCCTTCTTCTGAATAATAAAAATAGACAAAATTGTGTATATCTGTTGTCTTTACTTGCTGATATTGACGAGTGTGTTGATTACATGGAACTGTATTCGGTTAAAAATAGAGCCTACGCTACTTATTATATAAATGTACCGAATCAAAATAAAGTTTTCGTATTCGTATACTAGTACACTCGAATTTCGGCGATGAAAGTGTGTCGATTTAACGGACGTTTATTTCGTTGAAACGCACTGTATTTTATTATTTAGGAGTGAGTTGGTAAGTTCTTAAGTCTGGAAAATGAGGAAAAATTTTCAAATAATTCCATAATAGCAGGTCAACAACTTCAATGTGCAATCTTGCTGTAAAGTTTCAGAGACCTGGGTTGAACACTGTAGGAGGAGTTGATTGCACATAATAGACACTGCTCAACATCAAAATTTTGACCTGAAATTGAGGTCAAAATTAGGTATCACATACTAGACTGTCATGTTTTATTCATCAGTGACATATTTACCAAATATTATAATATTGGAATAATTTGCAAAATTGGAGTCAACTGCTATAGTACATTGATTCAATGCTGAAAATTACAAAGCAAGAAAGTTAATGAAGATTGCAACACAAATAGCCAAATGTCCCCCACCGCTGCTATCAAATTGCCTAAGAGAGGTGAGAAACTAAAAATATGTGACAAAATAATAAGCATGCAATATTAGAATTACATAGGAAAGAGCTAAGCAACTACATAAAACTTCATCAGTATGTGCAAACTTTAGTAGAATTCTTGATAAAATTTGCTTTCAATATTGCTCATTATTGTTAAAATGGTCCAAGTCCCATAACTTCTATAAAATTTGACGAATAAGAATGGTGGTAGAGTTAAGAGTATGCATATCTACACATCACAACACTTAATCCCATCAAAGCAACCCACTAAATGGTATCAGAGAAGACATGTCCACAAGATCTACCAATGTATTATATTGCTGAAATGGTCAAAATCCCATAACTCCTACAACATTTGATGAATCAAAATGACGGTAGATCATGCACATTTACACATCATAATGATTAATCCAACCAAATATCAAAGCAATCCGTCAAGCGGTTTTAGTGGATATGTGTCCACAATGTGCTGCGGACAGAAGGACAGACGGTTGATGAGCAAAATAATGTCCCTCCGATGCAAAGTGGCGGGGGACAAAACGAAAACTGTAACTCTGCTAATGCTAGATCATTTTAATGAAAAAAGAATGCCCTCATATCTATCAATATATAATTTATAATGTCAATGGACAACAATAATGAATTTCGCAGTTCAACAAAATGTGCTTACACATGCAAGTTTAATTGTACATCAAAGTTACAGGGTTCCAACACAGAAATTTTTATTAAAATCTTAAGGACTTTATCATGTTCAATGTCCTTTGAAATGTATGACATTGTCAGTTTCAACAACCAAAAGGAAATATTATTTTGAAATGCTGTTAATTGAAGTACACAAGTTATTTCACCAGTCCCAATGCATTCTGATTCGAAGCTTACTTGTAACATTATCTTCTACCTTCAAAAGTAAAAATGGGACTGCAAAACTTTGTAATATAAATGGGTAAGGTAAACGTGAAATCCAGATACCTTTTCAATGTAAAAAATTTCCTGAATTTTTTGAAATTTTTATTATATTCCTAGACTTTTTCCTGCCTGGAAAAGAAAAAAAGCAATTCCCGTTCTTTTCCAGTTTTTAAGGTCGTTAGTTAATCCTGAAGTCAACAAACTAATTAATTATAAATCTTTCACTTGCTCCACCCATTTGTTCATGTCTTCCACGATAAGACATAACAAAACGGGGGTAGCATGTGAAAGAATAATTTTAATGAAATTATCAAGTTTAGCACAAGTAGGTCATAACTAGGCCAAAATAAAGTATATGTATGTTTCGTTAGCACTTTACCAGTGCTTGAGCTCAAATGACCATAAAATGTTTAGGGTAGGAACAAAAACATGGTAGTTGAAGTAATAGGAAACACAAATATATTTATTTTGGCCTTATCGAACACCTTGAATGCAAATTCATGTACAACATTTAACTGTAATTAAATGATTGTTCTCTTCTTACTTCACAGAGTTGTATAGATGTTACAAAGGATCATCTGAACCAACATCAATCTACAAATAAATGTAAAATAATACATGATCATTCAATTACAACAATGAAACATAGTATACAACTTGTTGGTACAAACATTTATCAGTAATTTACTGACCTGTACCACAATAGTACCTATATTCTTGTATTTATAGGCATACAAGTATGCACACACTAATAATGAAAAGCATTAAAGTTAAATTGCATGCATACTACAGATGTAACCCTGCAATACTTGGTTATAAATGTAAGTATTAGTGAGATGGGATCCATCTCTGTGGGCCCCACCAACGTCAAGGTCAAAGGTCATCAACCATGGTATTCCACACATCGCCTTGATATTATTTATCAACATACCAAATATCAAAAGCCTACCTGAAAAGATAAAAAAAAGTTATAGCCTGGACACGATTAGTTTCAGACGGACGAGCAGACTGATCAGAGTAGGGCATTATGGTGTTGCCATAATAAGTGGGCAGAGGAACTAAAAGACAAAAACTGTATTGCAAGTGTAGTGTACATTGATTCATATATAGCATGTATAGGCTAAGAGTGTTATTGATTTTAATGCATTAATTACATATCTTCTAAAAAATCCATGTTATATTTACTGTAGTTTTGATTATCTCATGCAGTTCATATTACACAAATAGTGAGACCAGACTGATAATAAGAAGCATTAGGACAAAATATGAAAGCGGGTGAAGGTGTCAGACAGGTGGCGAGGTCTTTATGTTTCATATGTGAATCCATGCCAACTCTTAAAGGAAATGTAATTTATTTATAATTGATAACAAAGGAAAATTACAACAATACCAAATATATATGGCTTGTTCATGATACTGGTACCTGCAGAAAGGACCCAGTCACCCTACTTCGTGACTTGGTATCGCAATGGCAAGACACAACTTTACCTATGTTTCAATATGTTTTTGTTAATTCCCTTTCTATTTATGGAATATCTCACTACTTTTTTATACATGTATATGACTTTTAATTTAACATTTCTCATTATTAACTCTCAAGTTCCTTAATTTCCATGATATGATAAAATTAAAACTAATAATGAAATACGTATGCCTATAGAATTTGGTATAGGCAAAAATAATGTAAAAGATATTTTGACACCCCAAAAGAAACAAACAGACAAACAAACAAACAAAAAACCAATTTGCCTGTCGACTGTCAGAAACATAGTATTTTCATGGAAAGTTAGAAACGAAAAAAAATTATTTCTTACAAGAAGAAAATACAAAAAGGGGGGTGCTATACGCGATTACCTGGCTGTGGCTTCCCAAAGCTATTTATCCACGGTTTCCAATTGCTGATTTTATTTTATTTTAAGATATAGACTTACTGATGTATAAAATTAAAGTACATGCCTTGTAAGTCACATGTCTGCTCTTTCCATCGATATCCGATCGGCTTCCTCCATCTTAATACGAAAATGCATCTTGGAGATTGGGACAATAAAACATTCAGATTCACGACAATTAAACACTTGGATGCAGTGCGAGAAATGTTGTCATTATTCGTAGTTCATTATTTGTACCAGTTGGTCATTATTCGTAGTAGTTGATCATTATGCCTAGTAGTTGATCATTATGCGTAGTAGTTGATCATTATGCCTAGTAGTTGATCATTATGCCTAGTAGTTGATCATTATGCCTAGTAGTTGATCATTATGCCTAGTAGTTGATCATTATGCCTAGTAGTTGATCATTATGCCTAGTAGTTGATCATTATGCGTAGTAGTTGATCATTATGACTAGTAGTTGATCATTATGCCTAGTAGTTGATCATTATGCCTAGTAGTTGATCATTATGCCTAGTAGTTGATCATTATGCCTAGTAGTTGATCATTATGCCTAGTAGTTGATCATTATGCCTAGTAGTTGATCATTATGCGTAGTAGTTGATCATTATGCCTAGTAGTTGATCATTATGCCTAGTAGTTGGTCAATATTCGTAGTATAGGTTATTATTTGTCGTAAATTCTTCATCGTTCGTCCTATGTGGATAATTCTTCATTCAATATTCGAAATGCTTTATTTTTACTTCGTTCAAGATTCATTCTTTCAAAATGCTTAATATTTTAAACTAGTATTTTTTTAATTAAGAAATACAAATATCGACGAAAGAAGAAAGACATGTGAAAATAAGAATTATGAATTTATAATATGGGATAACGAATTTACAATAAAGAATAAAGAAATAACAATAAAGAATGTAGAACTAAGAATATAGAATTAATAATAATGAATCAATCATGACGAATGATGAATTAATGACATAGAATGATGAATGAAGGATGAAGAATAATGAATTTAGCATGATAAATGATGGATGAAGAATGATGAATGAAGCATTACGAATTTTGACCCCGATGGAATTCCATAAATGATTGCCAGTTTTTCTATTAAAGCTAATTGGTTTTCTCTGTATACCACAGGTTCCTCCCCCACTAATGACAGGATGTTACGACATAGATAAAAAATGCTGAAAGTGGCGTTAAACACCTCTCAAACAAACAAACAAACAAACAAAACCTTTAACGTTTTGGTTATTCTCGTACATATACCTGCATTAGACTTGGTTCAATACAGGCTGAGATTATGCCTAAATACATATAAACCAATTCACCCCTACTCCCATATGAAGTAACAGGATGTAGGTTATGTCAATATAATTCGATAGCTGTGCGTGGTACGATAAATACAACACGTGAATTGATATGAAGATAATAGATTAATAATTGTCCTATATATGACCGATTGATTAGTTTGGACCATATAGTAAACATGATAAACCTGCTTAAATAAGCACATATTATGCAATCGAAAATGTGTACCTGGGTAGACCATAATTGCTGAAATGTACATTGGGAAAACTTTCCGTTTTTTTACTTCATAAAGGTATGTTTCTTAAATCATCGTAAAGCATTTACTTTAACCGAGCTGATGTCACTGTGATTGATCGACAGCTTACGTGGTATGCTGCGAGTAGCTAATCAAGTTGGATCCGGTGGTATTGTATACATCTAAAATTATTCATTAATTAATCTTGTGTCAATGGTTACTACAAGTTGTATTTTCTTTGTTTTTTACTTGACTGGAGGTCAAACTGTCCTCAATTCAGACGTGAATGATTATGATATTAATCTTTTTTTGGCGAAGGCATAGATTTAGATAGAGACAGACTTTGTAAAATAAAACTTTACATAGGCACTATAAATTAAATACTTTTTTTCGTTTTAAAAGCACTTATTTTAAAAATTAAAATAAAAAATAAATATTCTATATCATTTTATATTATTTCTCTTTAGACATTAAAAATACAGACCAGTAATTAACAATTAATATTTTTTACCAAGAAGCTTTATTTAACATAATCGCTTTACAAACGTGACAAAACATTATTATCGCAACCGCCATATATTAACAAAATCTGGATATTTTTACACGTGAATCAATGGTATATATTAAGTCATAGGAGAAGAAATAGTATAATAAATTAGCCATATATTTCTTTATTCTCTCCGATAATAATTCATTGCATTTAGTCAAGAATTTAAATGAATAATAATTGCATTTGACATTGAAATAATAAAACACAAAAGGTGTGATATTTGTGCTTTTTATTTATCTATAACTCCACTTCCTTCCCCCACGAACGCGCTCTGTATTGCATTTGAAAGGCAATATGTGTCAGTTGTAAGTGGTCATTTAACGTTAAGGCAGACTACAGCACATAAACTAGAGAATTCCACAAGACCTTATACATCAATTGATCGAGTCTCTGTATTAAGACCTAATGGTGGAAACAATAGATAAGTAACAATGTCTGAACACGATAGCGTTTACTTTATTGATCTTCCAACTACATTTAAGAATGAACCACCACTGTGGTACGACTCTAAATATTACTAATAATAACAATTATTGTAATTAATAATATATAATAATAATTATTTTTATTATTATTATTAATATATAATAATAATAATAATAACAATTATCATTATTATTAAAAATAAAATAAAGTGCGTAACGGCCACCTTAGTTAGATCACCCTTTTTACCACCAGAGTTTCAACTAATTTGCTATTCCATCCAATTATTTTACCATAAACAAGATTGTACTATAACAATACATAAATCCAATTCAGGAAAATCTGTGTAATGCAAGTTATTTTCTTTACTTTGAATCAAAAACAGCTTTTACCTGTTCTTTTTAAAAATAAATATTATGAAAATTTCCATTTTCTAGTCGGGACACTGATGTTGACTGTTACTCTACTGAGGCACCTTAGTGCACACTTGATTTTTATCCGGTTCTTAACTTTCGATTATTGTTAACTGCTGAGTGAGGTTTTGCATCTATATTTGTAATCGCCCTGTTGTTATTGTCTGGTTCTGTTTTGTCGTTATTCTTGTTATATTTCGCAACAGTACATTGACAAATCTCGTTCCCGTTTCGAATGCATTCTTTGTGGTTTTGTGCCTTCTAAACGAGAAACTACGTGTACACATACGCTTAAATCATAATGAATCGAGAAAATGTAATTTCAGCCCACGTATGGAAGTGAATGCAAGTGTAGTGTCACAGTTATAACAATTTTTCAAGACAAAATTATATCGAATTTAATGTGATAGACAGTTTTAGCAATTAACGAAGACGGGGCCGCAGCCACCGACAGTATACAAAAACGCAGAATCATGTAAAATTAAATTACATAGTACAAAGAAAATACATAATATTCACATTCACGTATACTTGCTTCCCATTTACAATTTTTATACATTTTTTCCTTAGTAGGTAGTCTTTCCTCTTCTTGCGTTTGATTTTTCATTATGCATTACAAAGAGTCACTAGTTTGGTTTGTAATTGGAAGCAGTAATTGCAATTAAACCGACACTCGTGAACTTGATCTCCGCTATCTTATCAGGATACTAAATATGCAAAGAGATCATCATCAGGGCGCCGAGGTCCACCACGACCAATCTACGATATGCAAAGTGTTAAAAGTTCGAGGTTGCTGTAGGCGGAATTCCAACTTGCGTACCGCAACATAAGTGTGTGCAATCGCAGACATTTAGGTCAAACATTTGACGTAGCTCATATCTGATCTTTTCGACAAGCATTTGGTCCCAAATAACCACAACTGGGTATCACCTGAGTGTTTGGAAATTGTAGCAACTCAAATTACTTCTGTTCAGCCTGAGGCGGAGAAAAATTTCCATAGACTCGGGCTAAAATGTATGTAACTAATTTACCGCAAGCTTACAAGTGTGAAAGGTTGAACATCGGTCCTTTTGTCATCAGGAATGAGCTACATTGCGATGTCATCGCAATAGCTTACATGCTTTTTCATGCAGAAAATGCCCCGTTTTGGTCGAAGATGGTAGCTTTTGTACCAACTTTATGTACAGAGGGTTTAATGTTTTTTTCTGTTTTACATTGTTTTTTCTACTTTCGGTATTTTGCCGGCTCACGACGTCAACATACGGCTACGTCAAGTAACGATTTTATCCATACCAAATGTGTATGTGTTAATGTACGTCATTTGCAGTGTTTCAAAACAGAAATGAATATATAGATAAAGTCGTCAGACAATTTGAAATATTTATAGGTGTAGTAGCTTACACATGTTGTTTAGAACATACATTGGCAACGTTCAAACAATACCATGCTACGTTCATCAACACATGCGTGTAATTAGGATTTTTATCGACGGAGTACCTAACCAATTAGGTTTAGAACATAAGACCTTAATAGGATGGAATGTCCAACTCATTCAGAGGACTTTGATTCTATTTAACATGTGTGGGACAAGCTACAAAAAACTTTTTTGTCTAGTTCCTACAACAAATCTGTTAAGGAAACTCGTTCGTAGAATGCGTTGTTGCGCGGTAGTTCGGGGTGTTAATACTGATCATTTAAGAAATTACAGCACTGTAAGATGAATAAACTGTGAACTTTGAACTCTTATTTTATGTGCATTCTCACTCTAATTTGAAGAAGTGTCGAAAGATGAAGGATAACTCTCATTAATACTTTTATAAACACCGTCAAAATTGCTTCATTATTGTAATTGTTGAAATATATGTATCATAACAAATATTGATAATAAATTGTTATGAATGACCAAATTTGTAAAATACGATTATACACTTTTTTCACCAGTGCAGTTTTATAAACCACCCTGACTTTTGAAAAACAAGAATACTAAAGAAAATAACAAAAAATAATGTTGGACTGTTCGCTTAAAACCACTATTTGTCGTTGAAGATGGTCGTTGTTTCGAACACACTTCCGTCGTACTGAGAGGAATCAAATTGTGCTGCCCTCGTTACATATTGTTTTGGTAGTTATAAAGAAAGATTTATTAAAATTTGCACAAATGTTTAATTTAAGATTTTGCCAGATGTATGATATAGTGTTCCTGGACAGCATACATTTTTGTGACTTTTTGTGTTTCTATTATCACGAATGGGCGACGAATGGGCGAGCAATGAAAAACATACTTTAACTAGGTTGAAAAAAAAGAAGTTATACATAAAGTATGCTTCTCTTTAAGATCTTTGTTTACAATGAACTTCCGTCTCTTCAACTACAAATTATACGACAAAAGGGACAACTTTAATTTTCAAACAATACATATATCATATATGTGTACAAAACATTTTTAACAAATATCCAATTAATTAAATCAAACTGATTATAAATCTCAGCTTTTTAAAATATTATGGTGTCTAATTAGAGACAGGTCCAGCTTACACGTCCTATACACCATAATTCACTTCCTTGATAGTTATTGTGTTCGGTTAACACATTTTTAGGTCTTTCCACCTTTCTGTGGAAAGACCTATAGTTATTGTTCTGATTATTATTATTATTAGGTCTTTCCACCTTTCTGTGGAAAGACCTATAGTTATTGTTCTGATTATTATTATTATTCTTTTCTCTTTTCTTCCGCCAACTTATTTCGGTGTCTGGTTTTTTCACTTCGCGACATGTCGCTTTGATATTTTATATCTGATATTGGTTACCCATTGCGCTTTCGCAGTTCACCCTGACTGACCGCACCCTTTTCCTTTTAGGAGTTATCTCCCCTTTTACTAAAAAGCTTGTTCATGCTACTTCTCTTAAACCAAAAAAGATAGCAATACCAAACCTTTACCAAAATGTGTCCTATATCCTTGCGCAACTTTGGGACAGATTGATTGAAGGGTTCTGACGACATCTTATAGGAGTTATCTCCCTTTATATAAAAGTAGTAAGTGATATTCAAACAAATCTCAACAACTAAAAGAGATAGAGGCCTGGGGTCTTCACCATAAATCATCTTGACCTTTGACCTTGAAAATGGACACAAGGTCAAAGGTCAAGGTCACGTTCTAAATTTTGACCTTTGCTTGTTCGCGCTACTCCTCTGAAATGGTAAAAGATAGATAAACACTTATTGAGAGTAAAATGTTCGTCTTATTAAGACGCAACTTTGTCGCATTTGAAGCAAAGTAATTTGACTTCATTTTATAGGAGTTATCTCCGATTATATATGTAACTGATTGGTTTTTCACATGGTACTCATTAACTATTAATGATAGAGGGAAAGTAAAGAGTGCAAAATGTTGAACTTTTAAAGGAGCAACTTTGTTGCATTAACAGATAAAGGATTTGATTTCATTTTATAGGAGTTATCTCCCATTATATATGTAACTTATTGGTTTTTTACATGTTACTCATTAACTATTAATGATAAAGGGAAACGATAGAGTGCAAAATGTTGGTCCCTTAAAGGAGCAACTTTGTTACATTTATAGGGAAAGGATTTGACTTCATTTTATAGGAGTTATCTCCCATTATATATTTAACTGATTGGTTTTTCACATGGTACTCATTTATTATTAATCATAGAGGGAAAGTAAAGAGTGCAAAATGTTGATCTCTTAAAGGAGCAACTTTGTTACGTTTTCAGGAAAAGGATTTGACTTCATATTATAGGAGTTATCTCCCATTATATATGTAACTTATTGGTTTTTTACATGTTACTCATTAACTATTAATGATAAAGGGAAACGAATGAGTGAAAATGTTGGTCTCTTAAAGGAGCAACTTTGTTACATTAACAGATAAAGGATTTGACTTCATTTTATAGGAGTTATCTCCCATTATATATGTAACTTATTGGTTTTTTACATGTTACTCATTAACTATTAATGATAAAGGGAAACGAAAGAGTGCAAAATGTTGGTCCCTTAAAGGAGCAACTTTGTTACATTTATAGGGAAAGGATTTGACTTCATTTTATAGGAGTTATCTCCCATTATATATTTAACTGATTGGTTTTTCACATGGTACTCATTTATTACTAATCATAGAGGGAAAGTAAAGAGTGCAAAATGTTGATCTCTTAAAGGAGCAACTTTGTTACATTTACAGGAAAAGGATTTGACTTCATTTTATAGGAGTTATCTCCCATTATATATGTAACTTATTGGTTTTTTACATGTTACTCATTAACTATTAATGATAAAGGGAAACGAAAGAGTGCAAAATGTTGGTCTCTTAAAGGAGCAACTTTGTTACATTTTTAGGTAAAGGATTTGACTTCATTTTATAGGAGTTATCTCCCATTATATATGTAACTGATTGGTTTTTCACATGGTACTCATTAACTATTAACGATAGAGGGAAACTAAAGAGGGCAAAATGTTGATCTCTTAAAGGAGCAACTATATCAAATTTACAGGTAAAGGATTTGACTTCATTTTATAGGAGTTATCTCCCATTATATGTGTAATTTATTAGTTTTTCACATGTAACTCATTAACTATTAATGATAAAGGGAAACGAAAGAGTGCAAAATGTTGGTCTCTTAAAGGAGCAACTTTGTTACATTTATAGATAAAGGTTTTGAATTCATTTTATAGGAGTTATCTCCCATTATATATTTAACTGATTGGTTTTTTCACATGGTACTCATTTTATTATTAATCATAGAGGGAAAGTAAAGAACGCAAAATGTTGATCTCTTAAAGGAGCAACTTTGTCACATTTACAGGATAAGGATTTGAAGTCATCTTATAGGAGTTATCTCCCATTATATAAGTTACTTTTTGGTTTTTTACATGTTACTCATTTACTATTAATGATAAAGGGAAATTTAAGAGTGCAAAATGTTGGTCTTTAAAAGGAGCAACTTTTTTACATTACAGGGAAAGGATTTGACTTTATTTTATAGGAGTTATCTCCCATTATATATGTAAATTATTGGTTTTTCACAAGTAACTCATTAACTATTAACGATAAAGGAAAACTAAAGAGTGCAAAATGTTGCTCTCTTAAAGGAGCAACTTTGTCACATTTACAGGAAAAGGATTTGACTTCATTTTATAGGAGTTATCTCCCATTACATATGTTACTTATTGGTTTTTCACAAGTAACTCATTAACTATTAAAGACAAAGGGAAACTAAAGAGTGCAAAATGTTGCTCTCTTAAAAAAGCAACTTTGTCACATGTATAGGAAGATGATTTGACTTCATTTTATAGGAGTTATCTCCCATTATATATGTAACTTATTTGTTTTTCACTTGTAACTCATTAACCATTTATGATAGAGGCACGGGGTCTTCACCATAGACCCTCATGCCCTTTGACCTTGAAAACTTGCATGGGTCAAGGTCACGTTCTAGTTTTTGACCTTTGCTATTTTCAAAGATATTGAAATGATTTTCTTCCTAAAATGTTCTATTAATAATTACGAGTAATTTAAGACATGCCGTGAAAAGTTGTATCAAAATTTTATAAGAGTTATCTCTCTTAGAATACCAATATGTAGCAAATAATACAAAATAATTTCTTTTTTAAATATTTATAGCAAAATTATAACATTTCGCAAAAAGTTGATTATTTTGAATGTCATCACATAATACAAAATGAATATAAGTATGGAAAGACCCTCAAATGTTCAACCGAACAGTTGATCTTTAATTATTATTATTATTTTCTCTTTTCTTCCGCCAACTTATTTCGGTGTCTGGTTTTTTCACTTCGCGACATGTCGCTTTGATATTTTATATCTGATATCGGTTACCCTTTGCGCTTTCGCAGTTCACCCTGACTGACCGCACCCTTTTCCTTTACGGAGTTATCTCCCCTTTTACTAAAAAGCTTGTGTCTGCTACTCCTCCGAAACCAAAAAAGATAGCAATACCAAACCTTTACCAAAATGTGTCCTATATCCTTGCGCAACTTTGGGACAGATTGATTGAAGGGTTCTGACGACATGTTATAGGAGTTATCTCCCTTTAAATAAAAGTAGTAAGTGATATTCAAACAAATCTCTGCAACTAAAAGAGATAGAGGCCTGGGGTCTTCACTTTAGACCATCATGACCTTTGACCTTGAAAATGGACACAAGGTCAAAGGTCAAGGTCACGTTCTAAATTTTGACATTTGCTTGTGTCCGCTACTCCTTTGAAACGGTAAAAGATAGATAAACACTTATTGAGGGTAAAATATTCGCCTTAGTAAGGCGCAACTTTGTCACATTTGGAGGGAAGTAATTTGACTTCATTTTATAGGAGTTATCTCCCATTATATATGTAACTGATTGGTTTTTCACATGGTACTCATTAACTATTAATGATAGAGGGAAACGAAAGAGTGCAAAATGTTGGTCTCTTCAAGGACTAACTTTGTTACATTTATAGAGAAAGAATTTGACTTCATTTTATAGGAGTTATCTCCCATTATATATGTAACTTATTGGTTTTTTACATGTTACTCATTAACTATTATTGATAAAGGGAAACGAAAGAGTGCAAAATGTTGGTCTCTTAAAGGAGCAACTTTGTTACATTTATAGGTAAAGGATTAGACTTCATTTTATACGAGTTATCTCCCATTATATATGTAACTTATTGGTTTTTTACATGTTACTCATTAACTATTAATGATAAAGGGAAACGAAAGAGTGCAAAATGTTGGTCTCTTAAAGGAGCAACTTTGTTACATTTACAGGTAAAGGATTTGACTTCATTTTATACGAGTTATCTCCCATTATATATGTAACTGATTGGTTTTTCACATGGTACTCATTAACTATTAATGATAGAGGGAAACTAAAGAGTGCAAAATGTTGATCTCTTAAAGGAGAAACTTTGTTACATTTACAGGTAAAGGAGTTGACTTTATTTTATAGGAGTTATCTCCCATTATATATGTAACTGATTGGTTTTTCACATGGTACTCATTAACTATTAATGATAGAGGGAAACATAAGAGTGCAAAATGTTGATCTCTTAAAGGAGCAACTATGTTACATTTACAGGGAAAGAATTTGACTTCATTTTATACGAGTTATCTCCCATTATATATGCAACTTATTGATTTTTTACATGTTACTCATTAACTAGTAATGATAGAGGCATGGGGTCTTCACCATAAATACTCATGCCCTTTGACCATGAAAACTTGTATGGGTCAAGGTCACGTACTAGTTTTTGACCTTTGCTTTTTTTTAAAGATATTGAAATTATTTTCCTCCTAAAATGTTCTATTAATAATTTCGAGTAAACTAAGACATGGCGTGAAAAGTTGTATAATACTTTTATCAGAGTTATCTCTCTCAGAATGACAATCTGCGGCAAATAATACAAAATATTTTTTTAAATATTTATAGCAAAGTTATAGCATTTTGCAAAAAGATGATTATTTTAAATGTCATCATGTAATACAAATTACAATTAATGTGGAAAGACCCTCAAATGTTCAACCGAACAGTTGATCTTTAATTAGTATTTGTTCTTCTGTTGGTTCTTTTTAATGTCGTGTATTTTTTCTCAATCAGACTTTGTCACTATCCTATCGTTTTTGAGACGTGTTGACCTTTAGGATTTTCTACACTTTCCATGCTAAGTGACGATGAAAACTTTGCTTAAACACTTATTGCGACAGAGGAACTTTACTGTTTCATAAAATATATAGAGATATATACCAAGATTCAAAACCGTTGTGTTTAAATAAAAGGCAAGATAATAATTGTATTTTCGTTACCACACAATTTCATTATTTGAACGCTGCAATTACAGTTGTGTCGTGCATACAATGTTACCTACAAATAAGGATTTAAAATTTCTTGCTAGGATTATTTTAAATACAAAAGTACTGCCCAAAAGCTTACTTTAAAGTGTGGATACAGTAGTCTGTATATATATATGTCACGTAAGATATACTTGAATAATTATATTTTTATTAAAACATAACGAATCTTTCTTCATTATTTTTTCCTTACAAAGTTGAAAAACATAGCATTTTCCTTTTTACCTAAAATGCTATAACGTTAATGTTAGGGTAGTAGTGAAAGCAACATTAATGACAAAGTAACTGTTTTGTCTAGCGTACCTAATTTCTGTATAACTTAATAAAAAAAAATTAACGAAACTGGAACACAAAAGATACTTGCTGTAAAAAATCGACACAAGAACTCTAAAAACCTGTGTAATTCTTGTTTATATTATAGTAAGAAATACTTGGAAGTTTACATAACTATGATTTTGCTTTTATCAATACTTCATGATTCGATGTCAGATCAGTCAAGACAAAACTTTTGTTGAATCAATGCGAGTCGTAGAAAATAGTAGGATCTGGCAGTTTAAAATATCATTATCACAATTGTAGAGGCAACACTGATCATAATCACTGACACTTCGGCATTTGACATTCTATAAATGTTTATTTTTTAGATACGAAACCTAGATACTCAAGATGACAGTGTGTGACATAAGGCTACAGGAAATATAACGATTTATTATAATAATGGCTGGTAAGACGAACTGCAGTATCATACATAAATAAAAGACATTAGTTTTCACAATTTATCTTTCAGCAAATACCAATCGGAATTGAAACAGTAATGAAAAAATTTTTTATTAAGTAATAGTTCTCTAATAATTATTTACATTCAAGCAGTTAGTGATGTACGCACTTCTAATTGCATATTTGCGTTGCAAAATTCATTTATTGCTTAAATAAACATTGGTTAGCAGAGCTTAGAACACCCAGAATTTAAAGACTTGGTACATGTATTTTATGCTTCATCTTAAACCAATTAATGGGTTTAATCAGAAATAATGTCTACCGAAGTGGCTGTTTACCTATCTATTTATCAATTTTGAGTTTTGTAATAAAGTTTTTAGCTCTTTTCTATGGATGAGGCCGTCAATGGTTATTGCTTAGGCCGTCTTTCAAGATTCCTTCTTACCTTTTTATTATCTGTACGCCCTACATGTATGTACGCTTAAAATTAATGCAGATGTCACGTTATTGTAAATATTTAACATTATCTTTTTATTCGTTATTTAACAGTAGTTTTCATAGCTCAAATTTAAAGTTGAAAAACGTTTATAGGCTGTAAGTAATAAAGGGTTAAACATTCATATTCTTGCAAACATTCAGTATGACAATTTTCATCTTGATGACAAACAGTTCAGACAATATATACAGAACGTGCACCCGTAAACGCAAAACTTTGACTGATTGATAACTGATTGCTGACGGATTTCGGAACGCTGACGGATCGCTGACTGATCGCTGATGAATACATCCGTCCAAAACTACGAATCCGTCATTACCTTGGTAACCGTCAGCGATCCGTGCGATCTGTTCAGTCAGTGCGATCCAGATTCCGTTATGAAATAATATGCATGAATCGGTAAGTTTATTGACGGATATGTATAATTTGATAATTTGAAGATGAAAAAAAATTATGCGTCATTTGTATATTATATATGCATTTATAATAAATAAACGCAAATATTCAAAATAATAGTAACTATAAATGTCTCGTTCCAAAAATAAAAAAAAAATTAAAAAAAACAAACAAAAGTTAAAACAACTATTTTTTATATTATATAATTAAGCACATCTCTTTTAGGCAGGACATATCTGCGAGTCGAGCCCTGTAGACCTTAAAAAATCCGTTTGATTTAAGGCACATCAGTAGCGACGAGATAAATGTTTTATTTTCGCAATCCTTTATCGATCCTCTTTTTTATTCCTTCGACCTGTGATTTCGCCTTATTTTATTTTCTGTGACCTGTTACATATATATTTTTGTCGTAAATATTAAGCCAACCTTCCCCCACCCCCAATCAGTACCAGATCTATTCCACATTTAGCAAAGGACATCCTTTTCATACATTTCTGTAGAAAAAACTGCATTTTTAAATTCAGTTATAAAACTGTTATGTATAAACAATTGTTGAACTGTTGAACAAACATTGTCAATCAAATAACATTGTTTACTAAACATAACGTTCAAAATATTGTAAAATATACAGCGATTCCTGTCGCAAGTTTTATTTGACATGCAATATAAGTAGTTAAAAAAGTATACATGCAATTACGTCGGACTGTTTGATTGGTTACGGTTTTCATGAACATTTTCTGTTATTTCATGGCGTCTAGTTTTTATTGGGGGTTGGGTGGGAGGAACCCGAAGAACAAGTTAAAACCGTCAATCATTGTCAATTAAGTTGGAGCCGGGCACACCCTACCTGCAGTAATTTGAAAATCCGCACCTATTGTGATAAAAAGTAGATGACTAACCAATCAGCCACCGAGGCCGCAAAACGCCAAGGACAAACGTCTGTGAATGTTGCAGTTAAGCGTACAAAACTGTTACAGTAGACATGTTTTAGGCTACGAAATGATATGGTAATTTTTTAAACAAAACGTCATTAATTCTTAGGTCTATAAAGATTGGTTTAAACATTGTCTTTAAAGTCATATTGAGAAAGCAGAACCCTGTCAAACCTTGTTCTTTAAAAGAGCGTCCTTCAATTTGAATAATAACTTATGTCATTGATTGATTGACTTGTTGTTTGCTTTTCTTCCAACGAGCAGTATTTCAGGACGAGAACAAGTTTAAAAATAATCAATTAAGGAAAGATGGACCAATGGGTTAAATATTTGAATGCCACTGGAAAAATATTATGTGTGTGTAGTGGAGAAAATTTACCTTTTTGAGCCTATTCGTTTTTGAAATCTACAAAATCTACTATTCATGATTTGTTTTTGAGTAAACGAAAATGAAAGGTATAACACTAATCTTTTAAAACTGCGTCCGATGTTTTTAAAACTTGTGCAATATTACCAATCGTCTTTAAGTATTACTGAATGGATAACACAGAAGCGTTTATAATATTAAATGAATTCGCCTTTGATACTTTATAAAACGAAAATCGAAATTGTGACGGCAAAAATGCGAAAAGCAGAATTTATTTTCATCGTGCTTACATGTTCGCAACTTTAACTCAGAAGTGTCTATATACAAGCCTGTTTAGTAGTTTATTCTTTATTTAAGATTAAACTCTTATAAATTCATGACACTATGAAATAGTGAATAAATATATAGTAGATGTTTTTTGCTTTTGTCTTATTTAGTATTATACCCCGGAATTCCTATGAATTGTGGCACAGAAAAAAAACTTTTATCAAACCGCGACAAATGATCTTTTGAAGCGTTTATAACAAAAAAGAACTCGACCTCGGTGGTTAAGGTAGCAGTAATCTACTATTGATCACCGAGGTTGTCTGTTCGACCCTTTCAGAGAGAGGGTGTGCTCGATTCATCCCTAAATTTGCAGAGTTCCTGTCCAGTTTTTCTGTTAGAAGTCGGCGGTTTCGCTGGGTAATCCAGCTCTTCCTTATAAAATATCTACACAATATTATAAATCGTAATATAATTTTTGAAAATGGTGTTAAACAAACTTCCAACTAACATGCGCGCGAAGTGAAAAAAAAAATATTCATGATCCCGTCTTCGCGTTTTTCCTCTTTCGCGCTTTTTCTGCTTTCAAAGACAAATGCGAGATCTACACCTTGGCACGGCGAAGTCAAATATTTGTTTAATAAGTCAATGTGTGTTTTTTTTTCTAATTAATTTTTAAAAATATTTATTTTTATGAAATGACACTATGTGATGTTTATATTCCGTCACAGATTCATTAGTTATAGATGAGGGGAATGTCCATTTATATCATTTTTAACTTTATACTAGTTTAAGCCTTATTTTTAGGCAAAACGAACCATTAATAAGCAAATAGCAGATGACATTTTTAATCTTCTAAAATTTTCGAGTGAATGGAATTTCACATTTCGAAATATTAATTTCTCTGACCGGAAGTTGAATGGACGGATTGGAGCGATCAGTCCAATCAATCCGCCAGATCAGTCAAGTCGTTCCAAATCGTCAGTTGACGATGGACGGATTGGGAACGATCTGACGGATTGGGAACAACTTGACTCATCTGACTGTTTGATAACTGATTGCTGACGGATTTCGGATCTCTGACGGATCGCTTACTGATTGCTAAAAGTGTTGCGTTTTCAATCTCAAGTACTGTAACCTTAGAAATCTACATTGATTTCTGTATCTGTAAATTTTACTTCTGTCTGCTGTAACTGATTGCAAATATGTGTGATGAAGATATTAAATAAGATAGTAGAAATGACAAATCCATGATGACGATCGATTCTGCTTTCACATCGCGGGGTTCAACTGGGGGATCCTATAATTGTTATTATTGTATCTGGCTTGGATGAAAACATTTATTGATGTCAATATGTTTTTTTTTAGTTTGTAGTTTTACTATTAGTCTGTATTATAGGATTAAACACCGTTTGCAATGGATTTATCGGTATATCAACAAGACCGACTCACTCACAAACAAATAAACATTATATATTTTATCATATATATATATATATATATATATATATATATATATATATATATATATATATACAAGTCTAGAAGATTATGCAACGATACACATGACGGTGTTTCTTGTCAAAAATTTAGACAAAGACTGACCAACGAATGGCCTTAGTCATTGAATGTCAATATAAATAAATGACGTAAACAAGTCGTAACATATTGATCTTGAAATTTCTCATTTCCAACTTAACCCAAAATAGTTGCTTCCCAAGTCCGCCAGCCGGGGACGTGCCGTGCTGTTACTTTGCTTTGCTCAAATATTCCAACAAGATGTGATTAAAATTACCAAGTTGACAAATTCTTTACGCCAGACGCGCGTTTCGTCTACTTAAGACTCATCAGTGGCGTTTAACTCTAAATGCTTAAAATGACTAAGGCCATTCGTTGGTCAGTCTTTGTCTAAATTTTTGACAAGAAACACCGTCATGTGTATCGTTGCATAATCTTCTAGACTTGTATATTATTTTTTGTTTATGCTGTATCGTCATGTTTGTCGATCCGATACTTAATAAGCTTGCTGGTTGGTAGACTCTTTAGACTTTTATATAATATTTTGAACTACCTGTATTGTGTTTTTACACGATCCCAGTGGACTTATATTATTCCATCACCGAATGAAAAAATACTTTAAGCATTTAGAGTTAAACGCCACTGATGAGTCTTAAGTAGACGAAACGCGCGTCTGGCGTAAAGAATTTATCACCTTGGTAATTTTAATCACATCTTGTTGGAATATTTGAGCAAAGCAAAGTAACAGCACGGCACGTCCCCGGCTGGCGGACTTGGGAAGCAACTATTTTGGGTTAAGTTGGAAATGAGAAATTTCAAGATCAATATGTTACGACTTGTTTACGTCATTTATTTATATTGACATTCAATGACTAAGGCCATTCGTTGGTCAGTCTTTGTCTAAATTTTTGACAAGAAACACCGTCATGTGTATCGTTGCATAATCTTCTAGACTTGTATATTATTTTTTGTTTATGCTGTATCGTCATGTTTGTCGATCCGATACTTAATAAGCTTGCTGGTTGGTAGACTCTTTAGACTTTTATATAATATTTTGAACTACCTGTATTGTGTTTTTACACGATCCCAGTGGACTTATATTATTCCATCACCGAATGAAAAAATACTTTAAGCATTTAGAGTTAAACGCCACTGATGAGTCTTAAGTAGACGAAACGCGCGTCTGGCGTAAAGAATTTATCACCTTGGTAATTTTAATCACATCTTGTTGGAATATTTGAGCAAAGCAAAGTAACAGCACGGCACGTCCCCGGCTGGCGGACTTGGGAAGCAACTATTTTGGGTTAAGTTGGAAATGAGAAATTTCAAGATCAATATGTTACGACTTGTTTACGTCATTTATTTATATTGACATTCAATGACTAAGGCCATTCGTTGGTCAGTCTTTGTCTAAATTTTTGACAAGAAACACCGTCATGTGTATCGTTGCATAATCTTCTAGACTTGTATATTATTTTTTGTTTATGCTGTATCGTCATGTTTGTCGATCCGATACTTAATAAGCTTGCTGGTTGGTAGACTCTTTAGACTTTTATATAATATTTTGAACTACCTGTATTGTGTTTTTACACGATCCCAGTGGACTTATATTATTCCATCACCGAATGAAAAAATACTTTAAGCATTTAGAGTTAAACGCCACTGATGAGTCTTAAGTAGACGAAACGCGCGTCTGGCGTAAAGAATTTGTCACCTTGGTAATTTTAATCACATCTTGTTGGAATATTTGAGCAAAGCAAAGTAACAGCACGGCACGTCCCCGGCTGGCGGACTTGGGAAGCAACTATTTTGGGTTAAGTTGGAAATGAGAAATTTCAAGATCAATATGTTACGACTTGTTTACGTCATTTATTTATATTGACATTCAATGACTAAGGCCATTCGTTGGTCAGTCTTTGTCTAAATTTTTGACAAGAAACACCGTCATGTGTATCGTTGCATAATCTTCTAGACTTGTATATTATTTTTTGTTTATGCTGTATCGTCATGTTTGTCGATCCGATACTTAATAAGCTTGCTGGTTGGTAGACTCTTTAGACTTTTATATAATATTTTGAACTACCTGTATTGTGTTTTTACACGATCCCAGTGGACTTATATTATTCCATCACCGAATGAAAAAATACTTTAAGCATTTAGAGTTAAACGCCACTGATGAGTCTTAAGTAGACGAAACGCGCGTCTGGCGTAAAGAATTTGTCACCTTGGTAATTTTAATCACATCTTGTTGGAATATTTGAGCAAAGCAAAGTAACAGCACGGCACGTCCCCGGCTGGCGGACTTGGGAAGCAACTATTTTGGGTTAAGTTGGAAATGAGAAATTTCAAGATCAATATGTTACGACTTGTTTACGTCATTTATTTATATTGACATTCAATGACTAAGGCCATTCGTTGGTCAGTCTTTGTCTAAATTTTTGACAAGAAACACCGTCATGTGTATCGTTGCATAATCTTCTAGACTTGTATATTATTTTTTGTTTATGCTGTATCGTCATGTTTGTCGATCCGATACTTAATAAGCTTGCTGGTTGGTAGACTCTTTAGACTTTTATATAATATTTTGAACTACCTGTAAATATTGTGTTTTTACACGATCCCAGTGGACTTATATTATTCCATCACCGAATGAAAAAATACTTTAAGCATTTAGAGTTAAACGCCACTGATGAGTCTTAAGTAGACGAAACGCGCGTCTGGCGTAAAGAATTTGTCACCTTGGTAATTTTAATCACATCTTGTTGGAATATTTGAGCAAAGCAAAGTAACAGCACGGCACGTCCCCGGCTGGCGGACTTGGGAAGCAACTATTTTGGGTTAAGTTGGAAATGAGAAATTTCAAGATCAATATGTTACGACTTGTTTACGTCATTTATTTATATTGACATTCAATGACTAAGGCCATTCGTTGGTCAGTCTTTGTCTAAATTTTTGACAAGAAACACCGTCATGTGTATCGTTGCATAATCTTCTAGACTTGTATATTATTTTTTGTTTATGCTGTATCGTCATGTTTGTCGATCCGATACTTAATAAGCTTGCTGGTTGGTAGACTCTTTAGACTTTTATATAATATTTTGAACTACCTGTATTGTGTTTTTACACGATCCCAGTGGACTTATATTATTCCATCACCGAATGAAAAAATACTTTAAGCATTTAGAGTTAAACGCCACTGATGAGTCTTAAGTAGACGAAACGCGCGTCTGGCGTAAAGAATTTGTCTACTTGGTAATTTTAATCACATCTTGTTGGAATATTTGAGCAAAGCAAAGTAACAGCACGGCACGTCCCCGGCTGGCGGACTTGGGAAGCAACTATTTTGGGTTAAGTTGGAAATGAGAAATTTCAAGATCAATATGTTACGACTTGTTTACGTCATTTATTTATATTGACATTCAATGACTAAGGCCATTCGTTGGTCAGTCTTTGTCTAAATTTTTGACAAGAAACACCGTCATGTGTATCGTTGCATAATCTTCTAGACTTGTATATTATTTTTTGTTTATGCTGTATCGTCATGTTTGTCGATCCGATACTTAATAAGCTTGCTGGTTGGTAGACTCTTTAGACTTTATATATATATATATATGTATATATATATATATATATATATATATATATAGTTTGTAAGTGAGTTGGTCTTGTTGATATACCGATAAATCCATTGAAAACGGTGTTTAATCCTTATAATTCTTTAAAATTGCATTAAGAAATTAATTTATCTAAGGTGTTTCTCAACTTCATATTTCATTTGTATTTGGTAGCGGGATCGATTGAATGTAAGATTATTTGTTTATTTTTACGTACGATAATATTCCATAAACCATTTTCTGATTTTAATAAACACAACTTTAAGTTTTACATCAATCTATAACCTTCTTTTCTGTATCGAACACAACGAAGTTTTAAATTTAACAAATCATTAATGATAATTCATCAAACAAATTATTTGTAAGTTGATCGCTACTTTCGATATTGAAAACCGCCATCTTTGTTTACGTTGGTTACGCTAAAAATAGTTCGGTCAACGTCATTTATCCAAAAATAAAACAAGTCAACTTCATTTATCAAAAAATAAATTTCGTTCAAAACCTCTACCGAAAGTAATCTCAACCAATTAAATAAACGCATTTCTAAATATGCAAATCATATTAGAATTATTGTACTATAATGTATTTTAAGCATTGTCATTTTGCAAATGCATATAGTTATAATAATTAATGCACGGACAAATCATGAACACAACAAACAATAAATACTCAGAACATATAACAAACAAACATGTTAAATGAACCATGCGAAACAAAGTAGCGATATCAGTTATTCTGGTTAAGTAAACCATGTGGAACAAAGGCGTGATATCAGTGGTTCCGGTTAAGGGAACCATGCGAAACAAAGTGGTAACATCAATGGCTTTGAAAGAGTGAGCATATCCTGCTTTTATAGTGACACATGTCGTGTTAGTTTCTTATGGTCAATGAAAATAACATGGCTTTTTTCTAATTTCTGCGAATAAGAAATACAAATATCGTTTGAAATATCTTCCTCTCACATTGAAATTGGAGGACTTTTATTACTTTTACTGGTTCATCCCCGTCAAATATTATTTATCTTAGTAATAAAGACCTTAGTATATTACACATGTTCAATTGTACTTTATATATTTTTGGGGTTTGTGCTTGGTTTATCTAATGATTTTTATCATAGAACATAACACCACACCCAATGTCATTGATGTTTTGTATACTAGTAAGGCAGAACATTACTCATTTGGCTAAAAATCACTGTAACCGTGTTAATAATAAAATAAAAGAACTATTTTTTCGCGTTATGATGAACACATTATCAAATAAACTATATCACTATATGTATTCGGAGGTCAATTGAAATAGGCTGCTTGGAAACATCCACACTTTTTGTCGCATTAAATATTACAATTTACTCACAAAGGTATCCGTTTATTCAAAGTTATGTCATTTTTATTTTTGTGCTTACAGCCAATAGTTCATTAGAAAGTCATCAGGCGTTATCACTGTATCACTTCCTGTGTCAACATATTGTGGGAACAGAAGAGACGGTGAGAATAAAACGATTGATGAATACGGTTAAAGATAATTTATCATCGAACGATGCTTGTACGTATATAACAAGTGGAAGTTTCGGAGAGGGACTGGAGATGAAAGGAAGTGATCTTGATGTCATGGCTGTTTCAAAGCGTTGGTTCCTGCACGAAAACTCAGAAATCGTCAAAGTTAATCCAGCTAAAGGTAACTTGGTTATAGAAATGGATGATACAAAACCAGGATTTACCCTTTTACGCTGTGATAATCCTGATGTGGATCTTAGTGAAGTATGTATGTGGACACGGTCGGGCAGCGAGTCACTGTATCTGTCAAGTGAGCTAATCAAAACATGTTCGTTGAAATACCAGGATTATACATGGTTTAGTAAATGTCATGGGCCATGCTTGACAGACGAGAACGAAACAATAGATGTAGCAATTAGTTTTCACAGTCCCAAATGGATAAAACCCGCAGAAAACTGGATAAAGAGAGGAAACAGATCATGGCCTAGCAGTGTTGTCATATCAGACATAATCGGGCACGGTGTTCTGTTTGTTCCAATTGGCTGTAAGGGATCTAAAAATGAATCACTGGAATGGCGAATTTCATTTTCTGTAGCTGAGAAGCTATTAGTATACTCATTTTCTCATACGCAATTACTGTGTTATGCTCTGATGAAAATATTACTCAAGGATTGTATAAACAGCAATAGCAACTGCAAAGATCTTCTTTGCTCATATTTTATCAAAACAATTATTTTCTGGGTCTCAGAGGAAACATCAGTGAATGAGTGGAAACCAGAAAATTTAATTCAATGTTTTATTAAATGTTGTAAAAGGTTGATTTACTTTGTTGAATACTCAATGTGTCCTCATTATTTTATTGCAACAATTAACATGTTTGAAAGTAAAATAGAAGGGCGATCTCGGCAACTGTTACTGGGACATTTAAAATCATTATTCTGTTTTGGATGGCGCTGTGTGCTTTTTTCAGAACAATTCCAAAACATCGGAATCAATTTAAATGTATTACCGAGCTATATAGAAATTCAAAAAACACAACTTCAACATTTGGTAAGTTCGAGAACTGTAGCATCGGAGTTTCTGTCTGCTCAATTTCATCTTCAATGTTACAAGAAATGCATCATGCAACTAAATAAATCCAATTCTACAGTTATCAAGTCAGTTTATCTTTGGTACCTCTCTGTTTACTGTACACAAGATTTTATGCAGTCTAATACAGCTACTCCTTTATATACAAACAAAAACAGTTACAATGAATACCGGCAAACACAAAGCTACCTTCTTCAGAGTATAAACCATGACGCTGGATCTGGTTGGCTTATGCTGGCGGCAATCTTTTACAACATGAAACAGCACAGCAAAGCACTTAACTTACTTCGTCATACGGTAATGAAGTGCAGCCCAGAGAACGTGTACTGTGGAAAATGGCTATCGGAACAAATAAAACCGAACACCCCCACAACTTTGAACAAACTTAGAATATTAAGGGCTGTAAAACACATAGTCATGCTACCTGTAACATTTGTCCGCAATTCTACACTGGTGCCAGATGAAATTGCATTATATGTTGCACGAAAGTCTTCATGCCATGTTCCAGCAAATTTCTTTATTTTTTTTCTTGGTTTTCTGTGTCATCATCATCTAGGTGACAGAGAATTGTGCTACCATTTTATTTCAAATATGAAGCAAACGATTAATGAATTTGTTTCCACTACGCATCAAATTCAAAAAATGCACTTCTACAGCCTACTTGGAATAACTTTTCATTTAGTCGGACAGCAAGATTTAGCTGCGGAAGCATTCTCAAATGCGCATAGTGCATGGTGTAATAGCCAGGCATAAAAATGTATTATACACTCCAAGTATGTGTAAGCAATATATGATATTGTTTTACTTGTTACTATTTGTTTATATACGTTATTCCCTATCGCTTTGTGTAACTGAACAGACTGAATTTTGTTTTACGCCACTTTCAGCAATGTTTTACAACAGTCAGTTAATTGCATTACTAACACAACATAAAGTTAACTTAAACCAGTCCGATTCTCTGGTCAAAATTTCTGCTTTTGAGAGAAAAATCTCTTCTTTTTGACAAAAAACAGTCTTATTCACCTCTTTGACAGGACAGATATTTGTCCAAATCTCTGCTTTAAATATTTTCAAATTGTAAAAACACATTTGTTGGCGGGATTGCGAGAATATGCCTTTAATTAGGTTGCATATTACAAAGCTAGCTTTATTCGTCTTTAATTCAAAGAATGCTCACCTGCTTCTACATATAAGATGTCTATAAGTGTGGTTCGAAAGGCTTCAAGGCATAGTCGCAATCCTTTATGATAAACAGTATCAAGGATTTTGACATATGGCTTGCGAGCAGAACCGTAAATGAAGCAACCAAAATCTAATTTAGATCGAACCAGCGATCTATATAGATTAAGTAAAGCATCTCAATCCGCACCCCAGTTGGTGCTAGATAAACTTATAAATATATAATGCTTTTAGGTATTTATTTTTTAACATTTTGATATGGGGTATAAAGGTTAGCTTTTAATCAAGTATGAGACCAAAAATATAGTGTCTTTACAATTTTGATAGGATTATTATAAAATTTTAATTCTGGATCAGGATGCATCTTTCGTTTATTCTCCATAGCCCACTTCTCTATTCTATTTAAATATAAGAGAAGTTGTCGTTCGATATTATTCATATGAGGAGGTCGCCAACATACAGAGAATCACCAATATTATCTTTTAAACCTTAGTAAGGCTATTAATATTAATACCAAATAAAGTTACAGAAAGAATGCTTCTCTGGGGAACACCTATCTCCTGTTCAAAAGGGTCATATAAAGTAGAATTGCCCCTTACTTTCAATTCGCTGTCACTTAAACGTTTGATATAAAGGTAGGAAGGCTACCTTTCAACCCCATATCAAAAAGATCTTTTATAATACCGTATTTCCATGTTGTGTCATATGCCTTTTCTAAATTGAAAAAGACAGACACAATATGTTCATTTTTGGCAAATGCGTTTCTTAGGTATGTTTCAAAACGCACCAGATGATCTACGGTATTTGTCCCATGTCCAATCTAATTAAAATTAATTTTTTTACTTGCTGCCTCTTTTTTGATATGGTCGCTGTGTGTAGATCTAACAACATCCCATTACAGGTCACGTCAGGAGTCATATGCATAATGCATAGATTTTCCGTTAGCCAATCAGAATCGCGGCTAGAAAATCTTAGGGTAAACATTCGGAACATCGACAAATCGGCTTTTTATGTTCGACGCCACAGTGTAACAAATGTATTACAATACGTCAACAAGACTGTTACCGAGATTTAAACACACAAAATTGAAGCAAATTGTCCGAAGAATATTAAATTCACTGAATAAACACCTCACGAAGGTTGTACTTACGATCCTAAAATCACAATGTGTAGTATATGTGGATTTTCATTCGTGCAAATCGAAGCTACACCATGACCAGGTGGAAGTGAAATCGAACGGAACTTTGAAGCATTTTTACACACTGTAATCGGGCTGAAATAATTTGTATTATTAAAAATGAAGGTAGATGTCCTTAAGTTACAAAATTAACTTACAGCCTCCCATTTAAATTTAAACCGTCACCAACGAAGATATTGATGGTAAAATGGGTTTGCCTTTTTTGGATCATTCAGTTTATATCCGCCTTGATTATAGTTTATACTTGGATAAATACGTATTATTTTAACTAGGAACAGCAAATATCACGCACAGAATCTGTTTGAAAGTGCCTTTATATGACTTGTTACTTTGTATAATGTTACACCATCATAAACCAAAGGAACACATTTGTGTTTTACAAGATGATACAGTACAGCAAAGCAGCTTATTTACTTAATTATACAGTGATAAAGTGCACGCTAGAGAAAATGTACAATGGGGCAAATATATCAGAACTACAAATAAACTTAGTCGTACACATGATTATTGCAAAGTATCTAGTATTTTGAAATATGACTTGCGAGCTTAACCATAAATATGCAATAATAAAGGCATGCGTCCCCCTTAGGTAAATGTTGTGTCGCTCTTTTGAGACTAACGGATTTTACGTCTAACATTGTTGTAATTATTGGAATGTGTGTGTATAAATATCGTTACTACTAATTCAACGATATTGCAACTTTTGTCATTCCAGATCAATCTGTTGTCCGAATTTAATCACTGTAGGAAAATAATGATTCCTGACCGTAACACCAACCCACATTTAAACATTATCTATCAAAAGTAATTTCCGGTACTCATGGTAACGTCAACATTTTTTAGCAATTCTGTGTATAATACACATGTTAATTAAGATAATTAAAGTATATACATATATAATATGTGATTTAAAACCTCTTTGGTAAAGAATAAAGCTTTTAAAGTATGGAACGAAGTTAACCACCACCGCCGCCTGCATTATTGGAAATTATTTTAAAAAAAAACATTCAGGACATACATTGTACAGATCGCTCCATCAAGTGACCTTTTAACTGCATAAACCGAAAATACATCATTTAGTGATTTACATTACAACATAATCGAAAACGCAATAAATTTGACACAGGTCTTAGCTGTTACACTCTCAAAATAAATTAAACCTGCAAACGTAATCGGCTAATACCTTTTTAGTGAGGATCTTTTGAGCTGCAAGTTTCTTAAACACTGCATGATTAACGTACCAAATATACGATATTTAGCCTTATTTGGACAAAACAAACATTTTACTAAGGTCCAATTTAATTATACCAACAAATCAGTTATTGAAATGGCGGAGTTCATCAAGTTCAGGTTGGATGGCTCCCGTGCTTTAATTTAAGAACCACTTGCCATTTTTTACATAGAGTTATCTTTTTCTGTAAACATGTGATTATATCAAATACAACACAACGTCATTTAATGTCCCAACAGATGCCCTATTTATATACCCCACACAAAGTGATGGGCAATTATGTAATACACACCGTTTGGACCTGTACCTGTCTGGCCATTTTCCCTATGTCTAAAGATTGTTTGCTGTTCATTTTTCCAGTTTTGTGTCTAAAAGTCCTGATTATATCAGTGGAATCATAAGTAGCATGTAAAACATTATATTAGACAATTGTTCTATAATTCGTAAAAACTAAAAATATATAAAAAATTTGTAACTTGTTAGACAATTATTCTATAATTCGTAAAAACTAAAAATGTGGTATTCTTCAAACGCAAGACAATTGACCGATAAGAACATCGTAAATATGGGTATACGTGTCGTTGGTAGATTCCAATGCAATTGTCAAAAAACCGTTCATTATTTTGCCCTAACGTCGAAGCAAGGAGTGCCTTGTTTTAGATATCGATGTATATCACTGTAGTACGTGTAGTAAATGTAATGCGTTTAGCCTGGTGGTAGGTGTTACTGTATATTACTGCAGTACATGTATTATTTATTGGGCCTAGTGTGGGTTACAACTTCACAGTGGTAAGTGAATTATTGGCTTGGTCTAGTATTGTATGTTAATGCATATTAAAATTTCATTCATAAAATTAACTGAAGTGCAATGTATTATATAATTTTAATATTTGTAGGTCAATTCTTTTAAACCGTCGAAAGCAAAAAAGTCATTTACCTTGGTGATTTGAGATAACTTTTCTTACAGTTAATTTAATTGCTGATAAATGACTTATCTCCCTTCTCTGACGGTTTCTAAAGTGCTGTAAATTTACATCATATCTCTCATTACCAAAGTCATTCACAAGATTTGCATTTTATCTTCTGCTTAAATATACCTTTAACATTTTCATTAAATGCAACATAATTGTTGTAATTTGTGTGGTTTTTTTTTGTTTCAAAACCCCTAGCCTAAGTATTAATATACCAACATAAGGTAATGTTAGTTCGCAATGCTTTCGGAATCTTATAGGCTTGTTGTGGTCATTTATTTCTTCAAATCTCGTTAATTGTGAAGATCAATAAAATGCATTATCGTTAATCCTATTTTGGAGTCTTTTACTCATTCTTTGACATATGACAGAAGAAACAATGTGCTTTGTCTAAAGATACGGAATAATATAAAAATGTGAAGATATCTTTCGGGTCGGGAGGGAGTGAGTTTTTTTAATACTTCTTATGAGAACGATTGAAAACTGCAAATGTTTCTTTCAACGATAGTCGATGATTTTTACTTACTTAACACAAATATATAAACACTAGTTGTCGTATACACCGAAAAAGAAACTGTACATCACGGTGTAAAAAAATAACTGTATAGTACCACGACCACGCTACTGATAAAAATGAACTCGTTTCCTAAACTTATTCAAAAGTGCTATACAATAATACTTTTCATACAGGTTCGATTCTGCCATGGTTTATGTTTTGTATGTTAAATAAACTGTTTTAGGCATGCATTAAGGCACCTCTCACTCCCACATCTGTTACGCTTGTTTAGAATTTAAATTGATTATACGAAAGGCGATTTTATAGTTTTGCAAATGAAAAATTATTAAATTACCTTCCGTCTTGAATCGGGGTGTTACCCAAATATTATATTACTTGCAAACCAATATTGGACATTATCCAAAATGTACATGCATTATTCATTTAACTTGAATGTACGTGCGTGTGTTTAATTTACACTAAAATTCGTAAACTCTGCATGACTTATTGGACATACCAAAGACTGTTGGTAGTGTATCTGAATGGCGTGGGGGGGGGGGCATACACATTGTCATTTACTGAGGTGTAAACGAAAAAATCTTAGCATAGTTTGATTTAAATTCTTATTTTACCCAATCAAAACCTGAAGATATTGACGATGCCATATCAGCTAAAACATATTTGTATTGAATAATTAGTTTATTTTTCTCTAAATCCAGACCATGCATTATAAAATCTGACTCGACGTGGTAGTTTATTAGCAACTACAAAAACGATAGCTAATTCTTACCAATACTTGAAAATATCCATTGAGGATATAGACTACTTTTATAGATTTAAAAAGTAAAGCAATTGTTAATGTGTTTTGTAGATTTTTACCTTCCCTTCATAACTGTCTTTGTTAGCAAAATACAAAGGAACATTAAAATGTTCCTGTGTTTGTTTTCAAAAATTGCCATGCGCACCATATCAAGTAGTCTACCTGTTTGTATACAAGCGTGTAGACACATTTACAAGAAATAGCACATAACGTTTAAAGAAATGCATGTCAACAAAGTTATTATTGAAAAGGGAAAGCAGTATGTCACTAGCCTTACCATTAAAATCGAACAATATTTGAGGTAATTTTTACGAAAAAAGATGATTAAAAATAAATTTTATTGCAGACCATTAAATTATCTATACTTTCTCACAGGTTTTGTAATTGCCCTACTCATTTGTAATTTTTTTTAATTAAATTTTTTGCATAAATATTTTTTCACAACTGTTTTTTTAACACGAATAAGCCCTGAATTGTTTTAACAAAATAGATAAACTTAATAGAGAATCATAGTAATTTTTCTTAATTTACCAATGATCTGTCTTAAGCCCATCAAACAGTTGTTGAAATCATAAGAAAAGAGATACGTAATTAAAGGAATGATAGAACCGAAATTATGTTATTTTCAAACTATAAAATAACTATATTAATTATTGTATTTAATTTCCTTCAACAGTTAGTTTGATACAAGGTGTAATGAAGGTTTATGCCTTCTAATAAAAAATATAAATTAAACTCAGGAGACAGATACATCGATCTATTTTTCTTTTGTGCCTGTGATGCGGTATTTGGAGTTTAGATTGGGTGACAGGTCTACAATAATGGGTTTGGATTAGGTGACATGTTTGCAACAATGTGCTTGGGTTGGGTGATTTGTATTCATAATATGTTTGCATTTAGCGACATATTATGGACAACAATGATTTGTCCATATTAAGTGTCTTTTATTTTACAACGAAAACGAAAGGCGGATATAAAACAGCCTCATTGTTTGCTTATCTAATTCTCTTTGAACACTTTTAACAAATCTTTGTAATTAAACTTTTATTTAATATTAATTTCCCTAATCATTGTAAATAAAAATCCCTCACACAAATATGACAAATTGATAATTATCTGTGTTCAATAAGTGTATTAATGTTCGTTCTTTCATGATTTGTTTAATAGGAACAATTTCCTTGTTTTGTGGGTTTTATTCATTTGGTTTGTTACCTCCAAATAACTGTTTCACATCAAACACATGTTTTACCTTGCCCAAGAAACAGCAAGTAATTGTTAACATCACAAATAAGTAAGAATTCATTTTGAGGGTAAATACAGTAAATCATATTATGTGAACTTAAACATACAGGATATTTGGTTATTGCTCAGTTCAGCTGAAGTCTGATTCTCTTCAAGTACTGTTCATTGTGATAAAAAAAGAAAAACACAGTATTTTTCTTAAGGCGCAGAGCAAGATGTTACAGATTAGTACCTATTTAACGAAAGAACTCTATTGTAATATGTAGATAATTTTGTTAATCTATTCGAACACTTTATGTAAAATCAACTTTTTGGAACACGGCTATTTTCTTAGATCGCCTTGGTCCATTCTGCAAAGGTTCACATTTGTCAACATTCATAGCGTCCTCAGGTATCGGAAAGGTGATGCCCTTTTTTAGTGCGTTTTCAGGTCATAATATGGAAATCCTGACCAAAAACCATATGATAACGTGTTTTGAGAGTGCCGCGCACCTTACGCGATTAAGACCCCTTGCGTAGATATTGATCAATGTTGACACCATGCATCCGCTACAAGAGGCCAATACTCCTTAGTTCTCCAGCTGTATTAAAAATATTATGCCCTTTGCTCCATTTTTCTACATTGAATGTATTGATTGTAAATTTGTTCTTTTCCGCAATAAATTTGAAATAGTGTTCTCTGGATGTATGCAAACATGTAGGAATCAATCTTAAAAAGCACATGTAAAACATTAACAAAAAGATGTTGTTTGTGGTAGTTTTATAGTATTCTCAAAATTTAGTATAAGGCTACATTAGCTTTAGAAATCACAACGATGGACAATTTAATGCTGTAAATAATGAAGTTTTGTGTCATTCTTTCAGTCGTCTGTTTTCTTACTCACAGTCCGTAATTCCGGAATCTTTATCATTGTATTACTTCATATGTCAACATGTCGTAGGGATAGAGGAGACAGTCAGAACGAAAAGATTGTTGAATACAGTTAATGATAACATATCTTTCAATACAACTGTGACCATTACAACAAGAGAAAGTTTTGGAGAGGGACTAGAAATAAAAGATAGTAACATAGATTTAATGCATGTTTTAAAATAATTTATTGTACACGACACAGAAAATTAAAAATTTTATCCACAAAAGTAAACTTGCTAGTAGAAATGAATGATACGAAACCGGGCTTTATTCTGTTGCAATTTGCAAATCCTAATATGTTTGATATTGCATTAGGTATGGAAAAATTGACTAACAGAGTATATGTCAAGTGAGGTTATTAAGACACGATTCATAAAACAAACAAAAATTGACCCGTATTTTAAAATTCACGGAGCATATCTTTCAGAAAAGTACAGAGAAAAACATATAGCATTGTGTGTTCACAATCCAAATTGGATACAACCCCAGAAAATTGGATAACGCGAAGAGAATCATCATGACCATCATAAACGACCATGGTGTTCTTTTTGTTAACATTGGCAGTAAGGGCTCTGACAATAGCAGTGGAATGGCGGCTTTCATTTTCTGTCTCTGAGCAGTTTTTGATATACTCATACACAATTACTATGGTATGCTCTGATGAAAATATTATATAAGGAATGTATCAACAGTTTTGACAATTGTAAAGATCTGCTTTGCTCATATTTTATCAAAACAATTATATTTTGGGTCTCAGAGGAAACAGCAGTGGATGGATGGCAATGAATGGACTGTGTAGAATACTCAGTGTGTCCTCATTATTTCATTCCAACTATAAACATGCTTGAGAATAAAATAGAAGACAATGTGTCAAATGTTGCTGGATGGTGCTGTGTGCTTTTTGAGAACAATTCTGAAATTTCGATAATTATCCTTTAAATGTACAGCCGAGCTCTACAGAAATAAAAAAAAGCACTCAACTTCAACATCTGGTAACTTAAAAAAGTGTGTGTGATAGTAGTTTTGACTTTGGTTTGAAAAATCAAGGATGTTACAACATAGGTATTCTGGAGGTAAATACAATAGAGTCGTCATTTATCTAGTCAATTTAAAGTCGGTTCCTATCTATAATATGTACAGATATAGCGAAGTATAGAAATACTAGTCCTTCACATCAAAATAAAGACAGTTACAATCAATATCGTACAAATTTGGCTACCTTCTTCAGAATGTAAACCCTGATGCTAGATCTTCTTTTGACAACATACTTCTACAACATGAAACAATACAGCAAAGCACTTTACTTACTTATACGCTGGCGAAGTGCACACGAGAGAAAGCGTACTTTGGAAAATGTCAATCAGAACTTCAAATAAATTTAAACACTTCTACAACTTTGCAAAAGCATAGAATATTGCGTATTTGAAAACATAGAATCATGATTTTAATGGAAAAAATAATTGCTACAAACTACTTGGAATTGCTCTAAAGTTAGTCAGATAATTATTTAGCAGCGCAGGCATTCTTATATGCCTCACAGTTCCGCAACCTATAAAGACGTATGATAAATTTCTAATATGTGAAAGATTTTTTATGATATTGTTCGACCAATTTCTTTTGTTTATAGACGTTCGGTATGATTTCGTTTGATATGTGGAATGACACACTGAATTTTGTTTAATGCCACTTTTAGCAATGTTGTAGCTATGCGTCGTCGTTCTTCTTCATTGGAAAAGAAAGCTAAAAAAGAAGAGAATTACTAAATTACCAGAAGAAAACTACTTACCTTCGGTAGGAAAGTAGCAATATGTGTCATGAAAGTTCGGAGTAAAGCGCCTCATGACCGCAGTAAGGCGTGAACTCGCAACAACATAGTTGAGACGCCGTTGATTAATTTGTGTAATAAGAATAAATTAACTATTCATTCCAATTACGGGTTTATTTCATGATCTGTTCTTTATACAAACTAAGAGACGAGTTTGCATTTGGCGGTGTTTTAAAATTAAATTAATTGAATCTTTTGATAACATAACCTTCACAAAACTATTTTGCTTATTTACAACTTAATAAACAATCTTCGCGGTAATTTAATGTAAAAAAATGATATTCTTTTTTTCTGGAATCAAATATAAAGAGACCATTTTAACCTGGTAATTAGTCTTTAGGTAGATGAGGCGTAGCAAAACGAGGACGAGTAAATGTGATGAGAAGTCCGCGATCCAATAAATGACTGATATTTCAACATAATTCATAACATTAAACAAAGGAAACAAAATCAAGATTTAATGTATGGTACATGAATTTTACAATGTGTAAAAAGAAGTAAAATGCATGAAGTGGATACTCAATAAACCTTGGTATTTTTGATGACATTTTATTTTAAGCAGGATTGCTTAACTACATGTTTTTACATAAAAGCACATTTTTCATTAACTTAATTGAAACGAAATTTCTAATGCCGAGCTTTTCTACGTGTCTAAAAATGTCCACACCTAGTTAGTCCTTATTTTCTCTTTTCATCGTAAACTAATATTAGTGATGAATGTATAAGTCAGACTGGTGTTTGAGCATTAGACCAGCAACACAAATAACATATTTGTAATTTATGTTTTTGTTGTAGTCAGGTCTTTCTTAAGATGTATTGTGATGTTTGAAAAAGAATTTTCGCCAGACTACCAGTTAGTAATGAATCCGAGTGGCGCAATATATTGAAGTTATAAACTTTCAGTCAACTGACAACATGACTGATAGCACAATGGAAATCCCGACGCATCGTAACATGCTAAGCTTAACATACAGGAAAATATTTAAAACGTTAACTAATCGTTGGGCCGGGAGGGTTTAAATAATTTGAATATGTGTTATGAGAAAATTAAAACTCTGCAAATGTATTACTAACTAAGCACACAATATACAAACACAAGGTTCCAGATCCAAAACTGTCTTCCATTTACCCGGAAGAATAAATTAGGAGTCAGTCTACCACGTTATTTTCCTACGAAAACATAAAAAACGTGCAATATAATAGAATATATAATTTCTAATGGGACCTTTTAAGCCGTGGCTTATATTTGTAACGAAGATCACTTGTTTTATTTAGGGCAATATCCACTCCATAATTGTTTTAGCCTATTTAGAATAGTATACAAAAGACTATTTTATCATATAATTTGTTAATGCCGTATAACCAATATTATTTCAATTTTCTTCCGCCATGGACACTAATGTAACGGAAATATTAAATTGTTAGTAAATCAATCTTCTGTATAATCCTTTTTTTATCGCTTTGCTCTCAACACATTGTATATGAGATACATCATTTCCCCAGTTACCTCTGTGTTACATCTATGAGGTATCCAGGGAAATGCCTATCAATGAAAAAAATAATTATCTATTTTACATACATAGATCAGTATAATTGTTGTGTTATTGTCACATAACAAAAAGTTCAGTGAATCTTTGACACACACATTATTCGTCGGATTTTTTTTTAATACACAAGGTTACGAGCCCCGCAAGGGACACAAAAGAAAAAAAAATCGTTATTTTAATATATTATATATCGTTATTTCGATATAATATATCGTTATCTCGATATATTATATCGTTATTTCGATATAATATATCGTTATCTCGATTTATTATATCGATTTTTCGAAAAAAAATTGTAACATTTTCATAAACAAATCATGACGGCCACAAGCGAAAGAGCAAACGTAAGTAAACCTCCATATGAGTGTGCTACAAGAGAATGAATATTGCCAGAAAATATTCGATATTGATTTGATTTTTTGTTTGTTTGAATGGCGTTTTAACGCCACTTTCAGCAATATTTAGCTATATCGTGGTGTCCAGTTTGTATTGGAGGAGGAAGCCGGAGTACCCGGAGAGGATATTGATTTGAAGAAAATATATTCTCCTGAAGATTGCAGGAACTCAAGAAAGTACTAGTGAATTAAAGAATGCAGAAATTCTAGTTATATTGGACTTTTATTTAAAAAATATATCGACTATATACACCACAACAACCAGAATACTATATATATGATACTTATGAGTAATGTATAATCCTTGATAAAAACACTGCATGTACTTTAAAAATTGTATATATATTGATATTGGCCGAGCCGTTATAAAGGTATCGTAACGACTCGCCCCACTCTCGAGTCGCCCCATCGCGAGTCGCCCCATATTCATAACGAGTCGCCCCACATTTAATAACGAGTCGCCCAACTCAATAATGACTCGCCCCACAAATGTAAAATATATAATATTAGTTTATAAATTTAATATTTTAAAATATATTTAATTAAATGTATAGTATACATTTTTTAATTTGCATATATTTTATTGCCAGAACTTTTTTTAATTGGCGGTGGATCTCTTGAGATTAAAGTGAACTCGTGTTCACTTATTTAATTAAATGTGATAATTATAATTGAATATTTGCTTGTTTACAATCGCGATTAACTTTGATGGGATTCACAGTTTTAAAGGATGAAAAGTTAACCGACGTAGTTAATATTATAATGAAGTAATTAATTGTCTTTAATGTCAAATTGTCGAGATTGGCATATGCTGTACAGATACTGGTTTTTGAACAAGATTATCGTAGCATGTACCTTCACTTTCAAAACGGTGTAAAACCTTATATTTATTACCAGAATGTTACCATAATAAAGTTTTTAACAATAACAAAAAACTTAGTTTTGTAGAAGTCTTGTATGAGAGGGCGGACAGGGTAGTGGGAGACAGGGGGAGATGGGGATGGAGAAAGGAGCAACGGGGAAGGAGAAAGGATGAGAAAGAATGGAAAAAATAAAAACGAGGGATGCAGTACGAGTACAAATTATTCTTTAATTCGTACCTGAAAATCATTTAATAAGTGCCAATTCATTGATTCAATTAAAAAAGACTAAAATTATGTACATAAAAATCTAGTAAAAAGATATTTTGCATCAAAATAATCAGAATTTTTACTGCTAGTATGCAGTAAGGTTTTTTCCTAAAGCGTATGTCTTTCCGCCTTTACATATCAACTACAATGGTTGTTTTATGGTCTCTTCTTAACAGTCTCGGTGTTGTTTGAAAAAGCAAGCACGTTAGACATTTTTTAACAATAAGACAACCTATAATTTTAATTTTTAGAAAACTGTTTTCAATAGTATGTAAGATTAACAGTATTCTACACAGTTTACAGGCAGCATTTAATCGTTTTACATTTAGAGTACAATTTCGATTATTAAAACACCGAGCAGTACAATATACCCAAATTTAAAAATTTATACTATCCATGGACAGTCTATACTATTAGTATAGACTGTCCCTGTACTATCAATGCATTTATTTATATTATAAAGTTTTAAAAATATAAATTTTTATTATAAATTTTATATTTTACATATGTGGGGCGAGTCGTTATTTAGTGGGGCGAGTCGTTATTTAGTGGGGCGACTCGTTATTAAAATGGGGCGACTCGCGATGAGGCGACTCGATAGTGGGGCGAGTTGTTATATATTCGTTATAAAGCCCTAGCCACACTGTCACGATTCAACGTAGTAAAACTGAATCGACCGTAGAGTACTAGATCGTAGTAGTGAGATACGACGATAACCGTAGGATAACGTAACCTGAACTGAACAGGACATATCCCGATTGTATTGTTTTATTATTCAATGCGAAACGTGGCAAAAATATGGAACGTAGCTATATCGTAGTAGAACGTAGAAAATCGTAATGGAAATACGTATCGAAACATACTAAATTGTAGGTGAAACGTAGTAGAGCAGAATAATTTTTAGAGGGAACGACGTTATTGCGATCCATTTTATTGGATATCAACAAGCATGGCTGAATGTCCGGTAACAATTTTGAACAATTTTAGTTTAATATATATAGGAGAAAAATGCCAAATTTGAGAGTCGTTCGGTAAACCTTTGCTGTCCCGGAATTTTGTATTTTTTTCATTTTCCGGAATCGGAACAATTTTCATATAGCCCCGGTCCTTTATTGTTTTTTTTTAATTTTATAGAAACTGTTAATTTTCATTGTCACCGGAAATAGGCGCTAAACATATTTTTGACATATTTGTAAGTTGTAGTCCTTTTATTTGTCAATATAATTAGTTCCGCAAACTTCTTGACCCCCTACAATATTTGGTTTAGTATTTTTAAGTATATACACAGTCATATTCGTTTGAATATTGAACGTCCTAGCTATTAACCTTTCAAGATGTATTTTATAGTTTTGTATTTGACTGATTATATGTGAAAATATTTGATTGATTGATTAATGGTGTTTAACGCCAGAGCAGCAATATTTCAGCTATATTCAGGCGATGAACATGAAATGGATGATAAAATGAACATGAAATGATGATGAATGAAAATGGGATCGGACACAAGGAAAAATAGGGGTAACGGATTTTAGATTGCCACTGGCAAATGGGAGGATGGATAGGGTCAGGCAATTTAGCCTCCTGTAGCGGGATCGAAATCCCTACTCATATAGAATACTACAGCAGCGTTATTTAACCTGCGAGGAATGTGGCATTTTTCCCAACACGGTGCACTAATATGGTTTTCCAGTCAGGTTTTCCGTATTAAAGCCTGACAACCCCAGCTTACCATTCAACCACCTGGGACACACATCCCAGTCGGTCTTTAGGCAAACCGACCTGACACGCCGGTCAGGGTACTGGGCGCTATTTAGTCGCCTTTTACGACAAGCTAGCGCAACTGCGGCCTATTCTTTTAGCCACCCGGATCCCGCACGGGGCGAAAATATTTGATACACACTGGTGATAATTGTTTTATTAATTAACTATAATTATATTAAATAAAAACTGCCTCTATAATACAATGTGCTGAACTAGACCAATAACACGTATTGGACTGATCATTGACATTTGTTTATAGACATAAATTGATCAATCTACATGTATATGTAATGACTGTACTCATATCTTTGAAAAGATTTAAACAAGACATATATTTTATTTTATAAAAATTTACATGTTGATTGGTTTGGGATCGGTGCATCAGTGTCTCAAACTCATAGACAGAAAGCAAAATTCATTGAAATGCTTTCATAAAATTTTTTTTAATAATAGTTTTTACTGCCTGCTGTGTATCAAAAATTAGACCATTTGAGGGGAACCAAAAATCAATTTTCCATGGCCTGATTTTTCCTTGGCGCCTTATGAACAAAATTGTGTTAAGATTTTTGATATTCGAAAAAAACATGGCCATCGGTGCTAAAAATAGAACATAGCCCTTAGACGACCGTTTTTTGCTACATTACTCAAAAACGAAGGCAGATATTAAATTCTGACAGGTCGAAAATTGATTAGAATGATGAGATCTACATGTACATGTGTACAAATTTTCTTGAAAATCCATTAAGCAATTTCGGAGCTACTAGTATTGCACAATTTCCTTGCTAAATATTCAAATTCTAGTAATGCAATGAAATAGACATGGTATAACAGGTTGAAAGGTGATGTCAAAAAGTGTGTATTGGTGATCATTTTCAAACTCTTCCCTGCCAGAATTATTTTGTAAACATGAATACCCAAATTTAATGGTGATTAAACTTGTGTACAGACCGCCATTTTCAAAATTGCAGTCATTTCCTACATTTGCTCAAATTTCAAAGTAATTTGTTTTGCCAGTGTTTACATGGGTTACCCTTTTGTTGGGCTCGTCAGGTCATAGTACGGAAAGCCTGACCGCGGACTGTAGTGGGTAATGTGTTTGGAGAGTGCCACGCTTCTTGCACTATAAAGACCCCTTTTGTAGATTTCTAAAACGAGTAGGCTTATTGTAGCCGCTACAAAAGGCTATATTTTCCGCCCCTACCCAAAACTCCATACTTTCCAGGGGCATTCACAATTGTATTCCCTGTGACCCATCCCACCCCCATTTGCCGTTGATTTATTGTTGTTAACTTGTTCCCGTCCTGAATATAGCTGAAATACTGCCCGCTGGACGTAAAGCAGACATCCAATCAATCAATCATAATGTGGAATCGAAAGATTGAGAGATTCAGGCACATGGGAGCCTCTTTTTGTGCTTGGTAGCAGGAAACAAACAAATTTTGCCTGATATGAATCCCGAGTAGAGTTTGTTGCATCCTCCATGCTGCATTTTAAAAATAAACACATAAGTAATTACAATAGGAAGTTTCAGTTTGGTATGTAGTTTGCACTGTTATGACCTTAGGTCTTTTTATATTCTGTAGAATGAAATGGAGGATACAAGTGTTTTAGATGTAGTACATTTCTTAGAAAGAAAGGGTTTGGATAAGAAATATTTGATTTGTATTATAGAGCAAATGGTAAGAGTTTATATATATACTGGTCAGAGAGTAGTTCTCGCCATTAAAAAGACAGAAGCAATTCTCGCCATTTTTGTGACGGTACCGTTATTTTTCCATGTAAATCAATGGAAAAGGTTTCATTTAATAAATTTTACCGTCTTCCATCCAAAACAAATTACGCTGGTTACTTTTAAAATGTCATTTTTTCACAAAAACTTTCAAAAGATCGGGTGGCGAGAATTACTTGCCGGCGAGAACTACTCTGTTAACAGTACATGTAAAATTGTACAAGTTGAGACTAAATTCACATGCCCTTAACACTATCAAACATGACAAATTTTCTGTAATGAATTGAAATTAAAATATTGAACAAGTGTGTCAAGAAAATCACATCCAAGAGCAACTAAATGCAACCAGTTGTAAGAATTTTTGTCATATGACTACAACACAATAAGCTCGCAAACTTTCCTATCTTAATTTCAGCAGACATTTTCAATGCTTTAAATAGCACTAAAATGATTTATTTCATAAATATTTCGGTGAATTTGAATTGACTTTGACATGCATCATTTTTTTAAAGTTTATTAGCCCTTATAGTTAATGTGAATCCTTGGTAAAAGACAACCATGTTCAGATGTTATATTTTAACTCAACTTGTACAATATTTCTGTACATGTTGCAGCTTGTACACAACCTATATATACATGTATATGGTTTTTAGTACCACTTTATGGCAAGTAAGTGTGGACTTTATTCCAGGATTGATATCAGTACATAATTTATGGATATCAATTAAAAGATTTATGGATATCAGTTAATGATTTATTGAGGAACATATGCCAAAATCAGCAGGTTGATATATGTGTATTGATATCGATATATTGGGGATGGCATGCCGTTCAATAACATACATGTACTAACTAAACTGGTTTATAATAAAATGATCTTTCAACCGTGTTTTAAAAAGAATGTGTTTGGCATGTACCATTTGATTTTCTGAAGGGGGTTTGGGATTTTCACACATGTCCGGAATATTTTTTCGCCCGCTAACGAGACCATATTATTTTTAATCACATAGACATAATCCTAGACAAATTTGTTGAGAAAATCTTTTTTTATTAATGGCCTGGAAGAGTTAAGTTCTTAGTTAAGGTCCATATTTAAGGTTCTCGTATACTAGGGGAATGATATTTCACCGGTAGATGTATCTTTGGTAACGTAACATGACCCACTTGGAATGAGGTCGATGTGACCTATATTTTACGCATGATTGATTTTGGTTAAGTTCATGGTTCAGGTCTATATCTCAGGTTCTACATGTACATTATTGTAGTAGGGCAATGCTATTTCACCAGTAGATGTATTTTGTGTAGCATGACATGACCCACTAGGAATTAGGTCGCTTTGACATATAATCCGCATGATTGACTGAGGTTAAGTTCTTGGTTAACGTAAATATCTAAGCAACAAGTCATAGAGGGATTGGTCAAAGTTTTATTGGAAATGGTCTGTTCCTGCCACATTATCTAAAAACAAACAAAGCCTTGCAAATACAAAAATGTAGGGCAAGGGTTTCTTGAAACCAATTCCAGCTCAGAAACCTCTCTGAAATACAAAGGAAATATAAAATAACTGGGATATAAATCTTTTTTAGCCGTCTTGAATAATGCCAGACAGTTTAAGGTTATAGGATAATTATATATTATTATACTTTAGTATTTATTTTCTATACTAAATTTAGGGTTTTATTATACCCCCCGCAAACTAGTTTGGGGGGTATATAGGAATCACCCTGTCTGTCTCTCAGTTTGTCTGTCTGTCCGTCAGTCCGTCTGTCCACATCCCTTGTAAGCGCTTCTCCTCCTCAACCGCTTGACAGATTTTGATGAAACTTTACATGAAGGAAGTACATTATATGTAGATGTGCATGAAGAATTTTCGTCTTTGATATTCTTCAGGGGAGATAATTGGACTTGAAGCGAAGCAGGGGGTATCCCTTTGTGAGCTTGCTCACAGTCCACACTTGTTATACCCCCCTCAAACTAGTTTGGGGGGTATATAGGAATCACCCTGTCTGTCTGTCTGTCCGTCTGTCCGTCTGTCCACATCCCTTGTAAGCGCTTCTCCTCCTAAACCGCTTGACAGATTTTGATGAAACTTTACATGAAGGAAGTACATCATATGTAGATGTGCATGAAGAATGTTCGTCGCTGTCGGATATTATTCAGGGGAGATAATTGGACTTGAAGCGAAGCGGGGGGTATCCCTTTGGCAGCTGACCAAGCCTAGTGATATGGAGTGATCTGTACCGATCATAAGTAAAATTGATCACCACAGGGAAATAGTAATCCCAATCCTCCAGACGTTTTAATGTCTGGAACAAGCCCTATATCATGGTCATGATCATCCAGACGTTTCAGTCTTATAGACAAACATCTGTGACAAACCCTATATACTAGAAGTAGATTTTATATTTATGATTTTGTATTTGTTCAGTATAATAAAACATTTGATGACTGGAAATTCTTGGAACAGTATATTTATTATCCTTTGATCTACTATTACCATGATTACTCTCGGTGTTGCATTAATATATATATACATATAACCCATAAATAAACAGCTTTATAGGAACCTTACTTTGGTTAAAAAGGGTAAATATGAACATGATTAATATATCTTATTAGCATTATGTTCTTTTTTATACAGATAGATCCACAGACCCTTCTGGCAATGTCAGATGACCAATTACATGCTTACATACCTGCTTATGGAGATATTCATGCTGCCAAGAGATACTTTGAGGATCAAAATAAAAAAGATCAGAAAAACAAAAGAACTGAAACATTATTCCAAAGATTGAGGAGAAAACTGGGACAGAAAGACAGATAGTGAGGAAGAACAAAAAACAAGTCCTGAAATGAAATTGTAAAACTAAACATGGTAAAACCTCAAGAAGCACAATTAATGAAATGAGCAGAAGTGAAAAGTTAGAGGTAATGAGAATGCTATTAAAGGTTCAAGAAAAATAGAAATTGGATGGTTTGATTATGACTATTCAGATAATATGTTTCATCAAGTGAAAAAACATAAGGGGGGAGGTGCAAGAGAAGTGGTTGTTCCTAAATCTTGGATTCCGGCTGATATCATAGAGCAAGGGAAAAGACTATTTTTTCTTGATGGAAAGTCCAAGAAATGACATGTGAGCGAATTCAAATTCGAGCTAAGAAATTTTATGGGAGAGCCCATGAAGGAAGACTGTACTGTTGGCCAACTGTATGAGACAACATGTTCCAGAATACTTAGATACTATATCTACACCAAGAAAATAAGTACATGCACTGCAGTTCAAGAGGTTGAAGCAAATCATGATATGTCAGATGATAGTTTGCCAGATCCAAAACGTTTTTCTTGTAGACAGAACAAACAGTCACGTAAAACATTGTCTGATACAGACAGATATATAAATTCACCTACTAGTCATGCAGATCCAACTCTGTCACCATCAGCACTACCAGCTGCCTGTAGTGAGATTATTCCCAGTAATGTTAACATTCCCGCAACCACTGTGTTAACAATTAAAATTAAGGATGATAATGGTACAATATATTGTCCAAAAGAGAGTGATAATTACCTTTTAACAGAGTCATTAAATGCAGGGACACAGATTTTTGCATCTGAAAACTTATCAGTATTATCTTCAGGAGCAAATGATGAAACATTACCTCTCGACAATCCCATTTTACAGCAAGTACTTCTTACCGATTTATCAATGTGTTCTGAAGCCTCAACAAATATTTACAATTATGTGATTATTCCAGATGAATAGAGTACTTCAGGACCAGATGAATTTAGTACTTTACAACCAGATGAATTAAGCACTTTGCCACGGAAGGTTATTAGAATACATAAAAGTCGCATATTTTCAGAAATAATTGACTTATTTCGTGATGAAAACATGGATTTCTCGATGAGTTAATACAAAGGTCCCTATTCTCAGACATGATATGCAGGAGAATGAATGGAAGTCAGTAGCAGCCATCTTATGTAATGGGTACAAAACAGTTGGTTATTTTCCTATTCAAATATGTCAAGCTGTCATAGAGGATGCTATGTTTGGTGTGTCAACTACTGATCTGATCAACTGTTTTATGGAGTACATACCCAACAATGATAAAAGAGTAATTCAAACAGCTTTAGATAAGTTTAATGAGAAGACATCTGACCTGATTGATTGTCTGGATTGTTATGAATGTCGAAAATATCCAACAAAGGAAAATATTAAAAAAATCATAGAAGAGATAGCTAGTAAAGAAATACTCCAAAACCCAAATTTGTCATAGATTGCTGGAAAACTGTGTTTGTAGACAAATTGCACATGGATATTGAAACCATATCTCAAGTTTACAGAGAAAAATGTCCTACAGTTGGAAAAATTTTGAAATCCTTAAGTTTCCCATCCTCCCTTAATCTGAAAGAACAGCTGACAGCAGGTTATCTCAAAAAGTTAATCAAGAGTTTAAATGACAGAGATGTTCAGAATTTCTTGAGATTTTGTACAGGAGCTAATCTTAGTTGTGATACTATAAAGGTAGAATTTACAAGGCTTACTGGGTTCCAAAGGCGACCTACCTCCATGACCTGTGGTAATATCCTGTTTCTTCCATCAAGCTATGAATCTGTTGCAGAACTGAGAGAAGAATTTACCTTCATCTTCAATGGCTATTACTGGGAAATGGATTATGTTTAGACAGTTTAATTTTTAGTTTGTTTTTGAATGTTGCTATAAGAGAAATGTTTGAAGTGACAGTAATTACAGGCTTTTATTTATTTCTTGGTGCAGTAAGCATATATTGTCATGGATTTTAAACATTTTTAAGATAAGAGTATAGATCTTTTAATTTGAAAGTGTGAGAGGCAAGGTATCAGGGTTATCATTAGATATACTAAATGAGAATGCAAATTCACTACTTGAGTTATTTGCTTTTTAAACATGTGAGCAAATTGTAATTTTGGTAATTGTAATTTTATTTTTTCATTTATGCAGTAAGCATAGCGAGTTAAGGTTATTTACAATGATCTAATTTATGGTTTTTGCTTAAAACTATTTTGTTATTCTTAGTCTTCTTGTTTGAAGTATTGAATATGCCTATCATAATGCGAGTCTTTTGATTTTTAGCTCACCTCAGGAAGTGAGTGGGAGCTTATCCAAACAATCTAGATCTTTTCAAAAGAAAGAACTAGATGCGTTTTAAAACTATCTAGATGAAAAAAAATCATGTATCATGCTTTGCAATACCATCTAGATGCTTTTGAAATTCATCTAGATGGAAAAACCATCTAGATGAAACCATCTCAATTTTGACATGAATAGCCACTGATATGCATGATGCATCAAGGAATGCTAACAACAGCGCATACTTGACTGTGACTTATATTTAGCGGTTGAATAATTTTGTAACCTAATGCAGCGTAACGAGGTGAGCTTGTTAATCGATTCGATTACCTACATGTATGTTTATACGACCGCATAATTTTGCGGACGTATATATAATGTGATCGCATTGGCGTTGTTGTCGTATGGGGACAATTGGTTCCGTCCAATATCTTTAGTTAGGATTGATCGATTGTTATGAAATTTCATTAAAATGATGTTAGTCACTAAAGAATGGTTGGTTTTGCATTTGGGGGTATGTAGGCCCTACCGTTTCAGAAATAAGGAACAAAAGCGGCAAAATAGCGCTAGCGTCTATTGACACAATTGCTGTATAATGGTCATTTTTATCCGATTTTGATAATATGAAGTTCTGTAAACAAAATGTGCCAATGGTTTTGATGTACACGTATCTTTTACGGTTTGTATGGCAAGCTAGACCAAGGTTGGGCCACGCCCCAAAAAGCTTTTTTATTTCCGGTCTGATTTCAAAAATAAGAGGTGCATAATGGCATATTCCGTATTGAACATTCTGTCAAAGTTTCCTGAAAATCCTTTAAGTTGTTTGGTCGGAGTATCTGATAAACGACACAAACCCCCAAATTACACCAGTTGCCAAATCCATGTTGGATCCGGAAAAGACCAAAAATTAATTTAATTAAAAGGTAAAGTAGGATGTACACAATGCATTATGTAATGAACATTCTGCTTTTTAGCTCACCTTTAGCTTTTGCCATCACTTGACGTCTGTCGTCTGTCGTCCGTCGTTCTCTGAAACCACTGGGCCAATATTTTTAAAACTTTGCCACAATCATCCGAAAATTGATCAGCACATTCAGGTCTACAATAGTTGCAATTAGTGTGAAGTTGTGTATTGGCCTCTTGCAGGAGTTATCGCCCTTTATTGACGATTTTTGACAAAATTTTTGGTATTTTCAATATAACCTGAAAGCTACGAGTGAAACTGTAAATGGCAAAAATGATCAGCAATAAAAGCCCTACAATTCACTTAAAAATGACAATTTTTTATGAAATTTTCCGTTTTTGTCCTGTAACTTAAAAACTGTAACAGCTAGACTGAAACTGTTAATAGCAAAAATGATCAGCAATTCAAGCCCTACAAATTACTATATAAGTCTGAAATTGGCAGATGACTCCTTATAGGAGTTATTGCCCTAAAATTGCAATTTTTTATGAAAATTTCCGTTTTTGTCCATAATTTAAAAACCACAACAGCTAGCGTGAAACTGTAAAATGCACAAATGATCAGGCCCAGCGCCATAAAAAAAAATTTGCTGAGAATTTTTTAATTCTCAATTTCATCCAATCAAATCTTTCCTTTTCCCTTGTTGTCATGGTAATTGAGTAAATTTTCATGCTGAGCAAAATATTTTTACTCAGAAAGGTTTTATGGCGCCCAGGCCAGCAATAGAAGCCCTACATATGATTGTTTAGTCAAAAATGGCAAGATGACTCTTTATAGGAGTTATTGCCCTTTCATTAAGAATTTAGACAAATGAACAGTTTTTGAATTATAAATTAGTCTATAACACACCTACTAGTAGAGTAAAACTGGTAATTTCTATTATCCCCGGCTTGTAACAAAAGCGGACTTTTGATTGGTCGATTGCCCGTCGGTACAAATCCCATGCCCCCGTCTTCGTTGCTAACGTCGCAGGGTGTATTGTTTGTGCGTTGCTAATGTATGTTCTCGAGTAATCAGTTTATGTTATTCCACAAAGGAATATTTCTGTCTTTTATATTTGTATTTTTACTTCATTTCAAACACTGCAAATGCACTACGTTCACACAGACACACATAAATATGAATGAAATCGGAACAACTTGACGTTATGATAACGTGACTTGAGCCGCCAAAATACCAAAAGTAGAAAAACAATGGAAAACAGAATTAAAACAGACTCCGGGGAGCCTCTAGTTTATAAAAATACTACGCAGAATAACATGATTACACCAAAACAAGGCAGTAGAAATCGCGGACAATCGGTAGAAATCTGGACCAAAAAGCTGGAGAAATCATGCTCTCGCAGGACAACAATATCTACAGTGAGTTTTCTCAGCAACTTTCAATCGTAGGCATTTGATATTTGGTATGCAGCCTCAGGTGGTGGTCCCAAATTGGATTGGTTTTCGGGTCTGTCGGACATCTACTTCCTGTTTATCGAAATTCTGGTTTTTCTTTTGACCAATCTTTGCATTATATTATCCATACCAGAGTTTATCATCATATAATATGCGTTTTCAGTCCCTTTAAGTCGATGGGAAGGGATCAATTGGAGTAATGTCGAAAACTGAGTAAATATATTTAATAGACCTAAAATATGATGATTAAATGATTCATAAAACCTTTATGAGGTATTCCGAAGAGTAAGTCGTATAAATATTTGCATTTAGTTGGAAACTTAAACTACACTATATTGAGAGAATATTTATTGACAGAAACTTAAAATTAGCTGATGCTGAATGATATAACATTTCGATGAACGCCTGTTACTTCCTTGAAACACTTTTCTCAAAGATTTCTTGATATCCATCGTCTTAAACCTAAATAAAGTGTTTTGGCCTCATGAATATTTGACGGGGGGTTTACAGTGTTTTCATTCATATATACACATCCGAGTTCGAATAAATTTTCGTCACAAGGAAAAATTTGTTCATCGGCACATTCCCTTTTACAAATGTTAAATTCCTGATCAGTGACATTTTGTAGATAGTCTTGTGTATTAAACATCTCTGGCAGCAGATACATTATATAAGGACGGTCAGAAAAGGTTGCAGAAGAACAGTATCGGATCTTGTGAGTATTCCAAACCATTACAGTTTCATCAAAACTATCCTAAAAAATGAACAGCAAATTTAATCATCATTATCAGTCTCGGGGACGAAACGACTTTTAAAGTATCATTTTTTTTCCAGCTCAATTAGTCAGATGTTCGGAAGATAATTTCCGAAGAGTGGGTTCTAGGAAAGAATATCATCTATATAGCGGAAATTGAAATTAAAGGACATAGCCAGTTTTGTCTATTTTAGCTCACCTGGCTAAAGGCCATGTGAGCTTATGTCTGTCGTCGTCCGTCGTCCGTTGAATATTTCAAAAATCTTCTCTGAAACCACTGAACAAATTCAATTGAAACTTTGCAGGAATGATATATGACATGTTGGAAACAAACGATTCTCATTTTGAATAGATTTAATTAAAAACATGGCCGCTGTTACTAAAAATAGAACATTGGGTAAATTTACCTAAAATTGCTTATTACTCAGAAACTATAACAGATAAGAAAAATCTGAAGGATCTTAGACCCTTCAGAATCAAAAGTTCTACGAAAGTCTCTATTGGCTCGAAGTTTTTAGATGACACCTTACAGAGGTTATTACCCTTTAAAGGTGAAAAATAGCGTTTTTTCATATTTTGCCCTATAGAATAAAAACTATTGTCAGATGAACCCTTATAAGGATAATGGCCCTTTAATTGTCAAAAATAGCAATTTGTCATGTTTTGGCCCACTAAAAGAAAAAAACCTGTTGCAGATAGAGAAAAGTTGTTGCTAGTTTAATGGTCAAAGTTGTCAGATAATTTTGTTACCACTGCGGACCAGGTAAGCGATTAAGGTTCTTGGGAGGCTCTTGCCTTTATAAGCTAATTAAGGAATACTTAGACAAAACACGATTGGACGTCGTGTTAAATCTCACATCAACATACATATACACCAATCTTACCTGCAATAACTTGACGAAACAAAACTGTACCAAGTTAATATCCAGTTGGCTGTCAGTAAAATGACCATTATCTCGTAGATCCTTCAACTCTGCGATCCATTTATGAGTTAGTTCTTTTCTTAGAATTCCCCACCATGATTCTATACGTGTATTCATATTACTTTTTCCATATATAAAAGCGTCTTCATTTCTGTTATTTCTAGAGATGAAATTTTGCATTCCTGCTACTGTTACATTTTCAGTACCCATATCACCTCGCATCAAGTAGGGACAGCCTCCATGATATTGTTCAGCCTCAATATAGTATCTGGCAATTACTTTAGGGTCACTACTGGTCCTTCCTACAAGATTCAAAGCCCTTAGAACCTTCTTCAAGTGACGCAAAGATATGGATATATCGTGATTAAATAATAGAATTGTGATTATTTCCCTGTAAGATAACTCAATTTGGAAATACTGGCCCACTAGTCGAAATAGCTAAAACGATACATGTATCAATAAATACTTTAAAACACATCCTTTATGTATCTACATCAGAGAGATTGAAAATGATTCTCGTTGACATGTAATTCATAATCAATCTGCAGTTTGAAAATCAAGTAATCGAGTTTAAACGCAGAAACAAATGCGACCTCAAGGAAATTATTGTTATTGTATCCGAACCAATATCATTTTCTAATACTTTTAACGATGAAAACATAAATATAGAGGTAGCAATTATTGTTTTGTAAATAAAACTACTTTTTCTATTGAATCTCACTTTCCAGAGACTGAAGATATCTTCCTTAAATATGCTATTTTCATCTTAGAATAATAATGAAAGTTGTGTTGTGGCGAAATAAATAATACGAGTAGTAATAAAGGTCATAAACGCCACAAGGTTAAAAGGTAAAATCGAAACAACAAATAAAATTAAAAATTAAAAATTAAATTAAAAACATCAACAATAAAGATGGGTTCGAGCTTTCTGTCCAAAGACCTTCTTCAGGGCGAGAAAGAGGGAGACAAAGAAAAACACAACCGTATAGGACAACTAAAGAGAGTAAACTAAATGACAAATGGCGGAAAGCTGTGAACCGTCGCACACATCTTAAATCAGTTGCACTATTTAATGAACTCTAAGATTAAAGTTTTTGTGTACATTTCCTTTTAAATATCTTAACATCATAAATTGCTTATAAAATTCAAACATAAAGCGTAGCTGCACCTAGATATTATAAATCCTTCTTTTTTTAATCATTTTTTCGTGTTAACGTTTTTTATTTATTAGATACACTTTCGTCCATTTTGTATAAGTAATGAGTATAGGCAATATCTCCTGATTCTAGTTCACTACTCTAGCTCATCGTTTGAGACATGAATTATATCTTCTGATGCTACGGGCTTAATTTAATCATATATTGTAGACGTCATTATATTAAAATTAGCAACTGATGTTTTGGGTATTCTTTTGCTATTATTATATGAATATGATGATTATGTTCTACATGTATTAATGATATCTGTCCTTACTTTTATAAACACTTATCGAAATCTACTCTCAGAGTTTTTCAATAAACAACTCTCATATGTCATGTTTACTTGCAAGTCTTGTTCAATATACTTTGCGTTACTATTTCGATAAAAACAATCAATAACTTGCATAGATTATAAAAATGTGTAATTTATAACAGGAAACAATGTTAAAGACCCTTGTGTTTATTTATCTTAATACAAAACCAATTTTAAAAATACATAAATCACTTGCAAAAGTTAATCATGTCCTCGGAGGCCGAGTGGTTAAGGTGGTTAGTCATCTACTATTAAACAAGTGGTCTGTCCGCACTAAAGTTGCGGGTTTAAAGCCTCGTTTCAACAACGTTTTTCTACGGTCTGCTACATGTCGATACGTTCACACTTACGTTTAAAGTACGAATTGATACGTTTCGCTACGTTGTAAATACGTTTTGCTACGTTTAGAAACGCATCACTACGTTGGTTGCGTTTCTAAACGTAGCAAAACGTATTTACAACGAAGCGAAACGTATCAATGCGTAGTTCCCTCTAAAAATTAATAATGTTCTACTACGTTTCACCTACGATTTAGTATGTGTCGATACGTATTTCCAATACGATTTTCTACGTTCCTCTACGATTTAGCTACGTTCCATATTTTTGACACGTTTCGCTATGATTAATAAAACAATCGGGATGTGTCCTGTTTCAGGTTACGTTCTACTACGGTTATCGTCGTATCTGCTACTATGATCTAGTACGCTACGGTCGATCATGTTTTACTACGTTTTAAAATTGTAGTAAATCGTAGACCTTGAATCGTGACAGTGTGGCTAGGGCTTTATAACGGCTCGGCCAATATCAATATATATACAATTTATAAAGTACAGTGTTTTTATCTCGGTATTATACATTACTCATAAATGACCATATTTTCTTCAAATCAATATCCTCTCCGCGTACTCCGGCTTCCCCCCCCCCCAAATAAATACTGGATGCCACGATATAGCTGAAAAAATTGCTGAAAGTGGCGTTAAAACGCCATTCAAACAAACAAAAAATCAAATCATTATCGAATATTTTCGGACAATTTATTCATTCTTTTGTAGCACACTCATCTGGAGGTTTACTTACGTTTGCTCTTTCGCCTGTTGCCGTCATGATTTGTTTATGAAAATTTTACAAATTTCTTTCCAAATAACGAAATAGTATATCGAGATAACGATCTAATAAATAGAGATAACGATATAATATATCGAGATAACAATATATTATATATCAAAATAACGATAAAATAAATTGCGATAACGATATACTTATATTGAAATAACGATATAAATATATTGAGATAACGATATAATATATTGAGATAACGATATAATAAATCGAGATCACGATATAAATTTGTTTTTTGTGTGTCCCTTGCGGGGCTCCGTACAAGGTCAACAGCGTTTGGTCTATTCAACAAAATATTTTTCCGACATCGATCAATCGAGCGGATAATGTGACTTTTGGACTGGCAATGGAGATTTTTTTAAGTATATAGTCATTTTAATTCGATAAACAAAGAAAATGATGTTCAATTTAAAAGTTAAAATTTTTTAAACATCATCGCTAAAGTAAATAGTTTTTAAATTGTTGAATGATTTTAGCAGTAGGTGTTTTTATTAATTTGGAAAGTTGTTATGTTAGTGAAATTTAACATTTCATCTCTGAATGTATTTAATACAACTATTTTTCCTTTTCTTTGATTTGAAAGATGGTGTTCTTTGTAGATTGAGAACCCTATGATGGTCAGTAGCAAATTTAACCCATAATAACAATATTGTATCCAAAAATAATATTTTCTAAAGTGCAGATGTGTTAATCTATGTTGAAATAAATCAAAATTTCTTTAATTTGGTTCCAAAACCTGCGAACGAAATTGCATGATGTAAAGAAATGTTGATAATCCACTTGTTAACATAGCATACATAGATTATTAGGTTTTATTTTCCATTGCCACAAGAGGTAGTTACATGGTAGTATAAAATGTTGTAGCTTCCATCTAAATATATTTTATACTTATGTAATTCTATATATTGTTTTATAAATTTATAAAAGTATCTACAGTTCGATAATTTTTCTGAAAATTCTTATTCCATAATAAGAGGGCTATAGGTTTGACTTTGTTCCTATATGTGCGTAATATTTTAAAAATTTCATTCAAACAGTGTTGGGCTTAATTTGTAGACATATATAAATATTTGATATTTACCCTGTATTTCTGATGTTTCAGAAATCCGCTGGATAGATATAATATATGGTTGTCACAATACTTAGACGTTTGTATATAAGTTACTTATTGTGACTGTATGACAAGTAACTTTGTCATCCTATATAATATATACAAAAATGCTGAATTAGATTACTGTCAAATTAATACGTATTGGTTACGAAAATACCATCGTCACACGTTAGTACACATGTAATATGTCTATGTCTACGATTCAACCCGGTTAATGAAGCCATATTTTAATAAGCGGATTTGGCCGAGGGGTCTAGACCGCTGGACATAGTGCAGACGAATTGGTGCCACAGTGTCATAACGGTGTGAGTTCGAATCCCGCTGAGGGTAAGCAAAAAATTTGACAGTGTTAAAAATCTAATTCAAATAGTGTTGGGCTTAATTTGTAGACGTATATATATATATATATATATATATATATATATCTTTGTTACACGTATCTTTGTTTAAGTAGCACGTATAGATTATTTTGACATTTGTTTTCTGTTTATGTTTACATTTGATTTAAAAGATGATTCTTCTGACAGTATGACAATGTCTTGGAATTGATGTACAAATTTTACTCACTTATCCAATTTTGTTTTTGTTATTTAGTTAATTAAAAATTATTCGTTCTGAAATTTCTCCTTTTTCATCAGACATATTATTTACATATAGAATATCACTTTTAATTCAATTATTAAGGAACAAACATTTATTATTTACTTGAATGTTTTGATTTCCCAGATTAGTTCTTTTCTTATAGTAAGAAAGTCCGTTGGGGTTTTAGATTGACCTACTTTCACAGAAAACCATGTTATTATTAGATTTGAATAAAACACATTGGTAATGTATTTAAATGTATGTTTTTCTAACACCTTTATAGATTTTATGTTCATTTATATATTAATATAATTTTGCCAAATTTGTTGAAATGAAATTTATAATATAGACCAGTTATCCTTTGCAACTTTGCTTTCCTGCAATCGTAGTATCCATAAAATGTTTATTGCTTCTATATATGTATCGATGTCTATCATATTTAAGCCTGTACTCCGGCTTCCTCCCCCAATAAAAACTAGACGCCATGACATAGGTGAAAAATTGCTGAAAGTGGCGTTAAACACCATCAAACAAACAAACAAACATATTTAAGCCTCCATCTAGTATTTAACTTTATAATACTGATCTTTTTTTTTCATCTTTTTCCCATTCCAATTAAATGTTTTAATAATATTTTCCGTACAATTCTAATTATATAAACCTTTCGCGGGCGTGTGTCATTTCACCTTTGTAATTCATTTACAATGCATGTTTAATGGGTTATATTAAGGACTGTTTGTTTCGTATCCATGTTATGGTTGATGTAAACTTCACTTACATGATATGTTACAGATGAAAATAACCTTAAACTAAGAAAACAAAAGGCAAATGCAAGTTTAAATTTGAATATTTATTGATTACAATTACATGTTATTGCTTAACAAATTCCTATTATAAAGAAGAATCTTAACTTGTCTTTTTGTAATCAAAATGGAATGTAATACACGTATTCTCCAAACTCTGTGAAATAAGATGAATCACTAAACAGTTATTCCACTTATAAGAAATAAAAATCCAGTTACGTTCTCCACTTATGAAGAAATGCAACCTCATCACGAATACATTTCTTTCATATACGTGGATTTTACTGAATTTCGTAGAATACGTAATTTTCCAGAATTGTGTATATTATTACTACTTCTAGTTTTTTATTATTACTATTGTTATTTCTTTGTCAAAAGTTATAGAATATTCTACAACATTTTTTTTTCAAGTGAATATATAGCTAGTATAACAAACATTTTTGCGTTTAATTAAAAATATTAATGAAAACAAAGAAATTATGCCTCTTGTCGTTATGACTTAGGTGACATGTCTACAAAAATGTGTTCGAATCAGGTGACATGTTTACAATAATATGCTCGGATTAAGTGACATGTCTACCGAATTATCTTCAACAATATGTTCAATCTCTATGTTTAATGTCAATTTGTTTAATCTTTGATAATAAATATGCTCCCTCTCCCAAAAAATGACAACTTTATTATTATTTGTTTCAATTCGGATATACATGATCGTCCTTATACAAAATTACATTATTTCATTAAACACTTAGGCACATGACAAATTTCCTCATTTAAAGTGTTTTGATCTTACAATAATATGTATGTATTGCCTGACTGATATCTCAAAATGTCTATTATTCTAAAAAGTAATCTAAACGCTGAAACAAAAAGAAAAGCTAAAACGGGATTGTAGGTTGCTGATCTAGTTCTATTATGGAAACCTTAAACCAATCGTAGTAATTTATCCCTATATTTTATGTCAATTTGCTTAATCTTTGTAAATAAAAATGCGTCAAACCTCAACTAAAGATGACACATTTATAATTTCTTGTTTCAATTAGTATATACATAATCGTCCTAATACATCATTACAAAGATTTTCTATGAACAATTTTCTTATATTAAGTGTCGATTCGTATTTACATGTACTATGTGTATCAGTTTACATCACATGACTTTTATAGTTAAAGAAACACAACACAGGATTTGTAACTTCTCAGCAACGGAGGAAGTTCATTTTGAAGGTACGTGCATTAAATCATATAGACGAACTTTAACAGTCCGGGGTCTAGCTGATCCTATTAGTCTGCTATAAGTGTTCCATTAATTATGTTTGTTAAATTATAAGGATAATTTTATTGCACAGTTCAGCTGTTTATTTTTTATTCAAATATTTCGCTTTGTGGTAAAAAAAAGGAAAACTAGTCTACGTAAAGCCTACGTAAAGAAAACGTATTATTACAATTAGAAGAATTGCTTTTATTTCAATAAGACGTTAGAATTTATTTCAACACTTTATTTTAAGGTTATATTTTAAACATACAGGCTTTCAATTTATTTACAGCTGAAACAAAGCTGTTAAATTGCATAATATTGTCATTAATATTAACATCTTGTCTAAATTGTTTAAATGGTATAAACTTTCCTTTTTAATCCATTAAATCATTTACATAATAGATACTCCTTTATAAAAAAAACCTTTACACTAATGCTAATGCTACTATGACCCACAATTAACTCAACAAAAAGTTATCCTGTGAACTGTTCTCTTTTTCAATAACATCTATCTACAATCATTCATCCAAAATGTGTCTTTAAAGATAATTGTTTATTTGTGGCATATCCACTTCCACATTTGTAAAACATATTTTTAAAGGAAAATTGTATACATACTATTTTTCCATTTGCCATTCTGTATTAAAGATTGTTCTAATCCATGTGGATTTTATTGCTAAAATGACAGCATGCAAGTTGATCATTTTTTACCCTTCATCATTATACTCTTTTATAATACTTTTTTTTCAATTCTTTGAATAGGGGATATAAAGTGTATAAATTGTCATTAATATTTTTTCAGCTTCTGTTTTAGGATTAGGCAGTGATTTGAACAAATATTTTAGTACTGCAAAATTATTAATAACTTTTGTTTTTCCAATTACAGTTTAATTTCCTAAGACCACGTATTTATACTATTCAAGTGCAATATGTTTTCTTAATAATTTTTATTAACCATGCTATTTAACTCAATGTCAAAACAGATTCTCTACAGTGTCATGTCTGTTTTATCCAAAATACGTTTTTCGACCACACCATCATTTTTATGCTTTTTACTTCCAAACCATATAACTTGTATTTTATTAAAAATAATATTTAAACCTGACAAAGTTGAGAACCAATCAAGTTCGAATAAATCTTCCCTTAAAGATTTCACGGGTCTTATATGTTGAATTAGTTCGGGCGGGAAAATATTGTATCTATTTTGTGTTATCAACTCCTCCAATAACTTGCAACTCTACAACATCGCAGAAGCGTTGCATTGTTTTTAAACATTTGCTGAAGAATGAGACTATATTGTGTAATAATAAAATCTCAGTACAGTTTTCACACAAGGTCTCTGAAACTTCACAGAAAGGTTGTTCATGTATTGAAGTTGTTTACCTGCAATGATAGTATTGTAAAAGGAATGTTTTCCTAATTTTCCAGACTGGAAACTTATTCATTTTTAGAATCTTTGCGGACAACAGTATCTATTTGTGTAATAAACTACATTACACGACCCAAAACCTTCTTCCAGTAAATAATAAACCATTCCCCATTTATTAAGGCACTTGCTTTACAATTCGATCATCAGACTTTTGCGGGGTTTTTTTTATCTGTCAGGTTATAAAAATTTTTCACATCTTTAGACATGCTTTACATTAAGAATTACGTTTGAAATAAAACGAATCAAATTTTGTTAATAATATAATACGAACAAACAAATAAACTTAGTTCCCACTTAATCAACATAATTCTTTAAAAAATGGTATTATATGTCTGGAAGCAAAAGTTATACGGAGACTATGTTTTATCTTGGTACTGTATAGTTCAGTAGATAAGGCGTATCTAAACGTTGATAAATCGACCACCAGAGTTAAGTATACTGATATAATACCTGATGGGAAATCAAAAATCCGAAAAAAACCAAAGTTATAAATATAAATAATGTTCTTAAGAAAAAAGAATCGAAGATACCTAAGACGTATTCATTAGTTAATAAGCCAAGGACAAACAAAGCAATATTTCAACAACAAAAAACAGACCAAAAAACAATTGAATGACACGAACTCCACTAAAACCGGTTGTAAGTCCAGATGATACGGAAGTTTAAGCAACCCTGGATAAATATTCTTGATTTTAGCAAAGTCATGATTTAATATATTACCCATGAATTTTTCTTTGTATAAAAATGAAAAAGGAGGATAAGGTTTGGAACTGATAGAACAGCTTTCAGGACTGTTCCAGTAATGTTTCCCATTAAAACATATATTTGATTGACTTAATTTCAAACTAATTTCTAAATGCAGATTTTTTATATGTAATGTAAAATGACCACAAATAATAATTTTTTATGGATGGGAAGCTGTCGATTTAAAAAAAAATGCTAAAACCACCTTAAACTTGAACTTTTAAAAACACTTTAATGCAAGGGTTGGATGTTTAGGCAAAATTTACTACATTTGTTTAGAATATTACTCTTTTTTAAGAAAAGTCGATTTTGTAGGATATTATGTTAATCTCGTAAGAACACTTATTTTCACTTTTTTTACCATACGTCGGGTTTTGCCGGAACAATAATATAATTGACAAATCACTATCGCATATAATCCTGAATGTATAAACTAGAGTGCATTCAACATCGATGTTGCGAACGAGGAACATTTCACCCTAAAACGTCATAAACAGAGCATGACCTATTGGATATACTAAGGACTGTTTGTGTTTATCCAGTTGATCGCGGCTGTGTTAAGGCAACCACGGAGTTATATGGATGTAAAATGATATATAACAGGGTATCAACATAAAAAGCGTACTACACATACAAAACCACAATGTTTTAAAAGTATTAATATATTTTTAACATGTAATGGTGTCGCCCAAACAACCTATTGTGAAATAAGATTTGTCGTCATTTTCTCCTTACTGTCACGTGACTTGTGAATGGAACAAGTTGTGGGACCCAAAATGCGTCCGGTGCACCAAGTAGATCTATTCAATTTGTTTAAAACCTGGTATTTCTGTGTTCAGAATTAAAATACCAAAGCGTAACCATCTGCTATTACTATGATATATCCATAGTTCTTTTATTCGGGACCACTTTCCAAGTGTATACAATACCCCCCTTTTACCTTAAGGATAGCGTGTTCGATCATTTGAAAAATATGCATCAGACAATCTAGTGCAGCGAGATTGAATAAACAGTCAACACCATCTGCCTACCTGTAAAATTTTATTTAGATCTGACCTCATCTTCAATATGCGCTAGTGCAATTTATAACCGATTTTAAATTTCTTTCCTTATTTGGCGATTGAAATTTGCGTATTAAAACGCTGGAGTGACTACACCAGTTAACGTTCCGGAACGACCTAAAAACGGCAACGACGTTATCGTCGTCAAGTTTTGAATGATTACGAAAGCGCAGACATATTATCATATTTCTTGTTCTTATTAATAAAAAAAACCATTTACATTGTAAAATTTACGTCATTAATACTTATAGTTATACTGAACAATAACCCTTAGCATACAAGATTAATGATGCAATTTATTATGGATTATCAAGAACCGTAAGGAATACCTATGCTATGCCGCTATGGTTGATATTTCGATAAATGTCTTGCAATTTAAACTTTATTTGTATCCACGAGACAGTGGGTGGGTTTAAGGGCAGGCAATTTTTGCTGCTTCACAATAACATTTCCCATACCATGTAACAGTACATGGTCTTATTAATACTGGTAAGCTCTGACTGAACAAGAACTCCCTAATTAATACAATAGTTTAGTATCTAGTAGTAAATTACTGAATACTGAGCCATGCTGTGTTGGTGCCTTGTTTTACCCTGAATTGTACCTTCTTATTAGAGAAGCGACATAATAAATTATAGCTCTTAATGTTAATAATTGTACCTTTTTGGTGCAGCATATAAGATTTAAATGTCTTGAATATGAAGTATCAATTATCTAGATCATGGCTGTATTGAGACTGTAATTTGTTGCATATTTTTTCTTTTCTTTTATAAAAGACCAAAAATCTAGACTCATAAAGCAAATTATGCAAACCACCACACAAGTTATGTCCTCCTCAAGCTGTGTGCTTAACAAATATTTTGTTCTTGGTCAAGAACAAAAAAAAAGTTCTCATGTTCACAATTTCCCCATGCATTCTATCTTAATTTGACAAACAATGTTACAATAGGATAAATAAAACCCGATCCAAGTAAAAACCACCTCAACAAGTTCCTATTTGATTTTTTTATGCAAAAAGAAAATATCAGAACAAACTAACTGAATGCAAACAAAACAGGAAGTTCCAGTAAACTGCAACTGCATTTCTGTTGGTTAAAGCAACATGTGAGGTCCTGTCTGCAGCCATGGGCAGTGTTTATCCATAATTGTTATAAATGTAAATAATCTTCATCAACGGCTGAATTTTAATTTGATATTTGCATTGAGATTTTGGTCATTTAGGTAATATTTGTCAATTTTGTATCTGTTCACAATCTAAACATGATAAAAAAAGGGGGTGTAATGCTATGTGGTTAATGCAATCTATCACATTTGACTACTTTTTATAGATCTTCTTGAAAATACAGTTAAGTGTAGTCATAGTATCAACAGACATATAAATCTATAAATGGTTTCAGCCCATGGACTATTCTTATCCAAGCAATAAAATTTATTAAAAATTTCCTTCCTGGCCTCAGACATTACTGCAAATTCTCATGTGTGTATGAACTAACACATTTAAATTAGCAATTACATTCTAAATTTGACATGGATTGTATGAGTTTTGTCTCCTGGCAAAGGAATTATTTGAAGAATAATAATAAAATAAAAATACATATATTCACATTTCGTTTAATTATTAAAGATCACACTCAATATAAATGTTGGATTTTGTAATTAATAAGTAAATTTAGTTCTAAATACTTATATGCTGCATGTTACAATTTGTTCGATTAAATCTTAAATACATCTTGGAATATCAGCTGCATCTTTTGTGGCAAAGTCAATTATGAAATAGGTCACATGACTTCTAATTTTCCATGATATATGCCAAGCAACATATGCTCACTAAGATTTTCTGTTTAAGTGTATGTAAACTGTATTTATCATTTTCAGCACAAATTTAAAATCCATGACACTTGGAGAAAATATTGTTCCAGAATTACTTGAAATTTTGTCAATTTAGTTCTGTGTTATGTATCTCTTCTTTCCATCAGATTTAAAATAAATGAAGCTGTGTCTTTTGTAGCAAAGTACACTATAAAATAGACCATATGACTTCTAATTATCCACATTAATTGCCAATCAGTATGTTCATAACTTCATTAAGATTTTCTGTATAAGTAAACTGTATCAGTGTCAGCACAAATTTTAAATCCATGACACTGCCAGAAAATGATGAAATAGACTGGAATGCATTTCTCTCTTCTTAATTGCTTAACCCTACAATAAACAAACAACCAACTTTAAATATAATGTTATAAATGTATAATTATAATATCCAATTTATTATTATAATCATAAATTTTAAAATTTGGGAATCTAGGTATTAAAATGGATAAAAAGTTAATGTTAAAACTAAATAAAAGAGGAATTTAGTTTTATAATATTATATTATGGACCCATCTGTACATTTATGAATAAATATAAAGAGTATTAATATATTGTTAAATACTGACAATTTTTTCATAATAAAAAACCCAAAGGGTCAAATCTTGACCATTTAAAATTATGTGGGTGTAAATGAGTAATATAGATGAAATATGTAAGACATTAAAAAGCATTTTTTAAAATAAATGAATCATAATCTAATGTTTTGGAGTCAGCATACATATATCTTTAATGAACTTTCACCTCTTAAACTATCTATCAAATCTTTCATTCTCTCTTTCTAAACCTGAGTTTGTAACTGATGAATTGACCTGCATGTTTCAACAAATGTATGTGACATTACTGTTTGAGCAACATGTATAAACTAGAATTTCTGTTTAATGTTTTAGCATGAAAATTTTTAATTTTAAAGACAATGTACTTATATGGAATTGTGCAAAATTAAGTTTTAGTTTAAAGTTACATGGTTTGAGTATATTGTGTAATGGTTTTTTTTTTTTTTTTGGGGGGGGGGGGGTATAAGAATTGCAAGCAAGCCTATAGCCATGGTTCAACGGCTATTTCATAATTCTCGCATACAGATAGTTCCAATACGGACTTGTAACGTTTTGATAAAAAGTTCTGGTCGAAATAGGTAGTAGTCAAGACAGGTTTAATAATACACTGGTCACTGTCATCACTCATTCCCCGAGAGGTTAAATCGACATCTCTTTAAAGAATTTGTGTACAATTATTGTAACGGCAACACACAGTTACTATTTTCTTGTACATACCTTAGTGTTCGTGTCTTTGGTGCAGCCTCGTATGGCTTAAGGTAATTTAAAATGTAGCTGGTTCTCACTAGCACGTTAAATGGCGATGCAAGAATTTGTTTCACGTTGACGTTACCGGAAGCTGCATTAGTTCATGTAGTTTATGTCATACAGAATGCTCCACAAGTCGACGAATTCGACTAAATACAAAACATTTAAGATTTTTTATTTACCTGACTCTAAAGAATAAAAAACAATGTATAATTTGAATACCTAGGAAACTTTTATTGAGAGTTGTCATTTTCTCCCTACCTAAAACCAATTGACCAATCAAAACGCTGTAACCATGGGAATGTCTGTTGTCGGTAGATTGCAATGCGATCGTCAAATAAATTAATGAACTTGCCTTAACCTACCCGCGATGGTCGCGGATCATTATATTATCCTGATTCTCGAACAAATCCTTGACGGAATTTGAATTGTATGTCTCCTTTTACCCTCTCAAAACTTGAGGATGTTGATATTGCTACCGTACTTAAACACGTGTATCTAAAATTGAATTTAATATTTAACGTCAGTGTGTTTAACGTCCCGAGAGCAAAATATCACCTATTTGCAGCAGTGAGAAAAAATTTAGCAATAATGGACAAGGAGGTAGCTCTGTGGTTCGAGCGCAGGGAAGTCTCATCTGTACCAGATATATTAAGACCTATTTGAGAGATTACTTGTTTTGTATAATCCGTGATCAGGTGGTATTCATAAAACACAATCATGTAAAATTTTGCCACTTAATCCCTTTAAATAAAACACCTAAATTGAAGGCGCGTGACACAGATTTGTTAACCTTTCTATGATAAATCACTACAAACCTTCCTTTTGTGCATTTATACTAAGTCCCAATTTTTAAAATTTATGAATGATACAATACTTAAAATAAAATGAATAAATAATGTGATCAAAATGTAATTGTGTGTTATATGAAATAGTTCTGTAATTCACCTGTAATATAGCTGATAAAATAAATATTTTTGTTTAAGTTTATGTAAACAAATGTGACATTTATCGATTATTTTAAACATATAACCTAATAGCAGTATTTTAAAAAAAAGTTTTCTATAAGGTATTTTGAAATCTACGAACTTAAGAATCCGCCGATGTGTGTTGTTTCTTTAAATAATGTATATTGAAATCCTATTAAATTATTTCACTGTACATTCCAATCAAATGTTTGATTGGTTCATTTCTTGTTTGAAAAAAAGATATAACATTATGATTTTGTGTTATGTATTATATCCGCGCATGTATCATTTTGTTGTTATCGCATTGATAAATTAGGGCGTAAACACAGTTGCAATTATAAACTATACCAAAACAAAACTTGTCGTAAAACGGTATGCGGGGATTGAAAAGTGAATACATAATAAAGGTACTTTTTATGTTCTCGCTATAAAAAAAAATATAATAATGTCATTAATATATGTCACAGTCGTTGATTGGTGAATAGTTGATCAACGTCTTGGGAGCAAAGTTTTAACCTAATCGTTTTGTTAACAATATCTGAATCAGTCAAATAAACATCAGTTTGTCATTGCTAGTAATTAAAATGTGTATAATACAAAAGCACAATTATATTAGAAACACATAAAATTTAGAAGTTAAAATCCGGTTGCATGGGGGAAAGTGCGTTGACATTATTACATGCAACGATTTTTCATGCATTATTCACGTTATTCAATGCAACTACAATAATCCTCCATTTATTAACTAGTTGTGTAAAATACATGTACAAGTGAAATTTTCCATATAATATGGAGCTAGTGAGCAAGTCCCATAGAGAAAAAAACAGAGCCAATACAGAAAAACAGGCCCAATACAGAAAAAAACAGGCTCAATACAGAAAAACAGGGCCAATATGGAAAATACAGGCTCAATACAGAACAAAAGGGCCAATTCAGGAATGTCACTTCCAGTAATTTATATATAAAGATCATTTTAAAACAAAACACATTCGTTTGCATTACATAAATTAATGTGTCAACAAGATCTAAATCATTTGGATTTTAAATATTGTTTGGGTTTGAGCGCCACTGATGAGTCTTGATTAGGCGAAACGCTCGTCTGGGGTAGTAAATTCTATTAACCTTGGAATCTTTGATGATGTTTTATTTGCAACCACTGGGTCGATGCCTCTGCTGGTGGACTGTTAGTCTCCGAGGCTATCACCAGCCCAGTTGTCACACTTCGGTGCTGACAGGAATATCTTTGGTTCTTTCTGTGATATAGTCATTGTCTAAATTTACTGCCCTGAAATTTCGAAAATAATTTTAATTCTAAGGTTTTTCTATTTTCAAGGTGTAGTTAGCCTTAGCCGGATTTGGTATAACGTTTTGGAATTTTGGCGATAAAAGCACTACAACATCTTAATCATTTGCATTTTAAATATTGTTTAAGTTTAAGCGTCACTTATCAGTCTTTTCTATTAACCTTGGTATCTTTGCTGACATTTTATTTACAGCAGAATTTTCAAGGAAAAAATTACATACTGACGGTTGTTCATTTTAATCCTTTATTATGTTTATGAGAAACTGAATTGGATCAATAAAGCTATATTAGTCAATGATAAAATGGCACTAAATTGTTAATAAAGTGTCATTAAATGGGTATTTTCATATTCGACATGTATTTGTCCTCGGGAAACGGTATTGGGTAGAAATAGAATAGAAATCTACTGAAACGATGTTAACAAGTTCAATGTAACCTGTAAACTAATTTGCATTGAAATGTAGACAATAATCGTACGGAAAATATGGCCAGGGCTTTACATCAATTTTGTTTCAAATTAAAGTTAACAAATTGTCAGCGAAGTCTTTAAATCCTGATCATTTTTTAGTCAGCACGTTGTTAATCTACAATCACATCCAATCCATAAATTGCCTTTGTTATCTATATACATGTATATTGACCATGGTAATTGTATCCAAATCTATTTGTCAGCAGTTAACCACCACAAGAAAGGACCTGAAGGATGTGATTGTCAATCGCAGATACAATTGTATTAGCAACTACGTCTAACGGTCTGAAACCTTTTCTGTCTGTAAAAAGAGTAGAGTTACCATTATACTCAACTATAGTAGTCCTCCATTCCTAGCTTCAACAATATACAGTTGTTTCCCAATAGTAAAACAATTTACTTCTTTCCATCACTAAAATGTATACCAGTTGCTTGACATTATATGAAATATTCAGAAAATTTCAATGGATAGATTTTTTAATTTTTTTTTTCTTGTTTTTTTTTAATTCTCTTCTCTTTATAATCTAACAGAAAATTTGAAATTTCAATTGCCAACCTTGAACCCCCTTAACTATTGTTTCCTGTGTCGTCTTTTAGTGTCACACTAACACAAAGTGAGTCCACAATATTTAAGAATTCCGGTGTATAATACTAAATAAGATTTATGACAAAAGCGAATGATCTGTTGTATATTTTATTCACTATTTTTATTGTGTCATATGAATTTACAAGAATTAAATCTCAAATACCAAATAAACTGCTAAACATGCTTGTATATGGATACTTCTGAGTTCAACATGCGAACATGTAAGCGCCACAATTTCGAGTTTTCGTTTTTCGTACTTTCAATATTTTAAACGCTTCTTTGTAATCCATTCAGTAATGTATAAATAAATTTGGTAAATATTGCACGAACAGAGTTTTGAAAACATTGGACGGATTTATTTTAAAGAGTAGTTGTGTACCTTTCTTTTTCGTTTACTCAAAACGAAATCATAAATATTTGGCGTTCATGGAAAATGATATTTTAACAATTGTGTGGTTTTTTAAAGAGTTGTGTTATGGGCGGTCAATATTTAATGATATATATTATTGTAAATGTTTTTCTTAAAAATCGGGAGTATTTGAAAGTAGTAACAAGGGTTCACAGAGCTGCTTAGAGCGTCCTCAGCTGGCGGATACGGGATATCCTCTCGTTGGTTCTGGTGTCATTGTACGGACAAGCCTGGCCGCGGACCATTATTGGGTGACTTGTTTAGAAAGTGCCACGCTCTTTGCACGATAAGGATCTCTTTTGTAGATTTCGTAAAAGAGTAGGCTAAAAAAGTTACATTTTCCGCCCCTACCCATACCCCATATTTTTTCAGTGGCATTCTAAATTTTCGCCCTTTGGTCCATCATTCCCTTATTGATTGTTTTTGAACTTGTTCTCGTCCTGATTATAGCTAAAATAGTGCTATATTGAAGTAAAGAAAACATCAATAAATCAATCAGTGAAATAAGTTATTGTTCAAATTGAAGGACGCTCTTTTAAAGGGCAAGTTTTAAAAAGAATCTTTTATATCGATATGACTGAAATGACAATGTTTAAACCGATCTTTATAGACCTAAAGAATTTATGCCGTTTCGTTAAAAAATAATTACTTTCGTATCATAAAACGTGTCCATCTGTAACACACTTGTACACTTAGCTGCACTATTCGCAGACTTTTCGCCCTAGCGTTATTGGGACCCTGTGTCTGATTGGTTAGTCATCTACTATTTATCACATGCCTGTCACCAGGTTGCGGATTTTCGAAATACGCCAGTTAGGGTGTGTCCGACTCCAACTTAATTGACAAAAAATGACGGGTTTAACCTGTACTCTGGCTTTCTCCCACCACACCCCAAACAAAAAAAAAGACGACATGAAATAACTGAAATGTTGCTGAAAAACCTAAACAATAAAAAAAAAATCCAGCGTAATTTAAGTATACTTTCTAAACTTCTATTATTACATGTCAAATAAAACCTGCGACAGGCTAGAATTAAATAAATATTTGGTGTAGCACAGTTTACAAAAGAAGTTAAAACCTTAAAACCTGGCACGTTTATGTTTATATTGTAGAACTTGATATTTCATTCTTTGAGTGCCTTTGTTAAAAAAAGGCCAATCTTAGAAAGTAGTAGGATCTTGCAGATCACAATTACTGCTGCATGTGACATTCTATAAATATTTTTTGTTGATATGAGACAGTAATGACGACAGTGTATAACATAAGGTTAACAATATAATGATTTATTAACATGGCGGGTCAGACGAATTTATAATAGCAAGCATATTAAAACTAAAGAACTTTGAGTGTAAGGAATTAATAAGAGACGTTTGTTCTCGTTTTCATCTTTCTTCGAGTATTTAAAATTTATGTCTAGTAAAAGCAAATGTTCAAATGTAAACACATCTCATAAACCTTGTATAGTTATTGCAAAAAAGACCCGTTAAATGAAACTCTTGAACATTCATATAACTACATGTGTTATTACAGTTATAACTACTCAATATTATGTACATGTCATATTCTTGTTTATGTCGAAGAAAGGAATACTTTCAAAGGTATGTTACTATATTATGTATATGCACATTATTTGAATTGGCAGGTGTTGAAATCAAGAAAGTAGTAGGATCTGTCAGATAAAAGTTGAATTCACAAACGTAGATAAAAGTTTCACTATCACGAGTGTGTAAGAAAGTTTTATCACAATCACTATCAATTGACATTTTATTTTTTGCAGATGAAAGATATTACATGTGACAACATTGGGTAACAAAAGGCTACACACAATGTGACCATTTATCAACATGGCGGGTAAGACGAGTTTAACATACCTAATACTTTATCTTAAAAAAACAACACAGTGTCATTTGCGTCATCGATCAAACACTAGTTCGTGGAAATCATTCATTAGCAGCACGAAAATACCAAAGGAATTAAAGCAGTAATGAATAAAATCTTATTAAACACGTACTCTCTGGAATTTCTTTTTTTTACATTCAGCAGGTTACGATGTGCGCATTTCTTATTACATATTGTTGCGAAGTAAAGTGCACCTGCTGATTAACTAACCATTTTACCATAGCTTTGAACAAGATTTTCAATGATAAACATTTAAAGGCTTGTTTTGCATGCTTTATCTTAATTCCTGAAAGTGAAACATACAAACAAACGTCTTAAATGCTTGGGGGGGGATAAAATCAGTAATAATGTCTACTGTAATTGTTGTTTACTCATTTCGTTATGAATTTGCAGGTTGGTAATAAAGTTTCTAGCTATTTTGTTAATATCATTTTTTTTAAAGGTGAGGTTGTCAATAGTCAATAGTTATTTTTTAAGCTGCCTTTCTAGATTCTTTGCTACTGAATCTGTATCGTCTCCTAATTCATTTACTACCTAGAGGTCCTATGTAGATTGTAGAATGAATACAGCTTTAACATTTTTTAAAATTCTTAATGTTTCTCTTTTTATAAGGGGCCTAGGTGACTGAGCGGTTAAATTAGTTAATCATCTACTATTGATCGACTCCAGTCTGAACTCACAAGGATTGCCAGTTTTCCTATCCAAGGTCGAGGGTTTTCATTGGGAACTCCAGCTTCCTAACAAATAAAAACTGGACGCAAATATATAGCTGAAACATTGCTACATGTGGTGATAAACACAATTCAAATAAACAAACAAATCTGTTTTAATTGTCATTTAGCAGTAGCTGACATAGCACTTATTTAAAGTTAAAGTTTAAATAAAACCTGTCAGTAATAGAGGGTTACACATTTATATCCCGTCCTCAATATAGCTGAAATACTGCTCGTTGAACGTAAAGCAAACATCCAATCAATCAATCAATCAATCAATCAATCAATCAATCAATCTTGCAAACATTCAGTATGATCATTTCCCATGTTTATAATAGTTAGTTCAGACTGTAAGTTTAAATACCCTGGGCAACCGACAGTGGGTTCTTTTTCTGCAAATTTTACTTCTGTCTGCTGACAGTGATTAAAACTCTTTGATAAAGACATTAAAAAAGATAATAGAAATGACAGATCCCTAATAAAAACCGATTCTGCTTTCAAACTGAGAGGCACTGTAATTGTTATAAATGCATCTGGCATGGATGAAAACATTTACCGATGTCAATATTTTCTTTTTGGTCTGTAGTTTTGATGTTAGTCTTTTACTTATTCAATATGAAGCTTAATATTTAATGTCCCTAAAAAATCTACTGATTCGCAGTTATAAGAAGTTTTTTCCTTGTACTGGTTAGTAAAATACATGCCTTTCTAGACATTATATGATAATATGTATTAATGTTTTTCATTTTGCACATAATTTAATATATATTGAGGATAATCAACAAACAGACAGATAACAAACACAATAAATATTAATTACTCAAAACACATAACAAAGAATTAAGTTAAATAATAAATGCGAATCAAAGTGGTGATATCATAGGTTTTGATAGAGTTAGCATATCCTGCTTCTTTAGTAACACATATTGTGTTAGTTACTTATGGTCAAAGTATATAACATATCGTTTTCACTAATTTCTGAGAGAATAAGCAATACCAATATTATTTTAAAATATTTTTATCCAAAAATTGGAGGCACTTTATTCATTTAACTGGTTCATCCATTCCACATTTTATTTATCATACTGACTATGCTGGTAGATTACACGCTTGCAATCGTTCTTTATGTTAGGTTTTGTAATTTGTGGTAATTTGCGGGGTTTATGTTTGTTTTTCTACTCTGTATATATCATAGAACATAAGATTTATTAATACCCCATCCAATGTTGCACATGTCTTGTATATTAGTAATGCATAAAATTAACAATTTCGATAAAAATCCCTGAAACCCCGTTAATAAAAAAAATACGAAATATTCCATTTGTGTTACGATAAACAAGTCATTAAAAAACTACATCCTTAAAAACATTAAGAGGTCAAATGAAACAAGCTGCTCGCAAACAGCCACACTTTGTGTCACATTAAATAATAGAATGAACTCACAAAGGCATCTGTTTTTCAAAGTTATGTCATTTTTTGCCTTTACAGTCAATACTTCATTACGTGATCAATCGTTATCACTGTATCATTTCTTGTGTCAACATATTGTGGGGACAGAGGAGACGGTAAGAATAAAACGAAAGATAAATACTGTAGGAGATAATATATCATCAAATAAATATATTGCCTTCATAACAAGTGGAAGTTTTGGAGAGGGACTGGAAATGAAAGATAGTGATATAGATTACATGTTTGTTTTAAAAGAATGTATCGTAAGTGAAAACATAGAAAACGTCGAATGTGATCCAACTAAAGCAAACTTGGTTATGGAAATTGATGATACAAAACCAGGATTTACCCTTTTACGTTGTGATAATCCCGATGAGCCTGTTAATGAGATGCTTATGGGAAGGCCTTCGAGCAGCGAGTCATTGTATCTGTCAAGTGGGCTAGTCAAAACATATTTGTTGAAAGAACTAGATAATACAGTGTTTAGTAAATTTCATGGGCCATGTGTTTCAGACGAGGATGGACAAATAGATGCAGCAGTTTGTTTTTATAATCCAAAATGGTTACAATCCGCAGAAAACTGGATAAAGAGAGGCAATATATCATGGCCTAGCAGTGATCTCAGATCTGACATAATAAACCATGGTGTTCTTGTAGTTCCCATTGGCTGTAAGGGGTCTTATAATGAAGCTTTAGAATGGCGAATTTCATTTTCCGTTGCTGAGAAACTGTTTGTTTACTCATTTTGTCATACACAATAACTATGTTATGTACCGATGAAGATATTACTAAATGATTGTATTAACATTATTGGCAACTGTAAAGATCTACTTTGCTCCTATTTTATCAAAACAATCGTTTTCTGGGTCTCAGAGGAAACAGTAGTGAATGAATGGAAACCAAATAATTTAATACGATGTTTCATGAGATGTTTCAGAAGGTTGGTGTACTATGTAGAATACTCAATGTGTCCTCATTATTTCATTCCAACAATTAACATGTTTGAAAATAAAAAAGAAGGGCAATCTCGTCAATTGTTACTGAGACATTTAAAATCATTATTCAGTTTTGGATGGCAGTGTGTGCTTTTCTCGGAACAATTTCAAAATTTCGAAATCAATTCAAATGTATTACCGAGCTATACAGATATTCAAAAAGCACAGCTTCAATGTTTGCTAACTTCAAAAACTCTAGGATCGGATTTTCTAAACCCCTACTGGGATAATCTACAACGTTACAGAAAATGCATCAGGCAATTAAATAAAATCAAGTCTTCCGTTATCAAGTCAATTTATCTTCGGTACCTGTCTTTGTACAGTACAACAGATTTGATGCAGTCAAATCCAGCTAGTCCTTCCCCAAAAAATAAAAACAGTTACTATCAATACCGGAAAAAACAAAGCTACCTACTTCAGGGTGTAAACCATGATGCTGGATCTGGTTGGCTTATGTTGGCGGCATTCTTTTACAACATGACACAGTTCAGCAAAGCACTTTATTTACTGAATCATACACTGATGAAGTGTACCCCAGAGAAAACGTACTATGGACAATGGCTATCAAAACTACCAATAAACGTGAACACCCCCACACATTTTAAAAAACTTGGAATGTTGCGAGCTGTAAAACACAGATTAGTGCTCTCTGTACAATTTGGGGATGGGTCTGCACGGATGACAGACGAACTGGCATTATATGTTCCACAAAGTTATTTACGGTCCATACCCCCAGTTGTCTTTACTCATTTTCTTTGTTTTCTGTGTCATCATCATCTCAATGACAGACAACTGTGCTACAATTCCATAAAAGATTTACAGCAAACGATTGGTGAAAACATTTTTATCGCAAATCAAAGTCAGAAAAGACTAGGCTACGACCTACTTTCAATAGCTCTACAGTTAGGACAGAATGACATAGCTACACAAGCATTTACAGATGGTACACAGTGACGTGCGGATTTATAATAAAATTAAAGAATTCGTTATAGGATATTGTTTGATTTGTTAACTTTTGTTTATTGATGTTAAATTTACTTCCATTCGGTTTGTGTAATTATACTGATTGAATGATGTTTTTCTCTACTTTCATCACTGTTTCACATATACAATGGCGTTTACCTTTTTGGTATATAGAGCTGTATTAACAGAGGAAAACTCATATCCGTCGGCAAGAAAATTAAAATTGCTATACTGGGTTTTGAGTTCATAATCCCATGTCGCTAACCACCTTACCCAAGTTTTTGTTCAGTTTCTGTTGTTTGTCACTGAAAACATACCCTCGTCCAGGTCAAGTTCTTGTTTAATTCTTAAATTATTTTAGAAATAAATAAAATGACCGATTACTATGAAGAGTCGATTATCGAGAACTCAATGTGTAAATTTTTTAAACATTGGAACAGTTATTGATAAGTTGCTAAATTAAATATTTTTTAATAACTAGAATTAGTGGTGCAATGTTTTTTTTAAATGTTTCAGAAATTTATTAGAGGATGCCAAGGGTACCTTGCGTTTTAAACACAAATTGTTATTGATTTATCATTACAGTTTACATTAAATGTCTTAAGAATGTAACAATACAAGCAATTAAAATGTACCACCAGGAATCGTCATCACTGTATCATTTCTTGTGTCAACATATTTTGGGGACTAAGATGACGGTGAGGATAAAACGAATGATGAATAATGTTAGAGATAATTTATCATAAAATGAAAATGGGACCGTTATTAGCAAGTGGAAGTTTTGGAGAGGGTCTGGAGATGAAAGATAGTAACAGATTTATTTTTTTGTTAATAACAATCTATCGTACACGTGAATACAGAAAACGTCGAATTTGATCAAGCTAAAGTAAACTTGTTAATGGAAATGGATAATACAAAAACCTGGCTATACCCTTGTACGCTATGATAGTCCTGGTGATGATGATAGTATATTATGTATGGCAAAATGCCCGAGTAACGAGTCATTGTATCTGTCAAGTGAGCTAATCAAAACATTTTTGTTAAAAATAGATAACATTTTAAAAATAAATTTCATGGACCATGTTTGTTAGACGAGAACGGGAAAATAGTTGTAGCATTGTGTTTCCGCAATGAAAATTGGATGATTACTAACAACAACGGAAAAAAGAAAGCTACCTTCTTCAGAGTATAAGCCACGATGCTGGATCAGGTTTTCTTATGTTTGCGGCATTCTTCTACAATATGAAACAGTACAGCAAAGCTCTTTATTTACTAAACCAAACGCTCCTGATGTTCACCGTGCATAGTTTGATAGTCATTTACCGAGTTATGATTATTACAAAATTCAATTTATACTCGTCCGTCAGATCTGGAGTCATGCACCTTAAGCCCAAAAAGAAGGATCGAACTCAACATCATAGTTGAAGCACCGAAAATTTGTGTAATGAGATACACATGTTTTATTTTTGTAGCAACTGTTTTAATTTGTGATGTTTTGTATATTGAGATATCATCGTTAGTATGATACCTGTAATAGCACATTTAACAATTAATTTGTTTTATCTAAATTGTAAACACTTTAATTTTAGCGTCCTAAGCCGCCCGTGATATATTTTTTATTACATTTGTTAGGCTGTAAAACATTATAACATCTATGTGAGAGCTTTTGTTTAATTTTTTTTTAATTAAACGAATCAAATGTATTGATAATTTAACCTTAACAATATAATTCTAAGTATAATTAGTTCACAAATACAATATTTTAAACTCGTTTTTTGTAATAAAAGTTATTTTTGTATTATATATTTCTGAAACGATATAATATAAGGAGACCATGTTTATCGTCCTACCGCATACCTTGATAAATGAACATCACAGGCAAGGTTACTTATACTGATAAAATACCAGAGTTATACGAATGTTGTGAGAAGTCAACCATCCTACAAAACAGGTAAAATTATAACTAATGTATTCAAGAAAATGCATTGATGATACCTACAAATTAAGAAATAGACTATTGCGTGCGGGCTTTATGCGAATGAGAACATGGTCAGACCTTATATTTGTCAATAATTTACACCGAGCGATAGCGAGGTATAAAATAATGACAAATATAAGGTCTGACCATGTTCTTTTTCGCATAAAGCCCGCTCGCAATAATCTACTTCTATTGTAAAATGTCTAACAAATGTTTTAAAACTTCGAAGCGGCTCTAAGAGGACGATTTCAATGGTAATATTGTTTTATTTTAAACTAAAGATATATATCTAAAAACAGTATGTTAAAGCAAATAAAATTGACATAAACATATATGCTCGTCATTTTATTGAATATACGTACCTTTTAAACAAACATATAATCTTAATGAAATTGCATTGTTCCTGTTTGACATTTTCAGTTGACCGTTCTTTGACGTCGGAATTCTAATTGTGACGTCACGGCTCTATGACAGGTTCTCGATGAAGGATTTCTTAGAGTTGTTAAAAAAATATGCATGTTAAATTATACAAATCTTAAATTTCAGACTGAATACAACTGCATTATTAGCAGTAACAATAATTTTAAGTCAGTTTTTACATTTACACATAACACTCAGCTTACGCATGTAAGAACTAAATTTATTGGAATTTCGACACGGCTTTGTTTACATAGCTAAAGCAGGCCGTCTTATTAGAATATTTATTCGGTAATAAGTCAAGGACAAACAAAGACAGTGTTAAACAAAAGATGAAACAACAAAACAAACTGTCACACAACGCACTTAGCAAAAATTGGGTGACATGATCCCCAGAAGGATCCGGAAGTAAGTCCAGATGCTATGGGAAGATACGGATTCTTGATTGAAGCAAATTCGTGATTTAATATACTGCACATCCATTTTACATTGAAATAAACGGGGAAATTGATACAACAACTTTTCTGATGTTCTACCATTAAATAAATAAATTTAAATGACTTAAAACACAAAATGCAGAATTAAAAACGTCTAAACATAATTTTTTTTAAGAATATGACGCAATCAATTTAACAAATCTACTATGCTAATCACTAGCTTATATTAGTAATGAATATATGTCAGAATGACGTTAACACAGTTCCTCGACATAGAGATAACACATCTGGAATTTGTTCTTGTTGTAAACCTGGCTTTCTTCAAATCTATGAATAGCTATGTTAAAAAATACATCAAAGCCAGTCGATATATTTGATGAGATAGTAAATCAGAGTATCGGATTTTCAATTAACTGATATGGCAAACCTAAGCAAAACCCTCGGGTTTACTGTTATAACAGGCAGAACGTGACCAAGCCTTTGGAGCACGGCGGGTGTGGTTGTTTTAAATGTTCCTTTTGAAAAAAGTTCACTTCATCGTTTCGTGTGGCAACATATCATGGGGACTGAGGTGAAGGTGAGAACAACGCGACTGACGATTGCAGTCAGAGATTATCTCTCTTCGCATACTAATTTGAACTGTGTAACAATTGGCATATTTGGTACTAAAAATGAGATTGTGATCAAGATATAATGTTTGTTATTAAAAATTTCATCGTTCACGAAAACACAGAAAACGTCTAATTTGATCCAGGAAAAAATATGGTAATAGAATTGAAACAATTATTGCATAGGTCTTAGAGTAAACCATAACACTTAACAGAGGTTTCATGAGATGTTGTAGAAGGTTAGAAGGTTGGAGTACTCTGTGGACCATTCAATATTTCTTAATTATTTCATTCGAACGATTAACCTGTTTAAAAATAAAATTGGGCAATATCTGCAATTTTTATATGGATTTTTATAAACAAAATTAAGTTTTGGATGGGGTTGCGTGCTTTTCTCGAAACAGTTATAAAATTGAGAATCGTTTCATATGTATTACAGAGATCTAAAGAAATCTTTAATATTTGCTAACTTTAAATAATTTAGTAGTGGATTTTCTTTTTTGGATATGATAAAAATAAAATACAAAGATCAAATGTATTTATCTCTTTTAAAAACATACCCTAATAATAACCATGGCACAATTTTATGGAACACAAATCATCTATGACACAAATCTGCTGACCAGTAGAAGTGCTCAATAACGGACATGTATATTTGTGTTATTTAAATATTGTTTTCATATGCTGGTTATATTATTGAATATAGATGACTTTGGGTCACTTTATGCCAATAAAAATCGCTGTTTATGTACAGCGTTAACCCACAATATATCCAATAATTTAACAAACAAACAAAACAATATTTAAATTAGTCAAATAATATTTGCAATTTTTAGTCTCATCGCCTGTTATTTGCAGAAGAATACATGTATAGCCAACGTCATCAATAATATAATGTTTGACGTCAACAATCAGTCACGTTCTAAAATACCAAGTTAGGTTATACCAAATGTTGCTCAGCTTTTGAGTATTTAAAGGAAATTAAAATAAAATTTGATATAAAAAAGCTTTCTTGGCACGACCCGGTGTTTTTTTTTAAATTCACAGTCTGGATAATCTGTACTTGGGGATCGCAATACTAGTATACCAGTATTGTGCATATTGTGCACAATACTGGTAATAAATTTTAAATGTTTTCCAATAAAAACCCTTAAATATGTTGTTGTCTTTAGATTAAAATGATCTGATTGATAGCTTCATGTCATCTGTGACTGAATTTATTGATTAACTTGCACAATGTATCCCCAATCAGCCTTCATATTCACAGCCAAAAATTTACAACTCATTATTTGAAGAAACAGTACAGTGCTCATGATTCGATGGAAGACGTTTTGGTCTAATTACCATTATTTGAAAACATATCACCCAGATAGGCATTGAAATCTTTATTATCAGGAACAACTGAATCAGTAAAGCAGAAAATTAGCAAAACCACTGCTTACAGTGCTGACACCTCTTACTGACAGCAGAGTTATTAGTAACTGTATGGCAACTAAAATTGCAAACAATGGATTAGGTCTCTGTCACCATTAACGTGCTCATAAGATAGACAAGCAACAAGGAATAGAGGATCGTTTTACAGAGATATGTGTAAAAAAAGCCAGTGTCACAAAGTAAACAAACATAATTAAGGCTTCAGTAGCCTATCTGAATGACTTGGAAGAATGAACTTCAAATTTGTAGATTTAGTTTTATAAGCTTGTTTCTTTGTTTGGTTTTTAATGCCACTTTCAGCAAGTTTTCAGATATATCATTGCGTCCAGTTTTTATTTGGGGAGAAAGTACAGGTGAAAACCCCCACCTGTGGTAGAAAAACTGGCAGTCATTGTCAACTAAAACCTGCAACCTAAGTGTTGACAGGCATTTGATAAATTGTATATGACTAACTACCATAACCACTAAAGGCCGTTTTTTAGTTAAGTTTACCTAAAATCCAAAAGGGTCATTTCACAGATACTAGACATGACTTGTTTTAAATACAAATAACAATGAAAAGTACAGGAAAAATTTTCTGCCAAATTTTCCTTTATATAACCAATCCCATTTTTTTCAAAAACCTTGGACTTGATTTGAGATTAAGCAAATGTAGGATTTGGATATGGAGCAAATTAAATACATCTAAACAGTTTCTGGCCAATTTAAGCTTTCCTGATACATGTACATGTATATATTATATATTTTAGGAGGAAAAGCACATCATTTTTTAAAATGATTGGCTCAGCATTCACCTGCTATAACTTTTTTTCCAAAACATGCACACATATATTTTTTTCTGTAAAGTAGCATATTACAAATGCTTTAATATTATAATAATAAAAAAGAAAGTTAATTATGGCAAACATTAATATTTTGATATTCTTTTAGCTAAAGTGCCTGAAAAATCTTTGAAAATGAAAGGCAGAATATTGAATCCTGGGATTTTCTTTACATATGTTTATAGTATCTTTAATTTTTTTGAACTTACCAAATGTTTACCCCTTGCACATGTATATAGTACAAATAGATAAAATTCCAACAATTGCTTCTATTATTTTTTATGCATCTTTACCTGATATCATTATCTTAGAATAGACCAAATATGCAATGTTTGGAAGCCGTTGCCATGGGAACGAAGTCATGTAAATACCAATTTTATTTAATTGTTCTTATAAGGAATATTGTCCCTATGAATAGATACCATTTTTATATTATTTTAATTATTTTTTGTTTTTTATCCTTATACAGCTGAATGTCTTGACTAATCTGAATGGATGGAATGAGTCTCAATTAGTCTCAATATTTTCTTATTTAGTCTCAACCAACCTTACAATACAGAATAAGTCTTAACCCAGTCTGCAATGTTACAAATTACGTCTAGAAAAATTTTGTTTCGTTTTTTGTAATAATAAAATAGGCATTCAGTAAATTACAAAAAAGTAATAACAATTTATTTCTCAAAAACGCAGTACATCGCGTATTATTTCTTCTTTTACGATCAGGTCGAGATTGATTCAGCCTTTTCAGACTGGTCAAGACTGAGTCAGACTGGGTTGAGATCCAGTTAAGACTTGTTAGGACTTTGCAGACAGGTCAAGAATGAATCAACAGGAAAAGGGGTTGGGACATCTGGAAAACAATAATGTTTACTGCTACTGGATATATATTGGCCATTGATTATGAACATACCATTTAGCCATTGGTAGCGGCTACAATCAGCATTATCTTTTATAAAATCTACAGAAGGGATCTTTATCTTGCATGGAGCATGACACTCTTCAAACTTGTCACCTTTACGGGTCGCAGTCGGGCTTTCCGTATTATGTCCGTACAACCCCCACAACGATATAGCCTACCATATCCGCCAATTAAAAGCTAGGATAGTCGCAGCTTTGGCAAAGAAATTTAGCCAGTGGACTTTTTGGCGGCCTGTAAAGTGTTGATCTATAAGTTTGGAACATCACGCCGCTGATATTAGAAATAGTAGTTTTCTTGTATGCAACAAATGATGACTATTATAATTATTAGAATATATTTATTGTGTTGACTGGAAGCATAACTCCATAAAGGGATTGTTCATGTCATGTTTTCGTATTTGCCCCTGCCCGCTGGAATTGATTTATAAGATTGTAACTTAAACTTTTGTATTTTTCAGTTATTAATTATCTAGTAGACCAACTAGTTTCCCGCCTAAAAATCTACTTAGTCATGTGACTAAATCCAATGAGAAAGCTAGAAGAAAGTACCTAAATCAGAGTAATAATCAAGCAGAAATCAAACTAACATAATATAGTAAATAAATATCAAATTACAGATATAAGTAAATCTGTTTTGATATAAAACTAAAAATAAAAGATATTAAATATTTAATATAAAAAATATTATTAAAATGAACCAAACCCTTCACGGTCATTCGGTATCTCTAATGGTGGGATATAACGTCTAAAATGGCGAGACAGTAGTATTCAGCTTTTCGCTGCAACTCAGTGATGCTCTGGGGATAGTCTTAGTGATTGTGTCTGAATCGACTGAACTGGTGTACCTGCAATGACCATGTCATACTTACTTTAAGTCATCCAGCCTGGTGGACGACGGTCTCGACCAGAACGTGTGGGAGCAACCGGTGGTGGTGGTGGTCGAACTTCAGGTTACTGATTTACAACTGCAACGTTAAGTGTATTATCCTGGGGGTTCTGCTGTAGCATCAGCCATGCCAGGAGCGTTTCCTGTTGTAGTAGGTTCTAATTCCGACCCTTGGTTATCCTCAGGCAGGGCTTCCCCTGATTGAATAAAAAACATCGGGTGCTGGCACATCAACAGTTGGTCTACCAGTTAGTGTTGGTACACTGTAAACTTTACCTTCTTCTAGCACATATCCAGCATCAGACTCCTAGGAAGATTTATCTTCACCAGTCGACTCATCTGGAGGTGTCTGGTGCTTGGTTGCAGATCGCAGTCGTATTCTTGGTCTTGGTGTATGTCTGGGTTGCAATGGTGTAACGTCGTCCCTCAAAAATCCAATTGGCAGCAGCAAATTCATGTGGATTTTCTTGGGTCTGTCTTGTCCTTCCTCTCTGATGACAGTGTATACAGGAATAATATCGTTGGACTGGTTGAGCACAATATAGGGTGAATCCTTCCAGGAGTCAGCTAGCTTGTGGGTAACGTCGTGGGCAACTATCTTTATCCTTTCTGGATGGATGCACCTCTACAACGCAGGTCGTAGTATTCCTTTTGGTTGGCCTGTGGCTTTTTTGACGCATCAGCTGCCAGCTCATAAGCTCGTGCTTATCTCTCACGTAGATCTTTTACGTACTGAGTTGCTAGTAGCCTCTGGTCCTTGTGTAGTCCCAATGCCAGGGTCTATTGGAAGGCGAGGATTTCTCCCAAACATCAAAAAGTAAGGTGATATACAAGCGGACTCGTTGCGGGTACAGCTGTAGACATGTACAATTGGAAACACGTAGTCCTTCCGGGTGGCTTTCTGATGCTGTACCAAAGTCCCTAGAATATTCAGAAGGGTGCGATTAAACCTTTCGCTCATTCCATTTCCAATTGGATGGTATGGCGTTGTACAGGATTTCTTCATACCAATTAGAGCACAGAGTTCTTTTATGACTTCAATGACAAAGTTCTTTCCCTGGACAGAGTGGATTCTTTCTGGGATTCCAAAGTGACAGATGAGGTCATCAAAGAAAGCTTTCTCTGTTGTCTCCGCTTTTTTTTTTTTTTTTTTTTTGGTTTTTTCTATAAACTTGATTGTGCATTAATATTTACTTTAACTCGTACAAACATATTCCAGACACGAAAAGTTTATAAAAAGATTAAACACAATTTGTAGACGGATGAATATGTGTCTTAATAGTATCAGTGAAATACTGGCCTGATTATTTGCCAGTTCAAAGACATTTAGAATGACATTCACTTCTACTCATTAACATGGAGTTAAAAACGGAATTTTATTTAAAGCATTATTGGATAAGTGGACATTTAAAATCGATGTATGAATGATTTATACTACACATGCAATGTACTCTAAACATTATTGGTACCACTGTTCCCTTAAGTCCATTAGAATAAAGAGACAATTCTATATTTTCCCTTTAATGTTATCTTATTTGATATTTATTAATGGTTACACCCACTTATATTGTTGTTACATACTACGCATGCATATTTGAATGTTTTTTCCTTTGTATTACTTGTTGTGATAATATGACATTAATCAGCAAGGCATATTTGGGTGGGGCAGCTTTTCATTTTTGTTATAATAAATGCCTTAAAGCATTAGATATTTAAAAGTCGTACAGAGAATTACTGCCACATTTCTTTTTAACTGCAAAGCCAAACCTACATTATTCAGTGACTAACATTACAAAAAACCTATAACGCAATACATTTTTGTTCTGAAATACAGTTCTTAGCTGTTGCAACTCAAAATAAAAATCAAAACATGCAAACATAGTTATCTAATAAATTTGCAGAGTGGCTTTTTTGCGTGGCAGGTTTCCTGATCAAAATTAACATTTTTCCAAAGTTCATTTTAATTTTTGGTAGTTTTAACAAACGATACAAATCAGTTATTGAAAGGGCGGATTTCGTCAAGCTGGGTTTGGATGGATCCAAAATCTTTTCCGTGCTTCAATTTAAGAACCACTTACCATTTCATTTTTCTACAAGGATATATCTTTCTCTGTTAGGATGTGTACATATAAAATACAACACAACGTCCCGGGATATCATTTATTGTGATGAGTCATTATATGATACACACCGTTTGGATTTGTGCCTTTCTTTCTTTTGCATAGATGTCTAAAGATTGTTTCTTGTTTAAAATGTTATAAAAGGGAATTTGTTAGACAGTTATTTTATAATTCTTAAGTACTAAAATATGTACTTTACGGTTTGTATCAAATTAATTCACAATGTTGCTTAAAACAAAGTCCAATCAATTGTCATCCAACTGACAAACTATTTCTAAAACTAGTATAATGATGGCAAACGATACCACATAAATTCGACTTTTGTTGATTAAAACAAACATCAAAAATTTACTCAAACTGAACCAAATTGATTCTAAGGTATTGTCCAAACGTAAGACAATTTTAAAATGAGAACGTTGTAACCATGGTTATGGGTGTGTTTCATTTAAAATATAAATTAAAATTACAAAAATGTTAAATTATACCTATTGTTTTTATGAGCCATTTTCGGGTATGCCTTGATTGTATGTTTAGATTAGGTGACATTTTTCCGTAAACACTTAGGAACAGTAAAATTTCCTTATTTGAAGTGTTTTGATTTTACAATAATATGTCCGTATAGCTTGACTCATATCTCAATATGTCTATTATTCTAAAAAATAATCTAAACGTTGATACAAAAGCTAAACACAAAACGGGATTATAGTATGCGTATCTAATGCTAATATGGAAACCTCAAACCAATCGTAGTGTTTAATCTGTACATTTCATGTTAATTTGCTTAATCTTTGTAAATATATATGCCTCAAACCCCAACAAAAGTACGATAAATTTATATTTAGTTGTTTCAATTTATGTATAGATTATCGTCCTTATATATCATTACAACGATTTTCCTGAAACACTTAGGATCATAAAAGTTTTTCCTTTTTTTAGACGAAGTTTACGTCATCATTTTCACATCACATGTATTTTTATTGTTCAAGAAATACAGCAAAGGATTTGTAACATATCAACAATGTTAGAAGTTCATTCCAAGGGTACGTACTATAAATCATATTTGAGAACTTTTAACGGTCATATTGATTGTCCATTGTGTTTTCCCGTTTCTTGTAATGGATAACTTGACTCCGTCCTAAATATGACTAGAACAATGGTCTCTGGACATTTCTCACTCAAACCATATTAAGTTTGTCATGTTATAGGGCAATATTGGAGATTTAAACCGCTGCACTCGTCTTGAAACTATAGCATATAACATAATGGTTACAAAATTGACACGAGAAATTTAAAACTTGACACATTAATGTTTATATTTTAACTAAAAATATGTATATGACATTTAGTACTATTTTTTTTATCTCCACTTATCTTGATATTTCTTGCTTCGAGTTGGAGGGTATTTTCTCTTGTTGACAAAGGCCAATCTGATAAAGTAGCAGGATCTGGTAAATTAAAGTTTCACTATCTCACTTGTGGAGATAGTATTAATGGCAATCACTATCGCTATGGCATTTGACATTCTATAACATTTATTTACTAGAAATGAAACTGTGAAGACGACAGTGTGTAACAAAAGGTTACAGCCAATTTAACAATTGATTAACATGGCTGGTAAGACGAATTTATAATTCCAATCACATTAAAATTAAGAACTTTAGAGTATTAGCATTAAATTAGAGAGTTTATATCCTTTTATCTTTCTGCAAGTACCAAAAAATTAAGTTCAGCAAGTATTACTTCATATAATCATCATTGTATAGTTATTGCAAAACAGAACCCCTTGACCGAAACTCGATTTGAACTTTCATATAACTACATATGTTACAGTTATAATTACTACCAATATTATTCACCCGTCACATTCGGGTTTATATTGTAACGAGAAATAATTTTAAAGGTAAAATACTGTTTTATTTTTACATTTTGATATTTTCAATTTTGTTGAATCCACTAAAGTAATAGGGTATTGCAAATATCACTATCACTAGTGTGTAAAACCTATTTATGACAATCACTATCAGTAGATATTGTTTAAATATTTGTTGGCAGATATGAGGTATAATCTGTCAAAAACATGTGTAAAATTACTTCAAAATTAAAAGCTGCCAGAAATAAATAAAAGACGTTTGTTTTCATTTAAGCTTTCAGCAAATTCCAAACTGAACTGAGTCAGTAATTAATCAAATCTTATATCTTTTATTGAATAATTACTCTCTGTCAAGTCTAATTTTTGCATTTAAGCAGGAATCTACGCATTTCTTATTTCATATTGTGCTTTAAAAAGTTCATTCAAAGATTAAATAAATTTTGCTTAGCATAGCTTTGTTACATGTAGTTTATGCTTCAACCGCTGTGTGTATCTACCGAAATTGCTGTTTACCCATCAACTTTATCATATTTTGTAATACATTTTCTTGTTAAAGTTGTTTGTTAATATTATTCCTTCTAAGGTGTAGCTGTCAAAAGTGATTGCTTAAGCATTCTTTCTAGATACTCTGTTACAGAGTCCGTATTGGCATATCTATTTATATTTGCACCTTCTAATGTAGGGTTGAAATTAATGCCAATGTCACGTCATTGTACATATTTAATATGTTATTTGTTATTTATCTGTGGATTCAAATATGAAACTGAAAGTTCAAATACATTTAGATTGTAAGTAATAAGGGCTAAACATTTATATTCCTGCAAACATTCAGTATGATCATTTCTCATTTTGTTGACAATCAGTTCAGCAGTAGATTAAAAAAAAGGTTACTCAAAACATGTAACAAACAAATAAGTTAAATGAACCATTCTTTACAAATTATTGACATCACCGATTTTGAAAAAGTGAGACACTCTGCTTCTTTAGTGACACGTCGTGTTAGCTACGTATGGCTATAGTAAATTAGCTATTTTGTCGCTAATTTCTGTGAAGAAAGGAATACCAGTATCGTTTAAAAGTATGGCCTTCTATCCAAACAATTTGATTTTTTTATTCCTATAACTGGTTCAAATAATACTAAGCAGTGAAATCGGACGATAATGTGTTCCCATTTTTAAAGACATGCGTAACATTTGCTTTCTTCCATGTAGTAGGGTAGATCGCTTTTGTGAGCGTTCAGTTAAAGAGTCTACATAGCAGTGTTTTAAGTTGTGAGCTGGCCAGTTTTAAAAGTCTAGCATTGATAAGATCTGGACAAGATGCCATATTGATAATTAGATTCTTTACAATATTTGATATTTCATTTACGACTACTGGGGGATTTGGAAGATGAACATTCGAGTCGTCTATTTCAGATTGAGTAACAAAATAATTATCAAAATCGTTTGCTGTCGCAGTCACATTTGTTATAAGATTGCCATCTTTTATTAATGGCGGTATTGGGTTACAAGAATTGATGCCCAAATTAACTTAGTTTTATCATCGGTTAACTAGGGCCTTATCGCAACACAGAAGGCTGAATGTGACCAATGAAAAGCAAAGAGGATAGCACTTTGTCAACACAGGACATCGAACATAGCATTTTAAATTAAAGCACGTTGATTGTGTTTTAATGAACTTTACGCATCAACGACATTTGGCATTTAACTTTACAAATTTGAAGTATTTAGTAAGCAAGTTATTGAAACAACACTTAATAGTTTGTATATTTGTCTTTGATATGAAAGACAATTTACCTTTACTGATAATAATTTCTGTCTCACTCAAAGATAACAACTGAACACCAAATGATATTAGTGACATTATTTTACGAATAAAAAATTATTAAATGTTATTGCTAAAATTTTATTAAGAATTAAATCAATGGACCACATTAAACTGGATTCAAAAGATTTCGTGTAATTTCTTAAGAGCTCGATATTGTAAATGCATAAACCGCCATTGCAGCTAGATATTATGCTTAGGTGTATACGATAGTAGTATATGGTTGGACTTTTATACGTCTTTACGGACCATTCAGACATCCATGAATAAATCTCAGACTGAAAAACATTACATTGTTTGTTACACAAACAGAGAATATATAAGACATTTAAAATAAACAGACACTGTCGTTTTGGTTTGTAGTTGCATTTAAACTGCTAAATATGAAATTACTAATGATATCAACTTTGAGGTATTTCACCTTACCTTATGCGTTGATACCCTGTAAGAAAATATACTTGACAATATGTTAATCTTTGTTGAATTGTGATTTGTTTGGGTTCTCAACTGGTGTACAATAACGTTTATGCATTATTTGCGGGATACACATTTTAATGAATTTTTGGACTTGCAATGAACGTAGAAAATTATTCAGTATTTTCGATACCTGTAAATTCATGCGATGTTTTTATTATTGCGAATAATACGACTGCTCTGTGATCGCAATAATTAAACCTCGCAATTCTACTTTCGTTTATCGATTGACAAAATTACTCACCTATCATGCATACATAAACCATTTGTAAAGCCCTTCCATATCCATTTAATTGAAATATGATAGTTAATTGAACACAACATAATTGATTTTGCTTTGATTGAAAAAATAACCGTTTTAGTACCCCGCTGAACCTCAATATACACAAATCATCTCATTATTATATACACGTGACAAGTGTTTCTGATCTTCAACAGACGTTAACCACTTGAATGAAATATGCGTTTCGTTTGGTGTAGAGAGATTATTAACAGTTGACAAAAATTTATCGAAAAACTGACAATTGCGGAGTAATAATTCGTTGTCATTGCATTTTTTGCTACCTCAGCCGATCGCAAAAATATGAATTCGCATTATTTGCGGGCGTCCCCGAATCGCAGTAATAAATGCACGCAATAATTTCCGAATTTACAGTATTCTATATTTAAAGTTAATTCTAGATACGTATTTGAAATCGTTAGCATATTGGTGACGAGAACGATTTTCCATGCTTTGATTTGACAGGTGCTGGGCCTACAACGAGTATGAAACTTATAACTTTCTGGTAGACCTAAATTGCCACGTTATGTTTGTGGAGACAGAATGTATCAGTTTAACTTTTTGTTTTTTATACCCCCGCTCGACAGAGTCGGGGGTATATAGTGGTCCTCATGTCCGTCCGTCCGTCTGTCTGTCCGTCCGTCCGTCCGTCCGTTCGTTCGTCCACATTTGGTTTCCAGATGATAATTCAAAAGGTTTACATCCGATTTCAAAGAAACTTTAGGATATTGTTATATATCAGGTTGGTAAGAAGCCTATCGATTTTGGGGTAAATTAGTCAAATTTCAAGGTCACAATCCACGAAAAACGTTAGAAATTTGAACAAAAAAGTTGTTTCCGGACAATAACTCAAAAGGTTTACATCCGATATGAATGAAACTTTGGTATATTGTTAAATATCAGGTTGGTAAGAAGCCTATCGATTTTGGGGGAAATTCGTCGAATTTCAAGGTCACAGTCCACGAAAAACGTTAGAAATTTTAACAAAAAAGTTGCTTCGGCTAATAACTCACAAAGTTTACATCCGATATGATTGAAACTTTGAGATATTGTTATATATCAGGTTGGTAAGAAGCCTATCGATTTTGGGGGAAATTCGTCAAATTTCAAGGTCACAGTCCACGAAAAACGTTAGAAATTTTAACAAAAAAGTTGTTTCCGGACAATAACTCAAAAAGTTTACATCCGATTCGAATGAAACTTTGGGATATTGTTATATATCAGGTTGGTCAGAAGCCTTTATATTTTGGGGCAAATTTGTCAATTTTCAAGGTCACAGTCCACGAAAAACGTAAGAAATTTTAACAAAAAAGTTGTTTCCGGACAATAACTCAAAAAGTTTACATGCGATTTGAATGAAACTTTGGGATATTGTTATATATCAGGTTGGTAAGAAGCCTACCGATTTTGGGGTAAATTTGTCAATTTTCAAGGTCACAGTCCACGAAAAACGTTAGAAATTTTAACAAAAAAGTTGTTTCCGGACAATAACTCAAAAAGTTTACATGCGATTTGAATGAAACTTTGGGATATTGTTATATATCAGGTTGGTAAGAAGCCTACCGATTTTGGGGTAAATTTGTCAATTTTCAAGGTCACAGTCCACGAAAAACGTTAGAAATTTTAACAAAAAAGTTGTTTCCGGACAATAACTCAAAAAGTTTACATGCGATTTGAATGAAACTTTGGGATATTGTTATATATCAGGTTGGTAAGAAGCCTATCGATTTTGGGGTAAATTAGTCAAATTTCAAGGTCACAATCCACGAAAAACGTTAGAAATTTGAACAAAAAAGTTGTTTCCGGACAATAACTCAAAAGGTTTACATCCGATATGAATGAAACTTTGGTATATTGTTAAATATCAGGTTGGTAAGAAGCCTATCGATTTTGGGGGAAATTCGTCGAATTTCAAGGTCACAGTCCACGAAAAACGTTAGAAATTTTAACAAAAAAGTTGCTTCGGCTAATAACTCACAAAGTTTACATCCGATATGATTGAAACTTTGGGATATTGTTATATATCAGGTTGGTAAGAAGCCTATCGATTTTGGGGGAAATTCGTCAAATTTCAAGGTCACAGTCCACGAAAAACGTTAGAAATTTTAACAAAAAAGTTGTTTCCGGACAATAACTCAAAAAGTTTACATCCGATTCGAATGAAACTTTGGGATATTGTTATATATCAGGTTGGTCAGAAGCCTTTATATTTTGGGGCAAATTTGTCAATTTTCAAGGTCACAGTCCACGAAAAACGTAAGAAATTTTAACAAAAAAGTTGTTTCCGGACAATAACTCAAAAAGTTTACATGCGATTTGAATGAAACTTTGGGATATTGTTATATATCAGGTTGGTAAGAAGCCTACCGATTTTGGGGTAAATTTGTCAATTTTCAAGGTCACAGTCCACGAAAAACGTTAGAAATTTTAACAAAAAAGTTGTTTCCGGACAATAACTCAAAAAGTTTACATGCGATTTGAATGAAACTTTGGGATATTGTTATATATCAGGTTGGTAAGAAGCCTACCGATTTTGGGGTAAATTTGTCAATTTTCAAGGTCACAGTCCACGAAAAACGTTAGAAATTTTAACAAAAAAGTTGTTTCCGGACAATAACTCAAAAAGTTTACATGCGATTTGAATGAAACTTTGGGATATTGTTATATATCAGGTTGGTAAGAAGCCTATCGATTTTGGGGTAAATTAGTCAAATTTCAAGGTCACAATCCACGAAAAACGTTAGAAATTTGAACAAAAAAGTTGTTTCCGGACAATAACTCAAAAGGTTTACATCCGATATGAATGAAACTTTGGTATATTGTTAAATATCAGGTTGGTAAGAAGCCTATCGATTTTGGGGGAAATTCGTCGAATTTCAAGGTCACAGTCCACGAAAAACGTTAGAAATTTTAACAAAAAAGTTGCTTCGGCTAATAACTCACAAAGTTTACATCCGATATGATTGAAACTTTGGGATATTGTTATATATCAGGTTGGTAAGAAGCCTATCGATTTTGGGGGAAATTCGTCAAATTTCAAGGTCACAGTCCACGAAAAACGTTAGAAATTTTAACAAAAAAGTTGTTTCCGGACAATAACTCAAAAAGTTTACATCCGATTCGAATGAAACTTTGGGATATTGTTATATATCAGGTTGGTCAGAAGCCTTTATATTTTGGGGCAAATTTGTCAATTTTCAAGGTCACAGTCCACGAAAAACGTAAGAAATTTTAACAAAAAAGTTGTTTCCGGACAATAACTCAAAAAGTTTACATGCGATTTGAATGAAACTTTGGGATATTGTTATATATCAGGTTGGTAAGAAGCCTACCGATTTTGGGGTAAATTTGTCAATTTTCAAGGTCACAGTCCACGAAAAACGTTAGAAATTTTAACAAAAAAGTTGTTTCCGGACAATAACTCAAAAAGTTTACATGCGATTTGAATGAAACTTTGGGATATTGTTATATATCAGGTTGGTAAGAAGCCTATCGATTTTGGGGTAAATTAGTCAAATTTCAAGGTCACAATCCACGAAAAACGTTAGAAATTTGAACAAAAAAGTTGTTTCCGGACAATAACTCAAAAGGTTTACATCCGATATGAATGAAACTTTGGGATATTGTTAAATATCAGGTTGGTAAGAAGCCTATCGATTTTGGGGGAAATTCGTCGAATTTCAAGGTCACAGTCCACGAAAAACGTTAGAAATTTTAACAAAAAAGTTGCTTCGGCTAATAACTCACAAAGTTTACATCCGATATGATTGAAACTTTGGGATATTGTTATATATCAGGTTGGTAAGAAGCCTACCGATTTTGGGGGAAATTCGTCAAATTTCAAGGTCACAGTCCACGAAAAACGTTAGAAATTTTAACAAAAAAGTTGTTTCCGGACAATAACTCAAAAAGTTTACATCCGATTCGAATGAAACTTTGGGATATTGTTATATATCAGGTTGGTCAGAAGCCTTTATATTTTGGGGCAAATTTGTCAATTTTCAAGGTCACAGTCCACGAAAAACGTAAGAAATTTTAACAAAAAAGTTGTTTCCGGACAATAACTCAAAAAGTTTACATGCGATTTGAATGAAACTTTGGGATATTGTTATATATCAGGTTGGTAAGAAGCCTACCGATTTTGGGGTAAATTTGTCAATTTTCAAGGTCACAGTCCACGAAAAACGTTAGAAATTTGAACAAAAAAGTTGTTTCGGACAATAACTCACAAAGTTTACATCCGATTTGAATGAAACTTACAATAAACATTGAGATTTACACACACACACACACAAAATTAAGCGGGGGTATCATCGATCGCTAGATCGACTTTGTCTAGTTATAAATATGTTTTTTATCTATGTCTTAAATGTGTAAGAAGCTGTGTAAAAGACAAGGTCACACTTTATATAACATATATGCATTTTAACAGCATATACAATAACAATGAAGAACTTGATATGTAATAGTTTAGCTGTCATTCAATTTAGAAGTATTTATATCTTGTAACAATAATGTGCAGAATTGAAAACAGCTTTTCGATAAAAAAAAATCCACCCTTTTTTGTTTTTAAAGTTTTAAATGTGCTGTCTTTTTTGAATGGGGTTAAAAGCTACTTTCGGAAGTCGTCAGCTATATAACGTTGGTCGTTTTTATTTGGGAGAAAGCAAATGTATACTGTATAAACCCCCGAAAACTTCCAATCCTTGTAAAGTAACTGAGCAAACTTTGTACTAGAAGTAAGGTTCGAAACCGCAACTTAACTGCTGAGAACTGGTTACATAAACCTTCACACCAACAATAAAAGTGAAAAAGTGTATTTGTTGCTGGGATTTAATTGTTATTCCAATAAACCATTGCAGAAGTGTACCGATTAAATGGCAAAAGTAAATACAACAATAAACAATAAATTTGCTAATACATATTTTGTAAATGTCAAAAATCTTAAAGTATCTATATATGGTAGAGAAGTGAAGGAAAAACAATATTTAAGCACAAATATTTGATTGATTGATTGATTGATTGATTAGTTGATTCATTGAATCTGACGGTAGGTGGGTGATGCTAGGACTAAAAATATTTTTGTAGCAATAAATAACCGTTTCTGCTACTAACACAAAAGAAATGTTTGATATATAATTTAAAAATATTGTGATATTTCATGTGGTTAGTACAGTTCATGACAGAGGGATTTTAATGTTTTGTCAGAAAAATAGGTGGGTGCAATATGCGTTAAAAATCGTTATCTTAAAACAAGGGACAAGATGACAGTAGGGTCTTGATATTTTTGCAAAATGATTTTTAAATCTGTTTTGCTGGAATGCCAGGAATATTTTAAATACAAAAGTATTGTCTAGGGAATACCCACATTACGTATTTTCATCCAGATGATAAAATGTTCTTTATTCATATCTTAAGATAAACATTATAAATATTATTCATATTAAAACATACTTGAATGTGTTTTCGTACGTTCATTTTCAATAAAAACGTTTTTCATGACACTTTTTTGAAGCAGTGAATTTTACAGAAAGAAGTGAGCAAATATATTAAAAAAAAGGAGACAAAGGGATTTCTAATGACGATGATACATTGGTGTCTAACATAGATCATTTCTGTGAACAAGTTCTATAGATATAAAAAACGAAGAATGTTGTGGCAAAACGGGTCTAGGGTATTCTTGCCGATTAATTGTCCTTTGCGCCTTCCCGTTGATTTAAATGAATAGTTTGTTCTCGACTTAAATATAGACAGAATAAATGTCGCTAGACATTTTGCATTTCTACATATTAAGATTGTCTTGTTCTCGTGGGTTAAAATGCTTATTAAAACTAAACAACTTTAAAGCAGGAATTAACAATTCGGTTTTTTTCGTTTTTTTTTTCTTTCTACAAGTACCAAAAATGTCAGTTTTGCAAAAAGCCAGTGTTCAAGTAATAACACACAATTAGAATTTTCAAGTACAGTTGTATATCAGGTTGGTAAGAACCTGTCTAAACCGACCAACATTGGGACCAGAAAAGATGGCCGATTTGGGCAGTGAATCGGTTCATAAAGGTGTTTGAAAATTTTTTGGGACGGGGTTTCATTCAACAAATGACTGTTATGTTATCAACCTTGTTGATTTTTAATTTTAGTTAAGACATGTCCTTTGTTGCTTTGTTTTGTAAGTTTTTATTTACGTACGGTTTTAGTAACACTTGCAATTAATTGCCCTTCAGGCACCCCAAGTTCAAACGATTATAGGTAAATAGTTGTGTAAAGCTTTGAATTGGCGATTATCGATTTTGAATTAAGCCGCTTTTATGAGGGTTTTTATAGTAACAAATTGTGTATTTGGGATTAACGTTTACTCCGGTGTTCGGAACACACAGTGGGCCGGTATAGTAAGGTATTTTTTCTTTAGAAATTGAAGAAAAGACTTTGGGACAGAACTTTTTGATCGGTGTATACATGATACCGGTTTAGTGAGTGGTCGGTTTTTAGAGGTTTGACTGTAACTATATATTGTACTATAGTTATAATGACTACCCTATATTTTTCACTTGTCACATTGGTGTTTATATAGTAGTAAAAGATACTTGAAAAGTATATCACTATATTTGTTATGTTATCATATTTATAAATCATCGGGTGCTACGGCCATGTTGAATTCACGAAAATAGAAGGATCTGGCAGATAAAGGTTTTACTATCAAGAAATATTTATCAAAATGAGAATCACTTGACATTTATACATATTTTGGCAGATATGAGATATCACATGTAAAAATAGTGGGTAATATACAACCAAAAATAATCTGATGACTTATCAACAGGTCGGTTAAGACGAGTTTGTAATACTTTAAAACTAAAAATCTGCAGTATCAGACATAAATAAAAGACGTTTTCCTATTTTATCGTTCAGAAAATACCAAACGGAATTGAGGCAGTAATGAATAAAATATTTTTTAATAATTTCTCTCTGGAATTTATGTTTTTGCATTCAACGTGGAAGTGATGTACGCCTTCATTTTCTCAGTGTGTGCTTTTCAAAGTCCATTTACTGATAAACAGATTTTAGCATATCTTTGAACACCCATATTTAATAAAAATTAAAAAGTATGTCTACCGTAAAAGCTCTAGACTAATTTCTTAATCAATTTGCAGGTTTGTAACAAAGTTTCTAGCTCGTTTATTAAAATCATACTTTGTAAGGGTAAAGCTGTCAATAGTTACTGTTCACGCTGCCTTTCTAAATATTTTGCGACGGAATCCACACGACCTGCACGTAATATGTACGGTTAAAATTAACGCAGTTTTCACGTTATTATAAATATTTGATAGTAGTTGCCATTGCTCAAATTTAAAGTTAACATTACATTGTAAGTAATAAAGGGTTAAACAATCATATTCTTGCAAACAGAGCATTTCCCATGTTGATGACAATACGTTCAGACAGTAAAGTAAAGTAACCTGAGAAAGCAAATGGTTTCTTTATCTGCAGTCTGATGAAACCGACTAAAAACATCGTTGATGAAGATATTGAATATGAAAGTAGAAATGGCAGATCACTGATGAAGCCCTATTTTGTTTTCAGGAGCTGTAATTGTTATAAATCCATCTGGCTTAGATGAAATTATCGATTTATCGATGTCAACATTTTCCTTTTCAGTTTGTAGTTAGGTTTTTTTCTATTTAAAATTGCTAAACTAAAATGATAAATTTGAAGTTTTATCTAAAATGTCTGTAAAAAATTTTGTAATCGCAGTAATATTATACTTTGTCCTTGCACAGGCTAGTAAAAAAAAGCTAAGTAGCTAGGCATTATAACATAATCTATTTTAATGTTTCTTATTTTTCATTTGCATATTTATAGTAATCAACAATTCACGAACACAACAACTAGTAATTATTCAAAACATATACTAACAAATAAGTAAAATTAACCTTACGGAACAAAGTACTGATATCAGTGTTTTTGTGAAGAGTGAGCATATCCTGCTTATTTAGTGACACTTTCATGTTAGTTACTTATGGTCCAAGTTAATAATATATCTTTTTAAAATAAATTCTGCTAATAAGCAAGACAAATATCATTTAAAAATATTTTCGGCTATCCAAAATGAATGGATTTTATTCCTTTAACTGGTTCAACCACGCCACATGTTATTTATCTTTCTGCCTATGCTAGTAGATTAGACTCTTCCAATTGTTCTTATGTTACGTTTTGCTATTTGTGGTAATTTTCGAGGCTTTTGTTTGGGTTTTCTACCAAGTATATATCATAGAACATGCTATTTATTAATACAACACCCAATCTCACAGAGGTATACTAGTAAGGCGAAAATTACTCATTTACTAAAACATCGCTGTAACATTGTTAATCTATATAAAGAACAATTAATTTGCGTTCCAATAAACAAGTCTTTAAAAAAACCACATATTAAAAAAATATTCAGATGTCAACTGAAGCAATCTGCCAGCAAACACCCACACTTTTTCTCACAATATTACAATACACTCACAAAGGCATCCGTTTATTCACAGTTATGTCATATTTACTTTTGTCCTTACAGTCAATACTTCTTTACCTCATCAATCACATCTTGTGTCAACATATTGTGGGGACAGAAGAGACGGTGAAAATAAAACGAATGATGATTAATGTTAAAGGCAATTTTCAATCGAATGAACATTATACGTGTATAACAAGTGGAAGTTTGGAGAGGTACTGGAGGTGAAAGATAGTGATATAGGTTCAATGTGTGTTCGAAATAATTCATCGTACACAAAAATACAGAATATGTCGAATTCGATCCAGCTGAAGTAAACTTAGTCATGGAAATGGATGAAACAATACCAGGATTTAACCTTTTAAGCTGTGATAATCCTAGTGACGTTTATAGTGCATAATGTATGGGTCAAAACTCATTGTATCTGGCAAGTGAGCTTATGAAAACATTTTGGATAAAAAACATCATACAATAATAAGTAGATTTCACGGGCCATGTTTGTCAGACGAGAGCGGCAAATTGGATGTAGCAATTTGTTTTCATAATCCAAAATGGATACAACCCGCAGAGAACTGGATAAAAAGAGGAAATCATGCCCTAGGAGTGATGTCAGATAGGACATAATCGACCATCATAGTGTTCTTTTAGTTCCAATTGGCTTACACGATCTCGTAGGGAAGCACTGGAATGGCTAGTTTCATTTTCCGTCGCTGAGAAGCTATTGGTAGACTCATTTTGTCTTACACAATTACTGTGTTATGCTATAAGGATTGCATCAACCGTATTAGCAGCTGTAAGGGTCTACTTTATTCATATTTTATCAAATCAATTATTTTCTGGGTCTCAAATGACCCATACATTATGCACAGAAGTGAATGAATGGAAACCAGAAAATTTAATTCCATGTTTCATGAGATGTTTTAGAACGTTGTTGTACTATGTAGAATGCTCAATGTGTCCTTATTATTTCATTCCAACAATTAACATATTTGAGGATAAAATAGAAGGGCAATCCGGGCAGTTACTACTTAGACATTTAAAATCATTATTCTGTTTTGGATGGCGCTGTGTGCTTTTTTCAAAACAACTCCAAAATATCAACACCACGTCAAATGTATTACCGAGCAGATTTTACATTATGTTTTTTGTACTACGGTTGATAAACAGATTAATGTAAGACTCTTAGGCACGCGGTGATATATTTTTGGCCATGTTGCTTGTAGTGCAACCCAGGGTTATAGTATGATGAAGTCGGGCAGGCGGACGGTCAGGGAAGATATGGTATCTATTATGTGTAATCAACTTCTCCTATACAATTTCAACTCTGAAACTTCAAAAAATAGTTGCACCTGAATTGATGGATTGACTGGATGTTTGCTTGACGTCCAGCTAGCAGTATTTTGGCTACAGTTTGGACGGGAATAAGTTAACTAACAACAGTTCAAATTGAAGAAAAAACCGGACGGACCAAACGGCAAACACTTTGAGTGCCACTGAAAAAGTATAGGGAATGAATTGGGCCGGAAAATTAAGCCTTTTGTAGCGGCTACAATGAGCATACTCTTTTCCAAAGTCTCAAAAGAGCCATATATCATGCAAGGAGCGTTATACTATATAAACATGTTCCCCACGCGGTCAGACTTTTCGTATTATGACCGAACAACCATTCGTCGAGAGGGCATCTCCTACGCGGGTATGTTAAGGCACTTTCGGCGGATTTTTTGAAACGAGTTAGTTTTCTTTACTTCGGCGACCTCAACGGCCTCGCTTCCATGGCAAAGTCTAGCTGCGTCGATAATAATTTTGATTAACTACGTGTATATGCGACATTAAATCGAATATGTATATGTGTAGTACGATGTCTTACAGTTCTGGAAAGCATTAAACACGTTTAATTTGTAGTAGCATTGGGAATATTTATAATGATATTGATTATTCTCGATCCATTCATTGAATGCCCATAATTGGAATATCTCAATCGCGGAGAAGCTTAAGAATGATTCGCGATGAAAACAGAGCACCAGCTACTATCAAATGCGACAGGAAAGTGGTATGTTTACTGTTATGCCTAAAGTTGATACTAAAGGGGGGGTCAGTTTCAAATGTTGCGATGGTTACTTATAAGTTATGGGCCAATTTAGACATGTGGCTGTGGACGATGTCGTTGTCAACAAATGAATGTCATTCTCTCATTAGTTTTTTTATTGTGAATATACATATATGTACCTTTATATATGTGTCTTCAAATGCATATGAAAGAAAAACAATACTTTACTTTATTCTGCTTAACTTAAACAATGCTCGTGACATTATAATGCACCCCCCCCCCCCCACACACACACACATTCACAAATATTAATATTGAAATTATAACTGATCAGCACCATGACTCCAAAGACTAACATGGTTTATGGTTAATAAACCTCCCCCCTTTCCAACTTTCCAACCCATTTTCACCGCAGCCTTTAAACACCAAATAACAAGAAAAGATAATTAAGTTAACAAAATAACGAAACTAATTTTATTTTCTTTTAAGAGTTACATAATATTTTTAACTAGTTTGATAGATGTTTGGTTCACTTAATATATTGATGCTTAAATACTAAAAATGTCCAATTGATCTTTACTTTGTTAAAATAGTCTGCTTATGGGAAGGATGTAAAGGTTCTTCTTTACCACTTGTGATGAATCTAAAGGAAAATTGTTTTGAATGCAGTATTTAGGTGTTTAAGATAATAAGTTGTCATTTTCCCCGGTGTGGAACAAGACCCTTTTTAAAGTTACGTTCCTTCAGTGTAACAATAAACGAGCAGTTTCCTGTTATAACCGTTAACATCAATGTCAATTTATAAGAACACAGATAACAGCTAATAGTTGAAAAACAGTCTACAGTTGCTTTATTTAAAAAAGAAGTTAACACACCTATCAAAATGCCCAAATCACAATAACAGAAAAGATCTTGGCCCCTCTTAAAAATGGCATTCAATTTCACACTAAACATCTCTGTAATATAAAAAATATTATTTACAAGTATTTATTAATTATTATCATTTTGGTTATTTTTCAGGGACGATGTTTAAAATCTTTGGTTGAAGTACACAGGCTTGAACAGAGATGACGGCTGCAAACTAAGTTTAAAAACATTTAATAAATGTGGTGAAAATCAGCTCTAAATTTATTCACTAATGTTAAATAATCACTGCTGAATTGTACATGTGTATATTTGAGAAAGGAATCATTCGCACTCTTTTCTACTTGAAATAGATTGTTCGCTTCCTGGATACTATGAGTACTCTAAATTCTACAATTATTGTGTGCATTTATTATTGCGATTAGCCCCCCCCCCCCCCCACCCTTAAAAATGCGAGTTTATATTTTTGCGATCGGCTAAGGTGGCAAAATATGTAATGACAACGAATTTTTTCTCAGCAATTGTCAGTTTTACGTTAAACGTTTGCCGGCTATAGGTAATCGCTCTACACCAAACAAAATACCTATTTCATTTTCTAAGGTGATTTACCAGTGTTAAGATCAGAAACACTTGTCACGTTCTTTAATAACGAGATGATTTGTGTGTATATTGAGGCTCAGTGTGGGTACTAAAACGGCTATGTTTACATTAAAGAAAAATCAATTATGTTGTGTAAAATTAATTACGCTAGGTTGAGAAATTTTGTCTATGGATAAGCGAAAGTAGAATTTGGAGGTTTAATAATTGCGATAACAGAATGGCCGCATTATTTGCAATAATAAAAAAAGAAAAAAATTTCTGAATTTACTGTAATTATACTTACACTGATTGGCACAATATTGATAGCATTAATACTACTATGTAAATAACAGTTTCGAACTTAAGAACATAATCTGTTTAAATCAGTCTTGTAAGATATAAAAAAATCTGCTTTTATTGCTACTAGCCTTGTAGTTAAATACAAATGTACTGATAAAGTTATATATTTCATTTTTTCTCTTGCCAAATTACATTTCATTAAACAGTTGTGAGTTGAATGGAACAGTATATTACTTATACCTGTAAAAAGGTGGATCAATCTCTGAATTTTAATTTAAATTGTTCAGTGTACTTTCCAAAGACACAGAACATTTGGTCGATAGCTAAACAAACATGGTGAGAGAGAAGAGAAGTGTCTGGTCAGTGTGAAATGGATAGATCCAATTGAAGAAAGGTCATGTGAGTGTGCTATTTATGTGAAGACCAGAAGAGACTATGGATTACAGATAGTGAATTACAGTCTTGTTCTTGCCATAATACAGATAATTACTTCCTTGGTATTTAAGAACTTCCGTCATCTGGGTTTTAAATTTAGTGTTTAAAACCACACTTTCAGCAATTTTCCAGCTATAACAAAAATGCTGCCAGTTTTTATTTTCTGAGTACCTGATGACAACCTTAACCTTACAGCAAGGAAAATGGCAATCTCTGTTAATTCAAGTTGGGAGTTAAGCACACTCTGCCTGCATTAATACTTTAACCTTAGTAATTGACAGGCACATGATCAATAGTAGCTACAGACAATTAGCTAACATAACTACTGTGCTGGTTAGTACCATCTGAGTTTATATGTCAAATACTGGTAGTTCAATATTCGAGTTAGTATAAAGTGTCCAAATGGGTAACTGCTATAGAAATTCAGCAAGCATGCACAATACAGCTTACCACTAACTTACACGGAAGACGAGGGCATATGATATTTTATTTTACAGAACTTTATCTTTCCTATTAGTTTAAGTAAATATTTTTAACCAGGCTAGCGAAGAGATTGGGGGACTTATTTTAATTCTCTATATAAAAGGTAAATATTGGTAAGAAGTTTCAGAAACAAAATATTCTCTGGTCACAATCTTTTTTTTGTGCAGATGAACAACAGACTCAATTGTAGCGAACAAAAAAAAATGAACATCTATACAGAAAAATCGCATGGAGAGCAAACAAACAATTAGAGCGAACGTCAAGCGGATGATTACAAATCCCTGTTCAGACAAACTTGTACAGCACAAAAAAAAACAAAAATAAAAAAAAAAACAACAAAAACTTGATTAACTGGAACCCAATAAAAACAAAGGGTGCACGGGACGAGCGAACTGTTCAATGCATGCACATATTTTCCTGAAAAAATATATGTATTTATGTATGTTTTATATCTAAAAATATATTATTTAAATGTCAATGATATTGTATCGGTGGAGCATGAAATATTTCTCGAGTCTCCATCGTGGATTGAACCTTCCATCCCTAGCTGAGGCGACATTTCATGGTCTACTGTTACATTGTATTACCACGTTCATAAGATCGTCAATATCTTTCATTTAATTTTTATGGTTGGTAGCCGTTCTGATCCATAATATTGATCGTTTTACTTTTAGTATTCGTGCAAATAAAGTAAAATTTTTAGTTCAGATTATATTTTGCCACGATAATTTGCAATCTCTCCCATTTAGACCTGTTTTTTTTGTGTAAATTCAATGGTCACAGCGAAGCAAACGAAAGTGGTTTACCCCACCCCCCTGTTTATAGGTCATTATGCATAGAAATGTGTTCGTTACAATGATTGTATTGTGAACACCTTATATATTAAAGCGGTTTAATTTACTTTATATATAAAAAAGACATAAACGCACGACACGTTACATTTGAAGATGGAAACGTTTGACTTGTACGATCTTGCTGTACAAACTTGTTTATTGTCGTCTCCCCTGGTACTTAATCGCGCAAACGTTTGTAAACAATGACCTTTATTTTTTGCATTATAGACGTCAACTTACTTTTGTCATCCCTACCTTTTTTATTGCACTAATTAACACTTTTTGTGTATCATTCTTTTTGGAAAATCAGCAAGAATCGTTCTTTAAAGGGCGATAGATCCTCGCATGTATCTATACAGAGCTATTTGCTGAAGAATGTCAGAAATGCATGCGCTTGTTACATGATGATACAGTTTTTTATTGATTTAATTATTTTCCAGCGACCTGCGAGACTATCGCCAGTTAAGGCATAAAATTAGGTACAATTACGAATGTATCGGCAAAATTTCATGCTACACAAATGGCATTAAAAGATAGGGAAAACGCGATTTATAAACTTTGTAGTTATAAATAAAAATGGTCACGTGATCATCAAAGCGCAATTCGTTGAAAGTGAAAGTAGAGATAATGCTTTTAGAAGTATCCCCCTTTAACCTGTTATAGTCAAAATTGAGAATATATTTGTTGTTTGACTGTTTTCTGCCACGAAAGATTGATGAATTTAATGCTCGTATTTCTCGCATATTGCTTGAATACACCTTAACATACCCGCTTATCCGCCACCTGGGGACGCGATGGGCACCTCTGTGGATCGGGCACTGCGAACCCTTATGGTATGGTCCTAGTACACGAAGTTGTGTGTTTGCAATTATGGAATTGTTCGAGGATATTTTATAATTTTCTATACTAGGAAACTGCAGAAGATGGTACCCATATTGTGAAATCACCTTTTCTTCAGTTTTCAATCAAGATCTCTGAAACATCACAGAAAGGTTGCAAATGTATTTTATAATTTTGTGCACCTGCATTTATGGAATTGTTCGAAAAAATTTTCCTAATTTTCCTGACATGTGAACATTCATTTTTTCAGAACGTTTTAAGACGGCGGTATCTATTTAGTGTAATCACATTTTGCAACATCAAAATTATAAATTTATACGATTTTAGGCTTTAAAATGGTTACATCCATAGATGAGCTTACATTTAGAATTGTGTTTGAAATTTAAATGAGCCAAATGTATCGATAAAATAATCTTCACAAAACAATTCCAAGTAAACTTAGTTCCCACTAAACACAGTTCTTTTTTAACAAAAAACTTGTTTGTAATACATTTTTTTGTTTTATATTTATATATTAATATATATCAGAGACCATTGTTTATCTTGGTACTGTATATCTCGGTAAATAGGGCTTAGCTAGACTTTGATAAATAGAATACCACAGTATAAGATAATTCTACCAATAGAATAACTGAGTAATTCGAATGTTGTGATAAACCAACGATCCAAAAAATAAAAGCTACAATTAGAAAAATTAGGAAAAAAAATTGAAGAAAAATCCAGTCCCACAACATATATGCCAAAACTGAGATACACCCCCTCTAAAATCCATTGGTGAATACAGGTAAGCATCCCGTGCAAATTATTCTTGACACAAATTCATGATTTAATATCCTACACATGAACTGTACATTTTTTGACAACGAGGAAGAGCTTTGCAATTGATACATCTTTCAGAATCTTCCAGTAATGTTTCACCATTAAATATATTTCTGTGAATGACCTAATTAAAAACTAATTTCTAAATGCGATGCTCTTCTAAAAACGTCCACAAATAGTTATTTCTTCTTGTCATATTAAATCTACTCTGCCAATCGTTAGCTTATATAACAAATTGGCGCAATACAGAAATATGAATATAGGCGAGGCCTAAATGCGACCATCGCACATTGTTCATGGGGTTACTTCAGAGCACCCTAACAGTGCTTCTGCATTCCATTGGTGACGTGATGTCTTTTTCCAATGTGTTGATGACGTCACAAAACTGTCAATTTAAAATACACCGTTTTAGATTGCACACAATTTTTGTAGCTATTCAAAAAAATAGACACTTTAATTTTATCGATGTCAAAATTATTTTTGATTATTTTTAAATTAATTTAAGTGCTCGTCTACAATATTTTCTTCAGATAGCTCAGCTACCTACTGAAATGGATTTGTTCATGTCTTTACACACACGCATGTAACCGTATTTTTTGCTCGCTATTATGAATTTATGTTCTTGTTAAAAATGCAGTTAATTATACTTAATTAATCCACAAAGTACAATAATAAAGAATAATGTTAACTGTCCATCGATGTTCCAACTGGCTTCCAAAGCGAAATGTTCAATCAATAAACGAAAATTCAAATGTTATATGCAGAATAAGTTGAATTCCTAAACAGTTCGGAACTTGTACGAAATGTTAAATCCATAGTAATGAAGTATCCAAACAGTTTTTATTAACTTAAAATTAAAAAATGCAACAACACGAATGAAAGTCTAACCAGAATCTAATCTAAAGAATTTTCTAGAATTCTATAGATCAAGAAATGTTCTTGAATTTTATAATTGATCTGTTTATTATTATTTTGTAGTAAACAGTTCTAGAATATTCTTCTGAATTTTTTTTCTCAAGTAAACAAATAAATTGTAATTGTAAAAGATTAAAATGTTCATAAAGATTTGTTGTTAACAAATAAAATATATAAATTTTAAGGCCTAATTAAAAAGTACCCAATAACAATTTTAATTAGTAACCGTTGACAAAACAACAGGACAAAGTAAATATCTGACATTTATTGAAATACATTAGTAAAACAACTATTTACTGGATCATTCACATAACAACAATTAATATACTACAATGCGACCTTTTGGATGTGTCCCGTGAATAATTATGTGAATACCTACGGAATTGAGTAAACTCCTTCAATCAACTTTATAATGGAAGTAAAAACGTTATGGAAAAATTAAAGTAGGTTGCAATTCATCCAATGTACCATAATGTCATTGAAACGAAGAATATTTGACTTAATATTGCATTTGTTATTTTATTTTAAGCATCCATATACCTCATTTAAACTAACTGCTACAAAAGACAAACACTGTATCTTAACCATTTAGTACAAAATTAATAACAAGAATATTTGTTATAAGCTTATTGTCATTTTTCTATACGTCTTTAATGTTGTATACTCAATCAATGTGCAATATTAGAAAAAAAAACAAATTGCTTATTGCTTGAAAAAAAAGTCACATAAAAAAGAGCATGACATGTATATAACTGCGTAAAACAAATACGAAAGGGAAATAAATGTCTTGCGTATAATTTATATAAAACGGACGACGAAAGATGTTAGTTTACAAAACACGATTTGATGCAAAAATATGAACAACATATATGTTTAACATACCTTCAGTACGGTTAAGATCTATAAGAAGACAACAACCTGCATTTTACATACAGAATATCATCGTGTTGCATTTTCAATGATATTTTAGTTTTTTGTAAAAGAAGGGAGATGATAATCGAATGTAGCGCTACATCACGATACAAAATACAAAAATAAATTTGGAAGTAAAGATGATTACTTCTTGAGGTTAGTATATTTGAACACCTAAATTGTGCCTGCACTGATTATATATTATACACTAACATACCTAAAAAAATAATCATAAGATAGAAATTGATGTTATCACCTATATCTGGCAGTATAATACATGTAGTAAACTTGTAGCAAAATACAAATAGCAGACGATGTCTAAATTGTATTAAAAATATTTGTGATACATGATATTGCGTCATATTTGTTGTGTCTGTCCATTGGTCAAGGTTTAGTGTTTGCTTGTCCAAAGTACTTATAAACACTTAAGGCATCTGTCCTAATGTCATTCAAAGCATTTCCTAAAAATGTATGCACGTAAGCATAAGATGTAGGTGCCGCCAATGCTGATCCAACAACTGGAATGAGTACATCAGCTTGAGTAGCCATAGCAAAAACTCCCATAGTAACGACTTTTGGACCGAATCTACGTAACATACTGACAAAACCTTCTTTTGAATTTAAACTATGTTTCAAATTTGGAACCTTTTTGACATAATCTTTATCGAGTCCAAAAACTTTAATATAAAGGGAAACTTCTTTTTCAATCAACTTTGCATTAATTGGAATGTCAATTAATGGAATGGGAACAGCCGCAACTGTAGCTGCTACCGTTGAAACGAACCTTATGCGCTTTTTCATTGCCTCATATTTCATGTCTATTATATCTGGATTCAAAACAGGCAAAAAAAACAAAAGTGTTTCAATCTTGCAAACATTAATTTCATCTACTAAGTATCTGAAAAGGCTAGTTAATTCTCCTACATGAAAATGCTTCTTGACGTTAGATATAAGAAAAAACCTTGAACCTTTAGTTTCGTCGTTTGCTGAAATCGATTTAGATATTTTGTCTTTGATTTCTTGAATGGCCTTTTCCTGCCCTATTCCTTTTCGTTTTGCATTTGCAATGTCCATATCAAGTTTTGATCTTACGAAACAAAACGGAACGCGCTTTTCGTGTAGTTGTTCTACTAACCAAATGTCATCTTCCATCACAACGGAATCCAAGAAAATAAAAAAGAAATCGAAAACGTCTAAGTTTACCTTCTCCTTAAACCGCTTTTTTGGCATAACACTAGTACCGAGTCCTGGAAGATCCCAGAGAGAAATATTCTCATTTTTGGGATGTTCATATTTAGTAACTTCCATAGTGGTATCACCAAAGCCAGTTTGTGCATAGTAATCACATTTACATTTCTCATCAACATCTCGAATCAAATTAATAAATGTTGATTTTCCCATATTAGTTCGACCTATGACAGCTAATGCAATCTTTTGACTTTTATAGTTGTTGAGCACACCTGTTACATGTTCTACCCGATATTCATCACTGTCAGTAGTTTCTGGTTCAGTTTTATTTGTATGTTCTAATTCTGAAAAGGGGAATATGAGTGAAATGATTTTAATGATGAAACAAACAGTAATCTTAATGGACTATGCGAACACATCTTACAATATGTATATCCTTCTTATATCCTTATGCATTGATGGCAGCATTATCGAATAATACCAGCTGCTGTTATTACTGTCAGAATAAATAAAACAATATATATGAATTCGTGAATTAACAGCAAGAGGCTATCCATTGTGTAGTTTGTAATATTGTTTGAATGGAGTTTCACAACACTTTCAACACGGTAAAAACCTCTGACCTTCGGGAGAAAACTAGCAATCCTTGTCAATAAAGGTTGTATTTCACGGAATCTAGTGCTTTTGTAGATGAAATACTCATACAAATACTAAATCACTTATTAATGTATACATAAATTTAAAAAGCAACTGCATGTTTATTACCTAAAAGAAACTACTTTAAATCGATAATCTTTGGTATTCATCTGCTGTCACGATCGAAATTGTTTTTTCCGTTTAATTTTTAAAATGTAGTGTAAAAGTTTGGATTAAATGATATACCAGAATGCTCAATTCTTTCAGTGTCTATGGTGCTCTGTATTGCAGTTTGAATATCTGTCTCAGAGTTTCTCCTTGTGTAATCTGTTTCTAAATAAATATATGCAATGAAGAACAGTATTAAAATAAAAATCAAAATAAGGTAAACTAGAGATCAAAATATATTTCCACTTTTACTGTCTTGGACAAAAGCATGTAAGCCTCCAGCAACAAACCTTATTTAAAAGACACGACCATGTATTTTTTATCACATTATTGTTTTCTAGCAAAAACGCAGTGTCAAACAATCGCGTAAACTCTACGCAGTATATTAAAGTTAATATGTTTTTTTTTTGTCTGTATTTCAGAGGTCAATAGTCAATGTGAAATTTAATTTTTTATATATATAGCACCATATTTCAATACTTCAAATATCAGTTTTCGTCGCTGAAAAGTTTCTTTTAAAAAAATTATGCACTGAACCGCAGGCGGCTCTGGTAATAGATTTTACAACGGAATCCATAAGAGGTAGAAATATTGTATTTGTATTAGGCTGTAAAGGTGTATACGGCTTGTTAGCCACCAAACAATTTTCAGTTATGATATGATTATATTAATACTGGACTTTAAGGTATTTCCATGAAGGAAATTCTCAAATCTTTTCTTTTGTCTAAATTATTTAAAATATTTGAAACATGGAACAATTTCTCTTCTCGATCGACCGTATCATTGGCCAGTAGTAAATATTGTCCTGATTAAAAATAATTGTAATGTTGTTTTTGTTTTAAATTAAATTAGGTTTTTCTACTATTTTTGGTTTTGTAATTGGCAGTAGCTAAATTTACTTGTGGAACAATCTTTTGCTTTCAAAATTTCATTTAAGTGACGGTTTGTTTCGCCTGTCTACATACTATTTAATTGTTTGTGTAACATAATGTTCAATGTTTTGTTCATACTGAAGTAGTATAATAAATTTTCTTGGCACTAGACATATTTAGTAAACAAATAAGTTTTATTTTATTTTAACATACCATATGTTAGTCTCCAAAATGTTAATATTCCTAATCCAATGATGCATGATAAAATCAAACTTGTCACAATATATAATCCATAATATAATATATCCACCATGATTTCCATGCTATCAAAAGATAAATGTGTGTTCTCTTTAATTATAAGATAAATTACCGTAAAATAGGCTGACTTGTATTAGAGTCCATTTAAATCATGTTTAATAAAAACAAACCAGCCTATTTATAGGACGATGACATTATTGAACCGAAAAGTGTCGTGAAATATGCAAAAGAAATACGTAGTATGTAAAAAAAAATTAAAGCAGATAATTAAAACAAATACTAAAAATAGCATAGAGATCACGCTAAATGTAATGAATTGAAATACGATTGCCGCACTACATTGTCAATCAAAGCAATCGTCAAAGCACTGTTAAAACGAAAATGAACAAAGACTGATTAAAAAGCAACCAGTTAAGAAATTTCACATAAAAACTTCTTTCTAAACCTGTCAAACCTGCAAAAAACCTGCCATTGAACAGTTATAAATTTCAGTGTATATTTTATTACAGTTAAATCTAACAAGTAAGAATTTTTCTATCCAAAACAAGATATTTACTCTGGCAATTTCTACTAAATAGGCAATTTTCCACCCAAACCTATAATTGAGTTTTGTGTTTATTGTCGGAGATTGTAGTACAAGTCAAATGTTTTAATAATGTAATGAAAGCGTATACTGAAACATTTTGCCCCGAACAGTGGATGGAAGTTCGAAACAAAAACGAAACAGTCTACCTAATGTCTAAATAATCTGCCAAATACAATTTTCCTTACCGTGGTGAATCAAAATTTCCTCCCCGAAATATGTTTCAGCAACAATTATAATGTAACAACCTAATTTAATCTATATTATTTAGTCATCTAATAAAACTTACTTTTAAGTAATAAAAACTATTACTATATCAACGCAAAATGTATAACATAAAATTAAATATATATGATAATAGCGAGCGTCGCAAAAACGAGTTATAGGGCAGCATGTGTGTGTGTAAAACATAGGCACGCGATCCATATGAACAAATCTATATCAGATGGTAGCTGAGCTATACACATAAAAATATTGAAGAACTCAACAATTAATTAAAAATAAAATTAATCGATAAAATGTCAGTGTTCTTGGTTTAAAACAACTACAAAAAATTTGATGCATCTCCTAAACGCTGTATATATAAATTGACATTCATTTGACGTCACAGTACACTAGAAAAAGATATTGGAGTGCAGAAAGCAAAGTGAGGGTGCTAAGAAGTAATTCATAAATCATCAAATATTCTGCGCTTATTTTCACATTATCAACAAAATAACAGATATTCAGATATCATAGGATAATAAGAAAGATAATTAAATGTTATTTTTAACAAACATGCCATTGGTTGTGATTGATTGGATTTTTGCTTAACGTCCAGCAGTATTTCAGCTATATTCAGGACGAGAACAAGAAAAAAGAAAGAAATCAACGGAAAAGGGGCTAGGACGGGACATAGGTAACACAATTTTGACTCCCACTGGAAAAGTATAGAGTATTAGGTATGGACGGAAAATTTAGCCTGTTGTCGAGGTTACAATAATCCTACTCTTTTTTATAAATGTACAAAAGGGATCTTTATCGTGCCATGTCTTCGGTATTATGACCTAACAACCCCCAACGAGAGGGTCTCCCTTACCTGCCACCCCGGGAACGCGCTGGGCTGCTCTGTGGATCGAACATTGTGAACCCTCCAGTGTCTTGGTTGATGGATCAGTGCATTAACCGTGTGTCCATTTATGGGTGAATTTAATTATACTTATACATGACATTTTATATTCAACACTCAGGTGAACATGTCTTTTAATAATGTCATGAAACAAAACGTTACAGAAGTTACGAAATGCTTCCTTTAAATATCTTAACTACAAATGAATGTATTTGATTATATAAATGATGAATCTGAATCCTTGCTATGATTGCGCAAATGTTACATGTTATCTAATAAACAAAATGTGTCATTCTTTATAATTGGTATCTTCCTGAGACGATGAAAACTTATTTAGCTAATACATATAAACCAACATTGCATGTAGATAAGAAAAACAAAATGATTTCATTAAAAGAACATATAGTCACTACAATTTGGAAGTTAAACGCTTGGTACTGTAAAACAGTTTTCGACTTTTTAAGAAAACATATTGTCATTGAAATGTGTGCTATAACTTATATGTGAACTTGTATTTTGTTACTTAGTAACCGTACTCTAATAAAATAAATTTTAAAGAAAACGTTTTCGCAAAATGAACAAAAACGTGTATTTAATTATAGGTAAAGGCGTCTTAACTTTCAAAAGGAGATATCAGCAATGTTATAGTCAATTAAGACACATAAAAAATACTACCGTACAGCTAAATATATGAATATTTGATCAAACGAAAGATTAAATGGTTGATTGATTGATTGATTGAATGATCGATTGATTTATTGAATGCTCCATTGATTGATTGATTGATTGATTATTTGACGTCTAGGAAGCAATATTTTAGCAATATTCAGGACATTATGAATATCTTAATTGCGTACAAATTACACATTTAATTATAGGGAACCAAGATTAATGATGAATAAATTTAACTTCATGTATTGGCAGGACACGGAAACAGAAATCGTTTACTGTTTAGTAAACCGCAGACGCATTCAATAGAAGAAAGGTATGGACTTAATGGAATAAGTACGAAGTTCCTGATCATGGAACACTCTTGTTCACGATTTAGATTGCATATGAAATCAATCATATGCATGTTTACATATAGGTATGATTGTAGCACTTCAGCAGCATTTCAACCGTATGACTGTAGGAGTATTTTGTAGAAAATAAATAAAAGGTTTAAGTAATAACTTAATAGATTGTGACCCGGTATCATTATGGTCCTTATAAATTATTATGAATCTATGAATACGAGTAAATGCCTTCAATTTTGACAAGAAATACTGAAAAAAAACAATTTACATTAGAAAGGATAACTATTAAACCAAACATTGATGATGAAGAAACGATGCCCCATAACCTAATACACATCACCGACATCGCATGTAGTTTCGTGAATCTTGCGTACATCGTATATCGTCTGCTTATTGTTAGTGCATCGTGCGTTTCGTTAACTATGCTTTGCAAGGACTGAATATCACATCATTTTTTAAATATTCATATAATCACCAGCCCTAAATACAGAGGTGAATTTATAGGTCTGGGATATTTCAACTATTATCCAGTTAGATTTGTCAACCCACACAATTGCATTATTTGTAACCGTGCCAACAAATCTGTGTCATTCCTCTTGTAAAACTATACACTATAAGTAAATCCCTTTCTCGTTTTGAGATAACTGTTGGTAGGTACCTTATGTGATCTTATTAAAAGTAATATAATATTTTTTATCTGTCTATATTAAATAAAATTGTGCAATTCTGTGAAAACACCATCTCCCCCATTTATGACAAGTTCACGTCATTTACGATGATTCAGCAAAATTATGTCCTTATATGTTGTTTTGCTCAACGAAAAAGAACGCTATGCTTTCGTGCGTTTAAAGACTCAATTAAACACTTAACAATAGTTTTAGCGATGACAAAGAAAGCGTCATTGGATCGTTACACATACTTACATTTAAAAAACGAACAATGAAATATTAATATTGTTTGAAAAGTAATGTACACTTTGGTAACACAACTTTAAATTTACCAATATTCTGTGTGCGTCTTCTATAACTGTGCTTCGTATAAACGTCTATACAAATTATATGTTTGTAAACTATATTTGTAACTAAATTATGCCTAACGAAACAAAGGAACAAAAGATATCCATGCGTCCGAGTCAGTCTCCCTGAATGTCCACGTTTGGTCTTCTATGATTCAGCATACAAATTAGGTTTCCTCGTAGTCATCGGGATATGCAACAGCCGCCTCTACATTGTCAGCATGACATGTCTGAGTTTAGTCTCATGCCACCCCTCGGAGTCAGCATGTTTTTTCAGAGTCAACGATAACACACAAGTATACGGTCACATCAAAAAAGCAAAACACGTCAGTTTCTGGTATCTACAAGATCAGCAGCCTATTCTGCCTTGTATTAAAGGAAGTCAGTATTATTATCAGGAGGATAACATACAGATCTATGTTTGGTTTAGCGGAATAAGAGCTCAGTTTTATCAATTAACATGCAACAGTCCAAAAGTATTCGGATTCGTAGAAATTAGCATTATATCCGAGTCTACTAAGCTATTCCTCTTCAAAATGTTTGCTGAAAATGCATGATTGTACAAACAATCATGTTAATAATTGGTTCACACAAATCTTCTTCTCTTCGTAGAGCATGCGAAAAACATGTTCATTCTTCACAGGTTATATCCAAAACAAATATATTACTTGTTTCAAATAAACATCTTTTTACATTTTTTTTACTATTTACATGCACTTACTTTATTTCAACAGCAGTAGCAACACTTAATCCTATTTGTTTGACGGGTTATGTTTAATATTGTAGAAAGGTATTTAAATCACGTGTTACATTTAATTGGATATTAAGGTGTATATAAATATATATGGACAATGTTTAACGTTAAGTACCTCCCCTTTTCTCCAGTAGTGTTGATTAATGTTAGTTGCGCCTCTTGGTTATGAAATACTAAACTGATACCAATAATCAACACAAGAGCTACAGATACTTAGTCCCGCAGTAATATGCGATAAACCTTCCCACTTTGTCAGCTCCACATGACGATAGTTGACATTGCTACCATAATTTGGTAAAAGCAAACTGACTTTTGTGTTTAAGTACTATAAGAAACAAAGATGATTATTGACCCTATTTCATACATTTTTTGTTCATATTGCATTATATACCTATTTTCCAGCACTTTTCTGTTTTCATAAGCTGGTGGACTGTTGTTTACCGGGGGAATTACCAACCCCGTAGACGCACTTCGATGCTGAACAGAATATTATTGATGTTTGTTCAGTACTATAGTACTAATATTACTGTCTTAACATTTCTAAAAATGATTGAAATTCTGAGGCTTTTTAATTTGCAGGGAGTAAATGGGAGTTTGGAAATAAAAGCTCTGCAACATCTTTAGTATTTATATAAAAGATATTTTTCGGATTGAGCTTCATTGATGAGTCTTCATTTGACTGGCCTAGAATATTTGATAACCTTGTCATCTCCGACGACATTTAATTAACTGTAAAAAGCTTTCAATGGAATAGCGTTTGTGATGTGGTAATCCCCCACCAAAAACCCAGACACGAAACCTCATTGAAGCGTAAATGAAACCGTGCATAATTTTTGTACCGAGATAACTCTTACTGTTAACCGAAACCGAAGAAATAGATTGGTACCATATCTTGTTTACATGCACACATGCACACGAGTATTGTTAGAACAAGCATAATCAGCTCGAACGTAGCATTTTAAAATTCAAAACAAGTCTAAGTTTAGTCCTGTCAAAATAGCCGAAATTAGCTTATTTAGATTACATAGAGAGTAGGATCATTGCGGTTATTGGTCTATGAAGTTCAAGTAAATAGGCATGCAAACATATATGAACAGCAGCAATAAAAAATACACAAAGCCATAGGCAGAAAACATTGAGAATAATGCAGTATTGAACTAAGTAATAACATATCATTTTTAAAGCATTTAAACACGATGTACTAAGAGTCATCCCTTCAAGATAATAGAAATCTAAAATAAATATATATATGTAGAAGAAAGTTACAGGTAAGATACGCCGAAAAAGAATTCGGATGAGAAATATATAGCCTGAAATATTAGAATAAGAGTAATCTAGAAAGAGGAACAGTTAATAGCATATGAAAATAAGTTAGAACAGAACTAACAGTGACAAAAGCAACTTATATGTCTATTGTTTGTTTCGTCGTGGGTACAAAATACTCTTACTTCCATGTACAGTACAAATCTGTTGTTAAAACCAATAGATAAGTAATCATTAATTATATGTGGTCATTTAAAATTTAAGTAGGCTTATAATACAAAATATCAATTTCACTGTCTTTTTATTATTCATAAAAGTCTTGACTGAAATCAAAAGATGTAGTCAACATTACAGATTACAGGTGTATATAAACAATACGTTTGCTACTTAGAGCGTTTCAAAGAACTTTTTTTAGGAATTTTGTTTGCATTACTGGAAACCATTATCTTAGTTACCATGCTACAAAATATAGGATGGTAACAGATTAAATGAAGGCACGCTTTAGTCACAAATGTGTCAACACTCAAATCTAACCCCAACCAAGGCATGCATCAGTCGCTCAAAAATATGTAAATATAGACTATTGTCATCAAAATACAAGTACAAAGACAGACAGGAATACAAAATAACAATTTTATTACTAGTTGCAGTAAATAGTTGCTAATAATGTTCTTGTTATTTTAAAATTATTTTCTTTCCAACTGTATCTTTGTTTTTATAAAAAAAAATGCCCCATCTAATAACTCCCGAAGGCAATTCATATTTGTAAGCTACATGCAAAAACATGTATATCTGATCATAATTTACTCTAGTCATTATGCTAAAAAGACCTAATTTGCTTGCCTGATTTACTGAGTGATAATTGATTGAGGAGTATTTTAGTAAAGAAAAGTTTCATGCCGCTGTTTATGTGAAACATCTTTTAGCCACAGTATTGTTACCAGAAATTAAAACAAACTTGTCCTATTTTGTCTTACGGTTTTATCACTGTCAAAAATAGATCGGCGCTTCTACATGTAAAACTCTCTTAACAATTATAATTTGTCATAAATAGTACTTTTTAATAACAGTTAAAACCGTTATATAAAAACGTTGGGGGTATCGTCTTGCATATATTTCTTAATTCTGATTATAATCCTTTGATGTATTCTGAAGAATATATAAGACAAATGGAAAAGCAGTTGTTAATTTAGAGGGATTTTATTTTTTCATATGATATATAGTGCGTTGCGATATTAGTTAAAAATCATTATATTAAATTAAAGAGCAAGATCAAAAATTTTCGTTCAAACAAAATGATTTAAACAATTGCATTATGAAGAAATAACAATTGTGTCGCGCATATAAGGTTACTGACAAAAGGAGTTTAAAATAAGCTTGGTCGTAGTGCCAAGAGTATTTTAGATACAAAAGTACTGTATAATAGAATACCTTTATTTGTGTATTCCGTTTAGATTAGATAAAATGATCTACATTAATATTTTAAGATAAAATATTTTAATAGAACTTTTAGAGAAAATAGTTACAAAATTGTTGAAAAGATAATAGAGAAGAATTTTTCTAGACAACTACATTGAGTTACGAACCAACAGTGGTGTCTAGAATACAGTGATTATGTATTCCATTACTTAACAAATTACAATTGTGGCAAAATGGTAGGGCTAGCTATGAACGTTCATGCTAGGTGAATTTCAGAAAAGATGCAATAATAAAATATACATTTTAAATACTCTTAATTCACGAAATCATGCTTGCTTTTTTGTTAAGCTGTGGACCGAAATGCTGTTTAAATCAATTCAAACTCGGAAAATGCTGCCGTTAAAACGTTTGTGAAAGGGTGAAATTTAAGCTCTTAATATTGCAAGTCACACGCTGTCGCATTTTTGCGTCAAATACAATAAAAATATAGTCTTGAATGTTAATATGAACTATATGAAATATTACCATCAAATTAAAGTACAGTTTGCATGGTTGAATGATCTTTTGTACGCGACTAATTCGTTTGTTTGTTTGTGTTTGACGCTTTACAATACTTAAGCAATTTTTTTTAGAAATATTCATTTTTACCAGGGAAGGAAAGCTGTAGAAAAAAACAAGACTAATTTGTAACTGTTACCTTGCTTCCCCAACACATTATGCGACCGACGGTTGTGTATAAATAGGTAGTAATTGTGTTTGACTTGTTTTTTGCACTCTCTAATATCAAATTCCGTTATATTGATGATGTTTGATACTGGAACAAGGCTAAATTTGTGATTATTTGCATCCATTTACCTTAGCAACATTGAAATGTTCAAGATAACATCAATACACTCAGGTAGGCTCCTTATTGGGAACTACTTCTAGAAGTAGACTCGGGGGAATAACAAACTAGATTACGACAAACGTGATGACTTCATCTTTCCAATTGTCAAATTTTACGTTATGCTAGATCCTGCAATTGGTATTCCGATTTTCTAGACGGCTTACTCTTGCTCAATACTAAGCTAATAAACAAGGGTTTGTTGTACCTTAGCTGATGTTTTTTTGTTAGAAGTTCTATGGTCGTCAAAATGGCTTAACTGATCGTTATGGGAAATCATGGGTTTTATTGGGTTCGGATTAATCACTTGGCTTTTGGTGTTTTTGTCCCTTGACTTTAGGCTCTTGTTGTTCATTCAGTTTCCTTGCTATTTTCTTGTTAACACCACCGCGTAGTTATGTTTCTAGATAGTTCTTGTTTGGAAAAGTACAGGCAATTAAACAGCATTGGATTTCATTTTGCATTATCCAGTACATAATTCTGTCTTAAACTAATTTAATCTAGTATATAATAAACATAATCGATATGATTTACACTGTTATGCTATTAGATGACCTCACTACATTTTTGTGATTTTCTTTTTTTAAAAACAACTTGTTTAGGTTGCATAATGACGACAATCAGACCTCGCATAATATTTATTCACTGTGATTCATATTTAAATTAAGAGTTCAACTGATGAGTCTGGGTTAGACCAAAACGCGTTGTAAATTGTACGACCTTGGAATCGTTAATAACTTTGTTTAGGAAACACTAGGTGGATAAAACAATGTTATAGTATAATTTAATCATGGGCAATTATACTGTGTTGTTATCAATAATATGCCATTACTTGTTCACAATACATTCAGATTTTAGAAGCTGACTCTAAATTTGAATTTTCTTGATCAAGTATTTTATACACATCAATATTTAGAAACGAATGATACGTTCATATTTTTAGATAAGATTCATCGATATAGAAACATATGCATTGAAAACATGTAGTGGCATCTGGGACAGTAGCAAATATGTCAGCTTGTAGTATGAGGCAAAACTTTCTGTTTCGATTATAGGACGGAATGTCATTATGCCCTGTAGACGGTCTCCATATACTATTGATTCCTTACTTCTTTTATACGGTAACTGAATTTAGAACTAACTGAATCAATTACCGCGACATGTCTTGTCAATGTCGAATATTTCTTCTTTAAGCTGCCCTGTTGTATTATTCTCCTTTTACAACTGTACTAGAAAATGTTTTTCTCGGTTTTATAGACAGCTTCCATACAGGAATTTCAAAGATGGCGGTGGCCGAACAACACAAGCTCGTGCTGGCGAGGACGAATCTTTGTGGTTGGAATACACCTTGTGTCCTTACCTCAAAAAGTCGGTAGGACGGATGAGCCTGGTTTATTCGATCAGTTGGTCTTGCTAAGCACTTAAATTAATATTCTAATATTCCATTGTGTTTTATTAATAATTTAGCAAGCCGATTTTTGATAAAATTATGTATTACATATCGTTTAAAACGCGGTGTCAGTTAAGTAATGTTGAACTGTTGGCTAAGTAACTTATCGTACGAAGCTTGAGATCCTAGTAAAATTCTTCCATTTGGGTACACCATCCTTGAAATGTCTCATGCTTTCAAATGGAGTTCCGCAGAGTACAGACATCATCCGTGTTGAAACTCCAAAGCGGGTGGGAACAATGAGAGAAATTGTCTCTTCTTTGATCAGGTATAACAACAAACTATCTGATTCAAACTTCTTCACCCCGTGTGGGCACCCTGGGCACAGGAGAATAGGCCCACGGCTTCCTCAGCCTGCAGTAAGAGTCTGCTAACAGAGGCAACACTTGCCGTGTGTTGCGACCCGTGTCGATTACAGGACGGGATTTCAGTAGGCCGGGTAAACGGTCCCGATAACTTACTAAACCCTTACTTTTTCTAGACGGGAAATCGAGTTAGCCCTGACTTTGATGAATCGGCATGTCACGTCTTGCCCTTTGTGAATCCTTATCATTTATGCTACACTATTACATTATTTTCCTTCGAACTGTTCCATGAAATGTATGTACCATTTGCTAGACGGTTTCCTTACATAATTTGCAAAGAAGGCGGTATCTGAAGGGCAAAGCTTCCTCAGCTTTATAGAGGCGAAATGTTTGCCGTGTGTTGCAACCCGTGATGGTGAAGGAAGGGATCCTGTTGGTTGAGAGATCACTCTCTGCTGCATCCATTAGTGCGGGTCAGCGGGTTTCGATTTTCTATACACCACTTTGGCCCTGACTTGAACTAGACGGGAGACCAGATGGACCCGGTTTTCGGTCAATCGGCTGGTCACGCCGATCACTTAACAAGCTTGTCCTCATTTGTCTGAATATTTGATTATGTCTTGTGAATTTCACTTCCAAAGTTGTTCAGTTACAAGCTGTTAAGAAGGCGGTGGCTCATGGGTCAATCGAGTAGATAGAGTTTCATACGGTTGTTTCGCAAGTTAATTCTGGCACAAAGCTTGCGTTCGTGAAGAAATTCATCTATTTGAGTATACCATCCTTGGAAAGCCTGGTGCTTTCTGCTGGTGATCCGCAGAGACCAAGCAACTTTGTGAACTTTGGTATCGCATCATGGATTCTGAAAGCCCACCTTTTACACAAACAGGCTCACAAAAAAAGAAAAAATAACATTCCTCTTGAAGAAATGGTTGATGATGAGCAGTGGTCAAGATTTATTGTACTAACCAGTTCTGACCAAAAATTTCTCCGTTTGTGATTGAAAAAACTATTACGGGTTGTGCTGGAGATGTAAAAAAATGTAACAAAAATGAAATCGGGCTCTTTTTTAATTGAACGTTCAAAGAAACAACAATCTTTCAATTTGTTAAAATAAAACACAATTCTTGATTTAAACATCTCTTCCTCTCCTCATAGAACTTTAAATTCCAGCCAAGGTATTATTCGTTACAGAGACCAAGATCTCTCTGAACTTACAGATGACGAAATTTGTGAAGAACTTAAACCTCAGGGTATAACACAAGTCAAAAGATTCGTAGCCAACAGAGAAGGCGTTCAGCTCAAACTGAATACCTTCCTTCTGCACTTTAATACTCCATCTGTCCCTTCATCAATAAAAATCGGTCTCTACAATGTTAAAGTCAGCGCATACATCTCCAACCATGTGCGCCGCTTTAAGTGTCAAAAGTTCGGCCATGGGAAGGGACAGTGCAGAGGTCACTTGATCTGTTTTAAGTGCGCCGAAGGACATGAGGGCTTTACCTGCACAAAACAATAAGTGGCCGATTGTGGTGAAGCCCACATGTCCTTATCCAAGGATTGTCATCATTTTAAAAAGGAAAAAGAAATACAAAAGTTAAAAACTGAAAAAAACATCTCTTACCCTGAGGCTCTTTGCCTGTATAATACAACAAATAATCCCTCGTCTCCTGCATCAACGTCATAGGCCAGTGTTGCCAAACGCGTTCTCACTTCAGTTGAAACGCAGACCATCGTCACCTGGCCCATTGACAAATCATTCAATCTTCACGAAAATCATCATCTTTTCAAACTGCTTCGTCTTCAGCACCCTCTCAATCCTCAACCAATTCTTCAAGCAGCCCTAAAAATAATCAAAAAATACTATTTCCAATTCAAATTCTTCAAATTCTTATAAAAAATCAAATCAAAAAGGAGATCGTACTCCAAAACTGGTTTTTGGATCCCATTAAGGTCCACAACAGGTTTGGTAGTCTAGATCATCTAGACACTACTATCTGGGGCGATCCCATGGATACACTACCCCCAGATACTGGATATAAAAGACACTACTATCTGGGGCGATCCCATGGATACACTACCCCCATATACTAGATCTAAAAGTAGATCCCTCAGCAGAAACCAGCGGAATAGCCCCAAAATAGTGTCAACTATTCCCTATTCGCAGACCATAATGGGTACAATAATACAATGGAATTGTCGAGGTCTTAAGATTAATTTTCCTGAAGTTACATTATTAGTTCAAACCTTTCTTCCTGTTGCATTTTGCCTCCAAGAATCCCACCTAAAACGAAGTGATAACATATCAATAAAAACTACTATATATACAGCACATATGTAGACGAGAATGATAGAGCTGCTGGCGCTCTACCATTATTGTAAATGATCAAGATTTACATAGCCCTGTAGATCTCAACACTGATCATCAGGCGGTTGCTGTTAGAATATCTTTAGACCAAACAATTACTTTATGCTGTATGTATATCCCTCCTAATCCTTCATTAAATTTAAATCTTACTGATCAGCTTCCGGCCCCTTATATATTACTTGGGGACTTCAACGGACACAACCCTTTATGGGACAGTAACACAATAAACGATAAAGGTAAAATTATTGAAGGCTTAATGAATCAGGAAGATCTGTGTATTTTTAATGATGGAACCAATACATATTTACATCCTGGGAATGGATCATATTCGGCTATTGATCTTACAATAGCAGATCCTTCTCTGTTCCCGGATTTCTCATGGAAAGTCCATGACGATCTCTGTGGCAGTGATCACTTTCCCGTTATATTGGAATTATATTGGAATTTTTGCACTCTTCCTTCACAGAACGAGACGCTCGCTATAAATTTAACAAAGCCAATTGGCCTCTATAATAAGTCCGATACTTTTGAAGCTGTTTCTGATTTAAATTTTAAAATTCAATGAAACACTTATTTCAATTATTGGTGAACAATTCCTAAGACCTCGACAAATCCAAAACATCCTAGTAAACCATGGTTCAATGACAGCTGTGAGGACGCTATTAAAGACCGGAAAAATGCCGAACGACGCTTTAATAAACACCCAACTCAAAATAATCTTAACCATTTCCGAATTTTTCGAGCGAAAGCTCGCAGGGTAACGAAACAACGACGACGCACCTCTTGGCGTAACTTTGTTTCTAAACTTAATAACTATACCCCTATGAATAAAATTTGGAACATGATTCGTAACATTAAAGGTAAAAACGGTAAAGCAAAATGTCCATCATTTAAAGGGATGGACAAGACTTGTTAACAGCAGAGTCAGATATATCTAACAAATTAGCCGAAACATTTGCAAAACACTCTTCCGCTGAAAATTATCATCCCGATATTCAGCGTATCAAACCTCACTGCGGCCCGTTACCCACAAGCTTTCTGTATTAGGACCTGACAACTGTATTTTATATCCCCGTTTTTAAATATTAAAATAGTTGTAAGGAGTTTAGTTGGTACACTTACATGATCCTGCTATGAAACGCTGTTTGTATAAATTTGTGTGCTTCGACTGTATCCTCTTCCTATAGACTTTTTTTCAAGCATGGATAGACAGAAACGACGTTGTACCCGAATAATCGCCGAGAGCGCAACTCCGTACTTTCAGAAATTGGAGGATTCTTACTTGAGTTTTAGATTAAAATCAATGGGCCACATCGTCTAAAATGCAATATCTACGAGAGAAACGCTTAATCTCCAAAATTTGTTTAAAGGACTAAAGGACAAAATAAAAATGAAAATCGTCTTTTCTTTAGCTTAAACAATGGTTCATGTTTTTTTACCAACAATAAATTAATTCTTAGTTATTCAAGTAAAATGAATCGGATAAATAATATTAATTGGGACGAGAGAATTGCCATATATACAGGATATAACTGATGGTTAATTAGACAAGATTTATCTTATTGCTCGACCCTATACTATCCTTAAACATGTATACTAACACGACCTATTATCGATGTATGCGTATTATCGAGGTATTTTTATTTTCGCGTTATTTTTGCGTCACTTCCGCAACTTACGTCATAAACTGTGGTACATACAGGTCACAGTACGTAGCAGACGAATTTGTTATCAATTTGACGAAAATGTTTGCATTTACGGTAAGTTTAACACATTTTTCTTCTTTATCCACCAAACGTAACTTCCCGTCCTTCATGCGCATGCCTGTTATAAAAATAGCCAAAATTTTCCGAAGTGGGCGGGGCAATCTCAATAAAATTTTATGACAACACAAGTTCAGGTCACGACCATTCATGTGTGTCGACGTCAACAAAACATTAATGCCCGATCGATAAAATTGTGAAGCCGAAAGTTTCACTTGCAATTAGCATGAGTTCGCTGTATAAATGAGATGCAATACAAAATAATAACAAAATATACTGATTTCTTTAATTTTGTTAAAAGGACTTATATGCAAATTTATGTATATTTTGTGTATTTGTAAATGTATGCAAAGTGTCCCTAACTGCTTTAAGTGGGATTGTCATTTTTCAATAATAAAAAAAAAAATTTTAAACTTTTTAACTAAACTCACAAGTATTTTTTTTTAGTATTTAGAGTTATTGTTATTTAAATAATAATTTTGCAGGAGGCACCACAAAAAATAAAAAAGAAACGACGACAGTATAGTACAGAAGCACTTACAAATGCTTTTCAAGCTGTAAATGAGGGCAAAATGTCTGTATACAGGTATTAAAAAATTATATATTAAAATTATCAGCACTATTTCATCACACATCACAATGATATAACAACAACAACAAAAATAATAATTATTGCAATTAATAATAAACAAATGAAATATAGTAAGTTTTTATTAAAAACGACATCAATGTTTAAGTATCAAAGTGTGAAGTAAATGAAATATTTTAAAATATATAAGAAAGTAATTTGTACATATATTTTTCAGAGCTGCTCGTGAATATGGGGTTCCAGAAACAACCATCAGGGATAGACAACTGGGGAATGTTGATGCCTCCAATGCCAAAGTTGGCCCAAAACCAGTATTCAATAAAGTCACTGAGGGAAAGCTCGATCATATTATTTATATGAATAGTATAGGCTATGGGTATTCCAAATCTGACGTACAGCTCTTGGCAACAGATTACGCCGTTTTCATGGGTCAGAGAAAAATAACTGACCCCATCCTTAGTGATAGATGGTTTTATGGCTTGTTGAATATATTTCCAAATTTATGTGTAAGGAAACCACAAAAGTTATCAATGAAAAGGGCTGAATGTGCGTCCAAGGAGCAACTTGCAGAGTACTTTAAAGAGCTTGGCACTATAATGTCTCGAAATGGGTTACATCAAAAACCAGAACTAATATACAATATTGATGAAACTGGTCTGCAGACTGAGCATAACCCACCAAAAGTTGTTGGTGACAAAAAACATTCAGCTCAATCTGTAACATCGCCAAGGGAAAAGTTAGTTACTGTTATTGGATGTGGCAATGCCATAGGACAGGCACTGCCCCCCCCCCCATATTACATTTTTCCAGGAAAACGGTTTAATCCTGATGTGATGCATGGCACACCTTCGGGTTTTGGGGGTGAATGTTCTCAAAGTGGTTGGTCCAACAGTTCAACCTTCATGAACTATTTGAAAAGTCACTTTCTGAAATATGAGAATGTTGGAAAAGATATTTCCCCCACATTGATTTTATATGACGGTCACAAGTCACATGTATCCCTCACACTTACTGAATGGGCCAAAACTCATAACATTGTTCTTTTTGTCCTTCCTCCCCATTGCAGCCACATACTCCAACCTCTTGACATTGGCTGCTTTGGTCCATTTAAGAAAATGTATCACAAAGAATGTTTTAGCACCTTCATGTATTTATAAAAACTGTTGTGAAGATGACACTGAAAAACCTGTGGAGGTAATTGCTGTTGATTCAACAAAATAAAGTTATTCTTACAAACAAGAGCAAAACAGCTTTTAAACCACCTTTTAAACCTACCCCGAATTTGAGTAATACTACTCAATGTTTAAATGTGTTTGATAAATCTACTGTTAATAATTCATGTATTCTGTCAAACAAGATTGAAAATGATCCATCTGGCAAAGTAAACTGTGTAAAAACAAAAGAAAAACAGGCTAAAGAACCATGTCCCTCAACATCCGGAATTTCTTCCAATAAGGGTGGTCCTTTAACACTGGATACTGCATCTGAGGATTATTCTTCAGATGATGATGTGGGCGAACCTTGTTGCATTTGTAATAAACACAGCCCTGATGCACAGCGTCGTGCTGTAAGTCTCATCACTGTAAAATGGGCTCAGTGTGATGAGTGTGGTCACTGGACTCATCTCAATTTGTGTACAAAGGTTAGAGTTTTACGTTTGCATGACAAATTTTTATGTCCTCATTGTGATGAAACTACAGAATTGTAACAAAATAAATCTAGAATTATGTTAAAATAAATTATATTGTTACCATCTATTATAGACTTGCTTCATAATCTTACAAAATACATGATAAATGATGTGTTCTGTTACTTACCAAATTTTTTTGTTACATTCTGACAATACATCATGAATGTTATACAGAATCTTAAAATATGTGATTGCCACGTGATCTGCTACTTACCCGAGTTATTTTACATGTGGTTTGCAAGTTACATCGGTAATAGGTCAAGGTCTTCTAACAATCAATAATGGCGTCACACTTGAACGGATATCAAATACCCTGGTAAGCAGTGTGAGAATTGAAAAAATTAGCACAAATGGATAAAGTGATGATATAAATGTTTAATTTAATGGTATACTTTATTAAACTTTTTTTTTGGGAAGAAAAAAAATATTTTCAGCAAAAATATTACATACATCGGTAATAGGTCGTTCCAGGCTACTTATATCGTGGAGTCTGTAGACTGCACAAATCTTCTATGGATGATTTATATCCGAGAGATTTTTTATGGATACATGTATATACTAAATGCACACTACCGTATGTGTTTTTACAATCGCCAGTTACAGCAGGTAAATCTATGTAACAAATCTATATCATTGTGATCTTTGTGGATACATTTACTTGATCAATTTACTAACCAAAGTAATTTATCTCCATAAACAAACATTTTCAACCCGATAATCATTATTAATCTGATAATATATGACTATATTAATAGTGTATAAAACAGACAATGACACACATAAAGTTTCATTTGTAATTCAATTGGCATATTATCAAGAAAGATATATTATTGAAATTCGGTTAGTACATATAACATTTAGTGACCTTTTCCACTTAATGTGCGCCATAGAACCAAGTTTAACCCACAATTTCTTTTGAAATTCCAAGTCAGGACCATTGCCGTGGTTACTATATTTTTGGTTGTTGGTTCTGGAGTTCTGTAGAGCTCGAACTCGCAGCCCCATTGTTGATCAATAGTAAAGACTAACTATCTTAATTACTCGACAATCAAAGCTCCCAAATCACGTATTAAATGTTTTTTACGCTATATTTACGCAAATTTACGTTCATCGTTAATGTTATAATAACAATTAGTAAAATTGTTTTAATTTGACACGTTTAACTCAAACATCAAAAGCACCGAATTGATACAAAAACTGATACCTTGTGTTATCCTGAAAACATCAGAAAATAGCAAGGAAATCGACCGAACAACAAGGATCGAAAGTCAAGGGACAATTAGAGCTCTGAATATAGACAAACATATACAACGCCAAAAAGACAAAAACACAAAAACAGAAAGTGAGTAATCCGAACATAAAAACTATCATTGGTGCACCCAGTTGCTCAGATTGTTAGACAATGCAGTGTAATTGTAAAATTGAAATGAAAATCTAAATGTGAGATACAATCGTGTTTAGTATACACTGCAAAAACCAAAATATGGTTTCAATTTTAAAACATGTAATTTACCTTTTATGGATATATTTTTTCAGTAAACATAACTCAAAGTCACCCTTTGTAAGTATTACTAGTAAATGCATTCCGATAGAGCACCACTTACGAGTCTTGATTAAACAAAACGCCTATCTGGCGTAGTAAATAACATAACCTTAGTACATATATGCAAATAGTAGACACATTTATGTATTTAAATTTCACATTTTTAACACTTTAATTTCTGATCTTCATACTTCCCATTTCATTTGAAAATTGCTCATTTTACAATTTTTAACATGGCGGAGTTCAGATCACGTGGTTCAAGACAAGGACAGGGTTGTGTGGCATTTTTATGGTCTAATATCTCAGAAATTAGTTAACATGTTTAACCTAGATGTAAATGTTTTAACAATTAAACAAAATAAAAAACATTTAAGAGTATTTGACTTAAAAAATACTGTCATTAGTTAGAGTGGAAACTAACTGCAATTGCATGGTCTTGAATTGAAAATGTGGTAATGAACTCTGTGAACATTTATAAAGTATTTCTATAAAAAATAACTACAAAAATATCCCCATTTTTAGTCGCATTTTTCTCAGTCATAAAGGTAGTCAATATTCAAGTTTTGAGGGATAGGCTGTTCAATAAACATCTGTACAGAGTACACAAGTTTATGACAGTACAAGCTTTATCAGGATGACACAGCATGGGTTAAATTTCAATACATTAAAGGTGTTCTAAATAACAAATCTGTCACAAATGTTTATTAGGTAACCATAATTCATTAATAATTTTATTAAATTATGTACTATAGTAATAGTTTTTGAGTATACAAAAATAATGATGCCACGGGGAAACAACAATAAACGAGGAACTCCATAAAGGATAAAGATAAAAAATAAAAGTATATATAAAAAATGGAAAAAATTGTCAAATATTAATAATATAAAAACATACAATAATTTTATTTTTAATAATAGCACTTTGATCTATTAAAATCTTTTGCTGTTTATGATACACAACAGTCGTTTATTGAAAAACAGGATTATCAAACATAATTATGACAGTAATAGTTGCATGTGGCCTACTTTTGATTACACGGTATGTCAACAATGAGGTTGCGGGTTAAAAAAACTTTAAAAAAAACACTTACTGATTGGCTCAAAACAATACCACGTGACTTTTATAAATGAGATGTCTTTCTAGACAACGCCACAAATTTGCTTGCAGAGGGTGACAACCTCGAAACCGAACCAGAAGCGGGGAGACAATACTATTGTCACCCTCAAAATCACGTGATCTGCAACCGGGAACGTGGAGACAATACTAGTGTAACTCCCGAAATCGGCAACCGGAAACAGGGTTACGATACCATTCCTCGACCTGGACAATCCTAATTCATTGAATTCACGTATTAATCGATAATTGGAAACAGTTTTTAATATTTAAATTTGCAATATGGAAGTCAACGAAGTTTTGAAAACACATAATTTTGAAAAATAACACCTTGTTTGGTCTATAAAGTTGGTCTATCTTGATTTGTTCGGTTTAATAGAAAAATTGTGGCTTTCTTAATCGGTGGACATACAGAATTGTCAACTTGGTTGAGTTGTCTTCCCTCGGGCAAAAGCTCTCGGGGAAAGACAACCCACGCAAGTTCACAATTCTGGATGTCCACCTCTTAAGAAGGCTATAATTGTATAATATAACACGCTTAACACTAATTAAAGTAAAGACTCTTATTAATGTTTTAAATTTTTTTCCTTATCAGATATTTCAAGTAATAGAATAATTTTAATTACAATAACCATTGAATTGTTTGAGAGATAGCCTTCAATAGCGTTTGAATTATTTCCCTTTTAATATATTTTTCGTTGATTTATGACAATGAAAATGACAGGCACCGATTATGCATTTATTTGCCTTTAACGACCCTTTTTAACCAGAAAAAAATAAAACCTTGCAGAGATATTTCGAAAACAACATCTGTATTACAAAATCCGTTTTCTATTTATTTAAAGTTTTCTATGACATTGATGCAAACATAATATTTTAATGTCTTTTATTGATTACATTCAAAGGATTCTCACAATTTACTTATATTAGAAAATTATATATTTATCTGTGTAATGTATTGATGTCTCACAGTGTATTTAACGTTAAGATACCAGACAGATGAAGATAACATTTGTTCAGAATAATTCGTCCTATTACAATCAGAAGTCTCCATATTGTATATCCAAACTGAAACGACACGTCAATTATTTCCTTTCTTTTGTCAGATGATTTTACAGGTACTATTTTAACGTGGGCGCGGGGCCTCGGTGGCCGAGTGGTTAAGGTAGTTCGTCTACCATTGATCACGGTTGCGGGTTCAAGTCTCAATGCGGGCAGGGTGCACTCGACTCCAATCTTAATTGACAATGAGGTCTTGGGTTCTCTCTGGGTACTCCGGCTCCCCCCTAATAAAAACTGGACGCCATGATATAGCTGAAAAATTGCTGTATTAAAGTAATTCTTATATTATTGCGGGCGGAATTATTTCCTTTCTTCATTTTCTGCCATCAATGTGCATCTTGTATCAAAATAACTGCGGAAGATAGCAGTTTGCGTTTGCCTAGAAAAAAGTTTAATTTCATTTGTGCTACAGTGAACAAAAAAGGAATTCCTGGGTAAATTAAAAAATACCAATCTCATTAAAAAGCAGTTTTAAACGTTCCAACATCTTAAATGCCTCATGGTTTTATTGAGCTCGAGTTATTACTTTCTGTCTTCGGTTTACTTTTTAAATCTATTTTGTAGTATGCATATTCGCATTTGCAATAACCGCACTTACTGTTGGCCCCTTGTTAAATTATAGTACGTTTATTTGTTGTTCTGTTATGAATCAGTGGGTAATCAATTCGGTGGCCGAGTTGTTCAAGTAGTTAGTCATCTACTATAGATCACGTGGTCTGTCAACACTGAGGTGGCGCGTTCAAGTCTCGTTGAGGGTGAGGTGTGCTCGACTCCAATCTTAATTGATAGGGATTGCAATTTTCGTACCTGGAGTGTTCTCCGGGCACTGCGGCTTCCTCCCATTAAAAACTGGACGCCGTGATATAGCTGTAAAAATGCTGAAGGCGGCGTTAAACAAACAAACAAGCAAACTATTCCTATAATAAATGTATCTATTAATTACTTACTTACCCAGCAAACACATGACGTAAATCTAACCTTGGTTATAAGTTGTGAGAATGTCGGACCTGACGTTACTTATCTACAACGAAAATGCAACGTTGTTGTTACGTCTTTAATTCGTAACGTAATTAAGCACGTTTAACTGACGTTGTTAAAACGTTGTCAAAAATAGCAACATGTGTATAACATTGTGTAGACGTTGTTAAATCACGTAAAACATAACGTTAATTCAACGTGTTTATTACGTTACAATAAACTTAGCGAACATATTTGCAACGTCCTTGTAACGTTAATTTGTGTTCGACTTATTAAGAACCCATATACGATTTTAAAAAAAAATAGTTTGTTGGGTTGGGGTAGATGGGAATTAGTAGATATAAATATTTTACAGTTTAACGTATGTTTAAAATAATATAGTTTAAATATTTTTAAATATTTTAAAACAAATCATATTAAACTATTTTTCTTTCTGTTTAAAAATCTTTCCTGGATTGAAGAGGGTGGGAGGGTTTCGACATAATAGATTCTTTACATTTTAATAAATAAATGAATTTCCACAAGAATTTAATTAGCATGTTCCTCCTCAATCTGTTTGGCTTTTTTCAAATTATGTCTCTTACAGTGGTTTTTTTATTAACTGGCGATTTACGGGGGTGGGGGATTGCAACATAGATACTTTAATGGTATCAAATTGTATGAATTTCTACCAGAATTTAATTAATATTTCCCGGTCAGTTTCGTTCGCTTTATTTCTCTGTATATCTCTTACAGTGGCTTTTTGTTCTTGCCGATCCAATGTAAATAGCAGGGGTCATGAAATTACACAAGGGTTGTAAAACACCACGTGCACGCGTAATTTGATATCTTGTGAGTGTTTGTTATTGAAACAATGAAAACTTTGTCATTCGCCACATGGAAATAAAAGCACAGCTCAAAAGTAAGTACTAAAATATACAAGATACAATAGACAAAATTCATAAGAAAAGATCAGAAAACGTTTGGCATATTTTTGATATGTAATAATTCTTCTTTTAATTCTTTAAGAGCACGAATTTGAATATTGTATATGTTTCGTTGCGACATTCGAACAATTTAATTCCTTTTCCTCAAAATCACGTTCGAATATTTCAAGTTCTACTACACACACTTGAGTCCTGTAACCGCCTATCGTTTAATTGAAAACAAGAATGAATAGGAATGCATGTATAAAATGCAGTAATATTTTAGACCTAGTCGTGTCATAAATGTCAGAAGAAAGCACACACTGGCTGCTCACTCTGCAGATGTAAGACCTCGACGATAGGTCAGAGTGCGGAAACGCTCCTACTCATGTGGGGAACTGGAGTAGGTCAACGTTACATCGGAGCAGCCCGGCCGCTAGTAGAACATATGCTGCCGAGTTCTTCGACTAGGTATCCCGAAGGCCGGGCTTCGACAAACCCACCATAGTGGAGTCCATGGACTACTAACAACCGTCCGACCGAGGGTATTTATTTATCAGTGTAGGACGTTAAAACTCCCGACAAGAATAAGAAGACCTATTCATTTGGGTCTTAGAATGTATTTATAGTTGATCTTAATTCGTGAAATATGGCCTTAACGCATTTCAGTCAGTCAACATTTTCTTATGTGCATTTGGACCCCAATCTGAAATATTTTGTAAACATCGCTTATACAGGAAATAATCAGGTTCATTTTTGCACATATTTCAGTAGGATTAAGATTATATAGTAAAATCATTTATCTTTTTTATCGTCGTACAGCTGAAGCTGCATAGTGCTCTGGGTGGTAGCTCTGGTTTGGACTCCATACGGCGAATGGTGAAGACAATGGCAGCAATGCATTATGGTCTGACTACAGTTTAAGAGGGAAAAAAGGAAAGCTCCCATTACTGAATCATTCTTTGTGTTGTCAGATGATGATACGTAAGTTATTTTCTAAATTATTATATTAAATATAATAATCAATCCACAACACAGGATTGTTTTGTGTTACACGATATGTAATATACAAGGAAAAGCAAAAATGTTTGTGTCAACACTTTTAAATAATGATTATTTTGACCAATATGAAACTGTAAACCCTTATCAATCTTTGCAAATGACATTTTATCGAAATGCAACTACTGTTAACCAGATGACAAAAAAATACCGAAAGATTTATTAATTTTCTTCTTCTTCAGGGGCATACAGAAAAAATCATCCTTCAGCCACAGAAATGGATGCGAAGGAGATTATAACGGAATGCCTAAAACATGCCCTTAATAGGCCAGGGGATCCAGATATTGGGTAAGTTTAATAATTGCTAACTTAGGGAAAACTAAATAATTCTGTATTCAGCACATAGATTGTCTCAAAACATTTTCAGATTTATGTTAGTTTTATTTAATTGTGCATGGTTGACGCAACTTTCAGCAATTTTTCAGCTGTATCATGACGTCCAGGTTTTTTTGCAGGACGAATACCCGGTAAAAAGTCAAACAACCCTAAATCCTTGTCAATTTTGTATTCGAGCACACCCTGCCCGTCGTAAGGCGCGATCCCGCGACCGCAGCGTTAACAGACACGAAGTCAATAGAAGATGACTAACTACCATAACAACGCGGCCACCGACGCCCTCGTTTCAAAATATAAGCGTACAGAGACTCACTGATATAAAAACTTTTATCCTTGGACCAAATTAAAAAAATTACAATAAATTTTAAACATTTTTTGTAGAGCTTTAATCACACTCCAAACTTGACAACTGCTACCGTGTCATATAAAGAATGCATAATGTACTCAATAAAATAATAATAATGTAATAGATGGTTAAAAAAAGTCTATCAGATAAAGAAATTATATTGCTTTAATTCTTATGAAAAATATGGGAAGATGCAAGACATTTTATATTTATTTATTTATTTATTTATTTATTTATTTATTTATTTATTTATTTATTTATTTATTTTTAGGTGCCAGAATCTAAACAGCAACCAGTTTTAACTGTATTGCAGAACTCTGCAAAACTTTTAAAAAGTTAATGTATTGATTGTATATTACAAAATCCTAAGATCTGATGTCATATTGATCTGTGTTGTGAATAAACTGTTTTTTGTATTTTTTGCTCTCTTTATTTGCTTTGTGTATTTGACTGTAAGTAATTGTTGAACATATGTTTTAATATGTATTGCCTTTATGTGTTTTAATTAATATAGCTGTATTTTTGTCTGTATGTATTAATGTCTTAAACCAACTACTGTTTATATTTTCTTTGTGTCCTCTTGTACACCTGTGTGTTAGAGGCTTAATTAACTGTTTTGTCTTGTAATATTTAAACAATAAAAATAGGAAACTTATTTATTTTTCTGTTTATATTATACAAGTAATTTGCATCGTTTTTCCTTTGAAATCGTCTTTTGTTTTTCACCCTACTGTGTATTTTATGGAGCCTGCAGCAGAGCTTTTCGAGACATAAAGGCAGTTATATGTAGCTTCTTATATGTTCCTTGAATTCTTGAAATGTTCACCAGTTGGTATCTCTTGCATATGTTTACGTTGGCTATCAGAGATGTATTGTTGTGGTTAAGAATACGATGCGGTTATGACCATATTTCTTTCGAGAAAAAGACGGAACAGTGATTTTCAGGAAGACTACAACAATTACTTGTTTCAATTACGTTTGACAAACGTCTGTGGAACGTGTTATGTATTATTTTTAATGTTGTGACAACGTTTACAGAACATCTTCGTCAAAATCATACGTAGTCTAAATGTCGGGTGTACGTCGCGATTTTTTCGTAACGTATGGTGAATGTCTGTTAAACGTCGTAAATTGGTTGCAAAAAACGTTGAGGCGACGTTAAGAAAACCATCCATTTTTTCGTAAAAATAACGTTATATAGTAATGTTACTGCAACCAAAAACATACATTTTAACGACGTTTCTACGACGTAAAATTGTTTGCTGGGTAAACCTGTATAATAAGATCTTAGAAATTGATATAATACGTTATTATTCTTACTGCCGAGTTAAAAAAAAAAGAATAGCTAAAAATGTTAGGTTTTACCTTGGATAAATCAGGTATACATGTACAGGCATGGTGTCTATAATTCATCTCCTTTCCGTTGAATAAAAATATAGGCGTAATATATTTATTTGAAATATGTATATCTACTAACACCTGCCGTATTCCAGTCAAACCGAGTTTAAAGAGTAACATGTTATTGTGAGCTAATGCTCCCTGCTGATAACCATCTTTGTAACTGTGTGTAGAGAGTCCTGAAAATAAATCCCACAATATTGTATGAACATACAAAGCCAATGACAAAATTTCAGTAGTGTATCGTTAAAAATGTATAAGAAAAGAAAAAGTTACGAAAATGGTTACGGACGAACACACGCTGACGCACACACCAATACACAAACCGCAAAAAGAATCTCATATGAAGATCGGTGGTAGAATAATAAATCTTCATACGAGGACATTAGATGTATTTGGACGAGACTCATTTATAATTTTAGCCTATAAAATCTCGGCACTCAATATCTGAATTTTTTGTATTTGTTAGTCGTCAGTCTTCTTACTACGAAAATAATTATATAAATGAAATTATGTTTTATGCCAGTTTCGGGTATTGTAAGCGTATCTATGTTATCAGGCCTCGAAAAGAGGAAGGTTAATAACTGGTTAAGCATGACACAAAAGGCTGTTTACAAATCATTTTTTATGTTTTGACGGGTAAAACATCGTTGAAACATAAATTTTAACCTGTTAACCTGTTAACCTAATTTGTTAGGGTATCACATCATATAAGATGACGTCGCATTGCTGACAGCGTTGACCTATGCAATCTATGTTAAAGAACATATGTCACATAGTATAAACACTTATCATCTTTAGCAAACATTTGTCAAACTCTTTAATTTTGTCAGGCCCTGAACATTCTGAAATATTATGACAATCTGAAATATTATGACAACAAAGACACTCAGTTTAGGCCCCAGCACTTAAAAACATCTTAAAACTGTTAAAATGAGACTATTGTTACCTTTAACATGTTTATTTTTGACCAAATAAGCGAGGCTAGAAACCGGTTTAAAACCATCATACAAAAGAATGTAACTTAACCATGACGACTGAATGTTTTGACAAGGAAAACATCGTTGAAGCATAGTTTTACGCCTGTTCTCCTATCAGATAAGATGTCATCACACAAAATTATTGGCCATTATAAAAGAGGAAAGTTTTGATTGAATGAATTTTGAATTAAATAATTTCATGCTAGAAAATTGTTCATAGCGCCAGTGCATGATTTTGCTGAATTTATTTACAAGTAAACATTTTTGCCCTGAATTTTTTATGGCGCCAAGCTGTAGCCGGAGATTGATATAAACTCATAATTTCTCAACTTGCAGGGGCAGATACAGGATTTTCGAAAGGGGGGGGGGGCGTAAAAGGTGGATATCGGAAAAGGAGGGCTACGAACAAGGTTTTTATAGTGTTCAGTAACCTTTATTTGGTACAGTATATACAACAGAGATATCATAATAAACGAATTAGTACCGTTAATGCATTAATTTATGGCGAGGACGAGCCTTTGGCGCTGGTTGTTACCCTCTCTGTTCTCTTTTTTTTCCCTTTCCTTTTTATACCCCCGCTCGACAGAGTCGGGGGTATATAGTGGTCCTCATGTCCGTCCGTCCTTCCGTCCGTCCGTCCACATTTGGTTTCCGGATGATAATTCAAAAAGTTTACATCCGATTTGAATGAAACTTTGGGATATTGTTATATATCAAGTTGGTAAGAAGCCTATCAATTTTGGGGGAAATCCGTCAAATTTCAAGGTCGCAGTCCACGAAAAACGTTAGGAATTTTAACAAATCTTGGTTTCCGGATGATAATTCAAAAAGTTTACATCCGATTTGAATGAAACTTTGGGATATTGTTATATATCAGGTTGGTAAGAAGCCTATCGATTTTGGGGGAAATCCGTCAAATTTCAAGGTCGCAGTCCATGAAAAACGTTAGGAATTTTAACACAAACGTTGTTTTCGGACAAAAACTCAAAAAGTTTGCATCCGATTTTAATGAAACTTTGGGATTTTGTTATATATCATGTTGGTAAAAGCCTTTTAATTTGGTGAGAAATCTGTCAAATTTCAAGGTCGCAGTCCATGAAAAACGTTAGAAATTTTTACAAAAAAGTTGTTTCCAGACAATAACTCAAAAAGTTTGCATCTGATTTGAATGAAACTTTTGGATATTATTATATATTATGTTGGTAAGAAGCCTATCGCTTTTTGGGGAAATCTGTCAAATTTCAAGGTCACAGTCCATGAAAAACGTTAGAAATTTTTACAAAAGCGGGGGTATCAGTGATCGCTAGATCAACTTTGACTAGTTTAAAAAGGGGGGCGTACGCCACTACGCCCCCCCCCCTGGATCCGCCACTGACTTGGGAAGATGTAGTACATAGTTTCGTTAAATAAATAATTCTTTAAGAAAATATTTTCAATACCATTGATGTAATACATTGTGATACAATAAAATTCTTTCAACAGTGTATTACCTCACTTTCAGCAATTTGTCATCTATATCACGGGGTCAAGGTTTGTTTTGTTAAAACGTCGATGACCCCGACTTCTTCTTAATCACTGACCATCTTGTCAAGTAAGGCTGAATTATAGCACAACCATCGTCGGAAACCCACGTCCAGTCACGTTCTCGCTTTGCTACCACTTACCGACCGTAGGCACACTTGCAGATATTTTGTCGTTTTCATGAATATTTAATGTCCTATTTTGATTGGTCGCTTTTACTTCCGGCGAAGCGTGACAACTAATAAAAAAACATAACATACATAGTTTCGGTTAATAAATGTTTTATCCAATAAACGTCGTTCCTATTGGTTAATTAAATTTAATGAATATTCATGAAAACGAGAAAATATCTGCAAGTGTGCCCACGGTCAGTAAGTGGTAGCAAAGCCTTTGTTGATAAATATTCTATTTCTTGTGAAGATATGGCTGCAGAAAGTTTTCCCAATTTTTCCGACGCAGTCGGTATTATATTCACTTTTTACCCTTTGACCTCATGACACTTCACCTCTCGAAAATGCAAGTCATGTGATCGTAATTCTGTTTCTTGATTAGTCAAAAACCAATTGGACGGGGGTTCGGAACAGGTTTGTAAATTGGCAATTCACCTTTCAAATTGGGTACAATTATTATAAGATTTTACTGTCTGTTTGTTAATAAAATTATTTCATAGTGCAATTTAAGTATTAAGAACGATAGAGATGAGCTGCAGTTTGTAAAATTTAATATCAAACAACTTATACAAAAATGTTAAATATTTTTTATTTGAAGTATAGCGCAAATTAAAACGCATATTAACACACTGGATTTTTGCGGGCTTTTATGGAGTGTAAAAACGACGAAGAGAAGAAATTTTAATTCATTTCTTTAATAAATACAAATAAACAATCATTTTATATACATGTTGATATTAAATCAAATGTATTATTATTGTTCTTGGGCGTCCGTCGTACTACACACATAGATAGAGAGTTGTGGCTCTAATTGTAAAGTATAAAATTTAAGTTAATATCGAAAACACGTACATAAAATAATCTATTGAAATATAAAAACACATATGAGGGGGGGCACACATGTATAAATTAATAATTTCAAACTCGTTTCACATGGGACTAGTGTTAATTTATAGGTTCATGATTTCTTTCACGTAGTAATAATTGTCCTTCAGTAAAAAAAAAATTTCCATCAAACATTTCTGGTTTATTGAAACGGGGAATTTGTATGACAACAATGGCGATTCGTAGTTCAAAGCATAACTCAATTTATATCTTTACTGCGTCGGTTATCTTTTTTAAAGATAGTACTTTTTTTTCAGTATATAGTGATTTACTGTGATGATCGTTGGATATACCTATTACCAACTAGTGGTGTGCGATACCAAACTTATCAACACACCAAATCACAAACTACATTTATGGAAGCGGAAGGTTTAGCACGCCGTAAACACAGGTTTTACCCACCATTTCTTTTGAAATACATGAGGGTTGGACAGGGTAGTGGGAGACCGGGAGTGAGGGGGAGAAAGGAGCCAAGGGGAGGGAGAAAGGAGCAAACGGGAGGGAGAAAGGACCAACTGGGAGGGAGAAAGGAAAAAGTCGGAAAAAGATGGAGACAGAACTATTACAAATTTACTTTTTAGTGTGTATCTGAAAATCATTTCATAAGTGCCAATTCGTTGATTTAATTGATAGAGACTAAAATTATTTACCGAGTTTTTACTATGCTACTATGCAGTTAATTTTTTAAGCGTATTTCCTTCTCTCTACATTTTGTCCTCTCGTATTGACTAGGTGTGCGTCATCTGTCGTCTGTCCGTTTTTAACAATCTTCTCCTCTGACACCACTTGGCTAATCCAATTCAATTTTCAGCTTTGTATCCAGGATGTTGATCCATGCATGTACCAACCTAAACTAATCAGAATGCAGTTTGCACAACTGGGAAGGTTCACTTGCATGTAGTACGTAATACTGATACTTTATAAAACAAATGGTGTTTTGTTAATTCTTTTACATTGAAAAATTGTAAAAATTCCAATAAGTTAAATTATTTTCATAATTACAAAATAACATTATTTTTGCACATGAAAAGCCTGTAATGCTCACATGACTTATTACAAAAACTTTAGTTTACTCGACTTGAACATTACACAAATTCTGTTTTTAAATGCTTTTAAAACTTTTCTTTTATGTTCCTTAAGTTTTCATTCAGCACCAACACTTTTAAATAGTAGAGAACCGCTGTGGTGCTATTTCTGCATGATTTGTGCTACATAAATTCTGGCAAGTATTTCTGGGGATATTTTAGACGGTGGTGGCCGTCTTGGATTAAGTATCTGCGCCAAAATCTTAATAATTTTAAAGAACAATTTCAGGTACATTTCTAAAATCTCACAATTCAATTTGCCACTCAGATTTGTAGAGCAAAATTATGTTTAATTTCAGTCAATCTAGCAGCCACGTTGCACTTTCAATCAATACAAATAAGTAAAATGGCAGAAAACTACCCTGATATCAGTTCTGGATAATTTGATTTCAATAAGTGAAATATTGTCTTAAAATTAGTTTTTTTTATTGCCTCTAGGGTTCTGTGTTCCATTGTTGTGGCCATCTTGGTCTTAGGTTCAGCAGATAGAGTGTATTTTTGTTGCTTTATATAAGTATAGTTATTTATAATTATTCATACTATGGATGCTACGTTACATCTGGGTTTTGAAGTTTGAAACAAATAACATGACAATAGCTGTAGACGAATGACCTTAACTGGTGGCTGAGATGTCTTCGTAGACGGTCTAAGTTGACGTTGTAGGTTGTCCGAGTTCTATATTGGCCGAGATGTCTTATATTTGTGTGGGGAGAAGAAGAGTGAAATAATTTACTGCCAACGGAGGCGCGAGTTCAGTGAAGAGAATAAATCAAATGCTCCCTACGTGTCAAGAAAGCTAAGAATTAATCACTAATATCAGTCTAGTTTCTGTAAAATTATCATAAAAATATATTTTAGAAGTAAAACTCCTGTTGTTGAAGGCTTCGCTTACGTGCGCGCATTTTAGATAATTAAACTCGTGGGAGCTGTTTTACAACATTATTTTTTTTACTTTTTACAAATTTTCTTATGAATTCATGACTAATGCTACTCAAATATGTAGCTTCTGTTACGACTTTTGACTGCAGTTTTGCTTCCCAAGACTCGAAAATTTATATTTATGCGTTAATTCATTTTCTTTTTATCAAATATTGTTGCGAATTTTGTAATTGGTCTTCAAGTATCACTCGTCCACATATTTATGTGAAACGCCATGAATCAATTCTTTAAGTAATGAATAATCCCTAGAGCAATTGGGCACATTTTTTATCATGAAAAATCCCAAGATCCAAAAATTTCTCACTTATCAACCAATCAGCAGCGTCCTGCCGCTGCTCTGTTCTAAAAATAAAAAGCAATGATACAGAAAATAACCTTATCATTAATAAGCTGTTAAGTTATGTTAAGCTCGAAAATCATTCCTGAACGAAAAAATTTGCATTTGGTCCTTTAATGTTCAGAAAACTATCCGACTGCGGGGATATGTATCAAACATGGTCCTTCTGCACTTAGTTTAAATATGTCGCCGTTGAAACATAAACTATCAGATGGAATTGTGATAAAATTAGTAATCAGTTATTCAGTAAATCACAAGAAGAATGACGATGTATAGAAAAGTAATTAAACCAATACAGTACACTGGTTCTTGTAGCTGAGAGCTTCCCCTTATTTTAACTATTTTTCACAAGTGTAAGTTGACAGTGACACGGTGCCTGCATTTATGCGTTGCATCAGGAGGAAGTTGCTCTGCAAACTTCCCAGAAACAAAACATGGGTCAACGAATGTTTTGGCCAATATATGGCTACAGACAAAAACGGTTACATTAAATTGATCAGCACATTCAAGCTCTACAATTTTCAGAAGTTCTGTGATGAGTTCCTGTAGGAGTTGTTGCCATTAAATTACGATGTTTGAGAAAATTTTCGGTTTTTGCAATATAACTTGAAAACTATAACAGCAGATTGGTGTTGTAGATTGCACAAATGATCAGACAATGCACATCACTACTTAAGTTGTTTCAAAATTGTCTGACAAATTCTTATAGGAGTTATTGCCCTTTAATGATTTTTTTAATGAATTCCTGTACCTTAAAAGTTATAATAACTAGAGTGAAACTGTAAATTGCAAACATTTTCAGCAAGACAAGTCCTGCAAATAACTTCAGACGACTCGCTACAGGAGGTTTTGCCCATTAATAACAATTTTGTTATGAAAATGTCAGTATTTGCCTTATAAATTTTAAAAAACTATAACAATTTGTCAATTAACTCCTTATAGTATTATATGTCCTTTACTCATAATTTTTCTTGCAATTTTCAGTGTTTGCTTTGTTACTTAAAACTGTAATAAATTCGTCAATGAATTATTCTCATACTCACCATATATTTTTTTGTTTTTATAAAGGAATACATAAGTCAACATTTCAACAGGGAACAAAATCGCAAAATTCTTAAAAGGCCGGGTTGCAAAGCAAGTACCTTAATAAATATAGGAAATTGTTTACAATTTGTTGGTCTGTGCACAAAAAATTACACAAAATAGGTACCGTCTTCTGCAAATGTTATGAAAAATTACTAAGTTCCCAAGTCTGGAAAAATAGAAAATAAATCCTCGAACATTTCCATAATAGCAGGTGCACATCTTCAATACATGTGCAATCTTTCTGTGAAGTTTCAGAGATCTGGCTTGGAAACTGTAGGCGTTGATAACACAGAATAGGTACCGTCTTCTGCAAATGTTCTGAAAAATTCCAAAGTTCTCAAGTCTCGGAAATTAGGAAACAAATGCTGGAACACTTCCATAGTAGCATGGCACAACTTCAATACAAGTGCAATCGTTCTGTGAAGTTTCAGAGATCTGGGTTAAAAACTGTAGGATGAGTTGATTACACAAAATAGAAACACGACTTCACAAAACTGCCGGGGTTTATAACTCAAAAATCAAAAATGTACAACTGTAAATAGGAAAAATTTAAGTTTAAGTGTAGAATACTGTTAATCTTACATACTAGACCATAACAACAACGACTGTAGTTAAGAATACACTATTTTCTGGACATATAGGTCTATGTGGACTACGGTTATTGGTGTACTAGAAGTGTAAGTGGATTATAGATCTGTATGGAAAATAAGTCTGTACCATAGGTCTGTGTGGACTATGGGTTTGTATGGGCTAGAGATCTGTATGGACTACATGTCTGGGTGGACTATGGGTCTATGTGAACAACAGGTCTGGCTGTATGATTGCCAATACGTTTCAGTGTCCTGATTTCATCAGAAATCTACCGGTCACCTTATGATCCTCATTTTTTTGACAAAGGTGCACCATTTACCTATTAAATTCAGTTGACAATGTGTCATAAGGTATGCCTTGTTTGTAAAAGCAGTTAATATGCTTTATGTCCCAAATTTATATCAGTTTTGAGTCAAAATTTAGTTATTTTTTTCTATTGCTATTTGGTTTTTTAAAGGGAGAAGTGCAAAGAGGGGAGGGAGAAAGGAGCAGAGGGGAGTGAGAAGGGTGCCCTCTGTCCACCCTCTCATACATGTACCAAGTCAGAACCATTGCTGTAGTTGCTTCAGTTTTGGTTGTTGCTTATCCAGTTTCCAGTATCCAGTTGCTTTTTGACAGTTATTTTGGTGTTCGGCATATAACTATTACATTCATTGACATTGATAATAAGGTTTAATGCTCTTAAACGATAAACAGTTAACGTATGTCGTAACCTAGTGAGTTGGATAAGTAATTTTACATAAAAATGTCCAAACAGACTACATATGGGAATCTCACAATAAGCACAAAACACAACATTAATCACGTTCTATCTGGCTGATAACTTGGGTATTATAAATATATTACTCCGACTTCATATTGTTAAAAAAAACAGCAATAAATCTTTTATTGTAATTTCATTTGTAATGATTTAAAATAGACGGCAATTTTACCCGTTTTTCAATCTGATGATATTTTCTTTACGCCTTTTGGACTCTATAAAATGGCCAGGTTTGTTTTAGCATCCATTTCACTGCAAATTAAAGACACAGTTTCACACAGCATATGATAAAGCAGTGGATAAATGCAACTAAAATGGTCTAAACATGTGAGTAATATTTTGCAGGCTGAGAGCCCTCGTTCTGCAGTTTTGTTTAATGACGCAGAATAAAGAAACACAATGACAGTATGAAATCTAAAAGTTGATAAAATTTTTAAAACGACTAATGACACTATAAGGTCGTACTTTTGAGAGTACAAAGTCTTAAAATTTATAATAATAGTAATAAGACATGAATGGTATTTTTATCGTATCTGTGACAGTAAAAAGTCTTAAAGTTGATTATAATATTACAAAGACATGTTATTTGTGGTCCTATTTGCGTGTAATGCTAGTGATAAATCTAATATAAAAGATCACAATACAGTTCTATATTTTCACCTGTAATTCAGTGCGTACGTTATCAAGAAGTAAGAAATGCTAGCAAAAGTCGGGGTACGAGGAGAGCACAAATCTTGCAGGTTTCAATATGTTTGAACTGATATACTAACAGTTTTGATCTTTTCTCTACCCGTAATAGTGGACCACTCTATATATTTTTGTTCATTAATGCTCAGTTAGACGTAGATAATATAATCTTGTTGGTACAACGATAGTAAAAGTTTTGCACACCATTCTAACATTGATCGGCAATTACTGGGACCAATAATTTATAGACTTACTTTAGGCATTAAACATATATGCTATATATATTCGTGACCAATTCATTTTTTTACTATTTTGAAATAATCCCACTTTTACATGCATTTTCTAATGCATTGAATATAAAAATACTGAATTGTTTTTTGGTTTTTTTTCTAATTATCTTACAAGGTCTGAATACAATTGTATTACTTTTTAAAAACTTAACAAAACATTGTACAACACATGTAACCACTATTGACCAAATCAGAACTCAGCAAAGTATTTAGTACTGGACTTTATGTAGGGTACACAATCTGGTAACCTGTTACTGGTTACTGGTACACATTTACTACTGTTATACCTATACCAAGTTTGCATGAGAATCAATTTAGCCAAAATTCTTGCAGCAAATACACAGCCAATATTTAAATTTAAATCAACAAGTGGCATTGTTGTTGAAGTATTCTTGAAAAATTCTTGTATTCTTGTAGCCCTACCCAACATGTTTGCCTTTGGTCTTCGACATAGAGAGTGGTATCCAATCCGTTGGCAGGTGTGTGTATCACGCCCTTGAAACCCTTCGACATTGAGAGGGTATCCCATCCGCTGACAGGTGTGTGTGTCACGCCCTTGGAACCCTTCGACATTGAAAAGGTATCCCATCCGCTGGCAGGTGTGTGTATCACGCCCTAGGAACCCTATGACATTCAAAGGGTATCCCATCCGCTGGCAGTTGTGTATCACGCCCTTAGAACCCTTCGACATTGAGAGGGTATCCAATCCGCTGGCAGGTGTGTGTATCACGCCCTTGAAACCCTTCGACATTGAAAGGGTATCCCATCCGCTGGCAGTTGTGTATCGCGCTCTTGGAACCCTTCGACATTGAGAGGGTATCCAATGCGCTGGCAGGTGTGTGTATCACTCCCTTGGAACCCTTCGACATTGAAAGGGTATCCCATCCGCTGCCAGGTGTGGGTATCACGCCCTTGGAACTCTTCGACATTGAAAGGGTATCCCATTCGCTGGCAGGTGTGTGTATCACTCCCTTAGAACCCTTCGACATTGCAAAGGTATCCCATTCGCTGCCAGGTGTGGGTATCACGCCCTTGGAACTCTTCGACATTGAAAGGGTATCCTATTCGCTGGCAGGTGTGTGTATCACGCCCTTGGAACCCTTCGACATTGAAAGGGTATCCCATCCGTTGGCAGGTGTGTGTATCACGCCCTTGGAACCCTTCGACATTGAAAGCGTATCCCATCCGCTGGCAGATGTGTGTATCACGCCCTTAGAACCCTATGACATTGAAAAGGTATCCAATCCGCTGCCAGTCGTGAGTATCACGCCCTTGGAACTCTTCGACATAGGGTTACAGTTACGTTTGTTTTTCAAAGTCGGTAAAGGAGCCTAGGTAGCTGAGTGTTAGATAGTTAGTCATTAACTGTTGTTTACCGACAAGTCAACGCTGATTATAACTTCGGGGAGGGTTTGCTAGACTGTACAACATTATTTTTTATGTAATCTTTCAATGTCTTTTATTTCTGGTTGCGTGTTCTTTTTAAATTTGTTAAAATAAGAAAACCCACAACCTTTGGCAGGAAATCTTGCAATCCTTAAATTAAGATTAGAGTTGAGCATACTCTGTCCGCAGTAAAACTCGAACCCGCAACCCTAATGGTGACAGTCACGTGATAAATAGTAGATGACTAACTACACAACTGTCTAAATTCGTCGTTTGACGTTTGAGTTACTTCCCTTCTTCTATGTATGTAAATGAGCGGTCATTTGCTATTCAAGCATTTGAATGTTATTTAATGTCAATTTCAGTAATTTTTCAGCTATATCATGGCGTCCAGTTCTTATTGGGGGAGGTAGCCGGAGTACCCGGAGAAAACTGGAAATCCTTGTCAATTAAGATTGGAGTCGAGTACACTCTGCCCGCAATGACACTCGAACTGCAATCTCAGCGTTGACAGACCACGTGATCAATGCTAGACGAACTACCTTAAACACTCAGCCACCGAGGCCCCTGGTATTGTAAAGAATACTCTGACGTCGATATTTCAGTCTAAAATTCATTATGGATTCTTTATATCAACATACATGACGGATAACGTTATTTCCTCTCCCAAGTCTGTTTTCCTTAAAAGCTTCCTAGCAATTAAAAAATCTGTTTATTTAATTCATGATAACAGTTCACAGAATTAAAATTTAGAAGATTTAGAGATTTACATTAAGCAACTATTCGTTTTACCAAGCATTCTCCGTCATCAAAATGCATAAATATATGCAAACATGCCCTCGTGGGAAAAACACGTTAAAGCAGCAGAATACTTCAATTAATTTTGAAAGGAAACGCTTTAATTCTATTTAAATAAAATTTCATAAATATTCGTGAAGCGAACACCATTTATCTATACCTCTATAGAGATCATTTTTGTCTCATTCATGTCTATAAATAAACTTATATGAAAAGGATAATTTATTTAACTCTTTTTTCAATATCGAAAATCGCTGATTTATCTGCCTGTAAATTGAATACATAATATCAATTTTAAATCCATTTATACAAGACTAACCCAATTATATTTGAGCACTTGCGTGAATTCTGACAGCGTCGATAAAAAACAGGCCCTACCAAACAAAAAATATGTACATATATTTATTGGTTAACGATAGTACTAGGTGCGCGACTGTATGGTTTGTTTGTTTGCTTGTTTGTTTGAATTGTGTTTAACGCCACTTTCAGCAATTTTTCAGCTATATCGTGGCGTTTAGTTTATATTGGGGGAGGAAGCCGGAGTACTCGGAATACCCACCACCTTCGTTTGGAAAACTGGCAATCCTTGTCAGTTAAGATTGGAGTTTAGTGCATCCTGCCCGCGGGAGACTGTAACCCGCAATCTCAATGTTGACAGAACGTGTGATGCATTCCGGACTCGATCAGAGTCCCATTTTGCAAGAATGCCAAATTATTTTGAACAAACAGTGTTCATATTCATCCCGACTGTTCGATTTAATTTGTATACTTTGGCGTCCACAATAAAGCTAAACTGTTTTAACATCGGCCTTGTAGTACGGAAATAAGTTAATCAACAGTGAATTTATTACCTCATTATACATCTCTGTTCCTACAAAACATACCAAAGATGATGCAGTTGCTTTTCATAATATCACACTTTATAGAACCAATACGTTGGTATCGGTGGCCGAGTGGTTAAGGTAGATCTGTCAACACTGAGGTTGCGGGTTCGAGTCTCACTGTGGGCAGGGTGCACTCGACTCAAATCCTAACTGACAAGGATTGCCAGTTTTCCTTCCTTCTTCCCCCCGTAAAAACTGGACGCCATGAGTCTAGCTGAGAAATTTCTGAAAGTTGCGTTAAACACTATTCAAACAAACTAACAAAACAAACAAAGCGCAAATACGTTGTGAATAAAGAGAAATGTTAATGCTAGCTGAAAACGTACACGATAAAATACGCAACAGCATTAAGTGTTATATATTCGTATTTCTCTGGTATTAAGCTTTTGAAGTAATTTTTTTCTCTTACTTGCCCTTCATTCTGCTTATCCCAACGCTGTTGAAAATACTGTCTTTTGATTGGCTACAGTGTGCATTTTACAATTATTTTATCGTGCCTCTGTGAAATTATGCGATTTTCTACTAAACCTGAGTTTTTTGTACCCCTCTCTCCGCGTGACTTCACTCTGAACATCCTTCAAGGATCTGGAAAGTGTCCTCGGAAGTAAGTGTATGAATATGGACCAAAAATCGGTCCAAAAATGTGATACGGTTAGCCTGATTACACAGCAACAATTTTAGTGCGAGGAAATAGATTATCCTTTACTTATTCAATTATACAGATAATATCCTAGCAGAAATAAACAAAATTAGATGGATAAATATCTTTTCTACGGAGAGGTAGGATTTCATAGGATAAAAGTAAAGTTTATGGAAGGCAATTTCGCCACCGGGATAAATTTGTTAAGCAGTCAGTTACAGGAGAGATAAAAGGGTTATTATATGGCAATATCAATATCGCATCCATAATCGACCCGAGACCTCCATATCACCCCGGGGGCCTTCAGGATTGATTGATTGATTGATTGATTGAGGACGAAAACAAATAAATATAAGTATATTAATACTTACTGGATAATTCCGTTTTGGCCATGATATTGATTCTCTGACCGCTTGTATTGGCCCTCAATCCGATTCCGTATTGGCACTGGTATTTATTTGAGGTTGGCTGTATTGGTCCCGAGACCTGTAGGTCGGGGGGCCAGTACAGCCGAGAATTAATACAAAGGCCAATGCATAATTATCCACTCGTCTGTATAAACCGTCCTAATGTTTTTCAAGCCCGTATCGATGGTCCAAATAAAAATCGATGTTGCGATCTGGGCACTGCAAATCCGTATATCAACACCCTGCCGAATTTATCATATCGTAGCCGATTTTTACGTATTATTTAATAGTTGCTTATAAAGCGGGCCTTATCACTGGGGACAATGGTATTGCTTCAACACTGATAAAATACTCGCCTTTGGCTATAGCATTGTCAATGTTTCAAGCAATACCACTAATATTGAATGTATTCTATTCTTTGAATTTATTTATAAGTATTAACTACAAAAAATATTTTAACCCTCGATGGAGAAAATATTTTTTGTAGATAACCTTAATTAACTAAGCCAGCAACTTAAACTAATTCACAAGTGTTTGAGATGTTGTATGAGTATAAAGTTATAACAGTATCAAGTTACAGTATAGTTCAAAGAGAACAACATATAACCTTCTAACACACTTATAAATAAAAACTTTATATATATATACGTATTGGTTACGATAATTCCATCGTCACACGCTAGTACACATGTCTATGTCTACGATTCACCCCGGTTAATGAAGCTATATTTTATATAGCGGATTTGGCCGAGGGATCTAGACCGCTGGACATAGTGCAGGCGATTTGGTGCCACAGTGTCACAACGGTGTGAGTTCGAATCCCGCTGAGGGTGAACTAAAATTTGACAGTGTTAAAAATCTAATTCTAACAGTGTTGGTCTTAATTTGTAGACGTATATATATATATATATATATATATATATATATATGACGTGTTATACTTACCATATAACCATATGAACTTCGCTACAGGCGCGGGAATCAATATCCTTATCAGTTTGACCTTGCCTAGGTCTAAAACACGTTAATAATAATAATAATAATAACGAGTGAAAAGGGACGGGCAATTGTGAAGTTTGACTACACATGCAAATTCGGATATAAACGCAAAATTTGTGTAACTGCTACATTGCGCTTACTGTTTTAGAAACTTATAAAAGATCTTTCTCTTGTACTGAGCATTGACACTCTTTAAACACGGTATCACTATGGTCCGCGGCCAGGCAACCCAAACAAAGAGAGGATTTCCTTATCGCCTCATATTGGAACGTGCTGCTGGTCAGCTATTAAGGTTCTACCTGGGGACCGTTACTAGTTCATAAAACAAAATATAGCATACATGAGACTCTTAAAAGTAAGTCATGAGGTTGGAAAACTTTCATTTATTTACCAGACAAGTGTAGGCGAATACAAATTTCTGAAATGGTTGCTCACACTATATATTCGCTCCGGTACAAGAAACAACCAACTACTCCCGGGATCCGCCTGAAAAAATCGTTTAAAGATTAATTGCAATTCACACTTTGGCGTCGTATTAATATTCGAGTTAGACGTTGGATTTCTTACCTTTACAACTCGCCTTTAAATGACTATTTAAAATAAATGACCTACTCCCATATTCGTTATGCATTCCAGTACATCCATCGCCTCAGTCCTACAAGCCTTGTTTACAAGTGGTATGCATACATTTGTACTTTTATGTATACCAAGTTTAACACGTGTTAAATCATGAGTAAGTATGGATATTTATCGACAACGGAGCCACATTCTCCCCCCCCCTTTTCTAGCTTAAAGAAAAATGTATGTAGAATAATTCACCTATCGATTGTGTTACTATTTGATACGTGGGCGTAAATCTGGAAAAGTCGGTTGCAGGGATCTTACACGGGGGGCGGGGGGGGGGGGTAACTAAGGATACTTTTAGGTACAGGTCTGCGGACGGAGATTTAAAAACCCACCATATTCATATATTTTCGGGCGTTATAAAACAGGACCTAATCATATATTGAATTATTCAATCAGACCTATTCATATATTTTATTACTGCACATCCCCAATGACAAAATAGTACATTCACTACTAAAATGATTAAGTGATGTTTACACTTTGCTTGTAACATCACTGTGGTTTACAAAGGCTTAACATGCTTACGATGAGAATTGATGCATGGATATATTTAGATAATTTACAACTACCCAATGATATATTTTTCAATGAAAAAAGCTACCTATTCATATAATTTGAAGAGGTAAAAAGGTGACCCTTTCGGGCCGCACATCCGTATTACCCTATATATACCAAGTTACCCCCCCCCCCCTCCCGTGGGATTTTATAACGTTTGAACCATAATATGTAAATGTGGCAAATTCAGTGATCAAAAATGAAAACATTGATTTATTTCATACCTTAATTTTTTTGCATCCGCGAAAAAACAATTACTGTGAAAGAGAGATTAGACCCTATGAATGTATCTTTTGTAGGACGATTAAAAAGATTGTTACTAATTTGTTTGTTAAATTTTAGGCAACTGTCCACGAATTATACAACACTGTGACATCTCACTCGCCTCTCGCCTCCAAGGTCCCAAACAACATCTTTCCGCGAGGAAGGACCATGCCGTAACTTGGAATTCCAACCGTGCGAAGCGATGCAAAAAAAAAAAAAAATACGTCAGAGGGTTGTCTGGGTTAGATGGTACCAAATCCTACACTCTTGGCATTTCCAGAGAGCCTGACACCATTAAAACAAGCTGTATGTAGTTTGCTTTTTTACACATTATATAATTTTTTAAAATTACACTCAAATTTTAAATGACTAAGCTGTTCGAAACAAACAACAGAAGACTTCATACTTCGGGTTTCATACCTTGGGCAGTAATTACAAAAACAAAATCAAGACATATTTAGTGAGGCATCTGCCTCACTTGCCCCAATGGTAGTTACCGCCTTGGAGGGGTGTTTGCATGATGTTTTTTCAGTTGTTTTTTTTAAGAAGACGGTGATATTGGCGGAAAAAGAGGTCATTGACACAGAAGAAAAAAGTATTTCTGTAAAAAAGAATCAGCACTTCCCCCTTTAAGATAGGCATAAATAAGACACCGCAGAAAAAAAAATATCAACGCATATTATATGTTAACTTCTGGACAAATTAAAAAAAAAACAAACAAAACAAAAAATGTGTTGAAAGATTAATAACCCCAATATAAACGCCTTATTTACCAAGTCTTAATAGATACATACATGTCAAATACTATCAGGGTATCCAGGAAAATAAAGCTATTAATTTGCTAATTTCCGGACAAAAATAACCTTTAAAGATTATGTGGTTTTTATTGATACCGGGAGGGGGGTAATGGGTATTTGGTATATATAATACAGATGTGCGGCACGAAAGGGTCACTTTTGAAATTCCAAAATATATGAAAAGGTAGCGTTTTTCATTGAAAATTATATCATTGTAATTGTAAATTATCTAAATATATATCCATGCTTCAATTCTCATCTTAAGACTATAAGTAAACCACGTTGATTTTACAAATTAAGCGCTCATTAACATTGCTTGATCAAACGAAATGCCTATATGTTATTAAATAAACGGGTGTACGCACAGGGGGGGGGGGGATTAACTTGTTTTAAAGGGTAATACGATTGTGCGGACTGAAAGGGTCACCTTTTTAGCTCTTCAAAATATATGAAAGATATCTTTTTTTCATTTAAATATATATCGTGTGGTAATTCTAAATTATACTAAATATATCCTTGCCTCAATTCTCATTTTAAGTCCGTGAAAACCACGGTGATTTTACAAACAAAGTGTTATATTAACATCACTTGATCATTTTGGTAGTGTTTCATAACGTCCGAAAATATATGAATAGGGTGGGTTTCAAAATCTCCGTCCGCAGACCTGTACCTAAGAGTATCCCTAGTCCCCCCCCCCCCCGTGGGTGTACCCGATTATAAAATATGTTAATAGGAATAGGTCTGAATTAATAATATATATTTATTTATTTACTTATTTTTTTACATCTTTAATTTTTGATCTTTTCATCTGTTAAACACCATATTTTTGTTCGTTTTTCCTTCAAAAAGTAACTTTATATATTATGTCTGTATCCACAGAGAATAATTTAATATGCCTGGTGGAATCGATGATCATACTAAATGCAACACATAAAGAGTATAAATATTCACGATAATTAAACATTCCTCTTAACCTACAGTACACTCATTTTGTAAATAATTACTCTTAACTATATAGAAAGATATCTTCGATCTAGCAATTGTTGAATACATTTCATTTTCATAGAATTAAATGAGTGTAGTGTGGGTTGACTGGCATGTTGTCCAACGATATTTGTAATATATGTTATGTTCTTGTTTGTATTTCCATCTTGTTTGGGAGAAGATGTATATAGGCCTAGCCTGTTATCTAATCCCTTTGATTTAATCAATAAAATATTTGAAATTTGAAATTAAATAATTCAATCTAGGTCTTATTTTATAACGTTCTAAAATACGTGAATAGGGTTGGTTTACAAATCTCCGTGCACCCAGACCCGTTCCATAGCTACCCCCCCCCCCCACTGTTCCATAGCTACCCCCCATGATTATTGAGACAAATAACATCATATGCTTGTTTTTACAGAAATTATTTGTTTTTGGAAAAACAATCAAAGGCATACCTACCTAATACATATTGAAATTATGGATAGGGGAACAACAAATACTTATTTTTTAAGGATGGCGAATTGTGTAACATTTAGAAGGAGATGTCCTTGGACTATGATTTGTTTACTAATATATTCGATCCACGTATAAACAGATATAGCTCCCCGCCTTTTCACTTTCTTATTTGTTTTAATTTCCAAGCACACATAGATGTAGATATACAAAACGCACTCGTATTGCATAAATTATGCAATAAATTACATCGCAATCTTTTACCCAACTTCCATATCGACGACTTCATAACTGTGTCATCTGCAAAAAAAATCCAATAACACTAACATAATGTACTACTAGGCATTTAAAAGATAAAATCTGTAAACGCAATGATATTTAACCCAGATTTGCATCGAGGAACTTGATTACGTAAACCTATGCACCGTATCACAACTCTACAAAGTTGAAAGGTTTCACCTGGGGCGAGCACCTAAACCGCGTTTTTTATATTGTGCCTAATGGTTTGGATATTTTTGACATGGTTTTCTTGTTTGCCGCAGGACTTTTTGCGGTAGTGACCATCATTTGCGAATGTAGAGGTAAGAACTTTATTGTTTTCCCTCAAAATGTGTCGAAATGTTTATAATCTTAAGTCGAAGCGACGTGACCTTTTAGAATTGCTGCACAAAATGGCGGCGTGCTTTTCAATAACTCGTATGCACAGTTTTGACCCAGATCTTACGTAACATTTGTTTTTGCAGGATAAAACTTTGATAAAAGGGTCAAAAAGAGTTGACATTTGTCCTCTTACATCGAGTTACAATCGTCAATGAATGCTGATCAATGAAAATTGCAGTTTATTACAAACATGTTATGTAATTTTACATAAACAAAGCGGTGCAGGCCTGCACCATGCCACTGTTTTGTTTACGTGAGATTTGACCCCAGATGACCCCATTTTGTCGACTTAAAAATTTCATGTTTGTGAATGAACCGGTTTAACACTGCATACTAAATACATTGTCATAATAGTTTAAATTTCTTAAGGTTTAATGTTTCAAAATAACTGAAATTTAATTACAGTTTCATATTATTCAATAAAAAATTCATTCATATTTATTTGATACATTGTATATTAATTGTTTACATTTTTATTACAATAAAATACAATTGTCATATAAAAAAGAATGTTTACACTGATATAACATTACAAAAAATTAAATGGCGAAAAACAACACAATTATAAAATAGAATTACAAGGCCTTAATTACTTTGATTCACTTTTCAAGTTCCCTTCTGAAATGGAACATCAAAGAAAATTGTGTAATTTTGTATAATATGTTCTGCTTTGTTGTCACAAAATCTTCATAAATAATTTTTCTATGGTTGATATTTTGTTCAATTTAAAACTTATAAACAGAGACACATATCATTTTATCAGTTTAACCACAGAAATATGAAACAGATCCCACTTGAATAAACTGCTTTTTATTTCATTCACATTGATTTGAATTGCAGTAAATTTCATTTCTATGACACTTATATACAGTTGTTGACATGTTCTGGGAATTTATTTTAACAAAGATTCAGCAATAAAAAATACATTTATTGATGCAGTTTGTACAAAATGATATGTATCTATATTGCATGTGAAAATTTATGACACTTGACTATAACTGCACACATTTACATGTATAATGAGACCTTCAGGGAATTACAAAATTGAAAGGATATCACAAACAATAGATACAAATTTAATTGCCCGTTAAAACAACTATAAATTTATTGTTTTATTTTCATGTGTATTGCTAATTTTCCTGCTGAAAGCATTATTCTCACATAGTACTGTGGATTCCTCCCGCATTAAAAACTGAATGCCATGTCATGATCAGTGTTTTCAATAAAAGCCGGCAGCCGGCAAAATCAACCGCTTATTGCCAATTTTTTGCCGGCTATTCCATTTCCGATTTCAAAAATCGGAGTTAGCAATTTTCGCGGACGAGGTCGGGATCGTCAGTCTTTGTTTTGGTATTGCGTACTCCCGGGAACCAGTTCATATCACTTGTGCGTTTGAAAACTAGGTGAAAACATTGTTTTCATTCAAATGAGACGAAAAGACCCTGACTGTGGTGAAGTGAAGTGAAGGTTAACAGTAGAGGCATTTGTCAATTTATGAAATTGGTAAGAAATAATTAAGATTCATGTCACAATTCATCAAGTTTTGCAGAAAATATAACAAATGAAAAGGATGATTTAGATACAGCTAGAGGGCTTACAACTTGATCCAAAACTGCTAATTTTCGTTTTCGGCCGGGGGGCTTTGCCCCCCCCGATCCCCCTACCAGGGCGTTGCCCTGGACCCACTGGGGGCCTTGAGCGGCCCCCAGACCCCTCGCCGTAGTTATTCTTCCCCCTATTCCAATTTTTTTGCCTTCTATTGCAAAAGTTAATGAAAACACTGATGATATATTTGGAATTTGTTGGATTTAATATAAACCAAATTCAAACAAACTTTTTCTCATTGCCAAACTTCCGTCAAATTGAAAATCTCTGACATACATTATAGTACTGTTGGGTGCATACAAAAACAAACATATTTTTACCTTATGTTATGGCAAAAAAGGGCTAGATTTTACATCCAACTTTTCAAAAATTAAGAGGGTGGGGGGTGTGAATTTTATTATATATATATATTTTTGTATTTGGGCTACTTGTATCTTTAAAGGAAATAACACTGAAGACCATAATTTCTTTTTAATATACTAGTATAATTGATCGAAACTGGAAGTTATCTGAAAATCGAATGTCACAGAACCAAATTTGACACAACACGGATATTTCTGTAATTTATGTCTCCAATATTTTGTCAAAAATATGCTTTTAGAAATAAAAACAATTTGGGGCAGAATTTTGTTTGTGCCAGACATTCAATCAGCCAAATTTAATAAAACAATTCCAGACAGGAAAAAAATTGCTGCATCTTATTCTGTGGTCAGGAACTTTTCAGAAAGACTCAGCTTTTGGCATATTTTCTAAATTTATAAACCATGTACATGTATGCCATGCGTGTAATGATGAAAAGGTATCATATACTAATACATGTATTCCTTATTATCTTTTAAATGTTTTGATACTGCTAAAAGCAATTATTTGGCTTTAGTTTTAGTTAACACCTTCCTGGGCATATCAATAAATGAAAATGTTTGATTAAAATAGATTGAGGGTCAACATTTTTTTATGTTGGATATTTCTGAAAATTTCATGAAAAACTTTGATGCGCTTGGATGATAAAGGTAAACCGTAACCGATCATATAAGATCACAATTAATCTTTGAAAACTATTATGTTTCCACACCCTGTATATGTATGTGAGTGAAAAAAAAATGTGTTTATGGTCTCCTGGCTGATCTTTTTTTGAAGTTGCTGTTCCATGAACTTTTTATCGGCAAAATAGGTAAAATTTGAAAATCCCCAAAATTGGCATCACGGTCATAATAATCATTGGCCATAAATTGATATTTCAAAATTTGTTTTTCTAAATAAAAAAATTTGTTAAAAGTAGTGTCTCAAGAGGTTTGTCAGGTCTTATAAGTGGGGTGGGCATTGCAGTCTCTTTAGAGCCTCTATTTCATTGTAGTTCTGTTGAATTATCAATATTCAAGAATAAAATCTCATAATAAAAGAGAATTTAAAATCACTGTCTAAAATATGTATACATGTACAATGTAATACAGTCTATGAAAAAACCTAACTTACAGACGTGACGTGTTTTTTATATTGCCCACTATATACCGTGGTCGTGGTTTTTTCATTAAGAAATTCACCACCATAGGCCACGGTGGTATTCTGCTGTACATCGTGTTCTGTCCACTACATATCGTGACCCACCGTGTTGACCACGGTGGATTTTCAATTTCCTTTCATGCTGTAACAGATCACTCCAAACTTAATCTACTAGTATATAGTCAACTTAAAAGTGTAAAATTATTTGAAAAAAAAAAAAACTTATAAACTGGCAGCTAATAAAGCAATTTCATACTAGGGACCAAAATGTCTGCTAATTGAAACTGGAAGTTATAAGAAAATACCAAGACAACGAAAACTTTGCAAATAATCAACTACATGTATTTTTTAATTTACTACCAGTTAACAAAACAAGTATCTGCTTAACCTACGAAATAAGTTTTTGACGGATGTATGCGACCTAATACAACAATCATTAGAACTAGTAGAAGAGTGACAACAACACTTCCTAGGAGTTTAAGTTTACAATTTGTATTGGTCGACCAATACTTTGAGGTGTTGTTGTCTTCTACTAGTTTACACTTAAACTACGACGACCCTGCATACCTTCAGCTATCCACTTCTTAGGAGCATTACCTACAGATCTACCGAAACAGTGTTGGTTCACCTATATCTTTCTTTCTACCACAATCATTAGAGTTACTAAACAGATCCATGACAGTTAATGCTTAGTGCATAACTCTATTATGTATACCCAATTTCATTCTATATTATATTTTAAAGTTGTGTTAGGTTTATGTTAATATTACCTTTACCCTTCTGGGTGTAATTTTGGAACAAAGTTATAATTTTGTATTTGCAAAATTGCTACTTTCAATAAAGTGATATATTTTTAATTCTTTTATTAAAATGTATATAGAAGGAAGTGTTTATTATTTTAAAACATGCACAATATTTCAAATTAGACAATTATTGAATACATTTTTCCTTTTTTGAAATTTTATAAGCAATTTTGTATTTGAAATATGGCATACATGTAATATGTTAATAAGGTTCAATAAAGACAGAACAGAACTGTCGCCCTTATAGTACCTTTAATATCGGCCATTTTACAGGCTAATTCAAAATTTTATTGGCCAGCTACAAAGTTACCCAGAAAGAAAACAAGTTGTGTTAAAAAATGTTGTTTGCTCGCCACAAGGGGGAGCAAGTGAAAGATTTAATTTGAACTAGATTGTGTCCACATATGGCAGAATTTGAATTATATAATCTCTGCATTGGGCAGCCCACCGATGTACCCTACACATAATCCTCTAATAGTATGTTGTAAAACATTCTTGGTCTAGTATGTTTCCATAACTAACTTTTCACATCAGTGTGTATTGAGTAAGTTGTTAATAACACCTGTGATTAAGTGATGAGGTCAACAGGTGGCTACATAATAAGGAAATCATGGATTTTTGTAATCAAATATACCTGTTATAACATTACATTGAAAAAACCAAATACATAATAATTATTTTAGCATAAATATTACATGTATGTTATGAAAATTCATTAAAGGCAACTTTAAGAAAACTTCTGCATTATACTGTCCTCATGAAACTCTTAAATAATCTCGCAAGTAGAATAGCATTTTTATTTTTTGCCATGTTCAGGGGCATAGTGTTGTATTTGAAATGAAGCAGATGCATTAAAGTTAGGTGAGGGGTCACAGGTGATGATTAAAATGGGGCTGGGCAGGGCTTTGGGTGGCAAAAGCTACATGTAAGCTTCACAGTTGTAGCATATTGCTAGTCATGCTAGTACATGACATACTAGTAGATTAGATATAAGAAAGACTGATGTGACAGGAAATTGTGGTTATAGGACTTTTTTTCTGAATTTAATATTTATAAAGGTCAAAATTTGTATGGGAATACAAGAAAAAATCATTTTGTGGCGATGTGAAAGCGTCCCCCCACCCCCAATTACGTTAGACCCCTGCAAGTATATTTGTAAAAAATCGTAGACGTAAATGTAAACGTAATGTAAGTTTACGACAGTTGTTATATTCACAAAGATTCGTAGTCAGAAGTTACTTGTGAAATCGCTCGTAAACTTACGTCTGCTCATGAGCGCTCATACATGTGTAAGTACTACTTTCCCTCGTAATTTTGCAAAGAGAAATCATTTTTCAAGGCATTCACTACTTAGCATCATTGATTTTGTTGCGCGTGACACAGAACGTCGAAAAAACATTCAAAATTGACAAATATTTTGAAAAATGTGTTTCACAAGGGGAATAACTCTCACAAAAATTTATAATTTTAAAAGAAAGAAACAACAACCCAATTCATGAAAAAAATGTTCCGAACATTAAACTTTTTCTATATGATTTGCGATTTTACATCATACTGTTTTATTTGTGTTAAAGTGGGTTTAGGTTATTTATTACATTATTATAACACGAAACTACTCGTTAATTTCTACACCGAAGAAATGTAACCTTAAAAAAAGTCTTGTTCCACGTTATGGTAAATTGACAGATTACTTTTTAAAACACCTATACAAAATTGAGCAAAACACCAATTAATATCATGACTTTATTTTATTTATTTATTTATTTATTTAATTTATTTATTTATTTATTTATTTATTTATTTATTTATTTATTTATTTATTTATTTTTAATTACTTATTTTTTTGCATATCACTTTAGCCAATACATAGTACCGTATTTCCTTCCACCAGTCTACTGCTCTGTGAGGTTATGCAATTAAAAAATGTTTTAATTAAGTACTTTGAGGTAATTATTTCTCTTTCAATACATTTACTTCCAAAGTAAAAGAAGTCACTGAGCATGTGTGATAACGCTACATGTAAAACGTAAGATTTACAATTGCTATTTTACGTGCAAAACTGCGATTACTTTCGATTTAATAGAACAATCGTAGACGTAAATGTAAAGTTACGACTATCTTATCTCTACACGTAAGTGTAAATTTATGATTTTTTGAGAATATGACTGCTGATGTTTTACTGGTACATTAAGTTGATTGATGGAATGTTGTTAACAGCCAGCTAGAGACAATTACAGCAGTATACAGCCTGACGACAAGTTAACAAACAATAAATCAACTGGGAAAACGGGTGGAATGTTGTGAAAAACTACTAGTACATTAAACTATGAAGTAGGGGCGGAGAATTAAACCTTTTTACCAGCTAAATTGAGCCTACACTTATTCAAAATCTACAAATAGGTGTGCAAGGAGCATGACTCTTTCCAAACCCATTTTTACCCAGTATGGCCTCAGAGTTGTTGGCGGGTTCAGACAAACCATATGACTATTTATGGGTAGAGTTGTACATACAAGTATTAGATAGATAATTGGTTCACATTTTTTTTTAAAGTTCTTAAATTTAGAAAAATATTGTTTGATGAGGTTATGAGTTCGAGTCTCACTGGAGGCAGAGTGTACAAGACTCCAATCATAATTGACAAGGATTGCCAGTTTTCCCAAGGAAGGTGGAGGGTTTTCTCCGGGTACTCTGGCTTCCTCCCCAAATGATATGGCTGAAAAATTGCTGAAAATGGCATTACACACTATTCAAACAAACAACAAAAAAGAAATATTGTTTGAATAATTTCTAAAATAAACCGAAGCTTGACTTTTATAATAAAAAACCTGTAGTAATTATATTGTATTTTCCATTTAATACGCAATTATTAGTTCCAAGGTTAGGAAGCCTTAAAGGCATATTGTCTACGAAAAGCGTAATATTTTTGTCAAGTGTATTGTACCAGAATTATATTACATTATATGAAAAATGATGATAGAAAACTTGTTTTCCGTAAACAAATTAGTGTATCAGTGAATTTTGAAGAAAAACATTGACTGACCTCCAGTGGAATCTCATTAATTAAGCACTGACCTCGATTCGTAAGGATGAAGTTTAAGTTATTTTTAGAACATAAACATAAACAATCATGTACATCGTAATTGCATTCGTTTAGCGCAATCGTGGGATTCTTATCAAAAAACACAAATGTTGATTGTTTGAAGTGAAATATTGCTTGTCTCATTACAAAAAATATATAAAACATATTGACACACGCAAAATGACAAAATATCATAGAGGAAATTTTAGCCATTTCGGCGTGTGAAAAGCATTCTTTAGATGCGCAAGCTCAATGTGAGTTCAAACTGCAGGTCATATGAATAAGGGCGGGTTTACATCGAATTATTGTACTCCTTGACAATAATTCACAAGACGTATTTTATTGCTTATAATTGCTATAAAACACGATAAAACTGACTTTTTTCACATAAATCTGAATAAAAATAATCATTTATTTATTCAAACATGTTTCACAAGTTGTTTAAAAATTATGTGAAAATCGTAGACAATATGCCTTTAACTGCACTCCTCTTTATACACGCAACCTCAGTGTTGACAGGCACATGATCAAATTCTCAATAGTACATGTACATGTAGATACTTGACTACATGTATCTGAACCACATGGAGACACTAATGTTTTCTAACCTTGGAACAAATTACAAGGAAAACCTTGGAATGTACATGTATTACACAATATGTCATCATAATATAAATTTTACACAACAATAAAAAAAGGGTTGGGAGGGGGGGGGGGGTGGAGGGGCAAAATAAATTATAAAGGTTGATAAATTATATTTTTGAACAGACAGTGTCATGATGAAATTAATGCACTTCTATATAGGGGTTGACCCTAACTTGTTTCCTTTATGAGGCAGCTGAGCCCCTGGGGCCAGATTATACTAGTAGTAAGGGTCCGAATGTGGACAGCTTAACAAGTGTTTGGGTCATCATGGTCATGCACATTTTTAATTATGCTTCGAGAATTTGTCCCTGATCTGTACCAAATTTGTTTTTATATTGCAGTATATGAAAATTATTTTAACTTAATACCTAAATAAATGCCCCCCAAAATTTAATACTGTAAAACAAGTCTGTAGTTCAACTTATATAAAGGGGTTCTTTGCCTACTCAAGTCTTGTATGACCATGATTGTTCTGTACGTACAGATTAGTGACAACATGTTTTTTATAATATTGCCCACTATATACCGTGGTCGTGGTTTTTTTCATTCAGAAATTCACCACTATAGGCCACGGTGGTATTCTGCGGTACATCATGTTCTGTCCACTACATATCGTGACCAACCGTGTTGACCGCGGTGGATTTTCAATTTCCTTTCAAGCTTACACAATGAAAAAATTAAAATGTTGCGATTTAATTTAGAGATTTGTGTTAAAATACACTGTATGCCGTTTTAATACGTTTGTTTGAAAACTTAATTAATCTGCGTTCTTGCTACTAGTAATCTATTCAGAATACGAGAATACCTTATAGTTTAATGTCACAGATTTAGATCGACAATTATTCCCTTAAAGTGTTTGTCACAGTTCCATCCGACATACGGTACATACTGTGTATGCTCAATATTCCATAGGCTTGGTGCAAATTGCTTTCTCGATCCCACCGCTGCCACCAAAAATGTCACTTCTTCCGAAGTAATAATTCAAAATAAGTATTCAAACAAAAAATTAAAATTTAATTGTCATTGTTCATCAATAACCACGTTGATCCACCAATTCCAGTATTACAGTAAAGTCTGTTAGTCAGGAACATCCAGTCACTTAGTCTTGTTGCGCAGTGTTCTACTAGATCCACTTAAAATGGCCAGTTCTATTTTTCTGACAGTTAACTTTCCACAGTTGCCACTAAATACAACAAATGGATATCTTCTCTAGTACTCAGGTTCGGTAAAAACTGACACACTGTTTGCTTCTGTTCCACAACACGGTTTACATCCAGTAAGGCTAAACCTCTGTATAAACTGACACACAGTTTATTTCCAGTCCAACACATGGTTGACGTCAAGTCCTCCTAAGACGCTGTATAAACTAACACACAGTTTGTTTCCAGTCCGACACACGGTTGACATCAAGTCCTACTGGGACACTGTATAAACTGACAGTTTATTTCCTATACTTGAATGACACACAGCCAAAAATATCAGATCTACACACGATCCAAATTCACTGATCGACACACAATCCAAATTCAGTACAGACTGAGTATTGTCTCTGACACAGTTCCATCCGACATACGGTACATACTGTGTATGCTCAATATTCCTTAGGCTTGGTGCAAATTGCTTTCTCGATCCCACCGCTGCCACCAAAAATGTCACAACCTTTGCTTGTAATGTAACTGATTACTAAATACAAAGTTGACATCACATTCAGAATACACATTTATTCTATACTATTACATAAAATGTACATCCATATGTATAAATATACACATTATAATTAACATCTCTCTCTTAACAAAGACCCACGTCTGTACTGCCCCTTAGCCTAATCAGTTCTCTCTTCCCCAAATTAAAATTCAAAGTGGAAACATTATTTGGGTAATTAATTCACATGTGGTCACATAAAGTTTAATACTGGCTAGTCAAAACAAATAAAAATCCTTAATCACTTCTAGAGATACTGTGTATTCCCTCTGGATGCATTAATACTTACAACTGTCCAGCTTCAAAAGATTATCCTAAGATTATAGACTAATTAATGAGATAATAAATTTATACATACAATCAGTGTGAAGTTTTCACTTTGTGACACTGTTCTAAAAGGTTAGAACACCGCATTTTGCCCTTAAAATTGTCAAAATATTTACATCTTTGCTATTTTATGGTCAAAATTTCCCTGCCAGCACCTCTGATTAATGTTTCAACCGTTTGAACTTTTACCGGATGTAAATTGTGTCACACCTTAAATCGATCGATTACCTAAGTATTGTCCAGTCATCATTTAATCAAGCACGTGCTCTCAAACATTTCAATAAACTTGTGTATTGTATAATTTTATTATTAACAGGTGAACACGCGGCTTCACATTTTTAACGGTAAAATAGCACATTACACAATAAATACGAGACTTGTAAAGAAATACACAATAAATGCAAGACTTGTAAAGAAATTCGCTTTAAAAACTTTAAAATCAATACGATTTACAATGCTACATTTTGATTTTTCAAATTTCGAAATTATCACTTAATATTAATGTGGCAGAATAAATCGTTCCACGAATGATTTCATACTAGATTCGTATTCGGTGTTGAACCACGTGTGTTGAAAAAATACAATCGTCATATAAAATCAACCTAAAATAGTCGTTTCAGTGTTAAAAGCCTGACACATCATCAACTTTTGTTGTAGAAAAGACTTGAGTAGCATCCTTATAATTTCTATTATATTACGACAAGACCTTATGTCCGCAAACAGACTTTCGTATCGGCGCACAAAAAAAAAAAAAAAAAAGAACCAACCAAAAAAAAACAAAACAAACAAACATGCTGTTGTGTAAATTCGGCAATTAATTTATATTTATATGATTGTGGACAAATCAGTTCTTTCGTCTTCAAAAATAAATTTATTCCGATTTGTTTTGTTAATGTTATAACAAACGTCAGTAACTATGCATATTTTATTGTTTGATCAATGTACCACAATACAACAAAATATCAAGAATTAGCATTTGTATTTAGAGAATTTAGGAAAGTCTTAAAGGAGTCTGATCTCGAGAACATTCATCCCAATAAATACTATGTCATGCAAAAACACCGAAACTGCGAGTTAATTTTAACGGGAACTTATACATATAACACGTCTGCGTCCATTTGAAAAATTGTCAGTTTAGCGTAGGGTATAACTAGCTCAGAAGCACATCACTACTTTTTTTTATATAAACCTGTTATATTAATTGTTATAGTTTAAAACGCCATTGTCCAAGGTAAATGTGTATTTAGAATTGTGTGTACGTAAGACTTCATTCAACCTTGTGAAACAGGCGCCTGTACCATATCGTAGTTAAACTATATTGTATGTGGCGATTCTCGTTTATAAACTTTTCACATATTTATTTTTCTTACTGCATGTTGGCTTCATTTTAGTAATTTATTTGTTGTATCCCAGCCTGTTAACGAATTTTATATAACGATACTTGATGTAAACTTTTTTCTGCGTTTGTTAAAACAACTCTGGTTTTAAATACCAAATAAAGAAAAAGATCGCTGCTCAACTGCCTGTTTTCTGTCGAAAAGGATTTATAATTGATTAAAGAGAGTTCGCATACAACTTCAGGACAATTCGTTATACGTTGTAATACACTAAAAACGTAATGTGACAATTCAAATCCGGATAATTTACAGAACTTGTTCAGGGTGATATTTAATGCATAACACATGCATCCGGTTGAACAAATATTCGATCTTCAAGTCTACCGGCACATTAAATCATTATTGATCATCAACAAATAAAATGCATGTGCAAACTATTCATAAGCACTGCTTAAAAATGTTCTCTTTTCATTCGGGTAACGATGTTTAGACCCGCAATCAATTAAATGACAACGTTTATGTTGTCATGTACCACCGCGGAGATAGAAATTTTATCATGGCCGGACGCCTGTGGCGACATGCCATGGTAGACTGAACTCCCTCTATGCATCCACCGTGGTAAGATTACCTGAGAAGATTCTTAACCACAATAGTAGGCAGGGATATACCATGGTGGGTGATAATGGAAAGGATTAACTTCCATGGTGGGTTAGTGTTTTTTATAAAAAACACGTTGTTCCCTCTGCAATAAACTGATGAATCAATATATATACCGCAGTAATCATCTAATGTTATTTTTAATGCAAGTAATTTGTATAATTTTAGAGAAAATAATATTTAAAAAACGCTGATCCATGGCATAATTTGAGAACCTTGATTTCCAAAGATCTTTAGTAATTACCATTATTACTACGTAAAATATACCATTAGAAGTGGTTCTTGTCTGTCCTTTGCACTGAGGCACATACCGTTGAATGCTATATTAAAGACCTGTGCATTATAATTAAGAAATTTTTCTTTAAATTAGGTACAAAAAAGACCTCTTTTGTCCGTGGGTACAGTCTGTTGTAGAGAATGGTGTAACCAGATTCGGTGTCGTTTGATATTAGTATTATCTTGTCACTTGAAATGAATAACTTATCGTTTTTTAATGGTTTTCTAATTACACGTTCCTTTAGCATTTTGATAAAAAATTACCTGTCAAAGTTTTGCACATAAAAGAATGCAGGTGAACTGTTTTTTATTCACAAAGTAAAGAAAAAAAGTGGTGGAATGATTTCTTTTGAGTGTTTACTTATAGATCATAGGCTTAATTCATCTAATTTTAGAAGTTACGCTTGTCATCATCGTTGATTTATAATTTTCAACATTAGATTAATAGTTAAATGAAAACGAGAAAAGTATCTGCCAATATAGGAACACATGTGTTTGAAAGAAAATTATCCAGTTCCGTGGTGTAAGACAGAGGGCTCTGTGGTATTTCAGTGTTTAATTGTATTTAGTCATCTGCTATTGATCACATGCCTGTCAACACTGAGGTTTTAGGTTCCAGTTGATGTAGACAGGTTGTGCTCGACTCCAATCTTAATTGACAAGGATTGCAAGTTTTTCCTACTGATGATGGTCCGGCATTTCCACTGGTTCTATGGCTTCCTCCCCCAATAAAAATTGGAAGCTTCAATATAGCTGAAAAGTTGCTGAAATTTGCATTAACTAGATTCAACAAACCAACCAACAGTTTTGTGGATTTTGTGAAATTTTTCTATACAAATCTTGACATGCGGTTCCTTCATATAAGCTGCTTGATTACATGTACCATAATGACAAAAAATGCTCGATTCTCATCGTTCCTGTATGTTATTTTTAGTTTTGGCCATTTTAAAGGAATTTAATGGTGAAGACTACTAGTAGGTTTTCTTCTAAATATGCTACCAAAGGTCGAAGGTTTTTTCCAGGTACTCCGGCTTCCTCCCCCAATAAAAACTGGATGCCATGATATAGATAAAAAATTGCTGAAAGTGGCATTAAACAATATTAAAACAAACAAACAATCTTCTATATATGAAAATCAGTTGAAACCGGAACCTATCTGAAAAATTCTATATCACAGAACCAGAATTGAGGTTAGGGCTAGGGTTAGAATAAAAAATGTTAGGGCAGGCAGGAATAAGATTTTTTTAAATTATGGCCTAAATACAATATTTGTCTCCCTTATTTATGTGGCATTTGGTTTAATAGTCTGAGAATCCTTTATCCTTTGCCATCCAACATTGTTTTATACTTTGATTGGAGCATAGGTCAACTCCTTGTAGAGACCTTAATTAGAACAATCAATTGAAACTGGAACCTATCGGGAAAATTCTATATTACAGAACCAGAATTAAGGTTAGGGGGCTAAGATTAAAATAAAAAATGTTGGGGCAGGCAGGGATAAGATTTAAAAAAAATTATGGCATAAATACAATATTTGTTACCCCGATTAATGTGGCATTTTGTTAAATAGTCTGAGAATCCTTTGCCATCCAACACTGTTTTATACTTTGTTGGGAGCACAGGACAACTCCTTGTAGAGACCTTAATTAACAGAAGTGTAAGCTAGAAGCAGGCGATTGTTGTGTTTGTGAAACCTTTCGGGAAATAATGTAGTTTGTCCGAATACTATTGAATGTCTCGAAAGGAGACAAACTTTTGCAAAGAACGCACAAGGTCCCTTGAGAAACAAAAATGGCTGACTTACAATGTAAAATTCCAGTAGCAAAAGTCAAGGACGATTTGTGAGGTGTGAACAACAGAGGCATAGTGTTAAATGTGAAATATAGACAGGTTATTGTAGAAAATTTTTTTATTGGATATTTGTAATACAATCCTACAATATGGAATAACAAAAAAAAATGTAAGTAAAAAAAGTGAGCATGCTGTGTGTGTGACGTATAACAAATTTTGTTTTGGAGAATTAGTACATAGTTGTACAGTTGGTTTCAGGTTCAAGTGAGCTATCCAAGCTCCTAGCTAGGAGCCTCTAGTTTTTTTGTTAATTCATTTAAGTACATGTACATGTAGAACTGGGTGTAAGGTACATGTACATGTAGAACTGGGTGTAAGGTACATGTACATGTAGAACTGGGTGTAAGGTACATGTACATGTACATGTACATGTACATGTAGAACTATGTGTAAGGTACATGTACATGTACATGTAGAACTGGGTGTAAGGTACATGTGTAAGGCCACACTTACTAATATTTTAGTTTGCACAAACACTACTCTTTTTTGCAGCACTGAGTACTTAGTAGGTAGGTTAGCTATGATTGGTTGCTTGTACTTAGGGTGTTGCATTTACAACTAATCAAAGTAGTTATATCCAATAAATGTTGTTCCCATTATCTAATTAAATTTAATAAATATTCATGAAAATATCTACAATATCTATCTACTATTATCGCTATTTTGCAGTATTTTCCTTTGATCTTTGTGTGCGATATTATTCCATCTCGCTCTTCTAGCTTGAGATGGGCCCATCTCAGCTCGCTGTCAAGACGTGATCACTCCGTGCGTCCGTGTGTCCCTGCATCCGTCCGAACTAATTGTGTCTGGGCTCTAACTTTTTTATCTTTTGAGGTATGCTTTTGATATTTGGAATGTGGGTAGATAATATCAAGGTAATGTGTATTTTTTCTAAATAAGTTTTGTGAACTTACTGTTCCAGTAGAACTAAAATACACTGCAGAATTAGTTTGCACATCATAATAAATTGTACCAGATGCTTTGCTACATGTACCAGTATATGTGAATAAAAAATCTTGCAGAAGAACTATAGTAGATACTATAAAGTACCTGCTCTAAAGAACAGATAACTGTGCAAATGGGAGATAAATCTTGTTTACCACATGTAGGAAATACAAGTATTATAATATAATCGTGCATTTACACGGTATATAAAAAAATGTAAAATAACATGTTAGAAAATGTTGAAGAAAATCATCATTGATTTTGATATAAAAAAACTAAGACATCTGCTTACATGTATATGCATATATGCTTTTGTTGTATTGATTAATTTTGTTTCCCTGCTTAAGAGTATCACATGTCATTAATATTCCCAAACAATAAAACAAGTTTTTCATGCAGTTAGTTTTATTTTCTGTATTGTTATAATCAAAAAGTTAACCTAACTTCATAATCGATTCTTGCTAACAACAATGGAGGCGAAGGAGATTGCTCATGCAGTCTCGTGCTCGTTTTAATGAGAATATCAATTGTTAAAAATGAGAATATCAATTGTTTAAAATGAGAATATCAATTGTTTAAAATAGTAATTTTTCTTTTCAGTTTTTGCTAAGCACATAATACACACTACAAGTAAATGGTTGTAATCTTATAACTTTTAATAAACTGATTACTAAGGCTATTATGCAGCATGAACACATAAAGCACACAAATTCACAGTTCATTTTTTATGTCCAGTTGGGGGACACATATTTTTGGTCTGTTTGACTATCCCTCCGTCCCACCTTGGGTTTTAGACTTGTTTTTTACAACAAGATGACATCTCACTGCCAAAATTAGGTTGAGCTGTATAAAATACTTCATGCTTGAGTGAATTTAGTAAAAGGAAGGTTGTTTACCAATATGTGCCAAGCAGGCCATCAATGTTGTCTAGACAAATTTTCTTGATTGCGTCATAATATAAATTATTTCTCTAGTTTTCAACAAAATTTTGCATCTAAATAACAAAGGATAAACAAATTTTACATGTACTTAAGTATGCACGTTGTCCAAAAAAACACAGTGTAGTCGCTGCAATAATGGACAGTATAACTCAACAGAGGATCCCTTTTCATCTCGGTTTCAAGGCCCATACAAATAAACATTAATATTTTCTGAGGAGGTACATATATTGTATTTTTGTTTGTTTGAATTGGGCTTTACAGCAATTTTTCAGTTCATAACAGTTTAGATAGCAGGAGGAAGCTTAGAAGTATTTGGTAAAAAACCAAGACCTTCGTTGGGAAAACTGGCACCCCTTGTCAGTTAAGTTTGGAGTCCAGCCTGCAGTATGGCTTGCACATCCAATATCGACCTTGACCACTTGGCTACCAATGTACCTGTACATGTATATTGTACATGTTTATGAGACTAGTAATATTGTCTATAAAAAAAACCAATTTTTATTTATTTTTTTTCCTTTTAATTAATTAGTTTCAATTAATTTTAATTATTTATATATTTGCATTGCTATATTTTATCATTTCACCTATAGTATATATGGCCCCTAAATTTTTTATCATTTTTTTCTCCTAAATCCCAAAAAATACAAATAAATATGTAAAGCTTTTAAATAAAAGCCATTAGGCAACAAGTCAGTGCGAGACCGTTTTACGGTAGTCAAGGACGTTAAAAACCCCCTTAAGTAAGTAAGACAATTTTTGTTCGCCATGTATTGTGGAAGACGAGACATTATGTAGAACGAATAATCGTACCCTCACATTTTTTTAGGCATATCACAAAACTAACTTCGGATTATAAAGGCAGTAAAATTTGGCCTAGACTTATTGGTATTCTGGTACAATTATTTTTTTTTCACTTGTTTAAAGTACATGTATTATTATTAATAATGTGCTCATAGCGTAGCTCCTGGCACACATGAACTTGTTTGTCACATTTGTGTCTTAATTAAATAGTCATTAGAACTGGGGAATGTCTGTACAATAGTGGAACATCTCTGTCAGACATTTTGTATAGAATAAAACAAAAATTTGCCTACACGTAACATAGGTTTTTATTGAGATTTTAATTTTTTTGTTATGCCCCAGTGCAACAAAAAGTTTGTTCATGTGTCCTTCCGGATTAGCTTGTCTAGACTATAGTTAACTCCTCGTACAGTTTTAATGCTACAAAATAAATATTTTGTATACATAATGAAGATTTGCAGGAGCAAAGGATTTTGAATTTCATTGAATATTCATCAAATTTAGATAGTTTAAATTTGTAAATGTACTAGTAGGTTGCATGCCATATAAGGGTACTTGTGTTGTCTGGCTATCTTCTTCACCTTTGAAGCTACAGCAATTATATTTGGTATGATATTTGAACACATAATAGAGGTTTGCAGGGACTAATGATTTTTTTGGTTTCCGGATGATACTAGCATTACAAACGTTTCTGCGCACTTGTTTATTCTGATGTGTTCATGGGGCACTCCTGCTCATGTTGCAGTATTTACCCTGCACTATGGATTATTATCTACCTCGGGTCAATTGATCTTTTCTCCACCTGTCCTCATTTGCACTTTTGTTTGGTTATGCTGATAGAAATCTCATTTTAATCACGAATTCCAAAATGAATCAATGCCAATGCAATTATTCCATATTTAATCCGAAACACAGAAAATTTGTTTTGCCACAAGGACTTGTTTTCATTTACCTTGGAAGGAAACTGTTTGGATAAAAATCCAAAGATGGATTGATTATATGTCAGTCAATAATATTTGTAATCTAATTATATCTATTTAAAATTAAATCATTCATTTGCTCCCCCCTTTTTGGTATGGCACTGCTAGTAGCTGCATGCAGATATAACAAAATGGGGGGAGCAAGTAAATGGTTTAATTTTTATAAGATTGGATGTAACTGAAATTAAAGTTTCACTTGCTTCCTTGAGCTCCCTCCTTTTGCTGGCAATAATAGAAAAATGGGGAAGAAGATGAGGGATTAAAATGGAAATAATCCCTGTATTTTTCCCCTAGATGTTTTGTACTTACCAGTATACTGCCAGAATTTTCTGGGTTTTTACAAGGTACTTGCAATTTAATTTGACAGTAATTGATCTCATCACATCTGTTTTTTTTTGTCGGTGTGGTTAGTGGGGCAGGGGACATGGTCTGTGGACTGGGCTTTTAAAAACTTTAATTTTATCACTTGTGGACCGTCTTGATCTTGTTTGGCTTCTGTGTTAAAATGTTAAATTGAAGGAATGACAGGACCTAGTACTCTTTCTGGGGGATCTTCTACTTTCGTTACCAGAAAGTCCGATACCTTCCCCTAACAAATGCTTATTTTAAACCCTGCAATCACAGGACCTCTAACATCACACTATAGACATCTTATACAAATTTTTGATGCAAAATCAACAAATTTAAGATATAAATAACACATTTTCACAACTTAATTATATGCAGGGTATACTTTTATACAAATGTATGGCCTTAGCCAGATTTGGAATGACATTCTGCAATTATAATGATAAAAAGGTGTCTGGCATAGTAAATTTTGAAACCTAATGCATGGTATCTTTGATGAGATATGTATTTAATCATTTTTCAACAATCTTCTTGAATTTCAGAAATTAAGACCATTGGCCCTTTACAGTCAAGGTGAAATTTAAGACCATTGGCCCTTTACAGTCGCGGTGAAATTAAGACGATTGACCCTTTACAGTCATGGTGAAATTAAGACGATTGACCCTTTACAGTCAAGGTGAAATTTAAGACCATTGGCCCTTTATACAGTCAAGGTTTAATTAAGACCATTGGCTCTTTACAGTCGCGGTGAAATTAAGACGATTGACCCTTTACAGTCATGGTGAAATTAAGACGATTGACCCTTTACAGTCATGGTGAAATTAAGACGATTGACCCTTTACAGTCAAGGTGAAATTTAAGACCATTGGCCCTTTACAGTCGCGGTGAAATTAAGACGATTGACCCTTTACAGTCATGGTGAAATTAAGACGATTGACCCTTTACAGTCTAGGTTTAAATAACTTCTGTTATTTGTAGCCACCATAAGGTAAAATATGTGTGTTTCCGGTTACATAGAATTATAAATAGGTAGGTAGGTCGATTTTTATTTTTTTTTAATTTTTTTTTTTTTTTTGAATCGTGAATCGTGTTGGTTAAATTAGTAATTTAAATCCTGACCTTTATCTTTTATACCTTTGTAGGTGTAAAGCTTGTAAGTTTCAAGAATTTACCATAAAGCCTTTAAAAGTCTAGACTAATACAGTCATTAAATGAGCTATGAATATCGTTACAAGCGTTAATATGTTTACATTTAGCCGCCATGTTGGGGCGGAAGTATGAAAATAGAACTAAAACCCGGAACAATGTTGGGAGTTTTCGGTTCGAAGTAACCTCCGTTAAAAACGCAAAAAAAAACTTTAGGGTCGGCTTCAAAAAAATAGGTAGGGTCGGGTAACCGGAAACACACATATTTTTTTTTTGGCCTAATAAACAGTTTAAACTAATAGCAATATAATTTTGTGTAATGATATACTTATTAGTCTTATAATTAGTTAAAACATATTTTATTGTTAAAAAAAAGAAAAAAAGTAACAAATGGATAAGACACTTTTACAGCTTAATTTGTTAACTGGATAAAAAACTTGACACATCAATTTTCTGAAGTGAACAATTTCCGTATTAGATAAGTCGACAATGGTAACCCATACCTATTTACATCATTAAGACAGAACACAACAGTTTAGTCACGGACCTGTTGTTGTACTTTTCAAACACATAATCGTGCATATAGTCATTACCACATGAAGTGATAGCTAGGGGAGAATGGCACATATTCCAGTAACCTACAGATTGGTAACAGTTCTTTCTAAAATGGTTCTTGTACAAATTTCAATGGGAACTTAACCCTTTTCAGTTTTTCGTGATAAGAACTCAAGACACATATATATATATAAATCAATAAGGCCTGTGTTAATTTTATGGATTTAAGTGTATATCCATTATCACATTGTCACATTGAACACAAATATATAGTAGAATTGGTACATTGAAACTAATAGTATAATGGTATATATATAACTTACTATCGGGTGACTATCCTGTTCGATGGTCTGTGCAAAAGTAAATCTAAAGTCTCTGTTTTTTAAAAAAATCTTTCTTGCACGTGAAATTTCATATATTATGAAATTAAGCATTATACACATACATAATATAATGCTTAATTTCATAAAAATGGGGAAAGAAAAATAGGTGTCTACAAACTTTTTGCAGAAATTTGATCTTTAAGAAGTTTAAGAAGGATTTTTGTACTTTTATTTCAATGTTGTGATTACATTGTACCACATTACACACTTTAGGAAGTGCTTTCACTGTTAAGTCATTGACTTGTAAAAAATATGTTTCTACAGTAATGCCATACCTTTCAAAATATACAACTCATATAAGCAATAGCAGTTAGCAAAAAGCAGAAATAAAAGTGAAAATTGGGACTATTTTTCCATGCACCGGAAATTAATTCCCCTGTAATAAGATGGATATATATCAAGTTGTCTTGAATTCATCTTGAAATTTTGTGGGATTAAATAATTATTACCTGTTGACAATGCTGTGTTGTTTATAACCCTATTAGGTGCACTAAAAGTCAGCTGAATGTTTTTATTATTGATTTTAATGATAGTTGGCTTAAAATCCAGAGAGAGTAAATATTTCCTAGCTATTCAGGACAAGGACTTTTATTGTACAGTTTGTGAGTGAATTTGTCTTGTAGATATATATAGATATCTATTGAAAACTGTGTTTAATCCTTATAACTCTAAAATTGCATTAAGAAATTAATAAGCCTAAAGTGATCTAAATTCCATGTTTCTTGTGTACTTTGGTAGCGGGATTGAACAACATATGAATATTTTGTTGAGGTTTTGTACCGAATGTTATTCCATAATCTATCTTTTAAATTTTATTAAAATGAATACACAGTTTTAACATAAGTTTACATCTCAAAAAGGTAGTTTGTCTACTTTGATCCTGTGGTCTGTCAACACTGAGTGCCAGGGTTCAAGTCTCCCTGCTGACAGGGTGTACTCGACTCCAATCTTAATTGACAAGTTTGCCAGTTTTCCTACCTAAGGTCAAGGGTTTTCTCTGGGTACTATGGCTTCCTCCCCCAATAAAAGCTGGATGCCATAATATAGCTGAAAAATTGATGGTGTTAAAACAACATTCAAACAAAATAAATGTATAACTTTTTTTTCTTTAATGACCCCAAGAAAAGTTTCAAATCATTAATGTCAATTCATCTAACAAAACATTTGTAAATTGATCGCCATAGATATTTAATGCTGCCATCTTTGTTTACACTGGTAGGGGCTTCGGTGGCTGAGTGGTTAAGCTACCTCGTCTACTGTTGATAACATGGTGTGTCAACACTGAGATTGCAGGTGGATTCCCACTGCAAGCAGGGTGCATACAACTCTAATCTTAATTGATAAGGATTGCCAGTTTTCCTACTGCAGGTCGCGGGTTTTCTCCTGGTACTCCGTCTTCCTTCCACCATAAAAACTGGATGCCATGATATAGCTGAAAAATTGCTGATTCAGAAAGTGTTATTAAAACACCATTCAGGCAAACAAAACTAAAAGTAGGTCAACATCATTTAACCACAAATAAATTGAGTCAGTTTCATGTATCAAAAAACAAATTCCGTTGAAAGCCTCTACCAGACATGGTCTCAATCTATGAAAAAACTAATTCCGTTGAAAGCCTCTACCATACATGGTCTCAATCTATGAAAAAACACTCGTTGAAAGCCTCTACCAGACATGGTCTTAATCTATGAAAAAACAAATTCTGTTGAAAGCCTCTACCATACATGGTCTCAATCTATGAAAAAACAAATTCCATTGAAAGCCTCTACCAGACATGGTCTCAATCTATGAAAAAACAAATTCCGTTGAAAGCCTCTACCAGACATTTTCTCAATCTATGAAAAAAACAAATTCCGTTGAAAGCCTCTACCAGACATGGTCTCAATCTATGAAAAAACAAATTCCATTAAAAGCCTCTACCAGACATGGTCTCAATCTATGAAAAAACAAATTCTGTTGAAAGCCTCTACCAGACATGGTCTCGATCTATGAAAAAACAAATTCAGTTGAAAGCCTCTACCAGACATGGTCTCAATCTATGAAAAAACAAATTCCGTTGAAAGCCTCTACCAGACATGGTCTCGATCTATGAAAAAACAAATTCAGTTGAAAGCCTCTACCAGACATGGTCTCAATCTATGAAATAAACAAATTCCGTTGAAAGGTGTCTCAATCTATGAAAAAACAAATTCGTTGAAAGCCTCTACCAGACATGGTCTCAATCTATGAAATAAACAAATTCCGTTGAAAGCCTCTACCATACATAGTCTCAATCTATGAAATAAACTTCTAAATATGCTAATCATATAAGAATTGTTGTGTAACTTGTTCTCTTCCTGAATATAGCTGAAATGCTGCTGGACGTGAAGCAAACATCAAATCAATCAATCAATAACTATTTATATTTATTTTATTTGACTTCCAAATCTTTTATGAAATCTTATCTTCTGTTCCATTCTCCACTGGGATTTAGGTTGAACATTTTTTTTTTGCAACTGACTTGTTTATCTTCATGAAACATGATACAAATTTACAACATAATGAAATCTCTTCTCTTTCAAAGTTCTGTAAGGCTGTGTCAAATATTTCACACTTGAATGGGAAAAAAGGGGGGGGGGGAATATGTGCCAAATGGAACATCAGTGTTGCCAAGACACAAATTTGCCCAATATTCTTTATTTTTGGCTGGATTTCACGGAGTAAAAATCGGGGTTATAGTATGGTGAATGTTGGTCGGGTGGGCAGGGAAAAAAATTTGTAACAGTTTTCTCAGCAACTAATAATCGCATTCTCTTGAAATTTGGTATGCAGCTTCAGCTGGCCTCCCATAACGTGGATTCGATTTCAGGTCTGTTGCTCACCTACTTCATGTTAACTGACTTAGTTAATTTTTAACGAAATCTGGCCATTTCTGTCTTTGATTGATTTTTTCATATCACCTTATATCTACAGTTGAAAACAAATATATACAGTAAAACATGGTTACCATAATTAGAAATTTTTTGGTATATTTTATTACAATTTGGTACAGTAAAAGACAATTTAAAACATTTAAGTGAACATCCATTGTGATGAGTTAGAAGGGAGTTTCCCTTTTGTATGAGTTGAACCTATGACCTTATATTGCTCGGCTTTGAAGGTAATGTTATCTGACAAGTAAATTTAAAAACACTTTAATCTCCTTGAAAATTGTGCATCATAAAAAATCTAATGTTTTCCTGACCTAGATCAAGCCTTGTATTACCTGTCTTACCTGGCTCCAGGTGAAAACAGGTGACTCTTATGATATGGAAATCTAAATAGTAAACAATCGTTTTTTTTTGAGGTCATGACCTTATGACAAGGTGACTAAATGTCTTGAATATAGTGTATAATGACTAAACTTTACTGGACCATTGGTAAACACATTTGGTTTAGTATTTTTTATTGTATACATATATTTTACCTAGTTTAGAATTTGGGAAGAAAAAAAAAATAACTTGCCTATGCACTGTATATCAACTGTATCTTCTAGTGTTGGGTAAACTGTAGAGTAATTGCCATTGATTTTTGGTATAATCTGATACAAGAAACCAATCAACTATGGAATTCATAATCAGGGTTTTAAAAAGCTGAAAGGTTGCATAATAAAAAAACCATCAATCATAAAATGTATCAGTTGTGCCAATAGAAAATGTAAACATTGGACATTTTTAAATTGTATCAATTAAGTAAGAAAACACACTAAAAAGGTGTGAAATACAGATTTAGGAAAGTTCCCTGTTTGATTTGTTTTGAGCTGTTGATTACAAAACTTTGCTCAGATATGTCTTTAGTTTCTTTTGAAAAATGTAGATTTGCTGGAGGTGTTCTGATGGTAGATTCTCTGGATTTTTAGTAGGAAAGAGTGCTAAACTAGTCATGTTTATATATAATTTTTTATATGCAGGTCTGTGACAGACATATATTTTTGTACCAATGTTTTTTTGTATATGGTTTGTCCACTTGTCATATTTTACTGTATCTTGAGAATGCATTTACAGATTGCCTTTAAACTGCACACTGTTGTTAATTATGTTAGCCTTATGGTCTGTATACTTTTTGGTAAGTTTCTGATTTTCTGCTACATTGTTTTCAAGATTTCCTTCATGAAAAAGGTGGCAAGTTTTTTGTTTTCATGCAAGATGTGATAAAATTATGCATCCATGAAGTGCATTAATATTGTTCTTTTGTCCTAACAGTACTCTGCAACGTTAGTCAATGATAATAATGTCATTTTAATGATGCGGTGTCATTGAATGCAAAATATTGAGTCATTTTTAAAATATAAATCGGTTACAGCTTGTCTGTCCTGATGTAATTTTCTTCAATTTATTTCCAATTTAAATTTTTTTGCCATTGACTTTCAACACTTACATGTATACATAATAGTTATGTGATATGATTACAGTTAATATTAAAGTGATTTATTTTTGACAGATTTTGTCCATTTGCTAATAAAGATCTATTACAGCTGAGAATGGGTTATAAATGATGTATATTATACCTGTTATACACTGCCATTTTGCAGGTGTTTTCACAGTCAATTTTTCCTTTTATTTTAATTTTTAACAGAGAATTATTAAGTACATATATCTATTTTAAGTTCAACGCAGGTGAGATTCTTCATATTGTCCTCTGAAACCTTCGGCAGATTAAAATAAAATTATTGACTTATTAACTGTTCATTTACATGGTTGTTGTTAAACATTGTTTGCAGGAGGCATCAATAGATATATTACTAGTGCAATATTTTATTGACACTCTTGTGTTTGATTTTGCTTGTTTGAATTGTGTTTAAAGCCACCTACATCAATTTTTAAGCTGTATCGTGGTGTCCAGTTTTTATTAGGGAGAGGAAGGGAGAGGAACTCGGAGTACCCAGTGAATACCCTTATCTTCGACAGGAAAAACTGGCTACCCTCGTCAGTTAAGATTGGAGTCGAGAACACACTGCATGAAGTAAGGCTGGAACATGCAATCCTTGGTATTTACACTATCTTAACACACTGCATGAAGTAAGGCTGGAACATGCAATCCTTGGTATTTACACTATCTTAACACACTGCATGAAGTAAGGCTGGAACATGCAATCCTTGGTATTTACACTATCTTAACACACTGCATGAAGTAAGGCTGGAACATGCAATCCTTGGTATTTACACTATCTTAACACACTGCATGAAGTAAGGCTCGAACATGCAATCCTTGGTATTTACACTATCTTAACACACTGCATGAAGTATGGCTCGAACATGCAATCCTTGGTATTTATACTATCTTAATTCCAGGGATGTGATTTTTAAGTCGGCATTTTTTAGTCTAGCAAAAACAGGGAACAGGAGAAATAGCTACATGTGACTACTAGTAATATTATAGTGTATCAGAATTTTAGAGTCAAATTGGTATTAGAAATGATTTAAATAATAAATGCAGGTATTGTACTAGTATATTTACTTTCAACGCTTGACTTGTTTGTCATACTCTGGTATGAACTTGATAATGGGAGTCATGTTATGTAGGAACAACACAGAAGTAGAAAATACAAGAGAACTTTTCTGTGTTAAGGTACAAAACTATGCCCCCGGTACGTGAGCTGTGATAAATATTAGTACACATACACCATGAACTACCTAATCCAATTTGACCCAAGTTCTACCTATTCTGATTGGGTACTCAGCTTTTCAGACCAATGCCCATCTACAAGCTGTGCTCTACCTATTCTGATTGGGTACTCAGCTTTTCAGACCAATACCCATCTACAAGCTGTGCTCTACCTATTCTGATTGGGTACTCAGCTTTTCAGACCAATGCCCATCTACAAGCTGTGCTGTACCTAATCTGATTGGGTACTCAGCTTTTCAGACCAATGCCCATCTACAAGCTGTGCTCTACCTAATCTGTTTGGGTACTCAGCTTTTCAGACCAATGCCCATCTACAAGCTGTGCTCTACCTAATCTGATTGGGTACTCAGCTTTTCAGACCAATGCCCATCTACAAGCTGTGCTCTACCTATTCTGATTGGGTACTCAGCTTTTCAGACCAATACCCATCTACAAGCTGTGCTCTACCTAATCTGTTTGGGTACTCAGCTTTTCAGACCAATGCCCATCTACAAGCTGTGCTCTACCTATTCTGATTGGGTACTCAGCTTTTCAGACCAATGCCCATCTACAAGCTGTGCTCTACCTAATCTGTTTGGGTACTCAGCTTTTCAGACCAATGCCCATCTACAAGCTGTGCTCTACCTAATATGATTGGGTACTCAGCTTTTCAGACCAATACCCATCTACAAGCTGGGCTCTACCTAATCTGTTTGGGTACTCAGCTTTTCAGACCAATACCTACCTACAAGCTGTGCTCTACCTAATCTGTTTGGATACTCAGCTTTTCAGACCAATGCCCATCTACAAGCTGTGCTCTACCTAATCTGATTGGGTACTCAGCTTTTCAGACCAATACCCATCTACAAGCTGTGCTCTACCTAATCTGTTTGGGTACTCAGCTTTTCAGTCCAATGCCCATCTACAAGCTGTGCTCTACCTAATCTGATTGGGTACTCAGCTTTTCAGACCAATGCCCATCTACAAGCTGTGCTCTACCTATTCTGATTGGGTACTCAGCTTTTCAGACCAATACCCATCTACAAGCTGTGCTCTACCTAATCTGTTTGGGTACTCAGCTTTTCAGACCAATGCCCATCTACAAGCTGTGCTCTACCTATTCTGATTGGGTACTCAGCTTTTCAGACCAATGCCCATCTACAAGCTGTGCTCTACCTAATCTGTTTGGGTACTCAGCTTTTCAGACCAATGCCCATCTACAAGCTGTGCTCTACCTAATCTGTTTGGGTACTCAGCTTTTCAGACCAATGCCCATCTACAAGCTGTGCTCTACCTAATCTGATTGGGTACTCAGCTTTTCAGACCAATGCCCATCTACAAGCTGTGCTCTACCTAATCTGTTTGGGTACTCAGCTTTTCAGACCAATACCCATCTACAAGCTATGCTCTACCTAATCTGTTTGGGTACTCAGCTTTTCAGACCAATGCCCATCTACAAGCTATGCTCTACCTAATCTGTTTGGGTACTCAGCTTTTCAGACCAATACCCATCTACAAGCTGTGCTCTACCTAATATGATTGGGTACTCAGCTTTTCAGACCAATGCCCATCTACAAGCTGTGCTCTACCTAATCTGATTGGGTACTCAGCTTTTCAGACCAATGCCCATCTACAAGCTGTGCTCTGCCTAATCTGATTGGGTACTCAGCTTTTCAGACCAATGCCCATCTACAAGCTGTGCTCTACCTAATCTGTTTGGGTACTCAGCTTTTCAGACCAATGCCCATCTACAAGCTGTGCTCTACCTAATATGATTGGGTACTCAGCTTTTCAGACCAATACCCATCTACAAGCTGGGCTCTACCTAATCTGTTTGGGTACTCAGCTTTTCAGACCAATACCTACCTACAAGCTGTGCTCTACCTAATCTGTTTGGATACTCAGCTTTTCAGACCAATGCCCATCTACAAGCTGTGCTCTACCTAATCTGATTGGGTACTCAGCTTTTCAGACCAATACCCATCTACAAGCTGTGCTCTACCTAATCTGTTTGGGTACTCAGCTTTTCAGACCAATGCCCATGGACAAGCTGTGCTCTACCTAATCTGATTGGATACTCAGCCTTTCAGATGCATGGAACTTTGACCTTTTCCTGCATTTTACTGGTGCAGCATGCACATGGTGGAACAAGACTTACAATAAGCTTGTCTGCCCTGCCCATAGTTTGCAGTAGAATAATATTTCTCTGGTATTTCATTAGTCATAAGAAATTTCAAGAAGATATGCAGTCTTGTTCACTAGTTAGCAAGGTCAACGTTGGGCAGACATTGGTTGGCTGCAATTTATAGCTTGTCTGAAATACCGTAAAAAGCTGTGTATAGTCTGCATTTACGTGTTGTCCGCACCCCTTTCTCGGGCCAGAAAATTGAGGAAAAATTCTTATATGCATGTACAATCCGCGCAGAAAAATTAAAAAAAAAGAGATGAAGACATTGAGTCTGACTTGGTCACGCTTTTTAACAAGTTTTTACTGTATTATGTAATTCATTCTCTCTTAAAATATCATTTATGTTTATAGTTTTATTCATTTCTAGTGATTGTAATAAATTAAATAAAAAATTGTGCATTCTAATAGCATCTATTTTGATCATTGTTAAAACAGATACACATTTTGAAACCAAAACAATTTGTCAACTTTTATTTATCAACAAAAACAAAAAGATTACAACCCTTAATGATTGCAATCAAAACATCGATCTTTAAACATTGGAGGTTACATAACGAAACCATTTGCATTGTACAAAATACAGGTTACACATTCGCTATTTTCGTATCTGTTTTAATTTTATTCGTCCTATATAAATATTATAATATTACTAGTACTAAAATAATTTTAGTACAAATTAATATCAGAACACATATTTATATGGAAGTTTGTAAAAGAATCATGTTATGTTAACTTGTATCCTGCATGTTTTATTCACTTTAAACTTGGTAAACATGTACCTAATGCAGTGGACAAGAACCATTACTTTTTCCAAGTTAATTTTGTTTGTTATCACCGTTAGTTTATTTTTCATGTTCACAAGGACTGTAGTGTGAATAATTAACCTAGATCTGTCAAGAGTTGTAAATCAATAGTGAATTCCATTTTTAGTCATCAATTATTATGCATAGATAAGCTGATTAACTGCTCCAATTAAGTGAACCATTTTCCCTTTGTTTCCCATTTTTATGAATAATTGAAAATTAATTTTTCATTGGTTTCATTGAAATTCAATAGCACTGTTGAAGATTACAGAGTAGAGTAGTTGCACATCATAAGGAGAAGAGTGAAATAGTTGGGACAGTTCTTTCTTTTTGGAGAGTAGATAGGTTGGTGGGGGCAAAGTGGGAAAATACGGTTGGGATATGGAAAGAGCATGCAAATTTGTGACTGTGGGGAAAATAGATTTTCACTTGTTTTGAATTGGACCTTAAACTTAATTGACAAGGATAGCCAGTTTTATTACCAAAGTCCGGGAGTTTTCTCCAGGTATTCTGACTTCCTCCACCAATAAAAACTGGATGCAAAGATATAGCTGAAAAATTGCTGAAAGTGGGGATAAATACAATTTAAAAATATTTTTCACTCTTGAACATGACATGCATGTATTTGTATGGAAGAGAAATAACAGGAATGTGTGTACAATAATTAAGATAGTTATAAAATTACTGATTAAATTATAGAAGCTGCAACAACAGGTTCATTATACATGTATCAAAGAGTTCCTGAAAATGACAAGTGAAATTACAGAAATTTCTTGATTAATCAACAATTTATTTAGTTATACAAGAGCTTGATTTGATTAAACAATTGACTGATTTCAGTAAAAATATGTTGCTAAGATACTTGTCAGTCAGTTATGTGATGACCACCTGTAGGAGTTATTGCCCTTAAACTACCAGTCAGTCAGTTGTGTAATTACTTCTGTAGGAGTTATTGCCCTTAAACTACCAGTCAGTCAGTTGTGTGATGACCTCCTGTAGGAGTTATTGCCCTTAAACTACTAGTCAGTTGTGTAATGACTTCTGTAGGAGTTATTGCCCATAAACTACCAGTCAGTCAGTTGTGTGATGACCTCCTGTAGGAATAATTGCCCTTAAACCAACAGTCAGTCAGTTGTGTAATGACTACGGTAGGAGTTATTGCCCTTAAACTACCAGGCAGTCAGTTGTATGGTTACCTCCTGTAGGATTTATTGCCCTTAAGCTACCAGTCAGTTGTGTGATGACCTCCTGTAGGAATAATTGCCCTTAAACCAGCACTCAGTTGTGTGGTGACCTGTAGAAGTTATTGCCCTTAAACTGCCAGTCAGTCAGTTGTGTAATGACTTCTGTAGGAGTTATTGCCCTAAAACTACCAGTCAGTCAGTTGTGTAAAGACTTCCTGTAGGAGTCATTGCCCTTAAACTAACAGTCAGTTGTGTGATTACCTCCTGTAGGAGTTATTGCCTTTAAACTAACAGTCAGTCAGTTGTGTGGTGACCTCCTGTAGAAGTTATTGCCCTTAAACTAACAGTCAGTCAGTTGTGTGGTGACCTCCTGTAGAAGTTATTGCCCTTAAACTAACAGTCAGTTGTGTGATTACCTCCTGTAGGAGTTATTGCCCTTAAACTAACAGTCAGTCAGTTGTGTGATTACCTGTAGGAGTTATTGTCCTTAAACTAACAGTCAGTCAGTTGTGTGGTGACCTCCTGTAGAAGTTATTGCCCTTAAACTAACAGTCAGTTGGGTGATTACCTCCTGTAGGAGTTATTGTAATTAAACTAACAGTCAGTTGTGTGATTACCTCCTGTAGGAGTTATTGCAATTAAACTACCAGTCAGTCAGTTGTGTGATGACCTCCTGTAGGAGTTATTGCCCTTAAACTACCAGTCAGTCAGTTGTGTGGTGACCTCCTGTAGAAGTTATTGCCCTTAAACTAACAGTCAGTTGTGTGATTACCTCCTGTAGGAGTTATTGCCCTTAAACTAACAGTCAGTCAGTTGTGTGGTGACCTCCTGTAGGAGTTATTGCCCTTAAACTAACAGTCAGTTGTGTGATGACCTCCTGTAGGAGTTATTGCAATTAAACTACCAGTCAGTCAGTTGTGTAATGACTTCCTGTAAAGTTATTTTCCTTAAAGTATGATTTTTGATCATAGTTTTAGTTTTTACAACATAACTTAAAAGCTACATGCAATTGAGCTAGACATGCAATTGCTGATAGTATAGGAATGGCTCTTTCTGAACATTTTTAATGAAATTTTAAAGTTTTTGCCCTCTTAACTTGAAACTACTACAACATATATAACAGCTAAAGGAAATGTATAAATTACAAAATTGACCAGCAAGGCCTACAAATTACTCATTCTGTGAAAAATTGAAAGATTACTCTAAATAGGAGTTAGTGTCAAAATAGTGATTTTTAATGAAATCATCAGATTTGCTTTTTAAATTCAAACTAAAAACTGTAATCAAAATCTCGTTTTTTTCATATTGTCTGATTGCCCTTTTATGACAGTTTTTTATGATTTTTTTTTTAAATTTTGGCTTGTAATGTAAAGCTATAACAGGTAAGGTCAAATTGTAAATTGCATGATGAAGGCCTACAAATGAAGAATTGGTGCAAAATTGTCAGAGGAGTTATTTCTCATTAATGACAATTTGTTTATGAAATATTGAAATTACCAGTTTAAGACTTTTTTGTTACATTCATATTACATTGTGAAGTTGCCTTGAATATTTTTTTTCTTTTTAATTTTAGGTAATGTTGTATTGGATCCAGGTATTGTTATTCACAAAGCACCATCTTATGTTATTGCACAAAAAAATAGTCCGTTATTGTTGAACTGTTCTGCGACATCCTCTCCGGACCACGGACAGGTCCAGTTTTCATGGCATAAAGATGGGCAACCTCTCGTCTCGGATAAACGGGTTCAAATTAATAACAATGGATCATTGTATTTCACAGAAGTGAAAAGGAATCGGAACAGGAACAGAAATCATAATGGCTTCTATGAATGTTTTATGAAGAATAATGTTGGGACTGTCATCGCAAGACAAGTTCACCTTATAGTTGCAAGTGAGTAAATTAAATTATTAAATTATCCTTAAATATATTTGATTGATTGGTGGAGGTAGTTATCACTTGTTGATCACTGGATTGTCAACACTAGTGAGTTTGATCGATCTCGCTTTTCAGCACTTTTGTTGACAAGGATTGCTGATATTCCTACTGAAGGTTTTGGCCTCTTATTCATTGCCCCACCCTAAAAAAAAATAAAATATAGACTTGTTTGCCCCTGTGCTTGTTGCATATTTTTGACAATATTTGACCTTCTATCACTTGAGCATTTTATATGCTGACCAACAAAACCTAGTTGTGTGGTGCTTTAAAACTTGTCTTGAATGCAGAATGCATTCAGAACCTTTTGGTGCTGGTTACTAAGCATGAATGGAAAGGCCTAGAGAACACCGAAATGATAATCGATTGGAGTCTTTTTGGTGTTTAACATCCAATGACTAATTGTCAGCCTTTGCAAGTGCACAGGTGACTCGTTGATCTGTAAGTTCCATGATGAACATTTAAAAAAATACAAACCATAATAAATGTACCAATGTTTATTTCCTAGAACTTGGGACCCGTCCTGAATATAGCTGAAATACTGCTCGCTGGACGTAAATCAGACATCCAATCAATCAATCAATAAGAACTTGGGAACCACATACTAGTAGTCTTCTCTATATATTATGAATGAATTTGGTATGTTAGTATGCCCAGCAAACGGGTTTCGCTGTCACTTTTTTAAAGGACAGATTTACAAATTCTGTTCCCGAAGTGATCATCTAGTGTTTCACTGTAAACTACTGATGGTGGCTGTAGTGCTGTTTCTGGAAACAAGACTTTTGTTGAAAATTGAAATACAGTGTCAGTGGGACCGCTACAGGTGTTACTCAATTTTTGGGTTTTGTCCTAATTCTTTGTTTTACCAGTTTTGTCTGTGCTTGACTTGCCATTTCCTACTCACTCCTCAGTATCTTATATTATAATACCCTCACAAACTTGTTTGGGGGGGGGGGGGTATATAGGAATCACCCTGTCTGTCTGTCCGTCTGTCCACATCCATAGTAAGCAATTTTCCCCTAAAGGGCTTGGCAGATTTTGATGAACCTTTACATAAAGGAATTACATCATATGTAGATGTGCATGAAGAATTTGTATCGCTGTCGGATATTATAGAGGGGAGATTATTGGACTTGGACTTTTTAAATAAAGCATTCAGTGGGAGACCTCGTAAGCGCAACTCCTCTTAAACCGTTTGACAGATTTTGATGAAACTTTACATGAAGGAAGTACATCATATGTAGATGTGCAGGAAGAATTTTCGTCGCTGTCTGATATTATTCAGGGAAGATAATTGTACTTGAAAGCAAAGCTGGGGGTATCCCTTTGTGAGCTTGCTCACAGTTTTGCCTTGTAGGGCAAAATAACGATTTTCACTTTTGATTGTTTGATTGCTTGATTGGATGTTTGCTTTATATCCAGCGAGCAGTATTATGCAGCTATATTCAGGACTAGAACAAAAGTCAATTCTGTAAAGATGGACCAAAGGGTAGAAAAGTCAGAATGTCACTGGAAAAGTATGGGGTATGGGTAGGGGTGGAGAATTTAGCCTCTTGTAGCAGCTACAACAAACATACTCTTATTGACATCTACAAAATGGATTTGTATCATGCAAGGAGCATGGCAATCTCTTAACATGTTACTCGCTCTGGTCTGCTGTCAGGGTTTCGGTATTATGACATGAGAGAGCATCCCATATCTGCCACCTGGGGGATGCTCTGGGGAGCTCTACTGGCAGAGCACTGCGAACTCTCACTGTATGGTCCCAGCGCTCTCAGTTGTAGTGCCGTCAAAGCTTTTACATTTTAACTGAATTAGCTCAATTACTAAAAATATATATATATATATATAGTATATGTTATTTGATGTTGCTGAAGACAGTACAAAAGCTACCATGACCTCACTTCAATAAAACACTGACATTGAATGAAATACAATCTTTACTGAGGGACATTACCACTTTGATTATTTCATAAATTTAAAGCTTTATTCTATATCAGTGCATTTAAACATTTAGATGTCAAAAAAGTTTAGAATTTAAATGTTTTATTATAATAGAATTGGTGTTTTATATATTACTAATGTCAAGATCACATACAGACTGGTTATTAAAATGTACTCAAACATGTTTAAAGACTACCTTTAAGGGATATATCTGGTTTCATGTAATAGTGTTTCATTAAAATGGGTCAACGGCCCACTTTATACAGAGATACATGTAAATGTTTGGTCTGGTGCAGATGAATCATTAGAAAGTGGAATTTTGTAAAGAAACAGAAACAACTGACAGTGTACCTGAACTGTTTATAAATATACACTACAGCTGAAGCTGAGGCGTCAACAATAACGTTTTGTGCCATTGCCCGAGACAAGAGAAAATGTCAGTGAGAAAATGGAAACTCAGTAGTCACTTGTCTGTTGGAACAAGTAGAAAAAATGACCCTATATGGAAATATCATAAAAAATTAAAGTATCTTTTCTCAAAAATACGAGTTTGGTCAATAGTTGTTATGAATACACCATTCATAATCTTCTTTTCTTTGCGATAACTTGCCAACAAACCATAGTACTGGTTGAACACTATGTACCTGTACTAGTATGCATAGCATGCATAGCAATAACTACTGGCTGCAAAGGGACCAGTACAAATCTTATTGATAAAAGAAAATACCTACAATACAGTATCTTATATATTGTTGAATATATATATATGTAAGCAGGAATGGCAAAATGTCAGTTTTCACTTAAAAGAAAAATACTACTTTCTCTTCTTTCTCTTCTTTTCATTTCTTATATACTTACCTTACTTAACACTTATAAAAAATTCAGTTTCTTTTTGTATACATATCACTTAAAGTTACTAAAAAAGTTTAATTATTCATTATTATTGTGATATCCATATGTACTAGTAGTTTTATATTTTTGTTGTTGGAAAATCCAAAAATTATAAAAAAAAAAGAAAAAGAAAAAAGAAAATGCTTGGATAAACAGATCACAGTTTTCAATAACGTTTGTAATACTTACATGTATTTGACATGGAAATAGAAAGTGGTGTTTTAGTTTGGACAAGTAAATTTTGAGTAGTAATTTTAGGCTGTAATCAATTTCAATTTAATGATTTTTATAGTATGGTGAATGTCTTGCCGGTGGGGAACATATTTTCGTAACAGTTTTCTCAGCAACTACTAATCACATTCTCTTGAAATTTGGTATGCAGCATCATCACAGCCTCCCATAATGTTGGATTCTATTTCAGGTCTGTCGCTCACCTACTTCCTGTTAACCGACTAAGTTAATTTTTAATGAAATCTGGCCATTTCTGCCTTTGATCAATTTTTTACCTATATGATGTCGTCCTGTTTTCATTTGGGGAGGAAGCCAGCATACCCTGAGAAAAAAAACCCGACCTTTGGTAGCAAACTGGCAATCACAGCAACTTAGGGAATCCTCTAAGTACAGGAAAATTATCTGATGTACTATGAAATATCTGAAAAATTGCTGAAAATGGCATGAAAATCCATACAAAACAGAAAACAATCTCAAGGGTAAACATGGTATTCACACCACACCCAAACCCATTGGACCGGGGAAAGACCACCAGATATATAGAGCAGGTATACTGCACATGTCAAAAATAAAAGTACATGGTGTTTATTTTTGACACAGAGTTAAGTTCAGTTATTGCTACTGTATAAAGGCGTTTAGTTGTGGCAATCAAGATTTAAAGAAACATTATGAATACATTAATCCATGTTTGTAACAAAAGTTTTTATGTTATGTTCAATAAATTTACAGGCATTAAGGTAAATTTAGATTTACATATGTTGTCATGACCTATATACTTAAACGTTCGTATATGGAGTATTTGTAAAACATATTCATATGTTGCCATGACCTGTATTCTAAAATGTTTTCATATGGAGGATTAGTAAAATAATTTATTTGCAAATGTACAACTGTTGATAGCTACACAATTTTTAAGCCTTTTAAAAGAAATTAATTTATACAAGTACAACATTATTTTGCTGTCAAATTCATTGCATACTCTATTGTTCAACTTTTATTTCTGGGAACATATTGTGAAGTGGCGAATAGGGGGATGCCTCTCGTTAAGGGGTTGTCAGGTCATAATACGGAAACCCTGGCCACTGGCCATAGTGGGTAAGGTGTTTGGAGAGTGCCACACTCCTTGCACAATAATGACAGCTTTTTTAGATGTCTTGAGATTAGGCTCTTTGAAGCTCAATTTTTCACACCATACTTTTCCAGTGGCATTAAAAATGTTTGTCCTTTTGATCTAATTTTCACTAATTTATTGTTTGTTAACTTGTCCCTGTCCTGAATATAGCTGAAATACTGCTTGCTGGACACAATCAATCAATCAATCAATCAATCAATCTTTTCATGGTATATATGACACAGTATCACTATTTTGTTCGATTTTCTTTTAATCGTGTAATCTGGCAAAATTTCATCTTTCCATTTAAATTTGACAAAATCATGTATGACTTAAGTAAATGACAACGTCTAACTTGAAGAATATCATAGGATATACTGTAGTCAACCAAGTTAAAAGTTTTAATTTACCTGGGTCATAAATTAATAGCTTAATAATTTAAATGTCCATCCATTGCTGCTTAAACCAAACTTCTGAAGAAATTTTCTAAACAGATGTTATCTATTTATGCCCACACAACGAAATTGTGGAGGGTATAATGTTTTTGACTGGTCAGTCCGTCGGTACTTCTGTCTGTCTGTGGACGCAACTCCTCTGAAACCACTCAACAGAATTTAACGAAACTTGGTATGCAAGAAGTACACCATATGTAATTGTGCATATTGCCAGGAATTTTTTATCCACAAAGTTTTGTGGGAGTTATAGCCCTTTGGACTTATAAATTGGCCGAAAACCCTGATTCATCAGCTTGTGGACACAACTCCTCTGAAACCACTCCACAGAATTTAATGAAATTTGGTATGCAAGAAGTACACTATATGTAGTTGTGCATATTACCAGGAATTTTTTATCTGCACATTTTTATGGGAGTTATGGCCCATTGGACTTTGCGGAAAATCCTTATTTTTTCATTATTATACCCCACGCAACGAGGTTGCAGAGGTTATAATGTTTTTGACTGGTCAGTCAGTCCGTTCGTCAGTCCTATTCTTGTAAGGGCAACTCCTCTGTAACTACTGATCAGAATTTTATTGAACTTTGTCGGAATGAAGGACACCATTTGTAGTTGTGCATGTCAACAGGAAATTATGATACAATATTTTTTGAAGCAGTTATTCCTCCTACAAACTTAGTAAATTTTCAAAATATATGTATGAAACAACTCGTATGTGCTTACTAGTATACCCAGAAACTACTGATCACAATTTTATGGAACTTGATAGGTATGTGGGGGCGTGGGGTATGTGAGCATGCTCACAAAGGTTCTTTATTTTAGAATTGATTGACCAATTAGAAAATACCTGACAGGTTATTGTATTTTCACCATTATTCAATCAATATTCTAGACCTCTTCAATAGTTCATAATTGAATAACATTAAACTATAATTTGAAAGGTTTCGATGACCACCGCTAGATTTTATTTGTATTTGTCGCTGATTTATACAATCCTTTGCTTGTTATGATCAAAATTCCTTCATTGACTTTATCTCCACACTGCATGTTTTAGTAAACATTATCATGTTTTATCACTCCACATGTCTTTATAAATATTCTTATGTTTTTATAGAATAAGTGATAAAATACTATAAGGAATTTGTTTTGCTTGCATGTAATTCTCAGCTTTGGTATTGCATCCTGTGCCGAGCACTCGATGCAACACCAACGCTGAGAATTCCATTTCCACAAAACAATTTAGGCCTAAAATAAAGCTTAAGTTCATTTGCCCTTCCCCATCTGGTCCCTAGAAAAAATCAGCTAGACCTAAACAATTACAGTAATAAATGAAAAACAAAATTGTGTGTGATTACCCAGCATGTGTCACATCCAGGATTTTGTATAGACTGTTCTGTATTATATAATTGATGTCATTGGCCCTCTTTACCTGATGCACTTATTTTGCTGATTTTATTTCATGATACATGAATAAAAATGTCAGAGTGTTACACAGAAGAAACTTTACTATGTTGGATAAAATATAATATTTTGCAAACCTTTCCAGTAAAAAAATGGTGGGTTGGAGAGGTTCAAACTACTTTTAAGTTTGGCCTTACTAATGACACATTTATAAATCTATGTGTATGACTACAGATGTATGTTAGTATTGTTTTTTTTAATCCTTTGCCTCTGTCCCATTCCCAACACATATATTTACCCCCAAAAAGAAGGAAAAATTATCAGTTAAGAAAGCGTGCTTTGTTTTTTAATTACTGCTCCCCCTGTAAATAGGTAGAAAAAGTTTGGTAGAATTGTGGTTCTATAAAGTCTATGTGAAATGATTTTTGAGAAGTGCTCTAGACAAATCCAGTGGCTGATCCAGAAGGGGGGGGGGAAGGCAGAAGGGACATTCGCCCCTCCCCCTAAAAAGGGTAAAATAAGGAGATATACATGAAAACGAGGAAAGACAGCGAGAGAAAAGAAATAGCAGAGCTCCAGATAAGATTTTCTTAATTGGGTTTTTTACCCATCATATGATTTATTTCATTGGGTATTTTTTTATATATCACTTTTATCTTTTTTTATACCCACTCCAAAATAAGTTAATTGGGTTTTTCACCCATCTAAAATTTATTGAATTGGGTTTTTTTTAAGCTGACAAAAATGTACTTCACTATGGTTTTATACATGTAGATAACCTTTTGTGGTTTTGCAGCAACTACAGAAACATTTGAATGTATTGTGCAGAGAGCATAGATCTTCCATTGGACCAAGACATACATCTTAAATAACACAACAAAAATATTGTAAACTATCTTGAGGTCAAGATTATTTATAGACAATAGTTAAATGAGAGCACACAGGTCTATTCATAATTAATGGACAGCCAGCATTTCTAATCTATATGTGCACTCCAATAAAATTATTACAAATCAGCTCTGTCACAAAGTTATGAATAATTAACAATAAAAAATTAGGTCCCCGTTTTGTAATTTTTATTGATTATGGGGCAAAGCTAGCACTGCTGAATGTCAAGTTTTATTAACCTATAACCTGTAATTCATTGGATCATACACATTTCTTAGGCTAATTAATAGTTCTCAATACATTTCATTAATTGTCCTTGACAGGGCTGTTAGCCTTAAACATTTCATCTAACAATTTTTTGACAACGTTGTTAGTGTTAGTTGTAAGATTGTTTGGCTTGGTGGATGTCACGGAAGCCCTTTTTCTTCCACTTCTATTCATCATGGGGTCATTATCCTATTCATGGAATGAATTTCCATGGAATGAATTAATTTCCGGTGCATTTCAAAACATGGCAGGGTGAAAAAATAGTCCCAATTTTTTCTTTTGTTTCTGCTTTTGCTTATAACTGCTATTGCTTAAGAGTTTGATATTTTGAAAGGTATGGCATTAGTGTAGAACAAGAATATATTTTTTTCCAGTCAATGTCTTTACAGTGGAAGCACTTCCTAAAGTGTGTAATGTGGTACAATGTGACCACAACATTGAAATGAAAGTAGAAAAACCATTCTTAAACTTTAAGGTAAAATTCCCGGAAAAAGTCCGTGGACAATTGTATACTTTTATCTCCATTTTTATGTAATTTAGCATTATATGTGTAATGCCCCATATATGAAATTTTACGTGAAAGAAAGAATTTTTTAATACAAAATTTTGATGTCTCGCCCGTTCTGTTACTTTTGCACAAGCCATCCAAAAGGATAATGACCTCTCATGGTGCCAACAACAAAATACTAGACCGGTTCTAACCATAAATAAAATTTTGAAAGAAAAGTATTTATATTAACAGGGAGCATGCATCTCTTCTTGTGAAATAAATCTCCATACCTGGAGCACCGTATGCTGCATGAAATAGACATTACATTCGGAATACCTCGGTTGTTACGTTGTGAAATAATGGGATCGTAATTACGCAACTTTGTGTATTTATTTGAATGAATTAACGCAATCACTGAACAATTTTATGCACTCATTGCGTGAATTAAGCATGTTTCTAAAAATTGATTGGGTTTTAGACCTTTTATATTGCGTTTTGCAATGCAAAGCTATAAAAATAATTGGGTTTTATGAAAATTTAATTGCGTAATAACTTAAATACGCAGCTTATCTGGAGCTCTGAAATAGTGTGTTAAAAATGTTAAAATTTGTAGTTCTCAACGCCCTCTCAATTGCTTAAATCTCACCAGCTTCTTGGGCCCTCCCCCATTACTACCCCACCAGGGCGTTGCAGTCTCCAGACCCCTTGCCAAAATTTTGTCCCCAATAGCCTTATTTTCTGGATCTGCCCCTGAAATATTTGGATGGAATAAAGGAGGGATGGATGGAAGGACAACTGTATGCTGTCCTACCCCTTATTGTAGTGTGAAGAAAAGCTTTTTAGACATAAAAGAACTTTTTCTCAATTCTGGTTAACTTGTTCCCGTCCTGAATATAGCGGAAATACTGCTCGCTGGATGTAAAGCAAACATCCAATCAGTCAATCTGAACCAGTCAATGTTGTTGTGTATATTTATAGATGCACGTTAAAAAGTTATATAAAACAATCACATTCAGCTGTCTTGCTTGTAACCTTTTTTTGTTTTGATAATAAGATACATTAGAATGTATTCAGTGTTAAATGTCAAAATTTATGCAAGGTAAATGATTACTTCAAATAGAATTAAAAACAATCTGATTCATGTGTTTTTGTATGTTTCATAGGTAAATTATTTCTATCTGTAATAAAATATATAGGTACATAAAGTTCGTCATTTTTAAATATATTAGGTGCATGAAGTTTATAATTTGGAAAATATACTTCATCAGTAGTAAATATATAGGTGCATGAAGTTTTTAATTTGGAAAATATACTTCATCAGTAGTAAATATATAGGTGCATGAAGTTTTTAATTTGGAAAATATACTTCATCAGTAGTGAATATATAGGTGCATGAAGTTTATAATTAGAAAAATATACTTCATCAGTAGTAAATATATAGTTGCATGAAGTTAATAATTTGGAAAATATACTTCATCAGTAGTAAATACATGTATACAGGTGCATGAAGTTAATAATTTGGAAAATATACTTCATCAGTAGTAAATATATAGGTGCATGAAGTTTATAATTTGGAAAATATACTTCATCAGTAGTAAATATACAAGTTGATGAACCTTAGGTCACATTATAGCTTTCTGAATGACAAATTCATGTCCGGGCTGTTACTTTTTTTCTTTCAAGGTAGGCTTTTGATATTTGGAATGTGGGTAGATAATATCAAGGTGATTTGTTGCATACCATGGTTGATGAACTTTGACCCTGACCTTCAGGTCTGTGGGGCCCACAGAGATGGGTACCATCTCACTGATATCTAGTTTCCTTTGAATACTCAATAGCTGGGCAGCTTTGTCCATTTCATATAACCTAACTTGGGATTTCAACACGTGATAGAATGTTGACTTCATAATTAAATTGTATTGAAGACGTTGACTTTACATGAATTCTTCCACAGACAAGAAGTGACAACATTCATATTGTGAATTGCAAATGTTATTTTACTTCTTGTGAAATACTGCTTTTGTTAGTTCTTTTAATAATATTGAACTTAAAATATAAGAATTGATTTCAATTGCTGGTTAGATTATTGGATATAGACGACTTTGCATTGGTTTATGCTGTTCATAAATTGCTTCACGGTTTATTGGCGTAAAATGACCCAAAGTGGTCTATTTATATATCCAAAAATCTAACCAGCAATTGAAAACAATCCTTAAATAATGTTCATCAGAAGTAAATATATACTAGAAGGTACTAAGAAAATATGCAAGTACATAAAATTCATCAATTTTAAATATACAAGTACATGAAGTTGATCTGTAGGAAATATTTGTAAATGAGATACATTTTCTTGTCTGTTTCTCATCAAAGGGCAACAGCCCTGAGATGAGATGACTAGAAAATTAAGGATGATCGCTGGTCAATTTTTGAGATTTCTGTCAGATTTTCAGAATCCTCTAGATTTTACCATTAAAATAGGGATAATTTTTTTGCCCAGCAACCCCCTATTTTCTTTTTATAATAGGGTTTATTGGGTCAGTTAAAGCTAATTTAAAAAGTTTTATAAATTTCGTGTTATTTTTTCATAGGTTTTTACACTAAAACATGTCCAATGCTAAACCTATGAAAAAGTCAGAGAAAGCTTTTTCCCGCCAAATTTTGGATGCTTATTATCTTGAAAAAGAGTTCAGCAACCTATGAATTTTTTAAGCTTATTTTGTACCTTTAACTATGGTATATTTATCAAATATATAAATTTAGATACCTTGTTATTTTCAACATGACCAGCGAATATCCTTAATCGAGTTTTAAAAAACGTAAGTAATCTGTTTATCACTGTTATGTAATGTCACGGTGTTTACTTACCGATGCCTTGACAGCGAGATGCAATGGGCCCATCTCACGCTAGTAGAGTGAGATGGGATAATACTGCATGCACATAAAGGAAAATACTGCAATAGCGATTTTTTTTTCATATGAATTTCATCGGTAGGAAAATATATAGGTAGCTGAAGTTTATAATTAGAAATATGAAAATATCTAAGTACATGAAGTTCATCTGAAGATAATTATTAGAAATATGTCTTCCTTTGCACAAATAGAGACATAAACAAGCTAACAACGAGAAAATCTCAGACAGTGAAAAGATTTCTGGTCTCCAACAAGTCTTGCTTGATTCCATTTCTCAAAAACAACCCCAAAAGAATCCTCTGCTTCTGTTGGAAGATGTAAAAAAATAAGAGTTGTCCACCCTGAAAGTAATCTCCAGTGTACATTGTTTGTGTTTGTTTTGATGTTTTCTGCTATCATATATTATGGCATAAGCTTGGTCACACAAAAATTGTATTGGACAACGTCTTAAACCAGAACAGGGGACTTATTTTGTCACTTCCTATTGAGGATCAAATTTATTCAGCTAACTTTACTATTACAGCAAATGTAATGATTGCACAATAAATAATATACTGATAAGGCATTCTTATGGTTTTTTCAGGGATTTCTAAGGACTTCAGCATAGAACCTGAAGACCAGAATGTGATAGAAAGGGGCGTGGCAAGATTTAAATGTCAAATTGATGGAATACCTCCTCCGTTTTATGTCTGGGAAAAAGACGGTGTACCACTACCTCATGACAGCAGGTATACACAGCTGTTTTTTATGATTCGGTTTTCTGAATGGTGTTAAACACCATTTTTGGCAATTTTTCATCTATATCATTGCATCCAGTTTTTGTAGGGAGGAGCCCCAGAACATGGTGAAACCCCCCCCCCCCCATTTGCAGGAAACTCAGGCAATCTTTGTCATTTAGGGTTGGAGCTCAGCACAGCCATTCTTGCAGTAAGGCTTGTACCCACAACCTCAGTGCCGACAGGGATTGGACAAAGAAATATCTTTGCCTGCAGGTTTGAGAATTTCCTGAATCTGCTTTACACAAGTGATTGATACTTTTTCTTACCAGAGTTCCAGATCTTTTAGAAATTTCTAAAGTATACTTGGTAGACACACTGAAGTATACGTAACTTGACATCAATCACATCATAGTTAGTTGATCTCACAATAAGCTACCGTATAAGGGGTTTTTATCGCGTTTATTTTGGCGTAATGTAATTTTCCTGGTCCGTAATCATAAGGAATAACTCTATCATTTGTTTTCATATTTCGCGAGTTTTTATTTTCGTGTCTCTACTTTTATTGCGAATAAAGGGAAAATTAAATCACCACAAAAAAAACCACTTATACAGTATTTCACCCAGTGAGAGAGAGGGTCACAAGATATTTTTATAACTTGCGCGAAAAAAGTATCCTTTTAATCGTTAATTGATACATTGTATCAGTCCTTATTTCCTTTGACCTCGCATACCTTTTTTAAGTTTATGATAAATGCCATGGCATGAAAAAGTATTAGTTTACGGCATGTACCCAAGTATTGACATTGTGACATTATGCGTTTATGAATCTTCTTTTCCAAGTAGCAGCCAATGAAACTGCACCTATAAAATGTTTCTGAAAAGTACATAATTCTTTTTTCTACAAATATTTTCTGTCTGCTGTCTACCATTGACGACCTAATTTTCACATCCTTGTACTTGTTAAGTAATGCTAACCTAATCCAACATTGATTCTATGAAAGAGGAAAACGTTTTCTGTCTACGTAATTCTATGGATTCATATTAGATAATTAAGACTGTCAAATTTAATATATGAATAACACCAAAAATGATACCATTTTGAGAATTGAGATCAGAACCTTGGTATTAATAGGTTGATCCGTCTCGAGGTCTTAAAGAATGGAATTCCAGCACAGTCAGGAATTTCCCTGAATAGTGACAAATATTTCTGACGCTAGTTGAGAAAGCCAGATTTCCTTCTTTCACCATATTAAGTTCTAGAAAATCAATAGAGAACAATAAGGAGAATAAGGCTCTCTGATGACGGATGATTAAAACATTGTTTTGTTATTTTGAGGTTCCATTGGTTTTTAAAGGTTAGAATTAGTATGTTTTTTCTCATCATTAGAAGGGCCTCGGTCTCCTAGTGGTTAAGGTAGTTCGTCTACTATTGATCATGTGGTCTGTAAACACTGAGAATGCAGGTTAGAGTCTCATTGTGGCAGGGTGCACTCGACTCCAATCTTTATTGACAAGGATTGCCATTTTTCTTACAGAAGTTTGGGGTTTTCTCCGGGTACTCCTGCTTCCTCCTCCAATGAAAACTGGACGCCATGATATAGCTGAAAATTGCTGAAAGTAGCATTACACACAATTCAAACAAACAATCATCATAAGACTATAACTTACTTTATGTTGGACCTAAATTCTGTATTCTATATCTTTTTAAATTTAAAATTCTCTTTTATATTTTTCTATATTTACCCCTAGTTTGTTGCCTTAATTGTAGTGCTATCCCAAACTAAAATCCCAAATCAAGGACGTGTATTTAAAATTACCTCCCTTTAACATCTGCTGCTTGACTATTAAATATTGACTGTTTGAACTGGGACTTCTGTGTAAAAAGTATTGAGAGTTTGAAAGGTTAATTAGGCCTAATTTGATGGCTTTAATACACCTACTCTTCTTTTTTAAAATCTTTAAAAACGGGTCTTTGTTATGCAAAATTGTGGTACTCTCTGACCATGGTGTGCTGCTGGGCATTAGGTATACATGTAATACCATAACAATTTTTATTGAGAGAACATTGCCATTGCCCCCACCTATGGCTCTATGGGATGAGCCATGGAAACCATCAACAGTTTCAGGACTGTTAATTTTCAGACAACAGAGCTGTTAAGCTGAGTAAGCTTTGGCACTGGCATTATTTCACTTCCCTATGAAAATAGTAGAAAAGTGACAACAATACTTCGTAGTGAAATATGAAAATAGTTAAAATTAAAAGTTGTGTGGTTGGGATTGGGGCAGAATATGACACAATTAACAAAACAAAGTTTTTTTTTAGTTTTTAACCACAAGAGTTGTCAATTTTGAGATTTAAAATTTTTATGCCCAAGTGACGACATGTCTGGGGCATTAAGTTTTACAAATGTCCATCCGTCCGTCGTCCGTCTGTCTGTCCGTACGTCCGAACGAATTTCCGTCAAGTTGTTCTCAGAAACTGTACATGAGAACCATTTGCAATTTGACGTGGTGGTTCAGTATCACAAGTTATACGTCCTAAGCGACTTTCAGACCTGTCGGACAACTACTTCCTGTTTGGGACTTCATTTGTACGTAAATACGTCCGTCTGTATGTACGAATTTCCGTCAAGCTTTTCTGAGAAAACGTACACGAGAACAATTTGAAATTTGGCAGGGTGGTTCAGTATCACAAGTTGTACGCCCTAAGCAACTTTCAGACCTGTCGGACAACTACTTCCTGTTAGGGACTTCATTTAGCGGGGGCATCTGTGTCCCATGGACACATTCTTCAATTTTTTTTATTATTAATCAAAAGATTTCTTTAAAAGTTTTTTTAGTTATTAACCAAAAGTTTTCAAATTATAACTTGCCTAATGAAATGATTCCTTGTTCAGATTTACTACCCTGACCTCAGGTATACTACAGATACACAATGTATCCATTTACGATGCGGGTGCCTATCACTGCTCAGCATACCAAAGTTTTAACAAAGTCAACAACTTACCTGATGCGATAGATGTCACATGGCAGCATAGTCGTGAAGCTCAACTCAAAGTCACAAAAGGTAATTATCGTAAAGATAAGTACTGCTCAGGTAGATAGTGACATTTGGGCCTCAGACAGGTGGCCAATTGGTAAAGGTACTATTGATCATGTGGTCTTTCAACACTGAGGATGCAGGTTAAAATCTCACTAAGGGCTAGGATGTGTTGGACTCCAGTCTTAATCTTAAAAGGATTGTTGAATTTAACTAATGAAGGTTGTGGTTATGCCAGCTTCCCCTCCCAATATTAACTTAATGCCAAGATATAGCTGAAAAATTGCTGCAACTGGTGTTAAACACCAAAGAACAAACCGATGTGATAGTTGGCCCGTGTGCAAACCTTCTAGCTTGCCTGTATACAGTGTTCTACTTTTAGAGTGGGTTTAATATCCGAAACTTGCAAGTTAAGTATATACCACCGGAAAAAAGTGCCAGCTGTGTTTACTATTTTTACTATGTTCTCTAACATGTCTGTGATGATTGCCTTATGCAGATATTGTTTAGTGAAAATAACTGATTCATGCTGAAAAACTTATGGATTTATCGAGGGAAAAACAAGTACTCAATGTTATAGTCACCTGTGTCATTACCTTGAAGGATTTAATTTATATTGTTGATGGTTTTAGATTAGATCAGTTCCTCTTTATCTATGCTTAGTAGGATAACAATTATTGGTATATGGAGGTTGCTCGATCACCAGCAGTAAAAGACAGTGGAGTGAAAATAATAGATATCACTGTGTGCCAAAATTTGCCAGTAACATAATAAAATCAGATGTGTTTTGCAGCACTTCTGATTTTATTTTTGGTTTTCGCTCAGCCTTTTGATTAACATACAAATCTGCCTTATTGGGAGGTGATAACATTGCAGTTGCCGGTTTGTGTATTCGACTCCAATCTTAGTTGACAGGGATTGCTAGTTTTCCTACCAAAAGTTAAAGCTTTTTGCCAGGTACTTTGGCTTCCTCTCCCAATAAAAATGGATGCCATTATACAACCGACAAATTGCTGAAAGTGGAATCAAACACCATTCAGACAAACAAATCATAAATAACAGGTGTATATACATGTTCCTGGGGTCACGTTCCTACCAAAGGTCGGGGGTTTTCTCTGGGTACTCCGACTTCCTCCCCAATAAACACTTGATGCCATAATCATCACAATTTAGCTGAAAAATTGCTGTAGGTGTTTCAAACAAATAAACAAAACCTGCTGTCATGAGGTTGTGATTTCAAAGATTACTCTTCTTCCTTTAGTAGTACACTATGGTAATTAAATTGTATTTGTCTGTTACTGACTATTATGTCGGGACAGTTTTGGTACTGAAGGAGGGGGTTTTCCCTGACTATTATGTCGGGACAGTTTTGGTACTGAAGGAGGGGGTTTTCCCTGACTATTATGTCGGGACAGTTTTGGTACTGAAGGAGGGGGTTTTCCCTGACTATTATGTCGGGACAGTTTTGGTACTGAAGGAGGGGGTTTTCCCTGACTATTATGTCGGGACAGTTTTGGTACTGAAGGAGGGGGTTTTCCCTGACTATTATGTCGGGACAGTTTTGGTACTGAAGGAGGGGGTTTTCCCTGACTATTATGTCGGGACAGTTTTGAAGGAGGGGGTTTTCCCTGACTATTATGTCGGGACAGTTTTGAAGGAGGGGGTTTTCCCTGACTATTATGTCGGGACAGTTTTGAAGGAGGGGGTTTTCCCTGACTGTTATGTCGGGACAGTTTTGAAGGAGGGGGTTTTCCCTGACTATTATGTCGGGACAGTTTTGAAGGAGGGGGTTTTCCTTCTGCTTCCTCTCTTAGTGAAAAATTGACAACATAATGTAGCTGAAAGTGCCATTAAACACCAGACAAACAAACATCAAACTACTTAAGAACATGTGGATAAATAAAAATGGATCTTGATTGTTGTTTGAATGGTGTTAAATGCCACTTTCAGCAATTTTTCAGCTCTATCATGGCATCCAGTTTTATTGGGGAAGGAAGCCTGAGTACCCCAACATTCGGTAGGAAAACTAGCAATCCTTGTTAATTAAGATTGGAGTCCAGTGAACCCTGCCTGCAGTGTGAGTCGAACTTCAGAGTTGACAGACCACATGATCAGTCGTAGACTAACTACCTTGACCTCTCGGCCTTGGTGAATCCTGATGATACTTACGTATCTCAAGTGGTTTTTACAAGAGGTGTTATTTGATAAATCTTTTCAAGGAAAATTGTCAAGATGCTTTGGATGCCAACCAGTACAATTTTCCATAATTTTACTATTTTTATGCCCCTGCGACGACATGTCGGGGGGCATTAAGTTTTACTCATGTCTGTCCGTCTGTTTGTGTGTCGGTATGTCCGTATGAATTTCTGTCAAGCTTCTCTCAGAAACTGTACATGAGAACAATTTGAAATTTGGCAGGGTGGTTCAGTATCACAAGTTGTACGTCCTAAGCAACTGTCAGACTTGTTGGACAACTACTTTCTGTTTTGTACTTCATTTAGCGGGGAATCTGTATCCCATGGACACATTCTTCGATTTTTTTCCATGGAATTTATGCTGTTACTTCAGGTTTTCAATTGTGATGGAATTTTATTGTTTCCGGTCTGCTACATTTTTTTTTTAATAATAATATTTTGATTTCCGTATGCAATTTATTTTCAGATACAAATCATCTGTCGTGTCTAGTTCTTGAATTAAATTTATTGTTTTTGCATCTTTTTAAGTCTGAAGTGACAATATACACTTAAATTCAAATTGTAAAAACAAATTATAAATGTATGAATCAGATGTGACATAAATACTCTTTTGACAAGTGCATGCGATTCAAGTGTTGCAACACGATGACTATTTTAATGACAATTGATTGGAAATTTGGAAATTGCAGAAATATAATTAATTTTTTTCATTTTAGTGACACAAGTGAGTTGTGGTTGTCATTTATGTATATGATGTTATTACACATCATTATTGAATTAAGGTTTAATAGTGTCATCACAACATAATGTATACTTACATTTGACTATATATATTCAGTTTACATACCCTCTCATTACCTTTAAAAATATAAATATTTTCATATTATTAGGTCTTACATTGATAATAAGAGCCCTGCCACTTTGTGGCAGACACCCTATAGTGATCAGTCCGTCCGTCCATCTGTCCGTCCGTCCATCCATCCGAAACAAATCTTGTCCGGGCTGTAAGTTTATTATCTTTTGAGGTAGGCTTTTCATATTTGGAGGTGATGTGTTGCATACCGTGGTTGATGACCTTTGACCTTGACCTCAAGGTCAGTGGGGCCCACAGAGGTGGAAACCATCTCACTGATAGTTTTATTTATTCAAATGTCAGCCCTTGATAATTGAGAAATAGGATTAAATATGTGTGACGGTTTGCTTTGATTTTCTGGTGAATTTTTCTGTTTCTTCTGCCTCTACCATTTTTATTATCACAGGGCAATATTGGTTTGTCATACAATATAAAGGACCCAAACAAATGTCTACTTACTGTAATTTTTTCCACCAACAGGCACCCGGAACTATTAAATGCACTTTAATTTGCTAAAGACAGATATGGATATATTGGAATGTTGTAGGAAATTATGATTAGCTGAAAAATTTTATTATTGAAGGGTATGTTATACCCTCCATATGGATATGAGTGTCTGTTCGTCAATCCATTTGTCCGTGCCTCGGTGGTTTCCAGATCATAACTTAATACCATAAAATGATGATCAAGTTAGATTTTCAGCACAATCCAATTTGTAGTTTTTGACTTGGGCCAATTTAAGCTTTTTTTGTAAACAGTTGGTGGTTTCTAGATGATAACTTGTAAACGTGTCTGCAGATTTTATTTAAACTGTGCACAGCTATTAAATACTTTAAAATGAAGATCAAGTTTAATTTTCTGCACAGTCTAATTTAGTTTTCGACATAGGCCAATTCAACAGGTTTTTTGGTCAACAGTCAACAGTTTCCAGATGATAACTTGAAAACATGTCATCTTTTTTTTTAAACTTTGCAAAGCTGTTATAAGTAATGTAAAATGAAGATCTGGTTGAATTTTCAGCACAATCCCATTTGTAGATTTTGAGTTGTGCCAATTTGAAATAATTTTTATAGGTTCAGGGTCAAGGTAAAATTGTCTTCTGAGATGGACTGTACTAATGCTCAGCTGTTCCTGTTGACTGATATGTATTCAATAAAATGTGCTCATGAATATTACAAACAATGCAACGTGGCGGGGTATCATTTAATGTCCCATTATATGCCCTATTTTTTAAATCAAGAAAATAAAGAAAACACAGAAATATTTAAATAATTCTATGGAACAATAATCTGCATATAATTTACTATTAATGAAAAAAAAAAAACGTTTTCCATTTCTAGATATTCCTGTTTATTAATCGGAAATCAGATTACAACCTAAGGTGTCAATTTTTATCATCCATTGTTGTTGTATTGCATGAAGAATGTCTGTATTACATTCTGGATGAGTAAACATTTTTAATCCCTTGAGGAATAAGATAGTGATTTTATTACATGAAATACTTTTTTGACAATATAGCGATATAATGGCCTACATCTATACTAAAAGTTACACCCTGTTGCGCTAGGTGTTTTGCTTGCATTTTTTTATTATTCCATATTGTACCTTTGCAGTGTTAAAATCCAATTTAAAACATTTCTACATGATAACATGTCCATATTCTATATTATGCCTTGTTGTTGCAGTGTGGGAAACGATTTTATCTTCCAGCTCGCCATCCTGGCCAGTACCAAAACAATAGTACTTGCCGAATTTATGATCTACTAGCCGAAGTTGGCGAGTAGGTTTTCAAACTTAGTCGACAACATACAATATTGATAAAAATGAAATAACAAACACAACCATGTTGAGACTGAGAGCTAGTTTAGTTTTCTCTTTCTTTGAGATGAATCTGTAATTCTTTCTTTTGTCATTGGATTGATTAAAAACTTTTCCATATTTAAGTTTAAATTTTGGCGCCCATAGCACTTTTTGCCATAAAAAAATAAGTACCGCTTTTCCGACCTTGTGCCCATTAAAAACCACTTGAACTAGATCCCAGGGTTTTGAATTTAAAAGGTAACAAAGTATTCATAATTAAGGAGAAACTGGAATTTGAAATTAGGATGTTTTCAGCTATAGCAAGGGGTCCATGTTACAGTAGTCGTACTATGATTATGTGGTCTATCTGCATTAAGGCTGAGGGTTCTATAGTCTCACGGTGTACTTGACTGCAGTCATTTTTTAGAAAGTTTGCAAGTTTTCATACCAAAGGGTAATGTTGAATCCCCCCAAAAAACTGGGTGTCATGATATAGCTGAAAAATTGCTAAAATTAGCATTAAACCCTATTTAAAAAAAATCCAAATATATCACCAAATGCTTACACAAATCAGGGTCTCGAAGGGCGAGTAGTAAGTCAGTCTTTTCTCGCCTGCGACGATAATCGCTGGAGCTTGCTTCATACCATTGTAAGCCTAAGCCCTACTAGGTCCATCAAATTTGGTCTAGTGGTAGCTTATGATGAGTATTTGCAAGTCAGTCATCAGACCTTGACCTCAATTTCATGGTCCACCGACTACGTTTAAGTTTTGGTATAAGGGCAGTTCCTCTGTAACCATGCAAGGTATTAGATTACAATTTTGTTATATATGTTGCTGATGAATAGTATATGACTGTCTGGTAGGTGTTGTAACCATGCATGATAGGATGACAATATTTGGTATATATGTAAATAGTAAATGACTGTCTGGTAGGTTTCACTTGACCTTGACCTTAATTTCACAATTCATTGGCTGCGTTAACCTTTTTGGATATGTTAGTTTCTTTGTAACAATGCATTTTATCTTTTAAATGATAACAATTTAATGGTATTTACGTGATACATAACCTAATTAGTTGGTTACTGATGTCGAAAGCAGGCAAGACATATTTCTGTGTCCACACTTGTTTCTCAAAGTAGTAGGTCTGACATCGCCTCAGCGTAATGTTTCGGCTACTCTAGGAGTTGTCAAAGATTGCCAGTTTTCCTATTATGTTCATTGATTTTCATTGGGTACTTCCTAACCTCAAAATAATATAGCTGATGACTTGTTGCATGTGTTGTCAAACAGACAAAAACAAATTCTATAAAAAGGCATCTTTTGATTAAATTCTTTTTATACAGTAATCCCTCTCACTGGAGGCCACCTCTCACCAGATGACAAGTAAAGTTTGTACACTAAACTTATCCCCATGCTAGACAAGACATCTTTTGTAAGGCTGGTTTTAATGTCCCACCAGCAAGAGTTGGGGGTAAGACTTCCAATTGAACCCCCAAATAAAAAATATGCAATGCATTAGACTATCACAAGATACATGGAGTTCACACGGCTCACACTTGCCCAATTGGCAATGCATGACTGTGTCCACTGTGGGGTTCACCAGTGTCTGCCACCCAGTGCCATATTCTTTTATTTACGTTCAAAATAATGCATTTTTAGTGGGGGGTTCAAATGGAAGTCTTTCTGAGTCTGGATACATATAGATTTTCTGTCAGTTTGTTCATCCCTTCCACTTCAGGTTAACCTTTGCATTGAAGCTTTTTTTTATTAAGATAACATCAATATTTATAGGTTATTTTTGTTTTCTGAAACGAGATGCGTTTTCTCGTACATATCCGATCGAAGGGCGTCAGCCCTGAGATGAGATGACGAGAAAATGCATCGAGTTTCATAAAACGTAAATAATCTGTTTATCGCTGTTTTGTAACATTGTGACGTCACAGTGTTTACTTAATGACGTCTTGACAGTGAGCTGAAATGGGCCCATCTAAAGTAGAGTGAGATGGAATAATATCGCACACAAAGTTCAAAGGAAAATATTGCAAAATAGCGATAATCATGAAACTTTGCACATTTACAATATGACAAGATCTCTGCAATGGCATAATTTTGTATGTACTAATATGTTCCATATGGGACATCCATGTTGCATAGAAACATTTTTTTGTTAGTGCAGTCTTTGTGGTCTGATCTTAGAGAAAATATTGTATTCAAAGAAAACAACAATGTCATGTTTGAAATCAATCAGTCAGTTTTCTTCAAGAAGTGAACTATGTCAGCTGTTTGAAATGAATTCTAGTCAGTTTTTTTGTTAAGTAAAAAAAAACACCAGCTAAATAAAATTAACCTCTTATCAGTTTTTATACCCCCCACAAAATTGTTTGGGGTATATAGGAATCACCCTGTCTGTCTGTCTGTCTGTCTGTCTGTCCACATTCCTTGTAACTGCAACTCTTAAAATGCTTGATGAAATTATTGAAAATAGTACTTTAGAATTTTTCATTGTTATGCCGCATAACTCACAGGCTAGAACATTAGGGAACATCTCCTTAATGGCAATTTGGTGTTCCCTTAATGTTACTTATTGTTTGGGGGGGAAATATTGGAATCACCCTGTTTGTCTGTTTGTCCGTCTGTCTACATCCCTTGTAAGCACAACTCCTAAATTGCTTGATGAAATGTAATTAAACTAAGCATTGAGGAAGTACATTATATGTAGATGTGCATGAAGGATTTTTACTGACCTCAAATATCATTAAGGGGAGATAATTGGACTTGAAAGCAAAGCAGGGGTTATCCCTTTGCGAGCGTGCTCACAGTCCACACTTGTTTTTAATTAAATGATCTATTTCAGTAGTTTAAATATACTGCAGTCAGTTTTTTTTAGAAGTATGAAATTAACCCCAGTCAGTTTTTTTAATGAAATAAGTGATCTCGTGTTTGAAAGTAACCACAGTGTTAGTTTTCTTAATAAAATAGACTGTGCCAGCATCTTTTAAATATACCCATAAGACTTTGTACACAATATCTTCATGCTGTTTCCTCAGGCAACTTTAAACCCTTGATATAATATATGTTTATGTGTTTCAAGACAGTTAATGATTTATATACTGTAAGTTTTCACAGACCTCGTTAGATGTCTATATATGGTAAGTAGAAATTAGGTATTGATTGTTGTCTGTCTGGTAACCTTTTACTTGACTGAATACAGTGACCCAGTTTCCAATAACTTGATCTTATCTATAGCTTAGGAAGAAACTGTTTTATAAAACTTGATTTAACACAAAATGATGAAAACAAATATCTTTTTTTGATGATGGGGGATTTGAATTGTTATTCAGTAGTCATAATTTTAGAATTCCCTGTACATAACCATTAGACTACGGTATTCTGGGATTATAAATATTTCTGTACAACAATCCAACTAATTTGGTAAGAGTTCCAAATGACACCCCCACTCTAAACATGATTTATTTGTGTTGTATTGATCAACATTAACAATTGTTTTGATACATTCAATTGATATTTCATTATAAAAGATATATAAGACATCAAAGATATTTCTTGATTTTCAAGATTGTACTTTTGAAGTGCCTGCCGCTGGTGGTGGTGCCATATTTCCTAACCTGTTTGGTATATATTTTATACAATTTGATTGAAACCAAATAAGTAACAATTAAGAAACAATATGAGAGGTTGGTCAAACTCTCACACATACAATAAAAACAAGTTCATAATCCAAAGGGCTTTATCAATAATATTTTTTTGGTTTTTATTTTGTCTACTGTTTCTGGGTTTCCTGTGACTGTGTTGACATTGGTGGGCTGTCCACTGTGGATAACTACATATTGTGGATGGGTGGACATTGGTGGGTTGTCCTGTAGATTGGTGGATATTTGTGGGTTGTCCACTGTGGATCTGGGGACATTAATGGGTTGTCCTGTGGATGGGTTGACATTGGTGGGCTGCCCACTGTGGATAACTACATATTGTGGATGGGTGGACATTGGTGGGTTGTCCTGTAGATTGGTGGATATTTGTGGGCTGTCCACTGTGGATCTGTGGACATTAATGGGTTGTCCTGTGGATGGGTTGACATTGGTGGGCTGCCCACTGTGGATAACTACATATTGTGGATGGGTGGACATTGGTGGGTTGTCCTTTAGATTGGTGGATATTTGTGGGCTGTCCACTGTGGATCTGTGGACATTAATGGGTTGTCCTGTGGATGGGTTGACATTGGTGGGCTGTCCACTGTGGATCTGTGGACATTAATGGGTTGTCCTGTGGATGGGTTGACATTGGTGGGCTGTCCACTGTGGATCTGTGGACATTAATGGGTTGTCCTGTGGATGGATTGACATTGGTAGGCTGTCATGTGGATGAGTGGCCATTTTTGGGCCCTCCTGATTGATTTGACAAAGATGGTTTGTCTTGTGGATATGTGCTGTCCACTGTGATGGGTTGACAATGCTGGGTTGTCCACTGTGATGGGTTGACATTGCTGGGTTGTCCACTGCGATGGGTGGACACTCTGGGTTGTCCTGGGATTGGTTAACATTGATGGTTTGTCCTGTGTATGGTTAGACATTGGTGGTCTGTCCATCATCGAACATTGAAGGTATTTTGAATGGGTTGTCTGCCAACTTCTTTGAAAGTGAAGAATGTCCTCCCAAGTTAATTGAAGTAATTTTGCAACACTTACCATAGTTATTTTATTATTTTTTTTGTTCAGATCCAGACAGAAGACCCCCGAAGATAGTGGCCATTTCAAAGGAGGTGAATGCGACAGTTGAAGAGTCATTAACATTGGAATGTTTGGCTGATGGCAACCCAACTCCTACCGTCACTTGGATGAAAGGTAAATAATTGCATGAGTTTAATCTTGATGTGCTTGGTGACATGAGTAATCCTACTTTTGATATTCTCTTTGCCTGGGGCCTCGGTGGCCGAGTGGTTAAGGTAGTTTGTGTACTATTGATCACATGGTCTGTCAACACTGAGGTTGCAGGTTCAATTCTCACTGCAAGCAGGGAGTACTCGACTCCAATCTTAATTCACAAGGATTGCCAGTTTTCCTACTGCAGGTCGAGGGTTCTCTCCAGGTACTCCTGCTTCCTACCCCCAATAAAAAGCAGAAAAATTGCTGAAAATGTCGTTAAAACACCTTCAAACAAAACAAATATTCTCTTTACCAATTTTTTTTTATTGAACTTAATTCTTTTGTCCAGTTTTTACAGTAACTCAGGGTTACCACACAATCTTAAAAATGGTAAAAGTTTGTGACTCTTGTTTTTTAGCTCACCTGACCCAAAGTGTCAGTGTGAGCTATTGTCATCACTTTGCGTCCATCGTCATCGTCGTCCGTAAACGTTTTACATTTTAATCTTCTTCTCCACAACGTCTTGGCCAATTGGAACCAAACTTAGCAGGAATGCTTATTGGGTGGTTCTTAACAAAGTTTGAGTTTTGGTGCTGATCAAATATGAAACATGGCTGCCAGGGCCATGAATGCGTTCTGATTGGCTGAAATTCAAAAATCTTCTTCTCATAAACTGCTTGGCAGATTGATATGAAATATTGCAGAAATGTACCTTAGATGGTCCTCTACAAAGTTTGAGTTTTTTGTGCCGATCCAAAATCCAAGATGGCCACATTCGCAGGACATAGTTTAACATAGGAACCTATAGGAAAAACATACAAACAACATCTCCTATGAAACTGTTTCACACAATGAAGCCAAATTAATAACGAAATGAATGTTGCATAATTATCTTATTGTTTTGGGTTTTTCGAGCCAATTGCAAATTCAGCATGGCTTCCAGGGATGTTAATGTGTTCTGATTGGCTGAAATTAAAAAATCTTCTTTTCATAAACTGCTTGGCAGATCGATTTGAAATATTGCAGAAATGTACCTTAGGTAGTCCTCTACAAAGTTTGAGTTTTTTGTGCCGATCCAAAATCTAAGATGGCCACCATCGCAGGACATAGTTTGACATAGGACCCTATGGGAAAAACATATTAACAACTTCTTCTCTGAAACTGTTCCACACAATGAAGCCAAATTAATAAGGAAATGAAGGATGGATAATTATCTTATTATTTTGGGTTTTTCCAGCCAATTGCAAATTCAACATGGCTTCCAGGGCCATTAATGCGTTCTGATTGGCTGAAATTCAAAAATCTTCTTCTCATAAACTGCTTGGCAGATTGATTTAAAATATAGCAGAAATGTACCTTATGTGGTCCTCTACAAGGTTTGAGCTTTTTGTTCCGATCCAAAATCCAAGATGGCCACCATCACAGGACATAGTTTAACATAGGACCCTATGGGAAAAACATACAAACAACTTCTTCTCTGAAACTGTTCCACACAATGAAGCCAAACTATGAAGAAATGATTAATGGATTTTTATCTTATTATTTTGAGTTTTTTGAGCCAATTGCAAATTGAACATGGCTTCCAGGGCAACTAATGGATTCTGATTGGCTGAAATTTCAAAAATCTTCTTTTTACAAACCGCTTAGCAGATTGATTTGAAATATTGCACAAATGTACCTTAGATGGTTATCTACAAAATTAGAGTTTTTTGTGGTGTTCCAAATTCCAAGATGGCCACCACGGTGGAACACAGCTTAACATAGGACCCTATGGGAAAACCATACAAACAGTTTCTTCTCTGAAACTCAGTTCCACACAATTTAACCAAATAATGCAGAAGTAATAGTAATCTTATTATTTTAAGTATGTTTGGAGCCGATAGGAAATTCAACATGGCTGCCAGACCTGCAAATGCATTCTGACTGGCTGAGATTTTAAAATTCGTTTTCTTACAAACAGCTTGGCAGATTTTAGGATATGTGATATTGTATGGTCCTCTACCAATTTTGAGTTTTTTGTTTCAATCCAAAATACAAGATTGCTGCTACTATGGAACATCACTTAACATACTAACCTATGAAAAAACATAAAAACTGCTTCTTCTCAGAAACACTGACTGCTGATTGTAAATTCAACATGGCAACATTCATAGAAACAGCATCTTCACATAAACTCTTTAGCATTTAATATCAAAATTTGCAAGAAAAGTCTTGTCTTAAAAAGTTTTTTTGTAAGTCAGGTGAGCGATACAGGCTCTTAAGAGCCTCTAGTTTTATTCCTGGTTGAGAAAAGTCTGGGAATTTAATAAAAATATAGAAAATCCGGGAAAAAATATTGATCATAAAAAAATTTATATTATATAAAATATGCTGTCACATTGTAACTTTTAATGGGGCAAGATAATTTGCATCTAAGCTTTAATTCAGAATACATAGGACTTTTAAAATCACTTGAGCAAGTACAGTAACATAATTTCCACATACAATTTCATTTTGGTTGTTGAAACTTCATTTAAAAGGACCTTAAAAATTATTTTAAAAAATCCTAGAAAAGTCCATGAATAGTCCTTGAAATTAAAAAGAAAATCTTGTGGGAACAATGCAGTTAAAAATTTGATGGAGTTTGAGGTACAATTGTGCAACAATATTTTGATGGGAAAACACAATCAGCTGGGATTTCTGAAAAAGGGGAAAATCAATGTTTTATCCTAATGATAATAATTAGCAGTCCATTACTCAGGATTGTTTGATTGTTACTTTATGTTCAATCCAATATTCAATCTACTACAACTTTTGTTTTAGAAATACCTGCTTAAAGGTTTGTTTTTATGTTTGTTTGATTGTTTGAATGGTGCTTAATTCCACTTTTAGCAATTTTGCCACTTTATTGTGGCACCCCTCTCATAGGACCATTTATCATTAGGACAACCTGCCTGATTATACATCTGATTAAACATGTATTCAGAGACCACCAGTTTCGAAAGATCAGTTTTGCTTGTCTTCCATGATTGATCTTTTCAGGACACTGAAAATAATTTATTGTTGAATTTTCCATATAGTTACTTGTTTATAGAAGTAATGATAATCCTAAACAAGAAATAATGATTTCAGAGCAGGTTTAAATATAAAATTTTTTGTCTCGCAATTAATGGAGATAACTCAGGATTGAGAATTTTTATTATAGGGAAACTTAATGGGAGATATCTCAGGATTGAGACTGTTTATTATAGGGACAATTAATGGGAGATAACTCAGAATTGAGACTGTTTATTATAGGGACAATTAATGGGAGATAACTCAAGATTGAGACTGTTTATTATAGGTGACACACCAACATTAGAAGATAATTTTAAAGAGGGTTATGGCACAAGTAACCTCAGGTTTATCAAAGTCAACAGAGAGGATGCTGGGATATATAAGTGTATCGCCTCATCCCCTGGATTTCCTGACGCTGTCAATGAGACAAAGTTGTATGTCAGAGGTAAGGTTTGGAATGCTGTGACAGTTGCTGTTTCAGAAATATTTGTACAGTTTTTGTTTTCTGCTGGATGAGAGGTGGGGGAGGGGCCGGGGGGGGGGGGGGGGGGGGTATTTAGGATAAAATAAAATAAAATAAGATAAGATTCAATGAAACTATGGAATATTGTTGCATATCTGCTAAGTAAGAAGTCTATTGATGCTGGAGGATTTCTGTAAAAGGTGAAGGTCACATTCAAAGTGTTAAAAATTTTTACGAAAAAGATGTTCCCTGACAATCACTCAAAAACTTTAGCATTTGATATCAATAAAACATTGGTATCTATAGTTTCTCACCAGGTGAATCATATGCCTATGACTTTTTGGTGGAGTTCTATTAAATGTCTCAGACACCAAAAAAACAGATATTTTCACAAAAAAGGCATTTCCACATGATAACTGGAAAAGTTTGCATCTGATTTCATTGAAACTTTACAAAATTTTTCAATACAAGTTTTTGAAAATTTAAGGTATCCGGACCATAATTGACCACGTGATCATATTTGGTGTCCCGGATGTCAATTGTTTTTCAATGAAGCAGACCTCGGTAATGTTCGGCAAACATTGGAAATACTATTTGAGTAACTAAATTTTTTCCTCAAAATTGTGAACATCGGCTCAAGTTATATGATATATTTTACTTTTATTATTAATTAGCAATACATTGATTTAATAAAGCTGTATTTCTTGGTCGACAAATAAAATTTTAAACGGTAACTTCAATTATGGGTCGGATACCTTAAGGTGTGGAGCATCAGTCAGTGATCACTTGATCAACTTTTGCTTGTTACCTTTTATATGAGGATATTTATTTGTATTTCAGTTCCACCAGTTCTGTTAGATGCTCCAGTAAGTGAGATGCATCCTGTTGCTAAGAGATTTCGTCTGAAGTGTACTGTGGAAGGCATACCACCACCTGTGGTCACATGGTACAGAAACGGCGAGAAACTCAAACCTAATGGTCGTATACAGGTAAGGGTGTTGTTTTGTATTTTTAGGTTGTTGAAAAATTTCTGGAAAGTTGAAAATCACTACTTGACCCTATGTCAGTAATATAAATTTATCTGACCTCCCTCATCAAGCAACACAACATACTGAAATTTCACCTAACACTAGGGGCACTATTTTTGGATAACTGCAGAGCTATTTACACGTGCTGATTGTTTTTATTTTCCACAGATTTTTGAGTCAAAATCTACTGCACTGAATAATGTTTAAAATCTATGGATTTTCTACAAATCTGTAAAGAACCATAAATATTCAAGAAATTGTCAATTGGTGCGATAGAGAAGCTTGATAATTGAAGTGCCTGTTGGCACAATACTAGGATTGACCAGAATGCACATAGTCATCACTATGACAACAGGGATTCCATTATATCTATTGAATTCGTCTTTTATGCAAACATACAAGATCAAAAATAGCTCTTCTAGAATACTGACATTAGTCAGAAGAGTTACACGAGTCGGTGACTGGTTGGGACATTTATCACATGTATTGTGTACTTATTTCAAGTATCAGTTTAATGTTTTAATGTTGTAAACCGAATGTGTAAACTGTAACAAAAAACCCAACATCAAGGAAACTTTCAAAGAAGAAAATCCACAAATCAGAGTCCAATAAACTGGCAAGCTTCAGAACCAATATCCAAAAATGTAGCAACTAAAGCAATGATCCTGACTTGGTACAGGCATTTCAAAAGAAATTGTTTGATAAACCAGGTTATATGGCATGCCAAACCTAAAGCTTACTTTACTGTAGTGTGTGTGTTTGTGTGTTGATTAAAAGAATACACTCCGTTCCTTTTAAAGCCAAATGTAAAATTGTCAAACTTAATTTTGAAGGTGAACCCAGATAACATGCTTGTAATAGACAGTAGTGATGATGACTCGGGCTACTATCAGTGCATTGCAGAAAATGAAGTTGGGGTTGTCATGGCAACTGCAAGACTGCTTATACTTCTGCAAGGTAATGTTGTCTTTGCAAGATACAAGATTTTTCTCCCCTGTGGACAGGTGTCGATGCACAATTACTTGTATCTGGCAATTGGTGAAAATGTAGTAAGAAATGGCTGGGGATAAGATTGTTTTCTCCTGTAATGGAGAATTACCTTGTAATAAATGATTTTTACATTTTGTAATAATAACAATTGCCGAGGGGTTAAGGTAGTTCATCTACTATTGATCACGTGGTCTGTCAACACTGGGGTTCATGATCGAGTCTCGCTGCAGGCTGGTGTGGTTGACTATAATCTTAATTGACAAGAATTGCCTGGTTTCCTTCCTAAGTTTAGTGTTTTTCTCCAGGTACTCAGGCTTCCTCCCCCAATAAAAACAAGATAATGTGATATAGCTTAAAATTTCTGAAAGTGGCATTAAACATCATTTAAACTAACAAACATTTTCTAAATCAGGAATATAGCTGAAAAATTGTTTGCTGGACATAAAACATCAATCAATCATTAAATGGATATGGTGTTAAAATGTCTAAAATTTAATTTTGTACAAAACAATCTTGTATTTCTTTAAAGCAACACTATTAATAAAGGCCATTACAATTTGTCATGGAATGTTAACCATCCCGGATATTCAGGAATCATTCTGAATTTTGGTAAAAAAATACCCATCACATAATCTTTGTCAGTTGGACACTTGGTATGATCATTTTGGTGTAAAAGAATGCCAAAGTGATTTGGATTTTGTTTGAAACATGTGCAGCTTAAGAATGGAAAGAACCATTGACCTTTTAATGTTATTCTCCATATGGGGGTACACCTTTTCAATTATTTCGTTGAAAGACAAAGTTAATTTTAATGTTAAATTAAGAGAGATTATTTATGTTAAAGAATAGGGGATTCATTTTGTGTTATTGAAAATATAGGTTCACGTTGCTTTTCTGATTGAAAAATGAGGGTCAAAAAGGGGGAGTGTCATTTTTTTTCAAATTTTCTAGAGGTGCCCCTACGTATTCGAAATTTGATTTCTTCCTCCAAAATGTGTTTAAAACTCTTTTTTTGTGTATTTTCATACCAAAGGTTGCATCTCTTTCCAAACTATAATTACTTGAACAATCGTTATTGACCAATTGCGTTTAACCTTACAGTTTTTTCACGCTTTACTTAATTGTGCTCATAAAATGGCCGGTCCCATACCGTTATGCATTAGTACATTGATACCTAAAGGTATTACAATTAACTTTCAAATGCTGTTGGTTGTGATTTTGTGACATTGTAAACGTATTACAATATAGAATAAACATGTTTTTTTATTAATATTTGATCAATAAAATGTGCATCAGAAAGATGTTTTATAGTAAAAGACTGGCCGGAAACTCTTTTAATATTGTTCTAAGTTCGGACATAGACATTTTATTTCTAAAGTTTCAGATTACTGATAAATGTGCCAAATTACTGAAATAATAATTAGGATTACTGTGAGTACTGAAAAGGGGTAAATACCTCTGTTAATAAGACACAATGGTTTAAGTGAACAATTAAACCAGTTTAGAAATTTCTGTGGCAAAAGCTGTAAAATTGTTGCATTTAAAGCAATTTTTAGATTTTATTTTATTGCTTAGCTTCGAGCCATTTCAATTTGTGCGAGAAATAACGACAAGACCAGACACAAAGTAACATACAATTTTGTTTAATTCACTTTGCTGTAAATTTTAAACAATTAATATTTTTATTTTCATAGAAAATGCACCAAAACCACCAGGAAATGTAACTGTTACTGAGGTTGCCAAGGATACGATTTGTATCAAGTGGTTACCGTCTGCTTACACTGACTGCTGCCCTGTTCTGGCTTATACTGTTCACTATAAAGACCTTAGTAACGGTATGTATGCATGTGTTTCGACTTTTTATCTACAGCTAAGGTAGATTGTATTTCTTTCACACTTCTTCCTTGGCCTCTAATTTTATTGGTCAGTAATAATCGTCAAATATGAGGTGTTTTAACACTTAGAATATTCTGGTGTCAGTTTATACCCTACATTTTCCTTTAATAATACTATGCTTATTTTACATAGTGATGAGGGACCATTTCAGACTATAAGAATATGACGAGGGACCATTTCAGACTATAAGAATATGACAAGGGACCATTTCAGATTAAAAGAATATGACGAGGGACCATTTCAGACTATAAGAATATCACAAGGGACCATTTCATACTATAAGAATATGACGAGGGACCATTTCAGACTTTAAGAATATGACAAGGGACCATTTCAGACTAAAAGAATATGACGAGGGACCATTTCAGACTATAAGAATATGACAAGGGACCATTTCAGACTATAAGAATATGACGAGGGACCATTTCAGACTATAAGAATATGACAAGGTACCATTTCAGACTATAAGAATATGACAAGGGACCATTTCAGACTATAAGAATATGACGAGGGGCCATTTAAGACTATAAGAATATGACAAGGGACCATTTCAAATTATAAGAATATGACAAGGGACCATTTAAGACTATAAGAATATGATGAGGGACCATTTCAAATTATAAGAATATGACAAGGGACCATTTCATACTATAAGAATATGACAAGGGACCATTTAAGACTATAAGAATATGACGAGGGACCATTTCAAATTATAAGAATATGACAAGGGACCATTTCAGACTATAAGAATATGACAAGGGACCATTTAAGACTATAAGAATATGACAAGGGACCATTTAAGACTATAAGAATATGACAAGGGACCATTTCAGACTATAAGAATATGACTAGGGGCCATTTCAGACTATAAGAATATGACGAGGGACCATTTCAGACTATAAGAATATGACAAGGGACCATTTCAGACTATAAGAATATGACAAGGGACCATTTAAGACTATAAGAATATGACAAGGGACCATTTCAGACTATAAGAATATGACTAGGGGCCATTTCAGACTATAAGAATATGACGAGGGACCATTTCAGACTATAAGAATATGACAAGGGACCATTTCAGACTATAAGAATATGACAAGGGACCATTTATGACTATAAGAATATGACGAGGGACCATTTCAAATTATAAGAATATGACAAGGGACCATTTCAGACTATAAGAATATGACAAGGGACCATTTCAAATTATAAGAATATGACAAGGAACCATTTAAGACTATAAGAATATGACGAGGGACCATTTAAGACTATAAGAATATGAAAGAATATGACGAGGGACCATTTCAAATTATAAGAATATGACAAGGGACCATTTCAGACTATAAGAATATGACTAGGGGCCATTTCAGACTATAAGAATATGACGAGGGACCATTTCAGACTATAAGAATATGACAAGGGACCATTTCAGACTATAAGAATATGACAAGGGACCATTTATGACTATAAGAATATGACAAGGGACCATTTCAAATTATAAGAATATGACAAGGGACCATTTCAGACTATAAGAATATGACAAGGGACCATTTCAAATTATAAGAATATGACAAGGGACCATTTCATACTATAAGAATATGACAAGGGACCATTTAAGACTATAAGAATATGACGAGGGACCATTTCAAATTATAAGAATATGACAAGGGACCATTTCCGACTATAAGAATATGACAAGGGACCATTTCAGACTAAAAGAATATGACAAGGGACCATTTCATACAATAAGAATATGACAAGGGACCATTTCAGACTATAAGAATATGACAAGGGACCATTTAAGACTATAAGAATATGACGAGGGACCATTTCAAATTATAAGAATATGACAAGAGACCATTTCAGACTATAAGAATATGACAAGGGACCATTTCAAATTATAAGAATATGACAAGGGACCATTTAAGACTATAAGAATATGACGAGGGACCATTTCAGACTATAAGAATATGACGAGGGACCATTTCAGACTATAAGAATATGACAAGGGACCATTTCAGACTATAAGAATATGACAAGGGACCATTTAAGACTATAAGAATATGACAAGGGACCATTTCAGACTATAAGAATATGACTAGGGGCCATTTCAGACTATAAGAATATGACGAGGGACCATTTCAGACTATAAGAATATGACAAGGGACCATTTCAGACTATAAGAATATGACAAGGGACCATTTATGACTATAAGAATATGACGAGGGACCATTTCAAATTATAAGAATATGACAAGGGACCATTTCAGACTATAAGAATATGACAAGGGACCATTTCAAATTATAAGAATATGACAAGGAACCATTTAAGACTATAAGAATATGACGAGGGACCATTTAAGACTATAAGAATATGAAAGAATATGACGAGGGACCATTTCAAATTATAAGAATATGACAAGGGACCATTTCAGACTATAAGAATATGACTAGGGGCCATTTCAGACTATAAGAATATGACGAGGGACCATTTCAGACTATAAGAATATGACAAGGGACCATTTCAGACTATAAGAATATGACAAGGGACCATTTATGACTATAAGAATATGACAAGGGACCATTTCAAATTATAAGAATATGACAAGGGACCATTTCAGACTATAAGAATATGACAAGGGACCATTTCAAATTATAAGAATATGACAAGGGACCATTTCATACTATAAGAATATGACAAGGGACCATTTAAGACTATAAGAATATGACGAGGGACCATTTCAAATTATAAGAATATGACAAGGGACCATTTCCGACTATAAGAATATGACAAGGGACCATTTCAGACTAAAAGAATATGACAAGGGACCATTTCATACAATAAGAATATGACAAGGGACCATTTCAGACTATAAGAATATGACAAGGGACCATTTAAGACTATAAGAATATGACGAGGGACCATTTCAAATTATAAGAATATGACAAGAGACCATTTCAGACTATAAGAATATGACAAGGGACCATTTCAAATTATAAGAATATGACAAGGGACCATTTAAGACTATAAGAATATGACGAGGGACCATTTAAGACTATAAGAATATGACGAGGGACCATTTCAAATTATAAGAATATGACAAGGGACCATTTCAGACTATAAGAATATGACAAGGGACCATTTCAGACTATAAGAATATGACAAGGGACCATTTCAGACCATAAGAATATGACAAGGGACCATTTAAGACTATAAGAATATGACTAGGGACCATTTCAAATTATAAGAATATGACAAGGGATCATTTCAGACTATAAGAATATGACAAGGGACCATTTCAAATTATAAGAATATGACAAGGGACCATTTAAGACTATAAGAATATGACGAGGGACCATTTCAAATTATAAGAATATGACAAGGGACCATTTCATACTATAAGAATATGACAAGGGACCATTTAAGACTATAAGAATATGACGAGGGACCATTTCAAATTATAAGAATATGACAAGGGACCATTTCCGACTATAAGAATATGACAAGGGACCATTTCAGACTAAAAGAATATGACAAGGGACCATTTCAGACTATAAGAATATGATGAGGGACCATTTCCGACTATAATAATATGACGAGGGCCATTTCAGACTATAAGAATATGACGAGGGCCATTTCAGACTATAAGAATATGACAAGGGACCATTTCAGACTATAAGAATATGACGAGGGTCATTTCAGACTATAAGAATATGACGAGGCGCCATTTCAGACTATAAGAATGTGATGAGGGGCCATTTCAGACTATAAGAATATGACGAGGGACCATTTCAGACTATAAGAATATGACAAGGGACCATTTCCGACTATAAGAATATGACAAGGGACCATTTCCGACTATAAGAATATGACAAGGGACCATTTCGGACTATAAGAATATGACGAGGGGCCATTTAAGACTAAAAGAATATGACAAGGGACCATTTCAGACTATAAGAATATGACGAGGGTCATTTCAGACTAAAAGAATATGACTAGGGGCCATTTCAAATTATAAGAATATGACAAGGGACCATTTCATACTATAAGAATATGACAAGGGACCATTTCCGACTATAAGAATATGACAAGGGACCATTTCCGACTATAAGAATATGACAAGGGACCATTTCAGACTATAAGAATATGACTAGGGGCCATTTAAGACTAAAAGAATATGACAAGGGACCATTTCAGACTATAAGAATATGACGAGGGTCATTTCAGACTAAAAGAATATGACTAGGGGCCATTTCAAATTATAAGAATATGACAAGGGACCATTTCATACTATAAGAATATGACAAGGGACCATTTCAGACTATAAGAATATGACGAGGAACCATTTCAAATTATAAGAATATGACAAGGGACCATTTCCGACGATAAGAATATGACAAGGGACCATTTCAGACTATAAGAATGTGACAAGGGACCATTTCAGACTATAAGAATATGACAAGGGACCATTTCAGACTATAAGAATATGACAAGGGACCATTTAAGACTATAAGAATATGACAAGGGACCATTTCAAATTATAAGAATATGACAAGGGACCATTTAAGACTATAAGAATATGACGAGGGACCATTTCAAATTATAAGAATATGACAAGGGACCATTTCCGAGTATAAGAATATGACAAGGGACCATTTCAGACTAAAAGCAGAGCTGCCAACCCTTACTATTTTAGCGTAAGGCTTCCGATTTTTGCTTAAAAAATACGCCTTACGAATTTAGAAGAAAAACCTACGATTTTCCGTTTTTTGCGATAAAAAAATAAAATTTCGGATTTTCTTCATAGTCGTAATCGTCATTGGTTGGAATATTAGACAGATCTAATCATAATCATTGTAGCGTTTGAATAAAAGGTAAATACTATTGAATGTGAACCAAGTGGTTATCGATCGCGATCGTTTTGACGCTTTATTAAGGAGCCAAAATGTCAGAAAAACGATCCATTCACAACAAGTCACCAGCGGATGGGGCCCATTGCCTTACTATTTTTCATCTTATTGGGTTGGCAGCTCTGTAAAAGAATATGACAAGGGACCATTTCAGACTATAAGAATATGACGAGGGACCATTTCAAATTATAAGAATATGACGAGGGACCATTTCATACTATAAGAATATGACAAGGGACCATTTAAGACTATAAGAATATGACGAGGGACCATTTCAGACTATAAGAATATGACGAGGGACCATTTCAAATTATAAGAATATGACAAGGGACCATTTCCTACTATAAGAATATGACGAGGGGCCATTTCAGACTATAAGAATATGACGAGGGGCCATTTCAGACTATAAGAATAGGACAAGGGACCATTTCATACTATAAGAATATGACGAGGGGCCATTTCAGACTATAAGAATATGACGAGGGACCATTTCAAATTATAAGAATATGACGAGGGGCCATTTCAGACTATAAGAATGTGATGAGGGGCCATTTCAGACTATAAGAATATGACGAGGGACCATTTCAGACTATAAGAATATGACAAGGGACCATTTCCGACTATAAGAATATGACAAGGGACCATTTCCGACTATAAGAATATGACGAGGGTCATTTCAGACTAAAAGAATATGACTAGGGGCCATTTCAGACTATAAGAATATGACGAGGGGCCATTTCAGACTATAAGAATATGACAAGGGACCATTTCAGACTATAAGAATATGACGAGGGGCCATTTCAGACTAAAAGAATATGACTAGGGGCCATTTCAGACTATAAGAATATGACGAGGGGCCATTAAGAATATGACGATGGGCCATTTCACACAATAAGAATATGACCCAATTTAGCTATTTGTCTTTCATCCAACCACAGTGGGCAGCTCACCTGAGTCGACTCAACTTTGACCCTTATTAAAAAAATAGTGATCAGAAGCAATCTGCTTTTCAATTTACTATTTTTGAGTCTATGGCAAAGTAAAAAAAAAGGGGGGGGGGGAACAAAACAATGACCATGTCCACTCCTTAGTTTGATTTAGGTTTACAAGTTGGATGTTTTGTCCACCTTGTGGCATGTAATATTAACTCCACCTGAACCACATTATTATAAAAAATTAAAATTCAAATTGGACGAGATTTTTAGTTGACATTTTTACAAACTTAAAGTGCAAACTCGGTTTACAATGCCTTAAAAATTTATAAAACCCAACTGGGCCCAGTTTCATAAAACATCTCAAATTTGAGGATTTCCTCAACTTCTCAACTCAAAAATTGACCAATCAGATTGCTTGAAAATTCAATTTTGAGGAAAATCTCAACTTGAGAAGTTTTATGAAACCCAGGCCAGCCTACATAATTTTATTCAAATCTCACAGGACAAAAGACAGATGCAAAATGGTCGCCTGCTGTGAGCTTAAAATAGGTACCATATAATCCTCCATTAATGTTCTTGTAAATACAATCAAAACTCTGTAATCCTCTATCAATATTAATGTAAATAAAGCATAATTGATCTTGAAACTTGTAAAACACCTGTTAAAATAACAGTTAATAATGGGTATAATTTACGACATTTATAACCTGTTATCAGCTGTAATAGATCCTTATTACCAGATGGACAAAATCTGTCAAAAATAAATTACTTTATGTAATAACTGTAAACATATCACATAACTATTATGGTAAGTGTTGAGTCAATGGAAAATTGATAAATTATGTCTAAATTGAAGAAAATTACATTAAGGAAGCAAGACAACATTTTCAAGTAGTTGTAGCAACAATTCTCTGTACCATGAGACTTTCAACTTCGGTTAGGTACGTAGCTACATAAAAGGTGAAGTTTATGTATTGCATGTCCATGGTTTGAATGGACAAATGACATGAATGAGGTGGTGAATGGTCATGTATGCTGTTCTCATCACTTTGTGTCCATTTTTATACATATTAATCTCCTTCTCTTGTAATGCAATTTGGTCACAATGTTCATTGAATTCGTCTTTATTTTTTATTTGGATGGGAAAAAACAAAGATGGCTGCCACTGCAGAACTTAGTTCTACACAAGTGTTTAAGCACACTTCTTCTCTGAAACCATTGAATCAATTACAAAAATTAATCAGCAATATTGTTTGAATGGTTCTGTATAAAGTTTCTGATTTTTATGCCAATCAGAAATTCAGCTTTAAATTGTGTTTCAGATGCTTCGTATGATAACAAGAAGGCCACCCAGAACCAGTCAGCATGTGTTGATAAACTACGACCATTTACAGAATACCAGTTTTATGTTAGGGCCTACAGTACGATGGCTGCTAGCTCAGAGTCCAATATTATAACCATTTGTACTTCTGGGACAGGTATGTAAAGGGAGAAGACTATCTTTTTGCCAATTAAAGCCAAGAAAAATCAATCATCTGACTGAACCAATATGACTGCTTTTTATGCCCCCGCGACGACATGTCGGGGGGCATTAAGTTTTACTCCGTCCGTCTGTCTGTACGTCCGTACAAATTTCCGTCAAGCTTTTCTCAGAAACCGTACATCAGAACAATTTGAAATTTGGCAGGGTGGTTCAGTATCACAAGTTGTACGTCCTAAGCGACTTTCAGACCTGTTGGACAACTACTTCCTGTTTGGGACTTCATTTGTACGTAAATATGTCCGTCCGTATGTACGAATTTCCATCAAGCTTTTCTCAGAAACCGTACATGAGAACAATTTGAAATTTGGCAGGGTGGTTCAGTATCATAAGTTGTATGTCCTAAGCAACTTTCCGACCTGTTGGACAACTACTTCCTGTTTGGGACTTCATTTAGCGGGGGCATCCGTGTCCCATGGACACATTCTTCGATTTTTTTATTTGTACAAAGTTAAATTCGTCTCATTGATTGATTAAGGTCAGGAGATATTAAGATATAGTTTCCATATTTTTTTGCCGGATTTCACAGAGTGAAAAACGGGTTATAATATGGCGAATGGTGGGTAGGCGGGGGAAAATTTTTTGTAACAGTTTTCTCAGCAACTACTAATCACATTCTTTTGAAATTTGGTATGCAGCATCAGCATGGCCTCACATAACGTTGGATTTGATTTCAGGTCTGTCGCTCACCTACTTCTTTAATAAAATAGGGCCATTTCTGTATTTGAAGGATTTTTCAAGTTATATATGCCACCAAGAAGGCTTTTCCCCGTACACTATGTAATGACCACTCATGTGAAAAGCAAGTATGTGCACTCCATGTAAAATATGGCAGATTTGACCAATGACTAATAGTCGGGACATTTTAGTGAAAATTTTGATCATGTCCTTCAAATCGTACTTGAATCAAGCTGTATTGTAACTGAACCCCATGATAAAGCTGTTAAATTAATTAAACTCCTATAAAACGATACTTCCCTTTCATCAAAATAAGACTAAACTTAACGCCACTGTTCGATCTGCTGTATATTCTATTTATATTTTAGTACCTACAATGTCTCCAAACTTAAGACTATCCAGTTCTACGCCTTTTAGTATAGACTTAGACTGGGATCTGCTGCCGACGAATAAGTGTCATGGTAATATAACAGGGTACCAGATCTTTCTGATGATCGGCAAACAGGAAACCATTGAAAATGTGTCTGCTGCCAACAGAAGTCATACTATTCAAAGTAAGAAAAAATTTTAACTTGAAAGATTTTTTAAAAACCTAATATTAATATAAGGCCTGATAATTCACATTTTGGGGCTTATTTGGTCCTGTAAATTCTCCAAAATAAATGTTGATGTCATTAATTAATAATTAGTTTTCAAGCTTCACAAGCTGTCAGATAATTTAAATCTTTGCACAATTGAACGTCATTTAAGTGGCATTATTAGTAAGATTTCTACTACTGAAGGTCTGTGTATTGACACAAGGTACTCCAGCTTCCTTCCTCAATCAAAACTTGATGTTGCAATTTAGCTAAAAAGTTGCTGAAGTGGCATTTGTCCCAAACATACAACTAACCAAACACATTTTTTAGCAATAATAATATTTTTTTATGTCTTGCCAACGGAAGTTGAGGGATATAGATTTTCAGTCTGTTTATTGTCTATGTATCTGTTCGTCCAACCCACCTGAGGTTTACCTTTATCTTTTATGAAGACGACTTAACATCTTCATGAAACTTGGTACACTGTTACAACATGCTGGCAAAATTCTGTAGGGCTGCACCAAATATTTCCTGCTTGGAGAAACTTGTAAAAAGGGGGAGGTTATCAATATGTGCCAATCTATAGTAGTTCTTCTACTATTGATCATGTGGTCTGTCAACACTGAGGTTGCAGGTTCAAGTTTCACTGTGGTCAGGGTGTTCTCGACTCCAATCTTAATTGATAACGATAGCCAGTTTTCTTACCGAAGGTCGGGGATTATCTGCAGTTACTTGGCTACCCCCCCCCCCAATAAACACTGGAAGACATGACATAGCTTTAAAATTGCTGTAATTGGTATAAAACATCATACAAACAAACAAGCTAACATTTTACAATCTACTTGCTCTGAAGGGAAATGACTCAATCATATAGGATTAAACAAAGTGACAAGATGTCTCAGAGATTCCCACTATTTTCCACGCCAAAAACATCATACAAACAAACAAGCAAACATTTTACAATCATCGATGAGTCACGGTTTCTAGTTTTTAAATCTATTGACATAAACATTAGATATACTGTATACAGATCTGTTTGGGGGAATTTTTATGATCTTTTTTATTTGAAAGCATTTTTATATATTTTTAACTTTGTAATACATAACTTTTGTATTATACATGTAATTTACAAGCTAAGAGGTTTTAATAAGTTTCTGGACTTCAGCCATTTATGGACTGAACCTTGTACCTGCTTAAGGGGAAACAACTCCAGCTTGATGAAATATCTTAGTTGATCAAAGTTAAGGGAGAGTGGAAAGGCTTTTTCTTTTATTTCATTAAATGTGAGTAGTTTACATACATTTTACAATCTATGGTAGTTTGTTAACTTGTATGTTGTTTTTTGTTACAGATCTACAGCCTGATACAGAATATAAAGTCCGAATTTTGGCAGGAACATCAATGGGATTTCCTAAACTTGAGAACAAGGATTGGCCTTGGTTGGCTCATAGAACACCAAAAGACAATGACGAGGCTACAGGTAAATAGAGCCCTCAGGTCAATACCATTACAGGCAAATTGGTTCCTCTGGTCAATACGGTGACTGGCAAATAGGGTCCTCATGCCATTACTGCTTCACATAAATAGGGTTGTCAGGCCATTACTGTTACAGGTAAATTGGGTTCTCACGCCATTCCTGTTTCAGGTAAATAGGGTCATTGGGCCAATACAGTTACAGGCAAATAGGGTCCTCGGGCCATTACTGCTTCAGGTAAATAGGGTCATCAGGCCAATACTGTTACAGGCAAATAGTGTTCATGTTACAGGTAAATAGGGTTGTCAGGCCATTACTGTTTCAGGCAAATAGGGTCATTATGCCAAAACAGTTACAGGCAATTGGGGTCCTCCAGCCATAAGAGTTTCAGGTAAATAGGGTTGTCCGGCCAATACTGTTAGATGTAAATAGGGTCATCAGACCATTTCTGTTTCAGGTAAATAGGGCCATCAGGCCGATACTGTTACATGTAAATAGGGTCATCAGGCCAATACTGTTACATGTAAATAGGGTCATCAGGCCAATACTGTTACATGTAAATAGGGTCATCAGGCCAATACTGTTACCTGTAAATAGGGTTGTCCAGCCAATACTGTTACATGTAAATAGAGTCATCAGACCATTTCTGTTTCAGGTAAATAGGGTCCTCAGGCCAATACTGTTATATGTAAATAGGGTCATCAGGCCAATACTGTTACATGTAAATAGGGTCATCAGACCAATACTGTTACATGCAAATAGGGTCATCAGACCATTTCTGTTTCAGGTAAATAGGGTCATCAGGCCAATACGGTTACATGTAAATAGGGTCATCAGGCCAATACTGTTACATGTAAATAGGGTCATCAGGCCAATACGGTTACATGTAAATAGGGTTTTCGGGCCATTACTGTTACAGGTAAATAAGACCATCAGTCCAAATCTTTTACAGGTAAATAGGGGTGGGGGGTTGACAGCAATAACAACTGGATGCCATAATTTGGCTCTCAAATTTCTGAAACAGGCATGCAGTAAAACCCTATTCAAACCAAAAAATAAAGTTTGGCTTGTGCAACCAAATGGTTAAGGTATCCGACCCACAATTGAAGTTACCGTTTAATTTTATTTGTCGACCACGAAATACAGCTTTATTAAATCAATGTATTGCTAATTAACGATAAAAGTAAAATATATTATATAACTTGAGTCAATGTTCACAATTTTGAAGAAAAAAATTTAGTTACTCAAATAGTATTTCCGATGTTTGCCGAACATTACCGAGGTCTGCTCCATTGAAAAACAATGGATATCCGGGACACCAAATATGATCACGTGGTCAATTATGGTCCGGATACCTTAAGATAGTTAGTCATATACTATTGATCATAATCTTGTCAACACTGAGGATGCTAACCTGTGGCAGAGTGTACAGCCTTGAAATTGACAAGCATATCGGCGGCCTCGGTGGCCGAGTGGTCAAGGTAGTTCGTTTACTACTGATCACGTGGTCTGTCAACACTGAGATTGCAGGTTCGATTCTCACTGCAGACAGGGTGTACTCGACTCCAATCTTAATTGACAAGGATTGCCAGTTTTCCTACCGCAGGTCGGGGGTTTTCTCCGGGTACTCCGGCTTCCTCCCCCAATAAAAACTGGACGCCATGATATAGCTGAAAAATTGCTGAAAGTGGCGTTAAACACCATCAAACAAACAAACAAGACAAGCATATCTATACTAAAAGTCACAACCCTGTGGAGTGCATTTTTTAACTATTCCAGTACCTTTTTATTATGAAACTTCAGTAGAAGAATTTTTTTGTTAAAGGGGGAGTTTTCTCTGGGTATTCTGGCTTCTCTCCCCAATAAAAATGGAATACCATGATATAGCTGAAAGATTGCCTCAAGTGGTATTAAACCTGAATCAAAATAGAAAAAAAACTTAACAATCTTTTTTTTTTATTTCAGTGAAGGCTAAAATTGATGTTAGGCAGCTAAACTTGACCTGCGTGGAGGTGAACTGGAATATCACAGACAAGCTGTTACTGGTTCAAAGTTACAAAATTTACGTCACCTCTTTTCTTTCCGAAAATCAATTGAGGAAAAATGGAGCTGCACAAGTGTTTTATCCAATGAAGAACAGTAATATTTTCATGATTTGTGACCTTGGTAAGTGTTATTTTTTACTTATTCTAGTTTTGGAGTTAACAAGCGTAACACTTTTAAATTGCTTGTAATTTTTTTTATTCTTCAGTCATTTACAATTATTAAATAATATTTTCTCTGACAATTTATGAATAGGGTTGCTACAGATAGAAATAACCTTTAAATTAGCTGCCAATAGACATATACAAGTTACAATTAAATTAATTTTAATTACACTCAATTACTTTTAACTTTACTGACTTTTGAACATTCCAATCTGTGTCCAAGATGAAATGTCCAGTCAATAAACATAGTCTCAAAAGTTATGTCCAAAATCCATGAAATAAATGGAATTATTAAACAGTTTGTCCACAAATAAGAAAGGCTAGTTTTAACATTAGTTCATGTGTTGTTGATCATGTGGTCTGCCAACACTGAGGTTGCTGGTTGGATTTTCACTACAGGCAGGGTGCGCTCAACTGTAATTTTAATTGACACGGATTGCCAGTTTTCCTACCTCGTATCAGGGGTTTTCTCCTGGTACTCTGGCCTCCTCCCCCAATAAAAGATGGGTGACTGAATATAGAGCTGAAAAACACTGAAAGTTGTGTTTAACAACATTTAGATAAACGAACTATTGAATTAGGGAATACAGCCTTCCTCACAAGATTAAATTAGGGAATTCAGCCGACCTCACAAGATTAAATTAGAGAATTTAGCCATCCTCACAAGATTAAATTAAGGAATTTAGCCATTATCACAAGATTAAATTAGGGAATCCAGCCATCCTCACAAGATTAAATTAGGGAATCCAGCCATCCTCACAAGATTAAATTAGGGAATTCAGCCATCCTCACAAGATTAAATTAGGGAATTTAGCCATCCTCACAAGATTAAATTAGGGAATTCAGCCATCCTCACAAGATTAAATTAGGGAATTCAGCCATCCTCACAGATTAAATTAGGGAATTCAGCCATCCTCACAAGATTAAATTAGGGAATCCAGCCATCCTCACAAGATTAAATTAGGGAATTCAGCCATCCTCACAAGATTAAATTAGGGAATTTAGCCATCCTCACAAGATTAAATTAGGGAATTCAGCCATCCTCACAAGATTAAATTAGGGAATTCAGCCATCCTCACAGATTAAATTAGGGAATTCAGCCATCCTCACAAGATTAAATTAGGGAATTTAGCCATCATCACAAGATTAAATTAGGAATTTAGCCATTATCACAAGATGCATCCATAAGCATATATTCTAGAATTTTGAAGTTTATGGAATATTCTTGAATTTTTGTAGATTACGGAACATTCTAGAATTTTGTGTATAACAGAATGTTCTATACGTAGTATTTTATAAGTGAACAGTTCTAGAATATTCTATCACATTCTTTTCTCAAGTAATGAATGAAAGTTAACATATAATTGGCAAAATTTGTCAGACCAATCAGTATAGGAGATATTGCGCTTTATTAGGGATTTTAGACAAAACTGACAGTTCTTCCTTTGGAAATTAAAAAAATTAACCTGTAAATAGCAAAACTGTCAGAAGAACAAGGACTACCAATCATTTTATTGTCCGAGAATTATCCCATTCTTACAGAGTTTATTGCCCTTAAAAACTATTTTGGTGAAATTTGTAGTTTTTTCTCTGAGAATCCTGCAGATGGAGAACTTGCATGAGAGAAGGGAATAATGTGTTAGAAAACTTTGGCTACATTAGAGACAATTGCCTTTGCTTTGCTTTTTTGCACATTTGCTTTATGTTTGTGGTTGAATGTGAAATTTATTTCTATATTTTAAGAATTTAATTACTGACATTTGTTGATGTCTTTTTGGTATTGTGGAATTTTATAGGTGGGGTTTGATCCTAGAACTTTAGTATTTCTCCCAAATTTGAGTGTACAAATATGACTAACAGATTCACTTTCTGAAATTACTCTTTTCTGTTTTTTTTTACCAAAAAAATTATTTTTGATCTGGGTATTTCAAATGATTTGCTTTATATTTTTTCAAAAACATCTGTATTACTCTGATGATTTCAAAAAAATTGTAAACACCTCAAGGGTAATGAATATGGTACGAGACAGCAAACCACAAATTTGTACTTCACCCAATTCAGTGTTTAATTAACTTCTTATTATCAGATTCCTGTCCTATTTCAATATTTGCGAGAACAAAAACTGCAATAATTATTTCTGAATTTATAATATTGATACTATTATATTTTTTGCATTCAACCTGCTGCAAATTCTATTAAATTTGTAACTCCGCTATAAAATGAAGCGATGATGATACTTTGTTGGGTCATAATACATAAAACATGGATTTTGTACTTTGCTTTTTGCTGTGCTCACCCTGTAACACTTGGTATACATGCTTTCAGGTGATGCTTTATAGCTTGTGTGCATATGTGTGTACTTTGCATGGTGACTTTTACAAGGTAATTATATAGAATGACCTTATTGCGTTTATATATAAATATTATTTTTGCCATTTTTAAAATAGCTTTTTTTGTTACGAGGATTTCAGAAAATCTTGTATGGGTGTTTGGGACAAGCACTTAATGTTTAGCATCTATTACTGTAACAGGTTAAGTATTATACTCACCCAGGCTGAACAGTTTATCTGTTAAATAAATATTCAATATTTGTAAATTGTCAAAAAAATATGTATTTGTACTGACCTTACAAACATCAGATAGACATTTCTCACTTATTTTGTGGCTAGTACAAATAAACTTTATAATTTTTGACAATGTACTAGAATTTTTTTTTTTATCCTGCAACCATAAAAAACATTTTAAACCAAATTGTAATTCTCGCTGATTTCTAACTTGAAATAGTTGACACATATTCTAGTGATATACCCTGATGTCACAAACGAATATAGTGTTCCACAGAACAGAATACTTAATATCATAAGACGTGAAGACAAGGGTACCAGGAGACTTTATTCAGCAGTAGCAAAAATTTATTGGCTATCTTTATTATACATGTAATAAATGTAATGATTGCAGGATAAAAAAAGAAAATTAACTCTTGCCCAAGTTAAACCCAACCTAAAATATTACCAAAAATTATTTCAAGCAATAATTTGATTTCTCGGTAAATTGAAAACCTCAGACATTTTGACCCCTTTGACCTGTGTATTGCCAATAAAAACTTAAGTTCTAAGGGACATAACCAGGTTTCTATTGTACAGTTTAAAATCGAAGGAATTGTCAGTGTATTGAGACAGAGATGAAACTCCTAAACGTCGAACAAACATAAAAGCATAATGGGGTGTAACTCTGAAATTATATTAATATTATGAGTTTGTCACCTTAATATTGGGTCTTTTCTGGTTTTATTGTCCAACACGATACACTCAAAATTTCTTCGATTCTTACTCAACAATTTCTTTTGCTTTATTTTTTGCATCTGCCTGCAACATTTGTTTTCCATTATGATGCTATTGTAGTCGTACAACAGAACTAAATTATATCTTGGATCTGTTGCTGTGTTGTGATATTTGATTGAAAGATTTTCATGAGTGAACATGTATTGTAAACTTTGATTGGATGATTTACAGTATCAAAAATGAAGAATTTTTGCTTTAAGTATTTGAATTAGTATGGAGTACAAAACCATATTAGATATGAAAAGTTCCAATTGAAATTGTTAGATTTACTTTCTAAAATATTAATTTCATCTGCTTAGTTTAATGTAGTACAGCTGTTTGCTACTGATCCTAGTCAACCATTTTAGTGCTAGTTTGAGCCTTCTTGCAGAATGTGCTGGACTCCACCTTTAAATGACAAAGGTTTTCCTGTCCTAGTGACACAGGCTTTCTCCCCAATAAAAACTTTATAAAAAGACATAGCTGAAAAATGGCTCAAGTGGCATTAAACCCCATTAAATTTTGGATCAGTTGTAGCTATAATCCATTGTGAATAATTATGTGACCTTTGAACTTGAGACTACAGACTTTGTACAGTTCACATGCTACCTGACATAATTTGTATGATTGCGAACCTGTGTTTAATGATTGGATTAACGTATTCAGAGATGTTTACTATCCCAGAATTTCGGTGTTTATATCGTATAAAATATGCATTATGGATTACATCAGAAATGACACCTTTTAAGTTTTGAGCCAACGATTATTTTTTTCTAATTATGTTCCTACAAATGCCTTATGACTCGGATAATTTATGCATTCCCATCCTCCCTAGACTTTCTCTTGACTTATCCAGATATCGACGTTGGAGTATTCTATACAATACCAGCTAGGGCCTCGGTGTCTGAGTGGTTAAGGTAGTTCGTCTACTTTTGATCACATGGTCTGTCAACACTGAGGTTGCTGTTTTGAGTCTTACAGCAGGCAGGGTGCACTCAACTGTAATCTTAATTGACAGTATTGACAGTTTTCCTACTGAATGTCGGGGGTTCTCTCCTGGTACTCTGTCTTCCTCCCCCTAAAATAACTTGAGGCCATCATATAACTGGAAAATGGTTTTAAACCTCATTTAAACAAACAAAACAAACTTAACTTGAAATAATTGTATTTTTGTTTACAGAAACAGAAAAGTTTTATGAATTGATGTTTGTGGTACATGGCCATAGTGAACCGTTAGCCACAGTGGAAGAAATATTCCAGATTGTTGAGAAAGATAAACAGCCATTGCCGCCACCTCCGCTGCAAATCACTGCATTCCCGGAATCCTCTACACAGATCCTTGTCAGGTGGAGGAGACCGGGCCTCCAGCACGAAATCAAATTTTATTATGTTCAGTATTATAAAAAGGACAACTTGCAGCAGTTGATGTATGTTCGGAGGTAAGAGGCTAGATTTACTCATTTATTGTGATTTCCAATTGTAAAATGATGGGCTCAACATGCCTTGTGTGCACACCAGTGGTAAAACAAGTAAATGTGCCTTCGAGCATGCTTTATGGCAACATCATACTAACATATTTTAAAGTCCCAATCAACATTGTATCCTTATTTTCCGACAAGTCTTGCAGTTTAAAGGTTATGTTGTTTATAAACTTGATATATCTTTCCTTTTATGAGTTTGAGGTTCAAGTCGAGCAGCGGAAGGGTGTACTTGACTCTGATCCTTATTGACAAGGCGTGCCAGTTTTCTTACTAGGTCATTTGTTTTCTCCAGCTCCCTATCCCAATAAAAACTGGGAACCATGCTATAGCCAAAAAATGGCTGAAACTGGCATTCAACTTTCAGTTGATAAGGGTTTTATTGACCCTCTAAATGAAAGTTTTTTCTTGGGTTTTATTGACCCTCTAAATGAAAGTTTTTTCTTGGGTTTTATTGACCATCTAAATGAAAGTTTTTTCTTGGGTTTTATTGACCCTCTAAATGAAAGTTTTTTCTTGGGTTTTATTGACCCTCTAAATGAAAGTTTTTTCTTGGGTTTTATTGACCCTCTAAATGAAAGTTTTTTCTTGGGTTTTATTGACCCTCTAAATGAAAGTTTTTTCTTGGGTTTTATTGACCCTCTAAGTGAAAGTTTTTTCTTGGGTTTTATTGACCCTCTAAATGAAAGTTTTTTCTTGGGTTTTATTGACCCTCTAAATGAAAGTTTTTTCTTGGGTTTTATTGACCCTCTAAATGAAAGTTTTTTCTTGGGTTTTATTGACCCTCTAAATGAAAGTTTTTTCTTGGGTTTTATTGACCCTCTAAATGAAAGTTTTTTCTTGGGTTTTATTGACCCTCTAAATGAAAGTTTTTTCTTGGGTTTTATTGACCCTCTAAATGAAAGTTTTTTCTTGGGTTTTATTGACCCTCTAAATGAAAGTTTTTTCTTGGGTTTTATTGACCCTCTAAATGAAAGTTTTTTCTTGGCTTTTATTGACCCTCTAAATGAAAGTTTTTTCTTGGGTTTTATTGACCCTCTAAATGAAAGTTTTTTCTTGGGTTTTATTGACCCTCTAAATGAAAGTTTTTTCTTGGGTTTTATTGACCCTCTAAATGAAAGTTTTTTCTTGGGTTTTATTGACCCTCTAAATGAAAGTTTTTTCTTTCATTTTACAGCGACACAACTGAGTATGTGTTGACAGATTTAGAACCATTCACTGTGTACTGTATTCGAGTAAGATCCCATACCCTACATGAGCACAGCATATTCACAGATGAAGTGGAGATTAGAACTAATGAAGACGGTAGGTTCCTATGTAAATATTTTAATTCCCAGCTTTACACAGTGAAACTTACCAAAATCTGTTTTGAACCATAGTTGTCTACCCTAGAATTGAAATTCCCAGCAATAAATGTAAACTCAACTAAATATGAGTAGAAAGAAAAAGGTTCTTGGTACCGTCAGAGTAATACCAACCCTATCGATTCCTACACCTGGACTTCAGTGCATTTAAAAGATCAAGGTTCAGATGCTGTCAAATATGTACCAAGTGGACATGTTTTTCAGTTTTCAAATGTGCAGCATTCATTTATTTACATATTATATTATAAGGTCAGAGCAGTACCTTTTGTACTGGGTTGTACTCCTATGATCTAAACCTCTCTATTACAATCATGTTTAATATTGCAGTGCCTTCGGCTCCAGAGGGATTGTCAATTATAGGCCGTGACAAAGATCAGGTCCAGCTAAAATGGGATCCTCCAATAAAACAAAATGGAATCATTATCTCCTACATAGTTTTGTATCATCAAGAGAAGGAAGATCCAGAAATCCTGTGGTCTTCACTGGAGAAAAATGGTAAGGTGTCTTTTTTTGAGGCCATAGTCGGGGAGAAGGGTGGGGCATTAAACTGTCTGAGCCTTTGTTGAGGTATTAAAAGTTATCATAGGTAGACAACAACTAGTGCACATTTTACTTTATTTTGTTACTGTAACCTCAGTGTGAGTAAAAGCTAGCTCTTAGGTGACAATGCGGGTCCTTGATGGCCGAGTGGTTACTCTACAATAGATCATATACCTGTCAACACTAAAGTTTCACTGTGGACAGGGTGTGCTCAATTCCAATTTAATATTTCAAGGATTTCCAATTTTCTTACTAAAATTCCGGGGTTTTATCTGGATACAAATGCTTCTTCCCAAATAAAACTGGACACCATGATATAGTTGACCCAAACAAATCAAGAGGACATTATGTAGTTATCTCCCTTGTAGGAGTGTGACCCTATGGATTGTCTCCCTTAGGATAGACAGGGGCGTTATGAAGTTATCTCCCTTGTAGGAGTGTGACCCTATGGATTGTCTCCCTTAGAATAGACAGGGACGTTATGAAGTTATCTCCCTTGAAGGAGTGTGACCCTATGGATTGTCTCCCTAAGGATAGACAGGGACGTTATGAAGTTATCTCCCTTGTGGGAGTGTGACCCTATGGATTGTCTCCCTTAGGATAGACAGGGGCGTTATGAAGTTATCTCCCTTGTAGGAGTGTGACCCTATGGATTGTCTCCCTTAGGATAGACAGGGACGTTATGAAGTTATCTCCCTTGTAGTATTGTGACCCTATGGATTGTCTACCTTAGGATAAACAGGGACATTATGTAGTTATCTCCCTTGTAGTAGTTTGACTCTATGGATTGTCTCCCTTAGGATAGACAGGGATGTTATGCAGTTATCTCCCTTGTAATATGTGACCCTATGGATTGTTTCCCTCAGTATAGACATCGACAACAGAAAAATGTAATTCCTAGATTTTTTATTGAAGAGCAATATTGATCTCCATGTTTGTTTACCATTAAACCAAGGGAAGTAACTATGATTTTAAAAACAAAACAAAAAGTGTACCAGCCCTTACAGAAATTATTAGTACTTCAAGTATACTTCCAAGTATAACTAAAGTATAACTCAGAAGTATACTTTAAGTATACTTCAAGTATTTTGATTTTATATGCAAATTAGTTAGCCAAGTATACTTCAACCAAGTATACTTGGCTAATATTTAGACCTTTATACTTGAAGTATACTTTAGTTATACTTTAAGTATACTTAGAGAATACTAAGGTTTTATACTTGCAGTATACTTGAAGTATACTTTAGTTATACTTGAAATATACTTAGAGAATACTTAGGTTTTATACTTACAGTATACTTGAAGTATACTTAAAGTATACTTGAAGTATTATGTTCAGGTACCTGACTTAACTGTATTAGTTGACTGATTGGTCCATCACTGTGGTATTTTCTGGCCTTAAACACTAAAAATTAACTAAATATTTATTCAAATAACATTAAATACAAAAATGTCTTAAAACTCCAACAAAACACTGACATGATTAAGGAGTTCATTTTTTTCTCTGTTTTCTTTCTGTTCTTTGCCAATGTGCTGGAAAGAAAAATAAAAGTTGTGCATGCGACTGAAATAATAAACAAATGTGGCCTCTACAAGTATGTCTCGCCTGTCAGCACCACTGTGAAACTCATTCACAGTCTATCTAGGCCTTTAGTAGACTACAACCCCAAAAAAGACTTAACAGAGACTTAAAGAGTGAAAACCCCATGCTATCTGGTACTAGTAGTAATATTATTTCAATTTTTGTATGCCCCCGCAACAACATGTCGGGGGGCATTTAGTTTTATTCATGTCCGTCGTCCTTACGAATTGTCAGACCTGTCGGACATCTACTTCCTGTTTGCGACTGGGTCGATATGAAAATGTGTTAACATGAGTATGAAAATTTCTGTCAAGCTTTTCTCAGAAACTGTACATCAGAACAATTTGAAATTTGGCAGGGTGGTTCAGTATCACAAGTTGTACGTCCTAAGCGACTTTCAGACCTGCCGGACAACTACTTCCTGTTTGCGAATGGGCCGAAATGAAAATGTGTTAACATGAGTATGAAAATTTCCATCGAGCTTTTCTCAGAATCCATACATTAGAACAATTTGAAATTTGGCCGGGTGGTTAAGTATCACAAGTTGTACGTCCTAAGCGACTTTCAGACCTGTTGGACAACTACTTCCTGTTTGGGACTTCCTTTAGCGGGGACATCCGTGTCCACATTATTCAATTTTTTTTGTATCCCCTGTATAATTTTTATCATTGTGGTTCCCTTCATCAGGGATTACATTTGTTTCCAAATATAACTCATTTATAAGTCCTTAACTCTACATAATTGACAAGGATTGCCAGTTTTCCTACCGCAGGTCGGGGGTTTTCTCCGGGTACTCCGGCTTCCTCCCCCAATAAAAACTGGACGCCATGATATAGCTGAAAAATTGCTGAAAGTGGCATTAAACACCATCAAACAAACAAACAAACTTAACTCTACATTAAACAGGAAGTAGATACTGAACACATATAGTACATGTATATAGATTTTATTGAAAACAGTGGTACATTAATTAGCATTGACTCACAGATTTCTTGATTTACTCGTTTCACTAGCAATGAAAACAGGTCTAGTTACCGTGTATAAATACATTGTACTTTCATTTTGTCTCGCCAGTCTTTAATGAAAAGTCATTAAAGACGAGACATAGGTATTACTTTCTAGTGGCAGCATAATTTTTTATAGGACAAAGCTACATGCCAAATATCAAGAGGCTGCGGCATGAAGTTGCCCAGAAAACTGCGACGAAAGTTATTGTGATGCCACAGGACAAAGCATATAGCTAAAGTGACACGTATATGTCGTTTGCAACATGTTGCAGGCAACATAAAAATCATGCAAAGACTAATGTCTTACCTGCTACTTTTTGGCATTGATGACAGTTTAATTGTTAATCTCAAATCGCTGCACTTCCCATTAATGGCTTAACAAACATTATTTCTGTAGTATTGGGATACAATAAAAGGCAATATTCTGAAATAAAAAAGAAAATATTTGAAAAATTAAAGCTTGTTTTTTGCCTACAATGTCCCTTTATATCTATAAGGACAAATAAAAAAGTATGTGTGTTTCATGTTACATGCTTGAAAAAAAATAGGGTAGGTAGGTAGGCATTTATTTTTATTTTTAATTTTATTTTACCTTAATTTATGTGAACAGGGCATAGGTTTCAAGTTTAATGATGCCTAAGCAAAAATGGCAATAAAAATTGATTGGTCAATACAGAAGTTCAACCTGAGATGACCTGTAATGGGATGTTGTTAGATCTTGAAAACGACAATAACAAAAAGGGGGGAGCTTGTGAAAGATGTAATTAAATTTTTGTGTGTGTGTTGGTTCTTGTCCGTTTCATTTCAAACTGGTGGAATTTATTAAAATTTGAGAGTTAAATGGCATTAGAAACATAAGGCTAGGGTTTTTCATGTAGATTATTAAATTAGGAACAGAAATATTACAAACCCGTGTAGATATGGGTAAAGTAATATTTTAAAAAAAATTTGAAAGTTGGCGGGTATAGACTCGGTTTCTTCCCTTCTCGCACACAATAACAAAATCGATCCAGTATATAATTCGAAAGTGCAAGTTAATCTATTTTTACAAGCCCCTGTGGTTATTCGAGCTTCCAGACATTGACTATAGTGATAAAGTTATTCTAATTTTATGTACATTTGATTTCCTGTAATTATCTTAGAACCATGTACCTACAACTTGTTTTCTGTTCCTATGTATGCTGGCAGAAATCAGTTCCTGCATGTTGAAATGCAATCTTCACAACATTGTTTATGGCTTTTGTACAGTCACTCTACAACACTGCATTCTCATTAAATTAAAAGGATATCGTAAGATGACTTATTTGTAAAATATTAATTGACCACAAAGTATCATTTTCGAATAAATCGTAACCTTCTTTGTTACACAAAATCATAGCTTTCTGAAAATAATTAGGCCTATCAAATATAACATTAAAAAATAGACATGCATGTTATAGCCATCGCCATCGGTTCTAAAATTAAATTGCGAGATAAGCAGTTAAGTAAAAGATGAATAATTCTAAATTAACGCATGAAAAGATGTATGAACTACTTCGCTTATTATTACTTACCGTCATATTTGATGAAATTCTTTAAATTGCCGCTCCAAAGCCAGGAAACAAAATTTGAATTCTGTGACGTAGCGGAAATGGAAGTCGTATGGATAAAATAAAGTTGACACCGGAAAGACATCAAATATCCGGAAATTACCGCATACATAAAGTCCAAATAAATTCTTCAAGTATAACTTTTACATAAAATGTTTGATAATATCCATTTGAAGTATAATTCTTGTATACTTCAAGTATACTTGACTTATACTTTGCTATTACAAGGCTACAAAGTATAACACAAGTATAACTAGCTAATACTCCAAGTATACTTGGCTAATACTTTAAGTATACTTCAGTTTTCAAGTATAACAGATATACTTAAAGTATACTTGGTGCAAGCCAATTCCGTAAGGGAGGGAATATTTTTACCCAGTGCATCTCCGTTTTTGACTACGCCATTACGATTGGTACATGCTTGAAAAAAAAGAATATTTTTACCCAGTGCATCTCTGTTTTTGACTACGCCATTACGATTGGTACATATCATGCATGTATCATTGTTTTATCTAATTGGATTACAAATATCTGTAAAAGTCATGAAATATGTTTATTTGTTCTAGGTACCATTACGTCTACAATTATAAGTGGTATAAGTGATGATTCAAACTACTTTTTCAAAGTACGAGCATGTACCAAGGAAGGTAAAGGTCAGGTTTCGCAGATAGTGGAGATCAAACCGTGGATATGTCGAGTCCAGTGTGTCCATCCAGAAGATGTTCCTATGTTGACAGATGGTAAGATTTCACTTCCATATATACACTATTATCATGATTATGTTAAATATTTGGTTTTGTAAACCTATGGTGAACATTCTAACAACATAGATTCACTGTCGATGGACTGGGGTTCTTAATGGGTGTTCCAACTCCTTTTCAATATCTGGATGCCATGATATAGCTGAACATTGCTTAATGTGGCAGTGAACCCCGTTAAAAAAAATCTGAAGAAATCAATGATTAAACATTAACCTGTTTAAGGTTTTATGTACAGGACTCACACTGGCTAATCACATGACACCCTGGCTGATCACATGACGCCCTGTCTGATCACATGACACCCTGTCTGATCACATGACGCCCTGTCTGATCACATGACACCCTGTCTGATCACATGACACCCTGTCTGATCACATGACACCCTGTCTGATCACATGACACCCTGTCTGATCACATGACACCCTGGCTGATCACATGACACCCTGTCTGATCACATGACACCCTGTCTGATCACATGACACCCTGTCTGATCACATGATCTTTTTAGCATTATTGTAGTTTCTTCAGACAACTTAATGTGGATTCATTACTATTCAGTGAGGGGAAGGGGCCTCGGTGGCCGAGTGGTCAAGGTAGTTCGTCTACTATTGATCACGTGGTCTGTCAACACTGAGATTGCAGGTTCGATTCTCACTGCGGGCAGGGTGTGTTCAACTCCAATTTTAATAGACAAGGATTGCCAGTTTTCCTACCGAAGGTCTGGGGTTTTCTCCGGGTACTCCAACTTCCTCCCCCAATAAAAACTGGACGCCATGATATAGCTGAAAAATTGCTGAAAGTGGCGTTAAACAATATTCAAACAAACAAATCAATGAGGGGAATGGATGGGATCAAATCACAAATTCCTGAACTCAAATTTATACAGTTTCCAAGTTGCTGCAAATGTTCAATATCACCTTTAGCAATTTTTCAGCTATATCACGTTTTTTTTGTTGGATTTTTTTTTTGGAAAGGGGTGGGGGATGGTTGAGGAAGCCAGAGAAAACCGATAAATATTCGATAGGAAACTTGCAATCCTTCCTAATTAAGGTTCATTTCAATCACTTCCTGCACACAGTAACCTTCAAACCCACAACCTCAATTAACAGGCACATTATCAATAGTTTTTGTCTCGCCTGCGACGAAAGTCACTGGAGGCGAGACATATGTATGGGAATCTGGCGGCTGCGTAAACATTTGACATCTTCCTTCATATATTTGTAAGCCCAAGCCCTAGGTCCATCAAATTTGGTACAGAGGTAGCTTATGATGAGTTCTTGCCAGTCAGTCACCTGTCACCTGACCTTGACCTCAATTTCACGGTTCAGCGACTACGTTAAAGTTTTTGGGTTACGGCAGTTCCTCTGTAACCACGCAAGGTAGAATGACAATATTTGGTGTAAAGGTTGCTGATGACTGGTACATGACTGTCTGGTAGATGTCACCTGACCTTCACCTCAATTTCATAGTCCAGCGACTTCGTTAAAGTTTTTGGGTTACGACAGTTCCTCTGTAACCACGCATGGTAGGATGACAATATTTGGTATATAGGTTGCTGATGACTAGTACATGACTGTCTGGTAGGTGTCACCTGACCTTGACCTCAATTTCACGGTCCAGTGACTACGTTAAAGTTTTTGTATTAGGACAGTTCCTCTGTAACTATGCATGGTATGGTGACAATATTTAGTATACAGGCCGCTGCTGATAATTAATGCTATTTACGTAATGCTTATGACAAAATTTATTTTCGTTACTGATGCGGAATCCAGGCGAGACGTTTTTCTGTGTCCACACTTGTTTCACAAACCAGAAGAATTTGTATGGTGAAATTTAATTACTTAGGTATAACACATCATTTATTGTTTAATTTATTGCTATTTTGCACAATAAAGTCACTATTTTCCAATTCCTGCCTTAGGTATAGGTGAATATCAGGATTTATCCGTAATTTGTACATTTTACAATTCCTGCCTTAGATATAGGTGGATATCAGGATTTATCCGTAATTTGTACATTTTGCTTTTGATGTGTTAGGGTGATAAAGTCAGTAACAACTTTATCACTGAATTAATCGGGTCAGAGGGCTGCGGAGGAATCTAGCTACACATTTTCCTAGAAATATATGTCACCGGGTGCTGTAAACATTAATATAATGTGTCACCAGGAAACATTTGTGTAAATAAATTTATATATACATGTAGTATTAAAAACTACATTACTTGTTTTTATTACTGCATTCGTCATTTTCATTTCATTTATTTACATGTAACATTCGTCATATCATTCGACAGAATAGAATAGACTTTATTTTACTACGGCGACATAGACTAGAATACGGACTATACTTTACTACGAAGACTGACTACATATATATGAATGAATATAAGCTTCCCGCCATATACTTACACAAGCACTGCATGTGTGTCACAAAATAAATTTGTATAAATAGTTGCACTCGAAATTATTTCATTTGCCATGTCACATATTTTCAGAAGAGTAATATCTACCATTTTGCAGGTGTAGTGTATTCTTAATTATTTTAATACTTTCGTACATGTTTAAGTAAGAAATATATTCTTATTAATAGTATGTGATTTTCGGATAAATCTTTTACCAAGTTACATTTATAATATTGTATTTGGAATTTTAAGTAATACAAAATTTATTAATCCCAGAATATTATTTTTAATCATTTATAGCATTAGCTTTCAGCGGGATTTACATAATTATTGTATCATGAATAATATCGAACTATATTTGATGTACAGTTGTTTGTCAGGCTTATGTTCCTGAATGTGTGTTTATACTATATTTTGCAGATTATATTATAATAAATATAGAAATCAGACGAGTTTGTTTAAGCAGTAACAAGCATAGCCAATTGCACTGCGACATACAGCATTCTTAACCTCATAGCACTTGCATTTAAATAAGTCTGTTTGTATTATGGACCCCCTACAGCTCCTTTTTGTTTTAAGGGTTTCAAAAATGACATGCAATATTATCTGCCATCTGTTCGCAACCATCAGAGCTACATTTCAATATTTTAATGAAAGTTATTTTTAGGCCAATAAAAAATGGTAAATACTATTCATGTAATAAACATATTAAACTTTATATATTCTGTTACATTACAGATGGCAGTATTTTGAAGGATCAAAGATTGGGGATAATTATCGGTTGTTCAATTGGATTGAGCAGTATAATAATATGTATAGTTGTTGTTGTGGTCAGACACAGGTGAGTTCTTAATTATGTTCTGCAAAAGAAAGTTGGGACATATGGATTTTTAGTGTCTCAGTTTAACAGGTGTTTTTTATCCATTCCAACTCAGGTTTTCCTTTGCGTTGAAGCTTTTTTTGATGAAGATGACTTAACATCAACACTGAATTTGTGGGTTCAATTCTCACTGCTGGCAGGATGTACATCTCTCCAATCTTTATTGACAATCATTGCCAGTTTTCCTGCTGCAGGTCGGGGGTTTTCTCTGGGTATTCCGGCTTCCTCCACCAATAAAAACTGGACGCCAAAATATAGCTGAAAAATTGCTGAAAATGGCGTAAAACATCATTCAAACAAACAATCAATATTCACTGGCAAAATTCTGTAGGGCTGTGCCAAACATTTCATTCTAAAGTGAACGTAGAAAAAAGTCACTGTTGGTGTTTACCAATGTGCCATGTGGAACCTCAGTGTTGCCAAGACACGTTTTCAATATTTTTGTTCTAAATGGTATTGAGCTGATATTTGGTATATGAGTCGAACATCATAAATTACAAGTCAAGATTTAATTGTGTTCCAATCCAATAATTTAGACTAAAACTGGACACCATGATATAGCTGACCAAACAAATCAAGAGGACATTATATAGTTATCTCCCTTGTAGGAGTGTGACCCCCGAACCAGACCACATGATCAATAGGAGATTAACTACCTTAACCACTCGGCCACCAAGACTTCCTTTGTAACAAATTAAGAGGGCACTATACTTCTCCACTATATAAAAAGTGTTCCCCAGGGAGAAGTCCATAATATTTTAATACATAACACAAAGGAAGATAGTTCAACCATTAGAAAAGCGCGGACATTTATAGTCAGGGATTGTCTTCATTGCTACTTATAGTCTCCGTGGCTAAGAGGCGAGTTAAAGCAGACATTGCAGTCTGTCGGTTGTAGACAGGTGGGCAAAGCAATATCTGTCCGTTGTAGACAGGTGGACAAAGCAATATCTGTTCATTGTAGACAGGTGGACAAAGCAATATCTGTCCATTGTAGACAGGTGGACAAAGCAATATCTGTACATTGTAGACAGGTGGACAAAGCAATATCTGTACATTGTAGACAGGTGGACAAGGCAATATCTGTACATTGTAGACAGGTGGACAAGGCAATATCTGTCCATTGTAGACAGGTGGACAAAGCAATATCTGTCCATTGTAGACAGGTGGACAAGGCAATATCTGTCCATTGTAGACAGGTGGACAAGGCAATATCTGTACATTGTAGACAGGTGGACAAAGCAATATCTGTTCATTGTAGACAGGTGGACAAAGCAATATCTGTACATTGTAGACAGCAATATCCACCTGAGTTGTAGTTTATAAAAGTATAAAGATGAAGATTGAACAACTTTGTTGAATATGCTGCAGATATGAAAATTATGCCTTTTCTAATAAACTACAGCATTGGGGGAGTTGTCTTGTTGCATAATGCTGCCGACAGTTGAAAAAAGTATCCATGTAAACAATAAGTGCATGGATAAGCAGACCTGATTTTTTGTTTGCTAGAGGACTTTCAGCTTATTTGCATCTCACATCAATTGAAGTTTTGGGGATTTTCGGTCTGTTCGTAAGTTCATCCATTGATCACTCCCACCTCAGGTTTTCCCTTTTTTTAGCTCACCTGGACCGAAGGTCCATGTGAGCTTTTGCTATCACTTGTCGTCCGTCGTCTCTCGTCCGTCATAAACTTTTTCAAAAATCTTCTCCTCTGAAACCACTGAGCCAATTTTTTTCAAACTTGGCCACAATCATCCTTAGGGTTCCTAGTTTCAAGTTTGTACCCAGGGTGTTGATCAACAGACAAATATGGCCACTGTTGCTAAAAATAGAACATGGGGGGGGGGGGGTCAACACAGGTTTTTTATCATTATCTAAAAAATTATAATAGCTATAGAGAAAACCGTTACTTCAAATTGATCAGCACATTAAGGTCTACAATAGTCGCTATTAGTGTGAAGTTGTGTATTGGCTACTTGTAGGAGTTATTGCCCTTTGACAAAATTGTTGGTATTTACAATATAACCTGAAAACTATACGAGGTAGAGTGAAACTGTAAATGGCAAAAATGATCAGCAATAAAAGCCCTACAATTCACTTTATTTTTCTGAAATTGTCAGATGACTCCTTATATGAGTTATTGCCCTTAAATGGTAATTTTTTATGAAATTTTCCATTTTTGTCCTATAACTTTAAAACTATAACAGCTAGAGTAAAACTGTAAATAGCAAAAATGATCAACAATATAGGCCCTACAATTCACTGTATTAGTCTGAAATTGTCAGATGACTCCTTCAGGGGTGGAAAAATGTGTTAGTCCGATGCCGGGGAAGTGCAGTTGTAGCTACGGGCACGCTTTTTTCCATAGAAAAAAGTCTGTCGGGCCTTTCTATTCAATTACAAAAAGTTTCTTTATTTTCAATTTACATCTTGATTGATAGTTTTCCTTCAATTTTGTGTTAATTTTATCACAACAACATCGAGAGATTACATCCTGGTTAAATCTATTTACGATATCGGAAATAAATAAATCAATATTCAAATAGAATCCGAATCATTTGGGCGTTTGAAAGTAACCGGTTTTGTGTTTCGATTCAAGTGCTTACTTGTTGTTGTTTTATTCTAGTTGATAGAGTCGCGAATGATAAATGTCTCTCTTCAATTTCAAGTTTACTTCAAGTAAACAGAAACGTGACCACTGTATCGGAACAGTCAGAATAAAAGAAAGGCTACTGTCCGAACTTTCCAACCATCATGGAAAGAAAAGTTTCCATGGGTGTCATTTTCCAAGTTTCACTTCTGAAAGACTAAAATCAACTAACTCTGAACCAATACTTTATTACATGCAATAAATAAAACATCTTGATAACATAAACTGTTTTTATTACAGATAAAATTGCTAATACAACAATGTCAAATATCAATAATATTTTAACATTAATAGAATTAGTCCACTGGCATTCAACACCTAAAAATAATATGCATACATTTTATTGTCATATACCAGTTATAAAATATATTGGTATCAATTGGGCTTTGAATGAAAACAGCTGGGCTTGGGCATTACAAATCTTAAAAAGCCCTGGGCTTGATCTTAAGGAGAAAATTTTTCCACCACTGCTCCTTATAGGAGTTATTGCCCTTAAATGGCAATTTTTTATGAAATTTTCCGTTTTTGTCCTGTAACTCGAAAACTATAGCAGCTAGATTGAAACTGTAAATTGCACAAATGATCAGCAATAAAGGCCCTACAATTCACTTTATTGGTCTGAAATTGTCAGACAACTCCTTAAATAAGTTATTGCCCATAAATGACAATTTTTTCTGAAATTTTCCGATTTTGTCCTTTAACTTAACAACTGTAACAGCTAGAGTGAAACTGTTAATAGCAAAAATGATCAGCAATACAAGCCCTACAAACGACTATATAAGTCTGAAATTGTCAGATGACTCTTTATAGGAGTTATTGCCCTTTCATTATGAATTTGGACAAATGAACAGTTTTTGAATTATAAATTAGTCTATAACTCACCTATTAGTAGAATAAAACTGTAAATTTCTAAAGTACCCTAATGGACAATGCCTAAAAACCATTTAATTTTCAGAAATTTTCTGATGGCACCTTATAGGAGTTATTGTATTTAATAAAAAATTTTGAAGAAATGTTTAGTTTTTGCACAGTAACTTAAAAGCTATAACAACAAGACTGAAACTGTTAATTTCAAAAATTTTAATATAGTTGAAGTCATTTGGATACTAAGTGAGCGATAACAGGCTCCTGGAGCCTCAGTTTTTATAAAGATGACTTCGCATCATTATGAAACCTAGTACACAGTTACAAAATGGTGAGATCATTACTGGTAAAACTGTGTAGGGCTGTGCACAATAGCTTGAGAGATCAGAAAGAGTGTGAGTGTTTCCAGTATGGGCAAAGAAGAACATCAGTGTTGACAATACACATTTTCTTGTTCAGCATGTCATAGGGGAGGAAAGAGAGTTCCTGATGAAAACCCTCCAAATGGGTCTGCTGGACAGACAGACGTGACTGCCTCCACCTGGGTCTGCTGGACAGACAGACATGATTGCCACCGCCTGGGTCTGCTGGACAGACAGACGTGATTGCCTCCACCTGGCTCTGCTGGACAGACAGACTTGACTGCCACCACCTGGGTCTGCTGGACAGACAGACATGATTGCCTCCACCTGGGTCTGCTGGACAGACAGACATGATTGCCACCGACTGGGTCTGCTGGACAGACATACGTGATTGCCTCCACCTGGCTCTGCTGGACAGACGGACTTGACTGCCTCCACCTGGGTCTGCTGGACAGACGGACTTGATTGCCTCCACCTGGGTCTGCTGGACAGACGGACATGATTGCCTCCACCTGGGTCTGCTAGACAGACGGACATGATTGCCTCCACCTGGGTCTGCTGGACAGACGGACATGATTGCCTCCACCTGGGTCTGCTGGACAGACGGACATGATTGCCTCCACCTGGGTCTGCTGGACAGACGGACATGATTGCCTCCACCTGGGTCTGCTGGACAGACAGACATGACTGCCTCCACCTGGGTCTGCTGGACAGACAGACATGACTGCCTCCACCTGGGTCTGCTGGACAGACAGACATGACTGCCTCCACCTGGGTCTGCTGGACAGACAGACATGATTGCCTCCACCTGGGTCTGCTGGACAGACAGACATGATTGCCTCCACCTGGGTCTGCTGGACAGACAGACATGATTGCCTCCACCTGGTTCTGCTGGACAGACAGACATGACTGCCTCCACCTGGGTCTTCTGGACAGACAGACATGACTGCCTCCACCTGGGTCTGCTGGACAGACAGACATGATTGCCTCCACCTGGGTCTGCTGGACAGACAGACATGACTGCCTCCACCTGGGTCTGCTGGACAGACAGACATGGCTGCCTCCATCTGGGTCTGCTGGACAGACAGACATGATTGCCTCCACCTGGGTCTGCAGGACAGACAGACATGATTGCCTCCACCTGCGTCTGCTGGACAGTCAGACATGATTGCCTCCACTTGGGTCTGCTGGACAGACAGACTTAACTGCCTCCATCTGGGTCTGCTGGACAGAGAGACCTGATTGCCTCCACCTGGGTCTGCTGGACAGACAGACGTGACTGCCTCCACCTGGGTTTGCTGGACAGACGGACTTGACTGCCTCCACCTGGGTCTGCTGGACAGACGGACATGATTGCCTCCACCTGGGTCTGCTGGACAGACAGACATGATTGCCTCCACCTGGGTCTGCTGGACAGACAGACATGACTGCCTCCACCTGGGTCTGCTGGACAGACAGACTTGATAGCCACCACCTGGGTCTGCTGGACAGACAGACATGATTGCCTCCACCTGGGTCTGCTGGACAGACAGACATGACTGCCTCCACCTGGGTCTGCTGGACAGACAGGCATGACTGCCTCCACCTGGGTCTGCTGGACAGAGAGACATGATTGCCTCCACCTGGGTCTGCTGGACAGAGAGACATGACTGCCTTTTGTATGTTTATGTTTATTTGACTTTTAGGCATTACTCGAGAATGTATATAAATCATCAAGTAATTACTGGTAACCATGATGACAGAAATGTTGGACAGTATCTTAGCAACCAGAATGGGAGGTCACCGTATCATGCCGTAGATGAAGATTCTAGACTGATACAGGAGAACGTGAATTCTGATACTAAGGTTAGTAAACATAGCAACATGCTTATTCTTTTATAGCATATTTGTACACAAATATTATTTTTGTATAATTCTTCATTTTGGTGATCGCCTGAATATAGCTGAAATATTGCTGCTCGGGCGTTAAACACCATTAATCAATCAATCAATCAATCATTTTGGTGAAAACAAGACTGTCTATCATGGTCCTTGACTTCAGATCTGATGTTCTCTCATACTAAATATAAGCAGAAATGGTTTTTTTTAAGTAGAATTCTTCTTTTTCCCATCTAGTTTTTACTGTTATTGTATTTTTATATATTTTATAAATTTCACTTTAATTTCCGCTTTTGTTAATTGCTTGGCAGGGCATCTGTTCCCAAGTGGTTAAGGTAATTAATTGATCATGTGTCCGACAACATTGAGGCTGAAGGTTCAAGTTTTAGTGATGTTTCAGAAAAGCCTACTTGTTTAATTTTTTCTGTATTTTTATTTTGTATTTTACAGGATTTTATGTCAAAATAGGCTTTACAGATTTAATTTTTTAAAAATCTGATGGAGATCCAGAAAAATTCAAACTTAGATTTAAAAATATGTCAACTCAGATTTAAAATTGGTGTGCACAATTTGTTAGTAGTCGTCAAGATTTTTTGTCAAAATCGGCTTTACAGATTTAATTTACAAAAATCTAATATAGATCCAGAAATATTCCAACTTAGATTTAATATTAGTCAAGTCTGATTTAAAATCAGTGTGCACATGATGCCTTTTCTTTCAATTTAACTCATTTCAAACTTAGAAATAAAATTGATTATGAAACTCCATATGTAGCATATTTCAGAATCTTGTAGCAAGCAAGGCGATGCAGCTAGATCTGGGAAAGTTTTTATCTTGGTGGGTTTGTGGGTTATAAAAGTCGACAGCGTACTGTTTAGGGTAACTGGTTCGGAAAGCACAAAATGTGTTTTTTTTAATATTTTGTAAGACAAGAATCAATTGCAAATCTACCTACGTAAAATTAAAAATTGATTTATGGATACTCTAGTTTATCTTTGTTTTACTATGGGCTTGCCATTTACGAGATAACTGTATTGTATTTGAAGATAGTGTCTTTGTTAAAAAATTATGTCCGACATTTAAATTCTGATATTCCGATGTCATATACACTTAACTGAAAATTTCAAACAGGAACAATGCAATTTTATTAAGATTTCTTAATATTTTGTGCTTAAATGTACATATTTAATAAAACGACTAGCATGTATTTTTATGTCAATTATTTTTTGCTTTCAACATTCTGTTTTGGGATATATGTTATTAGTTTCAAAACCCAATATTACTATTGAACATGTTGGAAGCATCTTCATACAGCCACTTTAAAATATTAAAACATTTGTTATACATATTAGAATCGAAACAGATTATTGCAGTTGGGCTGTATTCGAATTAGAACATGGTCAGACCTTATATTTGTCTGGCTATCGCTAGGTATAAAATATAAGGTTTAACCATGTTTTTATTTGCACAAACCCCTCCTCGTAGTAATCTATTTCGTAATTATATTTAAATTATTTTTTTCTTTGATATTTTTTTATGTTTTAAATGCCTATAGAAAGGATGAAAGGTTAATAGCAACTACACAATAAAATGTGACAGGTGTGTTTACTGCATTAAATTAATGTGTATTCTAGCGGGTTTAAATATGTCATGCCTGCTTTGTTGTGTTGATCATTTATAGCTTTTTTTAAAAGATACCAGTCTCAAAGTCTTTGAAGATTGTCATGTTAAAATATGGCTTACGATACATAAAAACTAAATATTTGTAAAATTATCGTTAAACATTTTTGTAAAGTAAAAATGCCCATGGCATGAATAATATAATGGTATTATAACATCACTGCTCATTAACTGTAGGGTCCTGACAACACATTGCAGTTCCTCGGAAATGGAAGAGTTATCTACCTTTGTAACGGGAGTGCACCTAATGGAAAAATTAGAGCTTATGTTGCCAGCCCAGTAAAGAATGGGCAGGTAAGTCATTGCCCAAGCAAAGTTTGCCTATTTAATTGCATGCAAAATAAGTTCGGGATAATTGCATGCCAAATAAGTTCGGGATAATGCATGCCAAATAAGTTCGGGATACCTTTAACTAGTTTGAACTTGCCCCACGTTTCACTGTTCCAAGCTAGTAGGCTGAGTGGTTAAGGTAGGTGGTCTACTGTTGATCATGTGGTCCGTCAACCCTTAGGTTGCTGGTTTTAGTTTCACTATGGGCAGGTTGCGCTTGACTCAATCTTTATTCGCAGTGATTACCAGTTTTCCTACGGAAGGGCCCGAGTTTTTATCTGGGTGCTCCAGCTTCCTGACCCTCAATAAAAACTAAACGCCATGATATAGATTAAAAATTGCTGAAAGTGGCATAAAACACCATTCAAACAAACAAACAAACGGGACAAGCTAGTAATTTTCCACTTATTGTCCTATCTAGTTCATGGTTTTCATTAATTTTTGGCAGACATGGCGAAATTTGTCAGTCCTATAGACAAATCCGATGATTTTCACCTTTGGTCCAACAAAGTTGGAGTGATTACCAGACCCGTATCTGGAATTAAAAAAAGGACTCTCACGCATGATTAGTTCCATTTCCAGTTATGAGAAAATTGTTTCCTAACCTTTTCACCAATGGAAATCATATTTCTAATAAAATGTTGTAGAAATATACATTTTCTGTTGGCAGATATCAATCCCATATCTTTTCATAATCATAATACAATTATTGTAAGGGCTGCTAAAGACCTAGCTGCGGATCCTTAGCTCTTTAGGTCCTTTGTTGATGGTCTGACTGAACTGTTGTGAAAATTGAGGGAATCATCTGGTCTGGCAAACTAAGATTAGGACCGACAGAGAATTTTTCAGTGTCAAGACTACTGGTAGTAGGATGTGCTAATTGGCAAGGATTGGCAGTTTTCTCTGGGTACTCGGGCTTCCACATCCAACAAAAACAAGATGCCATGATATAGCTAAAAAATTGCCGTAAGTGGCATGAAACACCATTCAAACAAACACTTTCTTTAAAGAAAACATACAGGTAATGTCTTACTTTTTTGTTTTAGACTGCTGAAACTATGGCTCTGATCACCTCAAGAAGTGCACATGTAATGGCTGGTGACCCACAGCAAGACTCAAATATGTACATTACACATAGTCAGTCGGAGGGAAACGTCCCATCGATACCTCTTAAAAGCTCCGAAAGAGGCTATACACATCAATACAGACAACCATCAAAAAATTCTTATGATATTGAAAACCCTACCTCTGATTGTGGGACATCTCAGGCCATAGGTGCTTCTCATGTGAGACACTCGGGTAGTCATGGCAACCATGACCTTAATGACAATGGAGACTTAATTTCAAAAATGTTACAAGCTACCACCTCATATTCAGACTGCTCTGACAAAAGTTCGACACTACCTCAAAGATTGGGGTCAAGGTCCAGTGTTACCATGGAATCAACAGATCTGTTATCAGTGGATGCATAGCAACCATCAATATTTTACAGGGAAGAAATGTTAATATATGTTTTTATTTGAGAACTTTTATCTAGATTTTAGATTGTACATGATTTTTGTGTTTATTTTTTGTATGCTCTGTAAATCAGGCTTTTTTCGCAGGGACTGTCTCAGAATGTCAGTTTACTTCATATCTATGTAGGGACTTGTAATTAAAGCATATTATTTCAAAAGATCTTTTATTGGTGGTCTAGAATTTTAAAGACTGTCTTGACAGGTACAAAAATTGCTGTGGATCATGACCCTTTCCACGCAATTTTTTTTTGTGTCCAAACAGCAAAGAGACTGAAATAAATTGACATTTTGAAATCGTACACAAATGCAAGAAGTTAGTATGTGTATTTGGTAAGGCCAATTCCCTTGTGTTCTAGAGTGGACGTGAAAGGAGGCAGCTTTTTGTTATATTGAGTCATACAAAGTGGATTTTGAACCCTGTTAATGAGTTATTTATTAATTATGTTATTTTGTAGGCGACAGGGTTGTTATATCATATACTACAGATTTGGTGGATTAAGCTTCTTCAACCCAGTGGGCAGTTCACCAATGTCAACCCATCCACAGTGGGCTGTCCACCAATGTCAACCCATCCACAGTGGGCTGTCCACCAATGTCAACCCATCCACAGTGGTCAGTCCACCAATGTCAACCCATCCACAGTGGTCAGTCCACCAATGTCAACCCATCCACAGTGGGCAGTTCACCAATGTCAACCCATCCACAGTGGTCAGTCCACCAATGTCTACCCATCCACAGTGGGCAGTGCACCAATGTCAACCCATCCACAGTGGTCAGTCCACCAATGTCAACCCATCCACAGTGGGCAGTCCACCAATGTCAACCCATCCACAGTGGTCAGTCCACCAATGTCAACCCATCCACAGTGGGCAGTTCACCAATGTCAACCCATCCACAGTTGGCACTCCACCAATGTCAACCCATCCACAGTGGTCAGTCCACCAATGTCAACCCATCCACAGTGGTCAGTCCACCAATGTCAACCCATCCACAGTGGGCAGTTCACCAATGTCAACCCATCCACAGTGGGCACTCCACCAATGTCAACCCATCCACAGTGGGCAGTCCACCAATGTCAACCCATCCACAGTTGGCAGTCCACCAATGTCAACCCATCCACAGTTGGCACTCCACCAATGTCAACCCATCCACAGTTGGCACTCCACCAATGTCAACCCATCCACAGTTGGCACTCCACCAATGTCAACCCATCCACAGTGGGCAGTTCACCAATGTCAACCCATCCACAGTGGGCAGTTCACCAATGTCAACCCATCGACAGTGGGCTGTCCACCAATGTCAACCCATCCACAGTGGGCAGTCCACCAATGTCAATCCATCCACAGTGGGCAGTCCACCAATGTCAACCAATCCACAGTGGGCAGTCCACCAATGTCAACCCATCCACAGTTGGCACTCCACCAATGTCAACCCATCCACAGTGGGCAGTTCACCAATGTCAACCCATCCACAGTGGGCAGTCCACCAATGTCAACCCATCCACAGTGGGCAGTCCACCAATGTCAACCCATCCACAGTGGCAGTCCACCAATGTCAACCAATCCACAGTGGGCAGTCCACCAGTGTCAACCCATCCACAGTTGGCACTCCACCAATGTCAACCCATCCACAGTGGGCAGTTCACCAATGTCAACCCATCCACAGTGGGCTGTCCACCAATGTCAAACCATCCACAGTGGGCAGTCCACCAATGTCCACTTTACGATAACCTTTTATTTGTAAAAAAAATGGTGATCATAAATGTTTATTAGGTCTTAACCAATAGATTAGTCTTGATTCTTATGACAAAAAGAAAGCATGCCCATTTCAAAGGGTGGTAATTTTAGACATACTACAAGTTTTACGACAATGTGCCCACTACCCACAGTGGGCAGGTAGAAAAATAAAAAATTTGCCCACTCCCCACTGTGGGCAAGTAGAAAAGTAAAATGTGCCCACTCCCCATTGTGGGCAAGTAGAAAAGTAAAATGTGCCCACTCCCACTGTGGGCAAGTAGAAAAGTAAAATGTGCCCACTCCCCACTGTGGGCAAGTAGAAAAGTAAAATGTGCCCACTCCCTATTTTGGGCAAGTAGAAAAGTAAATGTGCCCACTCCCCACTGTGGGCAAGTAGAAAAGTAAAATGAGCCCACTTCCCACTGTGGGCAAGTAGAAAAGTAAAATGTGCCCACTCCCCCATTGTGGGCAAGTAGAAAAGTAAATGTGCCCACTCCCCACTGTGGGCAAATAGAAAAGTAAAATGTGCCCACTCCCACAGTGGCAAGTCGAAGAAATGCAAAATGAGCTCACTCCCCATTGTGGGCAAGTAGAAAAGTAAAATGTGCCCACTCCCCACTGTGGGCAAGTAGAAAAGTAAAATGTGCCCACTCCCCATTGTGGGCAAGTAGAAAAGTAAAATGTGCCCACTCCCCACCGTGGGCAAGTAGGAAAGTAAAATGTGCCCACTACCCACTGTGGGCAAGTAGGAAAGTAAAATGTGCCCACTCCCCACTGTGGGCAAGTAGAAAAGTAAAATGTGCCCACTCCCCACTGTGGGCAAGTAGAAAAGTAAAATGAGCCCACTCCCCACTGTGGGCAAGTAGAAAAGTAAAATGTGCCCAGTCCCAATGTGGGCAGGTAGAAAAGTAAAATGTGCCCACTCCCCACTGTGGGCAAGTAGAAAAGTAAAATGTGCCCACTCCCCATTGTGGGCAAGTAGAAAAGTAAAATGTACCAACTCCCACAGTTGGAAAGTTGGAGAAATGCAAAATGAGCTCACTCCCCATTGTGGGCAAGTAGAAAAGTAAAATGTGGCCAATCCCCACTGTGGGCAAGTAGAAAAGTAAAATGAGCCCACTCCCCATTGTGGGCAAGAAGAAAAGTAAAATGTGCCCACTCCCACTGTGGGCAAGTAGAAAAGTAAAATGTGCCCACTCCCCACTGTGGGCAAGTAGAAAAGTAAAATGTGCCCACTCCCACTGTGGGCAAGTAGAAAAGTAAAATGTGCCCACTCCCCACTGTGGGCAAGGAGAAAAGTAAAATGTGCCCACTCCCCACTGTGGGCAAGGAGAAAAGTAAAATGTGCCCACTCCCCACTGTGGGCAAGTAGAAAAGTAAAATGAGCCCACTCCCCACTGTTGGCAAGTAGAAAAGTAAAATGTGCCCATTCCCCACTGTGGGCAAGTAGAAAAGTAAAATGTGCCCACTCCCACAGTTGGCAAGTCGAAGAAATGCAAAATGAGCCCATTCCCCATTGTGGGCAAGTAGAAAAGTAAAATGTGCCCACTCCCCACTGTGGGCAAGTAGAAAAGTAAAATGTGCCCACTCCCCACAGTAGGCAAGTAGAAAAGTAAAAATGTGCCCACTCCCCACTGTGGGCAAGTAGAAAAGTAAAAATGTGCCCACTCCCCAATGTGGGCAAGTAGAAAAGTAAAATGTGCCCACTCCCCACTGTGGGCAGGTTGTCAAATGCAAAATTCACCAGAACTGTAGCTTAGCTTGTAAAAAACAAATGAAGAATGTTTGCAGTTAAAAAAATGCAGCTGAACATGTATTTTGAAATGATTGAAATATTTCTTGTTGATACATAATTGTATAGTACCTGTACAAATGGACAAGTTATTATTGTATGTGTTGTTCTTTAACAAAATGTTATTTAAACAAAAAATATCCATAAGTTAAAAAAAAATCTTGTATTTTTTTACATAAGCGTACACAGTTTAACTTATTCTTTAAAGGATTCTTTAATTTTACGTTTACACGGATACCTACCATTCAGTTTACGGATAATTCTGGAGAAAACAAACTAAAGGATAATTCTGGAGAAAACAAACTAAAGGCCAATTTTAAGATAAAATTACATGCTGTTATGGGTTAGGCAGATTTTGTAAAATATTTAAAAGTGGCAGTGTAAGAATCTGAAGTTTCTATAAATATCTGTAAAATAATTGTTTATGTATGTACACAATGTGTATTTTATTTTGGAGTTGGATAAGATGGACTCCGTGAAGTTAAATAGTTCATGAACATTTTCTTCAGTGCTGTGAATTTTTAATGCTCATTACTCATCATGCTCATTACTCATCATGCTCATCTGCTCCATTTTTATCCATCATCACACAGAGATAGGAATATTCATTATGCTGTTAATGAATATTCATTATGCTGTAAATGAATATTCATTATGATGTTAATGAATATTCATTATGCTGTTCATGAATGTACATTATGTGATAATTTGACCTGATTATACCTATTCACTACTTATATTGATGTTAATGGGGGAATGTCCTAAATTCTGAACTTGAAAGGAGATTTCCATGTGTACAAACAGGTTCCAGATAATAATGGTTATGCTATAGGAAAATAATGGTTATTCCATTATCTCATTAAAGGTAGGGTAGGATGGAAGTTCAAATCAGACCCACACAACTGATACTTTTTCAATCACTCTTGATGGTCATGTGAATGTGATGATTGCGACAAATAGAACTTATTCTTGAAACATTAATCAGGCTGTACAATGGAAGTATGGGTATAAATGTTTGTTGACTTTTTCTGGTACCCTGGTCCTTCAAACAGTAAGAAAATGGAGATGGACAATTAAATGCATACATGGGGGTATGTTACAGTTCTTTTTTTTGTGTTGTATATCTACATCAGGAAAATTATGGGATTTTAATAGCAATTATAAATGACTTACCTAGAAACAGGAAATAAGGGGATAAAAGCTTGTAATAATGATAATGATTTGATTGTTTTTTACAATGTACATATATTTGTATTTTTTGCAGTAGAGAAACTAACTTGTGTGTTACTGTCAGAGACTTTTCAATGTGGACTCCATTTTGCAATCTCCTTTATCACTATGTATTGTTATTTGTTACACCATTGCATTCAGACTGTTCCAAAAATAAATGTTTAGGGTTAGGTATGGTGTTTTACAAATGCTATAAAATAAATTCCATAAAGAGTTGTCTTCCCTGATTTCATACAATATTTTTACTTCCCGTTTCGGTTAGTCTGGGTAAACAAACAGATTTAGGGTAACCTTTTGTTTATATATGTAAGTTAACATATTCTTGCCAGCAATATTGTCAGATATTTGAAATATTTTGAGAGCTCTGAAAATTGGTATTAAGAAGAGCAAATGCATTTATGGTACAGCTCTAGAAATTGACAAGTCTTATTCAATGATGCTGAACACTAAAGTTTAATCAATAAAGAAAGGGGAGGTAAATATTGTTGGTATTTTCTTTCTGAATGTTGAGAATTTTGCAATAAATGATGTATTTTAACATGCAATCCTATAAGGGATATACAAATAAACACAATAGGACAATAGATGTGTGAAGTTCAGCCAATTGAGAGTTACTTCCCTTTGGCTAGGTATTTCCCAACTTTCTGGCTCTTTAACAACATAAAACTTAAATTAACTTTTTATTTATTTTTCATTATATTTTTTAATATAATTAAATGATATCCATCAAAGCAATGAAAGACAACTCTTCTTAAAAATTGTAGGAAAAGGAGACAACTGACAAATTCTAAATGGTGAATGAACATGGTACAAATATGAAATGTGCAGAATTTTATGTTAAAAAATAATTATTATGATTTAACTGTGACCTAAGCCACTCTGAGAATCAAATTAAAATTTCTTGACATGTCTCTGATGTAACTGTAATTGTCATTCATAGTTTTTCTCATAAGCATGATATTTAAAATTCGCTTACAAGGCCTCTTTTCAGAAGTTTATACCTCAATGTGCGATTATTATTTATATTAGATCTGTGTTACTGCCTTTGTTAACTTATCTGTAGAACTTAAACTCTGATCTTTGAACTAAGATGACCTTAGTGACCTCCACATAACTACCTCTGTTGTCATGGTAACCTCTTCGTCTCAGGGAGAATTATAACGGAGACTACCTTGTTGGATGCTTTCTCATTTCACATCAGTAAAGGAAAAAAAAATCATTTTCCTTTTTTTTTTAATTTTCTCTGGGAATAATAAGACACAATAAAACTTATTTCTAGTTCTTTGGGAATGTTTTTGCAAAATAACAGGTTTTATTAGCTGTTGTATTAACGATATTAAAGATTCAAATTTATTTATTTTTGTGTGTCAAAAATAATTGGAGGAGTTAGGATAGAACATTTTTATTTTTTGTTATCAGTGGTTGTATTTTGCCTGATTTTAATTTTTTAATTTGAAAGTTCAGACCTTAAATTATGGGTTTTCAGATATTATTGGAAATGAAAGTTAAAATTTCCCCGAATCAAATGATTTGCAAAAAGACTAAAGAACTACAAATAATTTGTGCCTATCTAATCAGTACAATTAATGGAAGGTTGTCTAATCAGTACAATTAATGGAATGTTGTCTAATCAGTACAATTAATGGAAGGTTGTTATCATTTTTTGTGTGTGCATTTATTTATAAATAATTATTAGTCATTGTACAGACAATTTCACATACCATAGAATTGATGTTTATTCACATTTTAATAATGAGTTGTGGTTCTTGTTTTAGAGATTTATCTCCCCTGAGCATGTTTATGTTGCTTAAAAAGATATTGCAAATCTGTTATCAGAGACAATTCAATGAAGTTAAAAAAATCTGTCTTGTAAGAAATTCAGTTGATAATAATAATCTCATAAGACAGGTGTTTCTTCAATCTCCACGCAAAGGATTCTGGGTATCCTATGTCAACCACAATCACCTCTGCCACAGCATTAGTTGACGACATGAGCGATATTCATCATGGTGGATAAGCTTCTCATACAGTAATTTTAATGTAAAACTGTATCAAAAGTGTATAAATAGACTATATAAAAATAAATAAGATCTTGTGTATTATTTTACGAACATCGGTCTTGGTTTACACCATCATGGGCAGACGACAAACAGTCCTGCAGTAAATGGGGTTGACTTGTGGCAGAGGTTATAATAATATAAGTGGTCTTTTGAGCGTTTTACTGTAATAAGGTTTAGTGTGGTAAAACAATTATCTTATTGTACAATAATACATGTGGTCTCTGGAGCGTTTTACTGTAATAAGGTTTAGTGTGGTAAAACAATTATCTTATTGTACAATAATACATGTGGTCTTTGGAGCGATTTACTGTAATAAGGTTAAGTGTGGTAAAATTTATTGCACAAATAATTTTGTTCATTTTCCATCTCACTGTAAAATTTAGTAGAAATTACCGTAATATTCTGTCTATAATGCTCACTTTTTACCCTAAACAATCATCAGATCACCCTGGATGAATATTATACACAGAGTCAAATAGGTTTAAGTTAAGAATCAAGATTGTTTCAAAATTTTGGGATTTGGTGAAATTAATACATCAATATGTATCATATTATGCTACTAGTATTGTAGATCTACTAACTTTGATATAGGTCGCTATCTGGATTTCTCAACTAGAGAATACGTAATGTTCAATGTTCCTCAAGGTGCTAGGGGATGTGAATAAAAAATTTTAAAGGTTGGAAAATACTGATAGCGACCACATTTCAAAGTGTTCCGTTACATTATTTGGAGTTGATTTTGTGTGTTTATGGGGATTCCTGCTGTGTACTTAATAATCTTCATGTTATCAGGCACTGCTGCTGATTTTTGTACCTGCACATTATTTGTAATACAATGGGGCTCTGTAAAGGTGTTTTATTGTACTTACATTTTATTGGGAATACAAACAGTTGTATTGTATGTGTGTGTGTATGTGTGTATTTAGGTGGAAATGCATTTGTAATACAAAGGGGCCCTGTAAGGGCGTTTTATTGCACTTACATTGTATTGGGAATACAAACAGTTGTACAGTATGTGTGTATTTTGGTGGAAATGCAAGATTCAATTAAGGGGTTGTATTGTGTGTGCATATTTTAAAGGGAAGGCTGGGAGCTCCATAATGGAGATTTGTATATGCACTTTAATGGGGAAGCGAGAGGCTCTGTAAAGGTGCTTTTTTATCATTTAGATGAATAATATAATCTTGTGTAATTTACTATATGTTAACAGATATATTTCCTTTTTTTCCCCACTGTGCATATTTACCCTAGAAATTATTCAAAGCTCCAGTTTAAATTTGTTAACAGTCAGCTCTCACATTTTAAAAGAAATTAAAGTCTAAGTAAATTTTACGCAAGCGGAGCTAATAATGAAATTTCACAAAACAATACCTTTCCATTTAAATTTCATATCATAAGGTTTTTTGTGCACCGATAAATCCGAAATTTAATGTTAAATTTGGTAAAGTTTAATTTGTGCGGCCATACTGGCAGAGTTGAAGCGAAGAGCCGATTTTTTTATCCATTACAATGAGTGTACAATTTTATTTTTAAAAATTAGCATTATTCCCAGTAGAAAATTTGTTTTCTCTCTTTCCCTCAGCTCCATCAAATCAGTCAAGTTTTGGTCCTGTAAGGTGCTTGTATTAGTGTAGCTATACATTGTATACTTTACACTTCATTCGAGCTACTCATAAACAGAAAACTGCTGAGTTGTCTCCCATTTTAGAAAATAAAAGGGAAGATAACTATCAACTACCAATTTTATTCAGTTACCTCCCTTGATGTTACTGGTCATGTGTACATAACTCATTAAGGTTTCTATATTTAACTTAATGTATTTGCATTACAAGTTTCAGGTCTATCTAGTTCAGGGTTAATATTTTCATCATGCTTCTTCTTGTCATGCAATTTGATCTGTGCCTAATCATAATCGTTTTGATGACTTGGAGTCATCCTTGAAGTTGGAATTATGGGTATTTTTATTTTTATGTATGCATGTTACTGTCATGAATATTTATAGAATTGTGTACAGCAGACTGTTAATGGTGTAACCTAGGTAACCATGTGCCCAAAGGGCTTGTAATAAATGTATTCACTGGTTTTTTGAATTTCTGTTTTTTCTTCATCTGCTGTTATGTCTAAACTGTTTAACCCCCATGCTTTGCACCAAAAGTCACCTACTATCAACCTGTAATCTAAGATGACTATTTATGATATACTTCCAAAGGAATAATTCATAGTTATGTATGTAAGTCAAATTCACATTTTTGACTAAATTAAGGACCTATAGTAAGCTAGCTTACTATGAATTGCAATTTTTCTCATGGGTCACAGTTTTCTGAAAGTATGCCATCTTTGTATGAATTATTTATTTTAAATTTCATTGATTTCCTAGTGAAAAAAAATTAGGATAAATAATTCATTGTGATCTGGTGTATGGAGGTTAATGAATTTAATAAAGATATCAGACGTGATTAACTGATAGAAAGCCAGCTCACTATTGATTATTGTCTGAATGCAGTTAAATAAAAAATAAAACATTGGACATCATAATGTATTGAAAAAACTAATAAAATTTCAACACGTAATAAGCTAGCTTTATACGAATTATTAGTGGCAGGCGTTCTGTAATCCGTCCGTACGTCTATAATTGTGGCCAGGCTATAACTTTTTCTTTGATATTTTGGTAGATAATATCGCATACCATGATTGAACTTTGACCTCAAGGTCAGCGGGGGCCCACAGAGATAGGTACAATCTCACTGATATCTAGTTTTTCACTAGTCACTTTCAGCTATCGATTGTACAGAATCTTAGATTATTGGTCACAATTCTAGATATGGATAAAATGTGAGTTACATGTGCCATATACACTTGTCCTAAGAGTGTTATGAGCAGTTCTCATCACTCTGTACCATCTAATATATAATCTTGTCACAGTGGCATTCTCTTTTAAAATCATATTGCTAATTAGAACCATACTTCGCCGGAATGTATATTTTAAAGTAATAGCAACGATGCTAACCAAATATTCAATACTAGGGTCATTGATAAGTTGATTTGCTGCAATTTAAAACATTTCTAGGGGCCTCGGTGGCCGAATGGTTAAGGTAGTCTGTCTTCTATTGATCACAAGGTCTGTCAACACTGAGGTTGGGGGTTCGAGTCTCACTGCAGGCAGGGTGCGCTCGACTCCAGTCTTTATTAACAAGGATTGTCAGTTTTTCCTATCGGAGTTCGAAGGGTATTCTCCGGTTTCTCCGACTTCCTCTCCAATTAAAACTGGATGCCATGATGTAGCTGAGAAATTGCTGGAAGTGGCGATAAACAACCAACATACAAACAAACATAAACAATTTCTTACAGAAAGCACTTGACAGATTGAATTGTAATAGTTTAGACATTGAACCTTTTTTTTTGTATGACATTCGAGGAAACATGGTTTGTAACTTATTACAAATGGTGTATGTGGGGCCTGCTACAAAGAATGATGTATGTGGGGCCGGCTACAAAGAATGATGTATGTGGGGCCGGCTACAAAGAATGGTGTATGTGGGGCCTGCTACAAAGAATGGTGTATGTGGAGCCTGCTACAAAGAATGATGTATGTGGAGCCGGCTACAAAGAATGATGTATGTGGGCCTGCTACAAAGAATGGTGTATGTGGAGCCTGCTACAAAGAATGGTGTATGTGGAGCCTGCTACAAAGAATGGTGTATGTGGGGCCGGCTACAAAGAATGATGTATGTGGGGCCGGCTACAAAGAATGGTGTATGTGGGGCCGGCTACAAAGAATGATGTATGTGGGGCCTGCTACAAAGAATGGTGTATGTGGAGCCTGCTACAAAGAATGGTGTTTGTGGGGCCTGCTACAAAGAATGGTGTATGTGGGGCCGGCTACAAAGAATGGTGTATGTGGGGCCTGCTACAAAGAATGGTGGATGTGGGGCCTGCTACAAAGAATGGTGTATGTGGGGCCGGCTACAAAGAATGGTGTATTTGGGGCCTGCTACAAAGAATGATGTATGTGGGGCCGGCTACAAAGAATGGTGTATGTGGGGCCTGCTACAAAGAATGGTGTATGTGGGGCCTGCTACAAAGAATGGTGTATGTGGGGCCTGCTACAAAGAATGGTGTATGTGGGGCCGGCTACAAAGAATGGTGTATGTGGGGCCGGCTACAAAGAATGGTGTATGTGGGGCCTGCTACAAAGAATGATGTATGTGGAGCCGGCTACAAAGAATGGTGTATGTGGAGCCGGCTACAAAGAATGGTGTATGTGGGGCCTGCTACAAAGAATGGTGTATGTGGGGCCTGCTACAAAGAATGGTGTATGTGGGGCCTGCTACAAAGAATGATGTATGTGGGGCCGGCTACAAAGAATGGTGTATGTGGGGACTGCTACAAAGAATGGTGTATGTGGGGCCTGCTACAAAGAATGGTGTATGTGGGGCCTGCTACAAAGAATGGTGTATGTGGGGCCGGCTACAAAGAATGGTGTATGTGGGGCCGGCTACAAAGAATGGTGTATGTGGGGCCGGCTACAAAGAATGGTGTATTTGGGGCCTGCTACAAAGAATGGTGGATGTGGGGCCTGCTACAAAGAATGGTGGATGTGGGGCCGGCTACATAGAATGGTGGATGTGGGGCCGGCTACAAAGAATGGTGTATGTGGGGCCTGCTACAAAGAATGGTGTATGTGGGGCCGGCTACAAAGAATGGTGTATGTGGGGCCTGCTACAAAGAATGGTGTATGTGGGGCCTGCTACAAAGAATGGTGTATGTGGGGCCTGCTACAAAGAATGATGTATGTGGAGCCGGCTACAAAGAATGGTGGATGTGGAGCCGGCTACCAAGAATGGTGTATGTGGGGCCTGCTACAAAGAATGATGTATGTGGGGCCGGCTACAAAGAATGATGTATGTGGAGCCGGCTACAAAGAATGATGTATGTGGGCCTGCTACAAAGAATGGTGTATGTGGGGCCTGCTACAAAGAATGGTGTATGTGGGGCCTGCTACAAAGAATGGTGTATGTGGGGCCGGCTACAAAGAATGGTGTATGTGGGGCCGGCTACAAAGAATGGTGTATGTGGGGCCGGCTACAAAGAATGGTGTATTTGGGGCCTGCTACAAAGAATGGTGGATGTGGGGCCTGCTACAAAGAATGGTGGATGTGGGGCCGGCTACATAGAATGGTGGATGTGGGGCCGGCTACAAAGAATGGTGTATGTGGGGCCTGCTACAAAGAATGGTGTATGTGGGGCCGGCTACAAAGAATGGTGTATGTGGGGCCTGCTACAAAGAATGGTGTATGTGGGGCCTGCTACAAAGAATGGTGTATGTGGGGCCTGCTACAAAGAATGATGTATGTGGAGCCGGCTACAAAGAATGGTGGATGTGGAGCCGGCTACCAAGAATGGTGTATGTGGGGCCTGCTACCAAGAATGATGTATGTGGGGCCGGCTACAAAGAATGGTGGATGTGGGGCCGGCTACCAAGAATGGTGTATGTGGGGCCTGCTACCAAGAATGATGTATGTGGGGCCGGCTACAAAGAATGGTGGATGTGGAGCCGGCTACAAAGAATGGTGTATGTGGGGCCGGCTACAAAGAATGGTGTATGTGGGGCCTGCTACAAAGAATGGTGTATGTGGGGCCTGCTACAAAGAATGGTGGATGTGGGGCCTGCTAGAAAGAATGGTGTATGTGGGGCCTGCTACAAAGAATGGTGTATGTGGGGCCGGCTACAAAGAATGGTGTATGTGGGGCCGGCTACAAAGAATGGTGTATGTGGGGCCGGCTACAAAGAATGGTGGATGTGGAGCCGGCTACAAAGAATGGTGTATGTGGGGCCTGCTACAAAGAATGGTGTATGTGGGGCCGGCTACAAAGAATGGTGTATGTGGGGCCGGCTACAAAGAATGGTGTATGTGGGGCCTGCTACAAAGAATGGTGTATGTGGGGCCTGCTACAAAGAATGGTGTATGTGGGGCCTGCTACAAAGAATGGTGTATGTGGGGCCGGCTACAAAGAATGGTGTATGTGGGGCCTGCTACAAAGAATGGTGTATGTGGGGCCGGCTACAAAGAATGGTGTATGTGGGGCCGGCTACAAAGAATGGTGTATGTGGGGCCGGCTACAAAGAATGGTGGATGTAGAGCCGGCTACAAAGAATGGTGTATGTGGAGCCGGCTACAAAGAATGATGTATGTGGGGCCTGCTACAAAGAATGGTGTATGTGGGGCCTGCTACAAAGAATGATGTATGTGGGGCCGGCTACAAAGAATGATGTATGTGGAGCCGGCTACAAAGAATGATGTATGTGGGCCTGCTACAAAGAATGGTGTATGTGGGGCCTGCTACAAAGAATGGTGTATGTGGGGCCGGCTACAAAGAATGGTGTTTGTGGGGCCTGCTAGAAAGAATGGTGTATGTGGGGCCTGCTACAAAGAATGGTGTATGTGGGGCCTGCTACAAAGAATGGTGTATGTGGAGCCGGCTACAAAGAATGGTGTATGTGGGGCCTGCTACAAAGAATGGTGTATGTGGAGCCGGCTACAAAGAATGATGTATGTGGGCCTGCTACAAAGAATGGTGTATGTGGGGCCTGCTACAAAGAATGGTGTATGTGGGGCCTGCTACAAAGAATGGTGGATGTGGGGCCTGCTACAAAGAATGGTGTATGTGGGGCCTGCTACAAAGAATGGTGTATGTGGAGCCGGCTACAAAGAATGATGTATGTGGGCCTGCTACAAAGAATGGTGTATGTGGGGCCTGCTACAAAGAATGGTGTATGTGGGGCCGGCTACAAAGAATGGTGGATGTGGGGCCTGCTACAAAGAATGGTGTATGTGGGGCCTGCTACAAAGAATGATGTATGTGGGGCCGGCTACAAAGAATGGTGTATGTGGGGCCGGCTACAAAGAATGGTGTATGTGGGGCCTGCTACAAAGAATGGTGTATGTGGGGCCTGCTACAAAGAATGGTGTATGTGGGGCCTGCTACAAAGAATGGTGGATGTGGGGCCTGCTACAAAGAATGGTGGATGTGGGGCCTGCTACAAAGAATGGTGTATGTGGGGCCTGCTACAAAGAATGGTGTATGTGGGGCCTGCTACAAAGAATGGTGGATGTGGGGCCTGCTACAAAGAATGGTGGATGTGGGGCCGGCTACAAAGAATGGTGTATGTGGGGCCTGCTACAAAGATTGCTACAATTGGATTGTTTTGTTTTTGTTTTACTGGCATTGAACTATATTTTCAGCTATTCTATCTATTTTATATATATCATGGCGCCCAGTATTGATTGGAGGAGAAAGCCAGAGTACCCAGAGACGTGTAGGAAACCCGAGTACCCCTAGAAAACCCTCGAGCTTAGGTAGGAAAATTTGCAATACTGGTAAATTAAAGATTGGACTCGAGCGCACTTTGCCCCAGTGAGACTCGAACCCGCAACCTAAGTGTTGACAGACAACGTGATCAGTAGTAGAAATCCATCGGCCACCGAGGCCACGCCTCGTTTTGACGTGATGGAAACAACAACATGGCCACCAAGGGCAATGATTGATTCTGATTCTGCCTTAGTTTGAAATTAGCCTTAATGATTTCTGACTTTGCAGGATTGCAGTTTAATATGCCCTTAACAAAGATTTTTTATATTTTGATGAGGAGTTAAAAACAAGAACAAATAAAAGGTGAAACAGAATTTCGGTTTCTGATACGCGGAATGATTGATACTCCAAAGAAAAACGAATTGAATTGTCGGAGTTACACTATAAAGATGCCTTGTTTTAACTATAGGTCTGAAAACATGTATCAACATTAGGTATCTATGATCGAGTTGTTTTAAATCTTCTCAGAAACGCCAACACAAAGTGGATTTAACTTTGCAGGACTGAAATATTAATGTACAGGTGTGAAGAATGCTTAAATTTTATTGTGCAATAATTTAATGTTTTCCCCGCGATCTGTGTTTGTGCCTGCTATTATGGTAAATTTTCGACAACAGTTTCATTTGCTGCGTTTCCGTCGTCTCCTGCAAGCTCCGTGCTGTTATTTATCAGGTAAATCAGCGCCAAATCAACGGCTTCTTCGTGCGCCAGTTGGCCATTTGAAACTGGATCTTGAACTTTGGCCTCTTCCTCTGCTAGCTCATCTCTTCCCTGATATAAAAAATATACCTTTGGTTATATTTACGTATTGCCAGTGTTCTTACCAACGTTTTTTTACAGGCTTTTCCATTGTCCTCCCTAAAAAACCGAACGCCATGAAACAGCGTAGAAATTGCTTAATGTGACGTTAACCAACCAACACAAAAACCAAAAGAAATATATAGATAATCGAAATCGAATATCCCTAACCGATAAACGTTCGATAATAATGATCGCCCAACCTCAAAACGGAAATAAATTGACTTTAAGCTTGAACTGCGTTTTATATTGGTTCCTATCTTAATAAAACAATCTTCTGATGCAATGGAAATTTTCTGTATTTTTAAATGGATTTTACGCCTCTTTCAGCAATTTTGCACCTATATAAATGCGATTAGTTTATTATTTTTTTCGCACTGTAACATATATTTAGAAGTAGTAATATTCGGACGACAAAGTAGGCTAGACGGATAGAAACTACAGTTTACATTTCTTGCACACATTTTTTGATTTCGACAGAAACACTTTTAGAAAGCGAAGCGTGAAAAAAATGTATTTGTCTTACGCCGAGCGCGGTGCTATAAATGACTTGTAACATGAATAAGCACATAGATCACACTCATTAATAACTGGCGATAAAAAACGAGGGGTGCGACCGATATTTGACCAATCAAATAAAAAGTCGTATCGTTTTGTGTGGAAAAACATAATTGGATGAACTGTCTATTCAATATTGGTTCTAATTTAGTTGCTTATTGAAATGACTGTTTTTCCTTTAAGTACAAAAGGCACACGTGACCTTTCATACAATATTATCTACGTGTTTTAGTTAACAGCATACAAATTCATCGTTCCTTGTTTATTGTTAAACAAAATCCAAAGAAAAATTTATCCATATTATCAATCGTTGTTTCCGATCTGTACTGGTTATAGTTTTCGTGCGACATTCCTGTTCATTTCTGTTAACCGCATTTATGTGATTACCGCGCGCCATACGTCTAGATTCTCAATGTCGCAAACAATTGAATAAAAGGAAAATACGAATCGTCAGGTGTATTGATTTTTCAATTACAAATAACAACATTTGTGTTATTATCGATATTATAAGATAAGATAAAAAATGTAATATTCAGCAAAAAATTGCTTTAATATACCATTTATTACACTCAAGTGTTCTCGTTTTAATCGCTACAGGAGGTCACATTTTCCGCTCCTGCACATACCCCATACTTTACCAGTGGCAATCAAATTTGTTGCCCTTTTGGTCAATCATTTTCAAATAGCTTTATTGTCTGTTCTCTGAATGTTCCTAAAAAATGCTCGCTAGACGTAAAGTAAACATTCAATCAATCAATCAATCAATCAATCAATTAATCGATCAATCAATCAATCAATCAATCAAAAGAGAATATAAACAATTTTAATATTCACCAAACATATGACTTCAATAAATGTTAGAAGCGATTTACCAGTTCACAATTTATTCACATCGAAGGAAAAAATATGTGACGATCCATTACAAAAATAAATGCAGCAGGCACTTAAATATAGTCCTATAGATAGATACATCAGATGGTTCCCTTCTGTCAATCATACATGTAAATCAAGACCACCATGGAACATCAATCATAACGGACTCTCCCAGTAGTATATAAATAGATTCAATCACGGTTATTTTGTTACCGTCGTCCAAAGGGCATACAGTTGTCGGTGTAGGACGTAAAAAACTCTATCAGGTAATTGTTATTTGTATTGTTGTCATTGTCCGATACAGACACGGAGATTGGCAGTGGCGGATCCAGAGGGGGGGTCCGGACCCCCCCTTTCGTTTTGACAAGCCTTCTTTTTTTTGTTTTAGCATAACAAAATGACATTTTAACGGACATGTTTTAGGTGTCAGGAAATCGTCAGAATGCAGGATTTTACACCATTTCGTTCAGAGCTTCTGGGGGCCTTAAACGGCCCCCCGACCCCTGCCGTAATACGACCTCTGCGAGGTCGGCATGGTGGCCGATTTGGACCCCCCCTTTCATTTGAGGCTGCATCCGCCCCTGGATTGGTAAGCGAATATTGCTAGGGATTGGTAACTCCTTGAGAACCCAGTGACATATACACATTGTGCAGTAATTCCTACATAAGGTTTGCTTGATTGCGTGAATGTTGTTAAACATCAGCAATTTTTCGGCTATATCGTGGCGTCCAGTTTTTATTGGGAGAGGAATCCGGAGTACCCTGAGAAAACCTACGACCATCGGTAGGAAAACTGGCAATCCTTGTCAGTTAAGATTGGAATCGAGTACACCCTGCCCGCAGTGAGACTCGAACCCGCAATCTCGGTGTTGACAGTCCACGTGTTCAATGGTAGACAAACTACCCCCCTCCCCTGCATAAGGTTTACACTGTATCAACTCGATAGCAATAGTTGATGAGCCTATTATTATCTGGAACACCTTAAAAGAGAAAGATCGGGAGAGAGGGATGGTGTTCAATACCAGGGATAATATTGCAGAACATATATTTGTACATCACAGGGTTGTAATACCACGAGTAAGGTGGCATCACAGGGTTGTAATACCACGAGTAAGGTGGCATCGCATTGTCATTTTATGAGTGGCTTTCTATTAATAGCTGTTTACTGAATTGCAATTTCTCTCCGATCCTGGGTAACCAGACACGAACTTTAAACACGCAACCGACCGACACGCGAGAAAAACATCTTTAAAAAATCAAGGAAAGACTTCCATTTGAACCCCCACTAAAAATGCATTATTTCGAACGTAAATAAAAAAATTTGGCACTGGGTGGCAGCCACTGGTGAACCCCACAGTGAACACAGTCATGCATTGCCAATTGGGCAAGTGCGAGCAGTGTGAACTCCATATATCTTGTGGTGGTCTAATGCATTGCGTAATTGTGCTGGGGGGTGGGGGGGGGGGGTCAAAAATCATGTCTCACTATTGATGTGAAAAATTCCTGCTTTGTTGTATATTATTGCAATTCCGAATTATGTGTCGAAGGTAAATTGGCTCGTTTATTCTATCAATATGAAAGAAATGGAAAACATGCATGCTCACTGTTGAAGTCTAAAGAAAAGAAAAGTGGTGTAAATAGGGTCTGAATGATGTTGAAGCATTTTTCTAGGCGACGGGTCTGGGGCCGTTAAGGCCATAGTGGATACAGGGCAAGTCGTGGTAAGTATTCGGGGAGGGGAAGAATATCCCAGGAAGCTCCAGTTTAACTAGAATTTTTGACACGTAATCGTCAGTTTGGTTGTGTTCTTTTTTTTGCACAATGGTGTAGAAGAGCTGGGCCTTCGAGCCGCCGCCTTGCTACGCCATTATTGTATGCGTTTCAGATTTCGACACTACTGAAAGCAGTCATGGTACAGATCACGTCAATAGGTCTAATACAGAACCCTGTCAATACTTACAACTTCAGAGCAAGGTATAACTTCACACTGAGTCCAGCAGCCTAGTCCGCCATATCCAGGAAGTGGTTGCATTAGCTGATTATAGCATTGCATGAACTTTGTGGTATTAGGACATTTTGCCTCTTGTATACCATTCTTTAAACAAGCTGCTACTCCTATATACGTAATAAATGAACAACAATGTAAACAAACATAAGCACAAATATCTGAATTTTCTAAGCCTATTAGTATTGGATGCCCAACAACGGCTTTCATACATACTTGTTTCTGGTTGGCTTAAATGTTACAAAACTTTTCCTAAAATAAAATGTGATACAATTCACTAGGCCAGACGCGCGTTTCGTCAGTGGCGCTCGAAACCAAAATAAGTATTTAAAATCAAAATATAGATGTTGCTCAGCTTTTATCAACAAAACGTCCTAAGAAATCCAGTCTAAGGCTATCTACATCGTGGCATCCAGTTTTTACTGTTTTACAGTTTTCCTATTGTATTCAAGTTAATGCTATTTGAAGAACATCCATTCTCTATAAATGTATACCAAGATTATGTTTTCTTTGAATGCAATGACTTTGATAGTATGATTGCATCATCCAATAACTGGTTATTGGTTAGCTACAATAATGTAGCTCCTTTGTTGGTAATGGACGGAGCTACAAAGAGGTCCCATTACTCGTAATGGAGCGAAAACACTCTTGGGATTTATACATATTTTCCTCTATTAAACTGCTATTTTTGTTTAATTTATATTTTTTCCTTCTCCGCCGTTCAGTTGACATTTCTACAATGTCTAATTAAATAATTTTAACACTTTTTCGTAATCATGGCATTGTTGACAAAAACTGAAATTATGTGTAGAATTGTAGAATCGTATCGGTAAAAATTTGACCCCAGCTAATTCAATACATCCGGACAAATTTTGATCCGGATGAATATTTTACCAAATCGATTCAGAAATATTACACTTCCAGAATTCAAATTTTGACAACAATGCCATGATTACGAATAAAGTGTAAACATAACGAATTAGGTGTTGTAGAAATATCAGTTAAACTTTAAAGACATTAAAAAGTATGTAGCAATTTAGAGAAACAGTTGAACAGCTTATTTTATGCATAAAACCCCCCGGGTGGGAATCACTCACGGCTTGCTCTATTACGAGTAATGGGACTTTTTGTAGCTCCGTCCATAAAAAAGGGAGTTACATTATTGTAGCTAGTTATTGGTATGATGACATAAGCGTGCGAGATTTTTTTCTAATGGATACGGAGCCAGTTCTGCTTAGCTGCAATGTTTACAGATTGTTTACTTACAAAATTTTAAATGTATTTACAGTATATTGACCTTGATTAAATCATTTACATTGTACCCCTTCCCCAATACTACGGATTATACAAAATTTACTACTTACGGACGCCATCGGTTAAAATGTCAAGTATTCGTCTGTCTCGTTCAGGAACAAAATTCGGAGACGTGGGATCCAATACATCATAAGAAATGTTAAACATATCGCATTGCGCAATGAGGTCACGTGCTAACTGAGAAGCATCAAGGTATGGATTCTGTTGTTGCAGGTTTGCGATGCCAGCTAATACTTCCGTTACGTTTGCGCTCGGCAAGGTTAGGTTAGCCTTTGTCGGATCCGGTTCAGTGTTGATATTTGAATCTACGGGCAACGCCTCGTTTATTGTCCCAATGCTTATTAGAAAACAAGAAAAGTAAAACAAAAATAAATAATTCGACATGATTAAGAACACAACTGAAGAGAATATTTATGAAAATTACTTCATTTGAAGACTTTGTTGTTGTAACGCAGCTGTGACGACAGGTGGCGTACCATGAAGCAACATGTGTGACGACATGATGAATCTTTATACATCTAATAAGCTAAGTATGTAGGTGTCTCAAAAGCGGAGTATTAAAAGTCGCTTACGTCAACAATATCGAGTGAATCACTTCATATCCACGCGGCTCCGCTTAAGGAACACTTGATACGGCCGCAGCAAACTGAAGAAGGAAATGTGATGTAATTTTGGGACATATGTAAGAAGCCAAAAAAAGTCGATAAAAAATCAGAAATAAATTGTGGCTTCATTAAACGATTTTTCACCTTACCATTTAAGAAATAGGGAATTACAATGCTTTTGTTATGCTACGATGATTGATGGATACACCTATTACTGATAAGTGGTATATAATACCAATATATTCTGATCGACAAACCAACTAACATACTACAGTAATTTAAACGGCAGGTTTGGCATGAAATAAAACCTGATTTAAGCCACTATTGTCATGGCGGTAGCTAGGGTCCAATTTTTAGTGAGGCAAAACCTAATCGCTCAAGGTCATAGGTTGGAAATAAATTCATAATCAAAGTCTACACAAATACACTTAAAGTATTATTAAATCCCTTGATATATTCACCTGCACTTCTTTTTCTACAGCTTCTAGTTTTTAACCAAAGATCCATGCTGCCTGCTTTTTATTTTTTTAAGCTCGACATCATGACCTTTATTATACTCATTGGAACGACTGCTGATACTGGACAGTGAAAATCCGTAAATAGTAACAAATCGATAATTCCATATTAAGACCGTTGTTTGTTTTAAAGGTACCGACGTTCGTATTAGTTATAGCGATATACAGTTTTGTAGCAAGTAAAAGACATGATTTCTATATTTTATTTTTAATTCTTAACAAAATTTTCCCGTATATCAAAACCGTACTTGGTCAAATTTTTAGTGAGGCAACTGCCTCACTTACCTCAATGGATGCTACGGCCATGATTTTCTTTGAAAGACCATTGCTGTAGTTGCTATTGTTTTGGAGTTTGCTGGTTTCTGGGAACTTGATTTGTGGGTTGTCTTTTTTTGACAGTTTCCTAGGTGTTTAAGTAATTTTTTATTACCTTCATTTAATTCATCATGAATGATCAAAACATCAAACTTCTTTTCAATCTCGACCTATGTGCAAGTATTAAGTCGACACCAGGCAGAAGCAGATTAATTTCGTAATTTAAATTTCTCAATACATGCTTCTTACGATTGACTTATTAGCATACTCTTCCTTAAGGTTCATTTGATTAGCTTGAGCTTGATTGGATGTTTGGTTTGCGTATAACGAGAAGTATTTCAGCTATATTCAGGACGAGAACAAGGCATACAAATCAACTAGGGGGAAAAATGGGCCAATGGGAAAACAATTTTTAATTGCCACTAGAAAAGAATAGGATATTGGTAAGGGCGGAAAATAAAGCATCTACAAAAGGGGTCTTTAGCGTGTGGCAGTCTCATTGTGGATCGTGGTCAGGCTTTCCGTATTATGAAATGACAACCCTCAACCGAGAGGGCATCCTTTATCCACCACTGGGAGACGCGTTGGGCAGCTCTGGGGATCAAGCACTGTGAACCCTTATGATATGGTACCCGAGGTTTATTCGATTTACAAGTTTAATCAGAAAGAATAATATAATGGTGGACAATCCACATGTTGTTTGTAGCGTAAAAAAGCAAGTAAAAGTAATCGATTGTATAAAAGTATTTTTCAATCCTATTAATATTTTTTATAATATTAAATTTGATTGATTGATTGTTTGTTGTTTAACGTCCAGCAAGCAATATTTCAGCTATATTCAGGACGTGAAAATTAATTTTTAAATTAGTAGTACTTCATGCCTCCCTTTTATACTAAAAACGTGATCTCATACAATAATATGAGAATATATACAGATAAAAATGGTTAATTAAAACAATAAAAGATATGAACCATCACACTTAGTAGTGAAATTAAATTTTATTAAATAAATTAATTTCTTTTAAAAACTTTAAAATTGTGTCGCCTGCGACAGTTTTATATAAATTAAAATACGTAAAATCTACACTATAGAAACGTTCCCGAATGTGGGCCACGTCCACGTCCACACAGTCCATCAAGACATGCTTAATGGTATGACCAAGACGACATCTTGTTAAAACAATTTGGGTCTCTTCGACCTCTAAAACATTTAAAATTATTTGTGTGCAGTAGTGGCTGGATCTCATAAAGTTTATTATGAACTTGGAGATCCCAACCACTCTGCCACAAATCAGAAATATATTTAAAAATCAACGCTTTAAAATCGGTAAAAGGAATATTACAATTAACGATAGTATCCTTTAGTGCATTTTTAGCCTCCTGATCCACGACTGTGTTTCCACGGATTCCGACATGACTGGAATCCAGAAGAAGATAATCTCTTTTCCCAAAGCAACAAGAGATTTGTAGATTTGAATAATTTTTAAAATGCAAGGATTTTTAATTTTGAAATTTTCAATATAGCCAGCAGACAAGACAGAGAATCGGAGCAGACAATAAATTTGCATTCGTCTGACGAAGCAACTATTTTCATCGCAAGAAGAATAGCTTGCGCCTCTGCTGTAAATACAAATGAGGCAGACGGAAGGCGGCGAGTTTCAACACGCTCTCCGAAGACAGCAGCCGAGGCGACTTTATCACCGTCTTTTGACCCGTCTGTGTTAATAGTACCATAGTCATGGTAACAAGATTTAATTTCTGCATAATGTTGTTGTATTATTAAATGGTTTTCTTAGATTATAAATAAATATCGGTTTGGGGTTTAACCACGGGGGATTATGCGGAATTTCGATTGCAGCAATTTCATCTAAATTTATACCAGAATTTTCCAAATGAGATTTAATTCGGAGACCAAAAGGTTGAATTTTGTTTGGATGTTTTTCGAAAATGTTTTGATAAAGAGGTTTGAAAACAGTCGTGGGCGGGGTTGCCAGGATATTCCTTTAATTTGGTTGCATATTGTAAAGCGAGCTTTATTCTTCTTTGATACAAAGAAGGCTCGCCTGCTTCTACATATAAACTCTCAACAGGTGTGGTTCTGAAAGCTCCAAGGCATAGTCGCAATCCTTGATGGTGTATAGTATCAAGGATTTTGACATATGACTTGCGAGCAGAACCATAAATAAAACAACCATAATCCAATTTCGATCGAACCAGCGATCTATATAAATTGAGTAAAACGTCGCATTCAGCACATCAGTCGGTGCTGGATACGACTTTTAAAATAGCTGATGCTTTAAGGCATTTTTTTTAACATTTTGATATGGGGAAGAAAGGTTAGCCTTTAATAAATATGAGACCAAGAAAAGTAGTTTCTTTTACAATTTTGATAGGATTATTATATAATGTTAATTTGGGATCAGGATTCATCTTACGTTTATTACAAAAATGCATCCCAACAGTTTTTGCAGTGGAGAATTTAAAACCATTTTCCATTGCCTATTTCTCTATTCTATTTAAACACAACTGCAGCTGACGTTCGATATTATTCATATTTTTCCCTCGGTAACATATGAGGAAGTCGTCAACATATAGAGAACCATCAATATTATCTTTTAAAACTTGAGCAAAGTCTATTAATTTTAATACTAAATAAAGTGACAGAACGGATGCTGCCCTGGGGTACACCCATTTCCTGTACAAAAGGGTGAGATAAAGTAGAATTGACCCTTACTTTAAATTCTCTGTCGGATAAAAAGTTTGAGATAAAGGTAGGAAGTCTACCTTTCAACCCCATATCAAAAAGATCTTTTAAAATCCCATATTTCCATGTTGTGTCGTATGCCTTTTCCAAATCGAAAAAGATCGACACATGTTCGTTTTTGGCAAATGCGTTTCGAATATACGTTTCAAAGCGCATCAGATGATCAATAGTACTACGACCTTGTCTGAATCCGCACTGGATATTCGAGATTAGGTTGTTCGATTCTAAAAACCAGACAAGGCGATCGTTGATCATCCTTTCCATGGTTTTACAAAGACAGCTTGTGAGGGCTATAGGCCGATAGTTGGACGCTTCCGAGTGATCTTTGCCTGGTTTTGGAATAGGAACAACAGTGGCCATGTTCCAAATTTTATTCATGGGGGTATGGTTATTTAGTTTAGAAAGAAAGTTACGCCAAGAGGTGCGTCGTCTTTGTTTCGTTACCCTGCGAGCTTTCGCTCGAAAAATTCGGAAATGGTTAAGATTATTTTGAATTGGGTGTTTATTAAAGCGTCGTTCGGCTTTTTTCCGGTCTTTAATAGCGTCCTCACAGCTGTCATCGAACCATGGTTTACTAGGATGTTTTGGACTTGTCGAGGTCGTAGGAATTGTTTCATCAGAAATAGAAATAAGTGTTTCATTGAATTTTAAAATTGGATCAGAAACAGCTTCAAAAGCATCCGAGTTGAGTCGCTCTATACAGAGTTGTTCAAATAGAGGCCAATTGGCCTTGCCAAATTTATACCGAGCGACGCGTTCTGTGTTTGAAGAGTGTAAAGATTGCAAGATAATGGGAAAGTGATCACTGCCACAGAGATTGTCATGGACTCTCCATGAGAAATCGGGCAACAGAGAAGGGTCTGCTATTGCAAGATCAATAGCCGAATATGATCCATTCCCAGGATGTAAATATGTATTGGTTCCATCATTAAGAATACACAGATCTTCCTGATCCATTAAGCCTTCAATAATTTTACCTTTATCGTTTATTGTGTTACTGCCCCATAAAGGGTTGTGTCCGTTGAAGTCCCCAAGTAATATATAAGGGGGCGGAAGCTGATCAGTAAGATGTTTCAACTGATTTAAATTTAATGAAGAATTCGGAGGTATATACACAGAGCATAAGGTAATCGTTTTGTCTAAAGATATTCTAACAGCAACCGCCTGAAGATCAGGGTTGAGATCTACAGGGCTATGTAGAACTTGATCTTTTACAAGAATGGTAGAGCCGCCAGCAGCTCTATCATTCTCGTCTGCATATGTGCTGTATAAAGAGTAGTTTTTTTTAAAGATATGTTATCACTTCGTTTTAGGTGGGATTCTAGAAGGCAAAATGCAACAGGGAAAGTCTTGAACTAATAAAGTAATTTCAAGAAAATTAATCTCGAGACCTCGACAATTCCATAGTATTTTTGTACCCATTATGGTCTGCGAATAGGGGAATAGTTGACAGTTTTTTTTGGGCTATTCCGCCGGTTTCTGCTGGGGGATCTACTTTTAGATCCAGTATCTGGGGGTAGTGTATCCATGGGATCGCCCCAGATAGTAATGTCTAGATTATCTAGACTTCCAAACGTGTTGTGGACCTTAATGGGATCCCGCAGCAGTTTTGGAGTACGATCTCCTTTTTGATTTGAGTTTTTATTTGAATTTGAATTGGAGTTAGAAGATTTTGTATTTGAATCGATTTGAATTTTTTTGGGGCTGCTTGAAGAATTAGTTGAGGATTGAAAAGGTGTTGAAGACGTAATAGATGCCGAAGGCGTAGAAGTTTGAGATGCCGAAGATTTTCGAGATGATGTAATAATTTTATCAGTGGTTTGAACCGGTAGTCTTGTTGGGTCTTTCTGATCTATAGGCCAGGTGATCATGGTTTGCGTTTCAGAAGTAACGCAAACGCGTTTCGTCACACTGGCATATGACATTACAGAAGACGATGGATTACTCACTGAACTAAAGAGACGACGAGCCTCAGGGTAAGTGATGTTCCTTTCTGTTTTCAATTTTTGTATGTCCTTTTCTTTTTTAAAATGATGACAGTCTTTTGAGGACGACATGTGGGCTTCACCACAATTGGCACACTTTAGGTTGTTTGTGCAGGTAAAGCCTTCATGCCCTACCTCTGCACAGTTAAAGCATACCAAGGAGCCTCTACATTGTCCCTTGCCATGACCAAAATTTTGGCATTTAAAGCAGCGCACAGGATTTGGGATAAATGCGCTGACTTTAACGCTGTATAGTCCAATTTTGATAGACTGAGGGACAGATGGAGAATTAAAATACCTTGTCTCTTGGCAATGAATCTTTTTTACCTTTGTTACACCCTGAGGTTAGAGTTCTTCACAAATTTTCTCGTCCGTTAGTTCAGAGAGATCATCGTCTCTGTAATGAATGATCCCTTGACAAGAATTTAATGTTCTGTGAGAAGTGGAAGATATTTCTAAATCGAGAATTTTATTGAGCTGAAGTAAATTTAAAGATTGTTGTTTTTTTAAAACTTCAATAAGAATTGATCCGGATTTCATTTTTGTTACGTTTTTAACATCTCTTGCACAGCCTTTAATAGTTTTTACGATGACGAAAGGAGAAATCTTTGATCAAGGTTTGTTGGAATCTTTACTAGTCAAAACAATAAAACGTGAAAAGTGATCATCATCAACTATTTCTTCAAGCGAAATGTAATTTTTTCTTTTTTTAGAACCTGTTTGCGTAAATGTTTTAGAAGCCATGTTAAAAGAATGCGGTTCACCACCCTTGTCACCCACCCGCCACGGAGTGCCAACAGGGGCGATGCTTGGTGTCTGGGGATCGCCAGCAGAAAGCATCAGGTGTTCCAACGGTGGTATACTCAAATAGATGAATTTTTGCACGAACACAAGCTTTGTGCCAGAATTAACTGGCGAAACAACCGTTCGAAACTCTATCTACTCGATTGACCCATAAGCCACCGCCTTCTTAACAGCTTATAACTGAACAACTTTGCAACTGAAATTCACAAGATATAATCAAGTGACAGGAGAAATGACGACAATCTTGTTAAGGGCTCGGCATGACCAGCCGATTGACCGAACCGGTTCCATCCGGTCTCCCGTCTAGTTGAAGTCAGGGCCAAAGTGGTGTATTGAAAATCAAACCAGCTGATCCGCACTAATGGATGCAGCAGAGAGTGATCTCTCAACCACCAGGATCCCTTCCTCCACCATCACGGGTTGCAACACACGGCAAACATGTCGCCTCTATAAAGCTGAGAAAGTTTGCCCTTCAGCCACCGCCTTCTTTGCAAATCATGTAAGGAAGCCGTCTATATAATGGTACATACATTTCATGGAACAGATTGAAGGAAAAAATGTAATAGAGTAGCTTAAATGATAAGGATTCACAAAGGGCGAGACGTGACATGCCGATTCATCGAAGTCAGGGATAACTCGATTTCCCGTCTAGAAAAAGTAAGGGTTTAGTAAGTTATCGGGACCGTTTACCCGGCCTACTGAAATCCCGTCCTGTAATCGACACGGGTCGCAACACACGGCAAGTGTTGCCTCTGTTAGCAGACTCTTACTGCAGGCTGAGGAAGCCGTGGGCCTATTCTCCTGTGCCCCGGGGCCCACACAGGGGTTTTTAATTTGAAGCTGAAACGTAAATTTTCATTTTTGTTGCGTCTTGGAACCACTGATTTCTACCAAATGATCTACGTGGTCGTTATATTGTCAATTTTAGATTTTACATCTTTGTCTTGTATTTAATTTAAAATAAAGGTTAAAAAAAAATACTGAATTTTTTTCCCCCAAAATATTAAAATGAAGAAAGATCAAATAAAAAACTATCCTGAAGTCAATTTATGTTTCTTGATAGATATAGTGAGAAATATATATAGAATATAGAAGTTAGAAAGGGAATGGAACAAGCTGTGCAGATCATACATAGTATTAGTATGGTTAAATTTGACAATAACGCCTAAAAATATTAACACCATATTTGGTCTGCATTTTGGTAGCTAAACTTTCAGTATCTCTTAATATATTTTCCATTTCGTCATCATTAAGGCTTGGGAACCGTCCGGATTTGCCATCGTCTGCTACGTTTGCACTTGTTAGGTCAGTTTCATACACCCCTGCTTCATTTATTGTATTCACTGTTTATGCTAATTCCTCATCACTTTGAGTCGGTTCTTCTTCAAAATCTGATAAAATGTCAGAAACCAAACTAAGTTCCGGCATAATAATAGGGCCAAGAAAACCAGTTCCTTTTATGAACAAAGATCTGAGGAAATCAATACATTAGAAAAGAATGCTGCATAATGTATATCAGAAACATAAAGACTTCAAATCATGGGAAAAGTATAGGATACAAAGGAATTTAGTTAATAAAATCAAAAAGCAATCTGTTAAAAATTATTTGATGGAAAGATGTGTAGGCGGACCAAAAAGTAAAGATCTCTGGCCCAAAATTAAACATTTTCTTACCAACAAAGGCTGTAAGTTTGAAAAAATGTAACTCTAAATGATTGATTGATTGGATGTCTGCTTTACGTCCAGCCAGCAGTATTTCAGCTATATTCAGGACGCTAACAAGTTTAAAGACAATAAATCAACGGAAAATGGGGGTGGGATGGGTCACAGGGAATACAATTTTGACTGCCACTGGAAAAGTATGGAGTTTTGGGTAGGGGCGGAGAATTTAGCCTTTTGTAGCGGCTACAATGAGCATACTCTTTTTTTCGAAATCTACAAAAGGGGTCTTTATCGTGCAAAGAGCGCGACACTCTCCAAACACGTTACCCACGGTCAGGCTTTCCGTATTATGACCTGACAACCCCTAACGAGAGGGTCTCCCCTATCCGCTACCCGGGGACGCGCTGGGCTGCTCTGTGGGTCGAGCACTTTGAACCCTCCCAGTATGGTCCCAGAACTCTAAATTAAAATGATCAAATCATGACTAACCAGAAAGATATCAGTGATGTTTTTTTAACAATTTTTTTCACAAATGTGGCCAACGATATAGGAAAGGATTCAATACCAATAGATAGTAGTCACCCCAGTGTATCAGTAATCAAACAAATCTCAAATAATGCAGAATCTGGCAAATTAATCTTTCAACCAATCACAGAGGAATTTGTAGAAAAACAAATAAAAAATATAAATAAGAATTAAAAATGCGACAGGTATAAATGAAACATCACCAAAAATTTTGAAAATTGCAAGCCCAGTTATTAAGATGCCAATTTCACAACTAATAAACAAATCTTTTAAAATCGCTCAGGTGGTACCCATACATAAGAAAAATAGTACCATGGAAAAAGGCAATTATAGACCTATAAGTCTACTGCCCACTATCTCAAAATTTTTCGAACGGGCAATAGATAATTTTTTATAACAAATTTAATGTATTCCTGTCTGCATTTCGATCAGGTTATAGCTGTCAGGACACTTTAGTTGAAATTACTGGCATCAGTCAAATAGATGAAAATAAGTTAGTTGCTGCTATACTGATGCATTTGTCAAAGGCATTTGACTGTTAACCACACGAGCTGCTCCTATTAAAACTTGAAAATTGTGGGTTATCAGAAATTGCCCTTCTTTTACTAAAAAGCTATTTGAGTAATAGGAAGCAGTGTGTCAAAATTGGATCTGTATATAGCTCCTTTTTGATATTTACAAAGGCGTCATCCTAAAGATCAATACTTTACCCTGTTCTTTTCAATGTCTTCAGTAACGACATCTTTCATTTTGTCAATAAAAGTAACTTGCACAACTACGCTGATGACAACACTCTATCAGCAATGACTTAGGTGATCTTGAAAGAACTCTGGAAAATGACAGTTCTATTTTAATTAAATGGTTCTCAGATAACCACATGCAAGCAATTCCAGATAAAGTCCAGGCAATATCAATTGGTAAAAAAACCACATGATCTATATATTACTTTTAATCTAAATGGAAACAATATAATGTGTGAATACTTAGTAAAATTAACTTGCCGTTACTTAAGACTGGATTAAATTTCAAGTCATATTTCTAATATTTGTAAAAAGGCATCACAACAGCTCAATGCACTTAAGCGAATCGAAATCAGCTAAGTAAGTTGGGAAAATTGACGATTTATTACTCTTTTATATTATTTAACTTTAATTATTGTCCTTCGCTGTGGCATTTTTGTGGGAAAGGAAACACTAAAAAATTTGGAAAAATTCAGGAAAGGGCTTTAAGGTTCATTTATAATTCTCGCTTGAGTACATACGATCAGTTGCTTGAGAAGTTTAATAGCTATTGAAATTTATAAGATTATAAATAAACAAACACCTGTATATCTGTATGACATATTAACAAAGAAAGACAGTTTTTACTGTTTTAGATACAAAAATTGGATGAATATACCAACGGTAAATACAACAAGGTATGGGTTACACCCTATAAGGTATGCTGCAGCAAAAGTGTGGATTGATCTGCCAAATAATTTTAGTGATTGATTGGTGTTTGCTTTACGTCCAGTGAGCAGTATTTCAGCTATATTCAGGACGGGAACAAGTTAACAAACAATAAATAAATGGATAAAGGAGCATGAACAAAATTTTGACTGGCACTGGAAAAGTATGGAGTATTGGGTAGGGTCGGAGAATTTTAGAGAGGAAATGGTAAAACATTAATAAATAAATGGGAAGGGGAGTTCTTGTGCCTGTCGCAGGTAAATACACTGCAGCAAACCGTATTATAGTTCTTGTGCCTGCTGCAGGTAAATACACTGCAGCATACCGTATTATACGGTATGCTGCAGTGTATGTACTTGCAGCAGGCACAATAACACCCCTCCCCTTCCCAAAAAAAAGATAATATCCTCAAACTAAATCGTGTTATTCAATAATAGCATTAAATACACAGATGGATATAATTAACCAAAACATTTGGCTAATTATTACATCTGTTTTTAGTTTTAAATCATATAAGGAGTTGTTTTATGAAAATTTACATATGAACTGAATAGCTGAAATGTTGAGGACGCTACAAAAATCTAAAAATTTTAAAGTCATAAAGCACTGCATCTTACATTTTAATATTTTTAATTGTATTATGTTAAATACAAACATTACTGATAGACAGAAACAAAAATTAAAATAAGTAAAAAGGATGAATGATTTTTTTTTATGTTCATATAACGGGTAGTACACCAATAATAAAAACACTGATGACATAATAAAAATGAAAAAAATCTGATTTTGAAAAGTTTATAAAATTTTAGATTTTATTAATCGTAAAAGAGAATTAAACAGCAAACACTTATTAGTTAAAAGCAATAGTTTACTTCTTCTTTAGAAAAAAAAAGATTTGTTGCGTACAATACATATAAGTTGTCCCGATTTAAATTTCAAACATGTTTTTTTTTACAGTTGTCAAATGTTGAACAACGAATAAAACATAAATGTCAACATTAAAATGTCAAAAACAACAGAAACCAGTAATCCAATTTAAGAAACTATCGTTGGTGCCGATGTTTGGAGCTATCTGTGGAACTGGCGAAACGTTGACAATAGACTCCACTGATTCCCGTAAGGTCTCGTGTTCACCAGGGAGGATGTACAGACCATCAGACTTCTTTACTAGATATGACAGGCCCAGTTCATAAGATTCGAAAACAAGATCATCAATATGTTTTAAATGCAAATACTTTGTGATTTTGCTGCTGAGGCGGCTATAATTAACTAGCTTTTAATTCAAGTACGTTATCTCCATATATAGTTTTCACAATATATAGAATAAGTGGGACAAGCCAAAAAATATTCTAAAAAATATTAAAAAAAATAGAGTCTACTCTGTGCTTAAGCTTCTTGCTTTCCCAATTGGTTTATATAAGAGCTAGTCTGGCAAACGTCACCATCTAAACAGCTATTACGAAAGCAGCTCAGGTTTTTTGCTAAAAGCTCAAGGTTTTAAATGCAGTTCTCGACACTGAACCTTTCTCGTACAAACTACAGTTTTTGTACCTTAGACTTCAGGCCTCTCTCTCAATATTGTGTAACATTTTTACACCCTTAGTCATTGTTTTCTTGTTTTGTTAAATTAGATTTTGCTAGCACGAAACTCTCCAAACTTAATCTACGAGAAAATAACATGTACATGACAAATTATTTTCGTACTATGCTGCCATTTTAGACGTCTTAGTTTAGTCAAATCTAATTACATTGGACAACTAATTGCTAATAGACCTTCAACATGGCAATTTTATAAGAGTTTGCTGTAAATATAAAAACTGGGCCGCATTCACAAACTTTGTTGACGCTATATATTTGTTACCCGGGACATACAAAAATCAATTAAAATTGCAATTATTATAGTTTCATGTTAGACCCAAACAATTATTTATTCTATAAGTAATCTTTATTACACCGTAAACCTAGACGTAACACGTTTCTAGGCAAACAGTACGAACACCTAACGTTACGTCTCAATTCTCAACATTTTATCTTGGGAGTTTTTCCTATACCTCCTGTCTAAATATGACCACTGCATGTGAATCATGTTTAGGTCATTTAAGAATGTTTTCTTTGTATCCATGTGTCTCCCCTTACCAAAGTGTTTAGTGTGCCGCAAACTTGCCGCAAACTTACAGTAAACTTACGGCACACAATATGGGTCGCCACAGACAAAAAATTCAGTTCGCAGGACATCGCTGCTAGCGGCACACATGTGGCGACCAAGATCGCAGAAGGTAGCGGTAGCGGTGAGTTTGCGGCGACTTATTAAGTTCTAACAATATGTGTGTATATGTCACATGCTATTTTCATCCAATCAAAATTTGACGCGCTTAGCAGACGACACGAAACACATGTATTAGACTAGAAGATGGCTGGCAAACGAAAAGTCAAGTTACCCGGAAGATTTCAAGATGAAAGTGAGTCATATAATGATATAGCACGCATATAAAAAGCTTAAATTGTGGATATCAGTTGTAAGAAAAAAGTAAATCCTACCTGAATCCTGACCGCTGTCTGTAACTGTAAAAAGTCTGTTATTTTAATCAGTGCTGCCGACCTTGTTTTTTTTTTTGTTTTGGAATTAAATGTGAACTTCAGCTGTCAAATCTAGCGAATTCAATGTTTAAACTTAAATCGCTCGGGCCGGTCCAATCCATGCAGTCAACATGCTTACAACAAATCACATCCTCATAATATTTCCAGTCTTCACACTTAACTGGCGGTAAAATTGCTGTCAGGCTTGTAAAATCTATGTAATATATTCAGTTACAAGCCAATTATAAGTATGGAAAAGTTGTAAAAAGTATCGATTTCGGGTTTGTGCTTCTCAAAGTTAAACGTGATGCATGTATCGTCAGATCATATGTTTTCGTCCGTCATATGAATTCGTATTCAATGGGAAAGATGACATCACAATCGTTTGTTAAAAGTACGAAAACCGGTGATCCGAACTCATCCCTTTCAATATGTAAGGGTTAGGGGACGACCATTTGATTCTGGGGGGGGGGATGGGGGGGGGGGCGAGCCTGGCAGTTTTTGTAAATAAATAATATTCTGTCCTGGCCAAAGCTGAAAATAAATATTCTGGCCCTCACCCCCAAGAAAATAAAATAAATATCCTGGCCCCAGATCCCATGGTATAATATATATAAAAAATAAATATTCTTGCCGCGAAGCGGCGAAAAATAAATTTTCTGACCCGGAAAATATTGAAAATAAATATTCTGGCTCGACCGAAACTGCCAGGCCCCCCCCCCCCCCATTTATAGGAAGAGGGATTTTTTGTGCCATAGTCCATAGAATCTATATACATGTACCTCTACTTGAACACACCATTTCTTTTAAAATGCTAGTGTACCAAGTGAGAGCCCTTGTTATCTTAAATGTCTCCTTTGTGTCTGTCGATCTTGTTGTTTTGTCCTATTATACCATGCATGCATGTGATTGATTTTCAAGTTCTCTAGGTTTAAAAATTACAAATTTATAGATAATTTAAGAAAGGACATTGCGAGGCCAGAGTGCCAAACCTGATAATTGTATGCAAGAGTACAATTGTGTACCACAAATAGTGTGCCAGAAAATTGATAAATATTCATAAGGTTGTGGTAACCTTACAGCACACCTAATTTGCATGGTAAAAATGTGCTGCAAGGTTGCGGCAAAGTCGCCGTAAGTCTGCCACAAACAGTGTGCCGTAAGTGTGCCACAAAGTGTGCCGGAAAATTGATAAATATTCATAAGGTTGCGGTAACCTTACGGCACACCTAATTTGCATGGTAAAAATGTGCCGCAAGGTTGCGACAGAGTCGCCGTAAGTTGCAGCACACAAAATGACTATAGAGAAAGTCTACTGCAACCTTACGGCACACTTTATTTGCATATAATACTATTGCTATGTTAGTTGCCACAACCTTGCCGTAAATCTACCGTAAACTTGCCGCAATTATGTGCCCGAGTCTACATTTTTTGGTAAGGGTCTTGTGTTAACTTTCCATGAGTTGCCCGTGTTAACTTTGTAATAAGCAACTACTGCGTGCAATGCGATTTAGAAACTGTTCCCAAAAGCACTCCGCACTTCGTTCTGAAATCTGCAGGACTGGTATAGTTTTCAGAAAAATCCACGACTTCCGCCTCATTCTGTTACATCTATCAAGTTGTTTTGACTGCAATGATACTCGGAGAAGATTACTTGCAATAGGATTTAAGTCTGTCTCAAAATCTGATATAATTCTTTGTCAATGCTTTTTGGCACAGAGTAATACATCTCTTTGTAGTGTTTTTATTTTGGTAGGAAAATTCCTTCTAGACGATATATTTAAGTAGAACCAAATTCTTTTAATAACTCTAAAAACATGTTTCTTGCTTGTTCCACATTTGGCACATTCTTGATTTAAGCACGTTGCATCTGGATAGTCTTCATCATATGGCTATACAGTCATATTGGCAGCATCTTTCTTTGTAAAGTTCTTAATAGATTTTGTTTTTCCTGCAATTAAAGTGTTGGCAACTTCCACTTTCAAAGCCATATTGCAGCACATCTTACACAAACAATTTCATCCGTTTGTTTCTGAATTCTTCAATCTTTTTAAAAACCAAAAATGGTAAATCTTCATGTCTTGTTTTACGTGAGGACTCCATTTTAATGCGCATTCTCTGCATATTAGTACGGACAACAGCTTTTCCTTTCTGTAGCATTTCTTTCATCGTTCTGCAGCAAGTTTTATCTTTCTTTTTTTGTTGGAAGTTTTTCCTTACACTTTTTCTATTTGAACTAAGTGCATTGTCAAGAGCTTATGTCAAAAGTTCAGTTTCAGCTGTTGTAGCTATTTTGTTAAAGCTATACTTCCTAATTTCTTCGATCTGAATTCTTCTTAGCTTTTCCTGTCTTGTTCTCGTTGCTGTTTTTTTCTCAGTTTGTCTTTTAATTTGAACAATTCATATTTGTCTTTATATTTCTTTAGTTTCTCTCTACACTTTATTGAAACTTCTGGGCTGGATTGCTATTGTTTGTCCATCATATCTACCTAGAAAAAATGGTAAGTTGTCAAAAGAAGGAAACTTTGTTAAAACGGTAGTGTCCTCAACAAACTGAGAATCCATATTAATCAATATAAAACAATATTTATAAGCATTTTTTTATTTTAGCAGCAACTAATAAAGGATTATGAAAAAATATTTTTGTCCGACTCAAAATTAAATTAATTTTACGTTTGTAATATGTAAGGTGAACTTTCATCATGTATCTTATATTTTATATTCGTAACTACATCATAATTTGAGTTTAGTATGTTCTGATTATGTCATTTCTAGTATGTATGCAGATCGTTTTTTCATGTACCAGAGAAATTGTGTTGCGGACACAACAATGCTGCGAGCGCTATGGAATGACATTAAGTATAGACAGTCAGCAATGGAAAATCGCAGTTGTTGGTACTGTTATATGCGCTGGCCTTTGAGCTATTCAGAAATTTTTTTTTCTAATAATCATTTCTTTTTTTAAAATAATATTTAAACGTTCGGGACACTATAAAATTTCATTGAAAATGTAGAAGTTGAAATGGAAAAAAAAAAAAAACATTTATAAGGACTGTGATTTATTTTCATGGTTATGGTATCAAAGGCTAAATTATAAGCATATTTGTTGCTAGTTTTGTAAAGGTTTACAAATTTTGTCCATTATTAATGACTAATCTTGTAAAAACACTAAAAAACATAACACATTGCTACTTTTACATATTTTTGCGCTTATTATTTTGGTGTTTCAACCTATGCCAACATTTTAAAAAATTTCTATTCAAGGAATGCCAACATGCAGAACACAATAGGTGTTTTGATAGTAATTGAACAAGTAATTATAGTTAAATCACAGGCAAAATTATTGTATGAGTTAATGAGAATCCTCAATTATTTTTAAATTTCAAGTACACAAAGTGAACACTTTTCACTAGAAATTTGTATAAATACTGCTGATTCTAAAGGATTTTATCAGTTGTCCAAAAGTATGGCTAATGCACTGTTAGACATTCAGTGTGTTACACACAGACTAGGAAGCCAGACCCTAGTCCGTAATGGGTAAAGGTTCAGAGTGAAGACTGAATGAAACTAGCGAACATATTGGATATGTTGTACCCGCAACTGTACCTCTACTATAAATACTATGAACATTCTAACTAAACGACAAATTAATCATAACCATGACAATGACAGAGTTCAGCTAAATGTTCATAAAGTTATACAGACTATTCGCAAACGCTGTAGGAAAGAGGCTACTCCAGTTCCCACTATTTACTATTTACACACAGAAAGGGAAAGTACGTATAAATCGAACAGAGACTGGGTGAACAGAAACAGCGGCTACACGAGTCAAGTTTCAGTAGAAGAATTTGCTGATGCTGTCTCCTTCTTGCTGCATCTTGTTTTGGCTATTGACAATTCGATTTATATTGCATCTGTTATTTATGAAATTTAATAAAATTATGTACAAATAAACAGTTTTTTTTATCTATTCGTTATTTAAGATAGCAAAAATTTACAAGACAAAAATATTAAAATAAAAAAAAATATATTATTATTAAACAAAACACTTAAAATGGATTTTAACTATAAATACCTGTAACACTAATTAACGAATTGTTTATAGAAGGGATTAAAATGTTTATACAACAATTCAATGTATGCTGCTTGTTCCACTATACTAAGTGCATATGGAGAAAAACCCAAGAGTTCGGACTTCAAGTACCATACAGCAACAATGAAGATATCCACAGACTTGTGCGACGTGCTGCAATACTCCCGATGATACCAACGGAAGAAGTTGAAGACGTATGGTTCTCAGCGCTTGAAGACATGAATGACGCAGACACAGACCTCAACACAGAGAGATTCACCGACTACGTAACAGAGTACTGGGTAGAAAGAAACCGACATCTTTGGAACCATTATTACACCGTAGGACCAAGAACCACCAATAACTTAGAAGGATGGCACTCCAAGATAAAGAAAGTTGTTAAAGTTCCACACCCCAATATCTACCGTCTAGTTGAGCTCTTAAAGCGTCAGGAAGCCCTCTCAAGATGCCAGATGCTACAGTACGCTTCCGGTGGAAAACGAGTCAACAGAAAGAGAAAATACAGAGAAATTGAAGACAGACTTGGAGACCTTAAACTCAGACACACCAACAGAGAGATGACCACCTTACAGTTTGCTGATGCTGCATCTTACCTTTTGCATCTTGAGTAAAAATTTGTTATAAAAAGTCATGAAATTAATGAAATAAAAATAATAAAATGTTATTTACCTGTAAACTTAATTTAGAAGATTGTTTGTATAATAATGCACATTTGTTTTTACAACAATTTGACCTTATTCCTCGAATGCCAACAAAATTTTACAGGTAAATTTTCGGTACATCAAAGAATGTTGGCATTCGAGGAGTAAACCGGTTGAATGAGCCATTATTTTATACTCAGGCAAAATACATTTTGCGAACTGTAAAATAAAGAAGACAAAATATCCACGTGAACATTAATATAAATATTATGAATTTCATTTATTTATACAAGAAAAACTTACCCCAATGCACTGTTTTTTTTAAATGAAAAAGAAAATATTATTAGAAACAAGCTTTTTATATATCTGATCGCATAATTAATTTTCCGTTTTGCATGTAGACATGTCATATAGCATTTCTTTCTACCAAATCGAAATTTATTCCCGTTCAAAATCTAATAAAATACATTTATTTTGATGTTGAAAATGTCAACTGCAACCTTACAACATCAACAATAATGATTTGTCACCATTACCCTAAGAATGACGATATGTTCCTTTAACATGTTTCCCAATCCTATAAATTATTACATTGCATTATATAACTTATCAATTGTAATTGTATATAGATTAGTACACATTTTTATTTTAGTGTAAACATTTTATTCGTGATACTGAACATAGTTAATACATCGTATACAATGTTAGGATCCAGAAACGAGTCCCAGACATATTAATCCGCGTCCTATAGATATTATAGTTACATTAATAATACTCAAAGGATCAAAGCTATAGTTACACCATAAGCAAATAAACTTGCATATTTTATAACAGTAGTGATATTTAAAATAAATTGTGGTTACAGGAAAACACTGATGAATTTTTAATGCAGGGATGAGGTTTTAATAGAATCGCTTTGTACTAAGTATATATTCTTGAACTATCAAAAATAAATTAACATTTTCTTCGTATGAGCCATATAATAGTGTCTTAACAGGTAAATTGTTGACGATGTTGCTAAGCTGATGTTGGCGTTGTTGAATGAAAAGTGGGCTGTGTAATAGGGAGTGGATTGTTGTCAACTTCTCTACAATGACAAAGCGGCGAATCAACTATATTTTTAACGTGCAAGTCCAGTTTTAGGGAGTTACACTCCATTCGTAATCTAGACTTATTTGTGCTATTCTCTTCCCTACAAAATAATATTGTGGTTTTTGTTGGGCCTTCCTCTGCGCAGTCTTGAAGGATGAAACTGACGCACTTAGCTAAGTGCATTCATGTATAAAAAGACCGTACAGTTGAAGGCACAAAATAGTTTGAATGGAGTGCCGTTCTAGTTCGAATAGTGGATCTATTCCTAGTGTTGTGGCTTTGGATATAGTTTTCCAACAGGCATCGACGCCATATCTCATAGTCACTTACAACAGTGCAACATGCATAAATTTGGTGTTTCGTATCGAGTTTCATAGCCATATGTGGCAACAGAACTGCCGTTACGAACATGTATAGAAATGTTACCAGAAGAGAAATTTATACATCTCTTCCATTCGCAAATAGTCTTCTTTGGTTTTCCTCTAATTACATTTCTAGTACAATTGACTGTGCACAAGAACGCGGTTGGTCGTCCTCGTGGACTGTTTGCAATGGCCAAAGTTATAGGTATGGTAATAAAGCCAGTGCACTCGAGAATTAATGGTGTCAACGACAGGTCCTTCAAAACGATAAAACCTCAATGGTAAAGTGACAATCCTATAAACACTCTCAACTTTTCACAATGCAAAGCAGAACTATTTGGATACACAAACCATTTTATACCGATCAGTAGTAGCAAGACCAATGCCAAGATACCACCATTAGAAATTTCTTCATTATCTGTTAACATCATCAAAATATTGTGTTTCTTTATGTGTGTACAAATAAACGGCGAGCTCTTTTTACTTATGTTATTATTTGTAAGCTCAATTACATTAATTAAATATAAGCACGTCTAATTATTGTTTTTTCACGGTTGATGTAACACAGTAAACCAAGTGTTTAATTGATTAGTAAATTAATTAACTACTTGTATCTGTATGAATGACACGTGCCGATTAAACTTGCAATAACGTCTTTATTAATAAAGATAAATTAATAATATTTGGAATTCTTACTCCTCATGTTATATCGTTCGATAGAACATGTCATTTGTGCTCATTTAGTTACGTTATGTCCTTAGTGCACAAAGAGGGTCGTTTGCGGTATTGCCACCAACCCGATCCCATACAGACGACGTGAAGACCCCAGTGAGACGAGCAGCAATCCTCCCACTCATACCCATGGACATAATAGAAGACGTATGGTTCCAGGCCCTCGGAGACCGTGATGCCGCAGACATAACTCAACTTACACAGATATTTACAGACAGCGGTGGGTAGAAGGAGACGGGACGGTGTAGCACCACATTTGAACTCGAGGACCCAGGACTACCAACAACATAGAGGGCTTTGCACAGCAAACTGAAGATGACATCCCAACATATTCACTTCAGTCCATATGTTTAAAGATATACAAAACCACATTACCTTGAAAAGAGACAGGCTGGTGAAACTGCTCGACTCCGGGCCAAAAAATATCACAACATCGACCGCAGACTCGCTACACTGAAGGAAAGTTACCAGACAGCCATAATCGACTAAATGACTTACGCCGACTCAGCATCAAAGCTCCTCTATCTCGAATAAGTGTCGACTAAATGGCTTACGCCGACTCAGCATCAAAGCTCCTCTATCTCGAATAAGTGACAAAATGACTCTCGTGTTTAATTTTGTGCTGTTTTTTTTGTAATTTAATTATCATTACATTATTAGATGTATATTGCAAGTTCATGAAATAGATGTAATAAATTTAATTTAATTTAATAAAATGTATAATTAAAGTATTTTCTTAAGTTTGACTTTGTTTTGAACCTTACAGTTGTCTTCTACAATATTCCAACTATAAAAAAACAGGTGACACTAATTTAAACACCCCATTGAACTTAATACCACACATTAATTGTGTGTTTTTTAAGTCCAGTAGGCGTTTGGGGGAATAAACCGTTAATATTATAATTAAGTTATTGTCTTTAATTGAATGTGTGTTTGATTATTAATTGTGGGCGATTCAATACGTTATTGCGGTATTTATATATTAAGCTGTAGTTTCATGGTGTGTTATTCATCAAAGTCTAATCGTCTGAAAAATGCCTGCTCCTCCTGTCTATTTTGGTTAAGAAGGATATACGCAAAATCAAGAGCTGGTTTATGTGAGAGCTCTTCTAAATGGCATCATATAAAATGCGTATTATGACATGACAACCCTCAATGAGAGGGTCTCCCCTATACGCCACCCGTGGACGCGCTGGGCTGCTGTTGGTCGAGCACTGGGAACCCTCAAAGTATATTTCCAGTGATGCTCGATGATTACATTGGGTGTTTCAGTTTATCAAAACTTGGTTGTCTATATTCGTGTTCTATCTGATAGGTGGTAGGTTTCAAGCAGTAACCAAGTTTCTAGGCATTCGTCAGCTGGAGGTTAATAATGCTGAGTAAATTTTTCTCTTTTTTAAGTATGTTATGGTTTAAATTTTTTCAGCTTTCTGGTGTTCCATAGATGGCGCTTCCATTATGGTAGGTTGTAGGGGTGGTGTTGTTAATCGCTTAGGGAGGTTACCCAAGGTCTGCTTGCTACTCACTGCAATGCCCATAGTTTAGCTCTAGATACAGATACTGCTGCTGACGAGGTCAGTTATTCGGTCAAGTTTCAATGTATTCTGAAAAACATGTTCAAAATATTTTGCAAACTCCCCCTTAAGCTTTCCAGACTTGAGGCTATTCAGAAAGTGTTGCAGAATTCTAAGACCCGTTTACAGCATGTTTTGCACACCAGGTGGTAGAGTTTTGAAGTTTAAAGTGAGAAGTTGACAATTATTTAACAGCGGAATCACTTCTTTGTATATGCATATATTATCATTAATATTATTATATTGTGTAGATTTTCAATACACGTAACTTCGTGACTGTTTTATCATTATCTAAATATATGATGTGTTTTAGCAAAATTTTTATTCTACTATATTTTCATATTGAAAGTTGAATTAATTAAAAGTTTCATAACTTATCACGTTGCTTGTAAGGCATCAAATAGTATATTCTATAATTTATGCTATTTCCTTCTTATTACCCCATTAACCTGTTGATAATTAAACCGAGTGAGAAAAACATTTCATGGCGTCACCTTAAGTGACACTTATTCAATCCAAAGGGTAATTAAAATTATTTTTCTATTGTACGAACACGTCTTTTCTAATAAAAATATCCAAACAAGCGTCGATGGGCACTTTCATTGGTGATCAGCATAGAATATACATCGATCTTATATTACCAGCTTGTTCTCATTCCTGGTAAGTTCGTAAATATATTACTTTAATGTCAAATATAAATTGTATTTAACGGTCTAAATTTCCACCTTTTGCATTTGTCAATTTTATTATTTTGGTTTGTTAGTGAATGTTATTCCTTTTCAATAAATTTCGTTAGAATATTTTCATGATTTATCTTTTGACATGAAAAACTATTAGGACACATCTCAGTGTCTTTTACTTATGTGTATATTTAAGTTCCGTTAATATATTAGCATTTTAAACATTACATTTGCGAAATTTGTACGTCAATAATTTTACAGAGTACCTCTTATCTATTTATTAGAGGTGCACTTGTTCATAAATGAATACTGCATTATGTTGTAAATTGTGTATTGTTATCATAAAAAATAATTGCTTTTTTCAATTATAATTGCCAATTACAAGATCGATTTCAAAAGATTATCTACCCTTATTTTTACTTTTATGTAAGCTAGTTTTCCCCAGACTAATTAAATGTGTTTTTTTGATATTGGGTGGGAAATAAGTTGTAATTTTTTCACTAATTAATATCAGGGTTACAGGGATTGTTTATTGTTTGTATTTTTGTTGGACTGTATGTTATTGTTTTATTGTATGGTTTGTTTAACTGCATTGGTGACCAGAATAGAATAAACACCGATCTTATATTACCAGCTAGTTAATTCCCATTTAAGCCAAGGGACAAATATACAACCGCCACTTTGTCATCCGACAGTACCGTTATTACATCTGCAAGTCAAGTAACCCTGAACCCACCGAACCAAGCTCACAGATTGGTAGAGACGAAAAGATCCAAAAAGGTACTGATGCCAAATGAAAAACAAGCAAAAAGAGCAACACCTTAGAATGTCAGGCCTTAACAAAACAGCAAAACCAAAGTTCATCAAACAGAGAAACAGACAATAGTGACAATAGTATAGATTTGGTACTGATAAGAAACAACATTGATCAAATAACAGCCGCAAGTACATCAGAAGATTTGAGTAATCAAACTGTAAATACCGACAGTAATTCAAATCTCTCACTTTATTTCGACGCTACTTTTGAAATGGCATCAGGTATTTACCCACATATCAAGACGAAAATACTAGCTCGCCATCATATGGTGGAATCAATTTGAAGCCTATAGAACCATCTTTAATATATCAGATGAAAAGGCATTGGCATTTCAGTTTGAGGGACCGGCCAAAATTGTGGTTATATAACCTTGCTGAAGAATCAAGAGGAAGTCTACCAAGCTGCGTTTTCGGAGAGATTTTCAAAAAATAAATCAAATCAACAAATTCACAAACTATATTAGTCACAAATTGAGTCAGACCAAGCGTATTAAAAAAAAGGGCACAAGAACTGGCCTTGGATACAAAAAATGTAAGCGAATCTGTTATAGTAAGATTGCGGTCAATGGACTACGATCAAATTTAAAACCAACCGCACCAAAAATATATGAAGAACTAAGAAAAGCAATGGACACTGCATCAAGTTTGGCGGAATGTGCGCAAACAAACAAGACATTAATGCAGTGTTTTCTTCTTATGCTTGAATCATATAGTAAAACAAGCCAAACATGCAAGGACAAGAAAAGCAATACAGACAAGGTCATGTCATGCACTAATAGAAGAGTATGTCCTGCGTTTAATGCCGATTGTTTTAAATGTGACATATGGTCATTGTTTTAAAGAGGTGTGTTGGATACACAAGCTATATCCAAACAGCAGAAATTCTGACAACACGAGGTAAACTCTAATTCCTCGAAATAGAAATGCTATCCGTCAATAAACGACTAACAATGAGTCGTAATAGGGACGCGTAAATATACTACTTTACTTAAATATATATTATTACATTAAAATTTTATTTAAAGGTCTCTATTTCCACTTTATGCATTAGTTTGTTATTTTTCTGCTTTACAGAGCAGTTAACCATGTAGGCGAGATAAACAACTTCCCGAATGACATGGATGAAGAACATTGTAACAAAATATTTAAAGATGATGGACACGGGCATTTTTACAGACCGCTCCTTAAACTGTACAAGCAAAATTTGTAAAAAAGTAGGTAACATAGTTGAAACAGTTCGACAGACTAAACATAATTGCAAGACCATTATGAGAGCATAAGGAAGCAAAATTTGAAAATGAGATTTCTCAGGAAATACAGTTCTATGGAAGGAACGTGTTCCGTTTTATTACTGGACGACAATTAAATTTCCAGACATTTATGCAAATCAACTGGAAGGCGTATTATGGACAGCTCAGAGTTGGAATGTCATTGTGTTTAATCGAAAGTGAAAGTGAAAACAAGTACATAAACTGTTGAAGGAACGGATTATTTACAGGTGCTGAAGTCGGTGTTTTTGTCAACACGTGAGCAACTACAGTATTGTGTTGGACATGATTCTATTGTAGAAAACAGAGAAGACCTGTACAGTTGCATTTCGATTTAAAGTATTTGTCTTTACTTCTTTTGAATTACTGTAATTAAATGACATTTTCAAATCTCGTCCTGAACGTCCAGTCTATTGTACATATTCATCAATATGATAGTTAATTTCTTTCACAGCTAATCCCATTCTGAATTAAGTAGAGGACAGGACCACTCTGATATTACCATCTGTATTTTGGTAGTTAAAACATACGTTATCTTGTCCTCCTTGTCAGATATCTCCTAACAGTGGTTCTTGGGCCAAGTAAGTAATATTAGGTGTATTAGAAGAACAAACATAAGGCAATGATACAAAATTCCTTTGTAATTACTTTTTCGACCTCCGGAGAACCTGTTGAAGTAAGAGCAACATCAGGAGTTTGATCCACAATACGACCTGATTTCACCAAGCTGACCATACTGTGGACGATAGGCTGGTTTATTTTTATATCTTTAAATTCCACTTAAAAATGTACATAGAAATGTTTCGAGTTGTACTTTTAATTGAAATAGAGGCTTCCAGGAGCCTGGATCGCTCACCTGAATTTGAAACCACTTGAGCAACTATGCAATTCTTTTATATCTAGCTTGTGTTTCCTATAAGGAATTTGTCCAACACTTTTGCAAAAACCATTAATTTGTTAACGTTGTAAGGGAAATATCTCCTAAAAGGCGTTGAGCAACACATGCGTCAAGAATAGTTAATCTTGATAAGCTGAATAATTTTGTACGGCAATAATATTCTCTAGCCTATACGGTTCTCAAGATAATTAGGAAAAATGACAAAAATAGACAATTTGATTGATTGAATGTTTGATTTACGTCCAGCGAGCAGTATTTCAGCTTTATTCAGGACGAGAACACGTCAACAAACAATTCATCAATTAAAAAAGGGGTTGGATGGGACACAGGAAACACAATTTTGACTGCCACTGGAAAAGTACGGAGTATTGGGTAGAGTCGGAGAATTTAGCCTTTTGTAGCGGCTACAATGAGCCTACTTTTTACGAAATCTACAAACGGGATCTTTATCGTGCAAGGAGCGTGGCACTCGACAAATACGTTACCCACTATGGTCCGCTGCCAGGCTTCCCGACAACCCCCTAATGAGAGGGTCTCCCCTAGACGCCAATCGGGGACGCGCTGGGCTGCTGTGGGTCGAGCTCTGGGAACCGTCCCAGTTGGACGATTTAGGGGCAATTACTCCTACAAGGCGTTTCAACACAATTCAAATCATGTCGAATCTAGTAAAGCTTGTGTACTTTTTAAACTAAAAGCAAAGGCAACCATGTTGGTTAGCCAGCTGTATTGATTTGTTTAATTTGGGTAGAGGACATCCTTGAGATGATTTTTATAATGTTTCAAAGCAGTTCTTTAAGTGGTTGTAGAGAAGGCTTTGAAATCCATTAAAATCGATTCAAAAATGAAAGGTTTCACAAGAAAATTTTGACCCTGAAGTAATTTTAGTAGTTGAAAAATTTAGCAAAAATATAATTTAATACTATTTAAATTCAGTTATCTAAGTAAAATCTGGTGCTTTGCTGAATCATAATTGGGTATTTGGTTTAACCGATAAATAAGTATTGCTCAAATTTAATGGATTGTTTCAAATTGCTATATTTAGGTCCTTTTTAAAACTTGACAAAAAAAATTTTGAAGCAAAAAAGCCAGCCAGAAATTCTAATTTGTGCTTCCAGAAGTCGGTGTAGATAAAGCATATTGATATATTGTTATCAAGAAGTATACTTAAAATAGGGAAGTCAATTTTAACATGTCAAATGATCCCCGATGTGAGATAATTTTCTCGGGGCGTACGTCGTGCAAGAGGTCAGGTATCTTGGCAATATTTTGGATGACAAAATAAAAAATAAAAATCAAATACCAATCGATCTCAAAGATATACACACTTAGAAAATACTGTATTTAACAAACAAAAAAGGGGGGGGGACACAGGATCGGAAGACAAAAAAAGGTCACAGCATGTACAGGTGATATAGCAGTTGTTCACATAAATTTTGGTTGTTATGATTGAAATACATTCAACTTCCAAATGGTTCAGTGATCAGGTTGGGGGCCTGAATTTTTCACGTGTTCTAGGTTAAATTATTGTTTCAGATAACGAGACGATCAGCTATAAAGATTTCAGCCTTCTCCCGATATATCGGTCAACTCCAACCACTTCTCATGTACCTGTGTCGACCATCACAGCAGCCCAATCTGTACAGGGACTTTCAACTAGCATGCCAGCACCATCAACTTCACTAGTTTAAACCCCATGGGGATCTGTTCCACCAAGTGTAATTCAGCCAGGTAATGCCGCTCTAAATAGTTCTGTTATTAGTACTTTAATAATGAGAATATATAGATAAAAATGATACTATAAGTGATGCAATTGTTCACCCGGTGAGCCAAAAACTATTAATTTGTCAGCAGATGTACGCTTCTTGCACTTACAAGACCATTTATGTAGATTTCTAAAGAGTAGGTTTATTGTAGCTGCTACAAAACGCTAAATTTCATTCACCGACTTACACATTACATGTAATCTAATATGTGTTTTCAATATTCCACCCTTTCCCTTCCTATTTCTTGTTTGTTGAATTGTCCTGAATAAATCTGATTTGTAGCCGCTTAACGTTAAGCAAACATTCAATCAATGGAGTAATTTCCTATGCACTACCCACAACTACTCAGCGCGTCCTCGGATGGCGGATAGAGAAGCAGGTAGTATGGTTATGATGCGGTAAATGTATGACAAGCGCCACGCTCTAACATAATAAAGACCATTTTGACAGTTTTCTAAAAAGTATAGTCAAAATTACTCGACCTTTTGAAAACTCCATATTTTTCTGACAGTCAAAATGTATGTAACTTTCAATCACTAAAGGTTCACTTGGAGCCTCTGATGAAACGCGGAGGGGCTCTGGACTCTAAGCTCCAGTCCCTAAATTCCGGAATCGGCCCACGAAGTGCCACAGGCAGTACTACGTGGGGTGCTTTTCCATCCTCTGAAAATTCCAGGTAAATCTTGAGGAAAATCCTCCTAGATGAGTCGGAAACTCGTGGTACGGCGTAGACGAGCGAGTCTGCGACGTTATCTGTACTACGAGGCCAATTTTTTTAGGTCATGGCACGGGGGCAGTTTTTGCTCCCGCGTCGGCACATACAGTGCTGCCCACCCAAAAGACAAATAATACTTGCCACGGGCCCAATTGAGACGGACAGCCCTATTCCCGTATGCGGTGCAACTCTCCCACGATGGCATACGCTGGGGCCAGCCAGGAGAGCAACATCCAGCTCATGTGTGGGTGCGGGAGTAGTATCGAGCCACACTAGCTCATCCGCAGAGCTTAAGGATGCGGTGGGTGTGGGTCAACTCGCATTATGGGGGTCTACGGATGTACCATAACTTTGAGGGGCGATCCACATTCACTGTATCTTTTAGGCTAGGGATAGATGCGGACGTGACTCCAGCCTACAACTGTGCTGTGGCTAAACTAGTGTGTGGGTAAGGCTCTGGCAGCTGTTGAACCGTTTGACGGCTGATTAGGGCAGTCACCTGTACCTGAGACAGAAGGTAGAAATAACAGGTAGGCATCGGAGGCAAACCTCCGATAGCTTAGACCGGCCCAGCTCTGGGGAACAGGTGATTAACATGGGGTCGGCGGTGAGGTAGAGCCTAGGAGTTGCCTTACTGCCAGACAGCAGGGAACTGTCGACCCGAAGCAGTCATGAGGTAGCCAGGCTCACTCCCTTCTAGACCCCTGATGGGACATTACCATCATTATCGCCCAACTTCTCGGATGAGACGACGGCCACACGTCCGGGAACCAAAATAACGTGGAATCAGAAGGACACACGATACATTAATGTACGCGACTTCTCAATTAATTAGACAATTTTTATACTAGTTTTTAGCTCATAGGTAGTCATTCTTCTTCCTGGATTTGACTTTTTTCTAGATACAACAAGGAAAAACTCGCCGGGTGTCTAATTTAAGAGGTAGAAATGCTTAGTCGTCCGAAGTACCTTTTTTGCACCCATGGTTTCTATTGGGTTCTGGTTGTGCTTTTGTTTTGAGTTGTGTTTGTTTTTTTTTATCAGGATTAGTTATTGTCCCTCGGTTTCCTTGCTATTTTTCAATTCATCGCATTATCAGAACGGAATGTCAGCGCTCCACCTACACTTAGCGTAGTTGGCGGATCGGGGTCGAAATATAAAAATTAAAAATCAATGCAAGGGTACAAAATGCAATTGCTAGAGTGGTTGGGTTTAATAGCCCTTAGCCTACTGTATTTTTATGAGAGATTTGTTTGTGGATTTTGTGTACGGATACCGAACGAATTTGAAAAATTCTTGTCCATACAAGACTGGGATGCAGTCCAACAATTGTGTACGTGTTTCGAATTAATGATGGGGAGACATAATAGGAACGAATTTTGGATCTTACTAAATTTGATTGATTGTTTTACGTACAGCAAGCAATAATTCAGCTATATTCAGGACGTGATAATAAGAACAAATCAACTTATATGATTACAAAAAAAAATTTAATATCCCTCCCTTAATACTAAAACAAGATCTCATACAATAGTATGATAATATACAGATACAAATTTAATTAAAACAATAAAAAGTATGCAATATCACAATTAGCAGTATAATTAAATTTTGCTATATAAATTATTTTCTTTTAAAAACTTTAAAATTGTGTCGCCTGCGACAGTTTTAAACAAATTAAAATAAGTACCTCAAGTATAGAAACGTTCCCGAATGTACGCCATGTCAACACAGTCCATCAAGACACGCTTAATGGTGTATGGACAGTTGCATGGCACACACTCGGGTCGTTGCTCGTTATTTAAAATATAACAATGAGTCGTCCTATTATGACCAAGACGACATCTGGTTAAAACAACTTGGTCTCGACGACTTCTAAAACAATTAAAATTGTTTTGTGCAGTAGTGGCTGGATCTCATGAAGTTTATTATGAACCTCTAGATCCCAACCACTCTGCCAGAAACGAGAAATATATTTAAAAATACTTTAAAATCAGTAAAAGGTATGGTACAATTAATTATATCGTTATTCAAGGCCTTTTTGGCCTCCTCGTCAACGACCGTGTTCCCATGGATTCCAACATGACTTGTGATCCAGAAAAACATAACCTCTTTAACTAAAGCTACAATTTGTAATTTTGAACATTTTTTTTAAAATAAAAGGATTCTGGACTTCGATGTGAATAGTGTAATGGCTGCCAAAAGGAAAAGAGATGAGAACGAGGACTGGGGTCCCTGTTCCTCTGCATGTTCAAATGAAACTAGCAAGTGGACGGAGTTTTCAATAGCGAGAAGACATGACAGAGAATCAGTGCTTATCATAAATTTGTGCTCGTCTGACGAAGCAACTATTTTCACCGCAAGAATAGCTTGCGCCTCAGCAGTAAATACAGATGAGGCAGACGGGAGACGGCGAGTTTCAACACGCACTCCGAAGACAGCGGCTGAAGCAACTTTATCTTCGTCTTTTGACCCATCCGTATAAATTGTACTATAGTCAGGGTAACAAGATTTAATTTCTGCAAAATGTTGCTGTATAATTAATGGGTTTATGTCGCATTTTCTATGTTTTCTTAGATCATAAATAAATATTGGCTTGGTGTTTAACCAAAGGGGGTTATGTGGAATTTCAATTGCAGCAATTTCATCTAAATTTATACCTGAATTCTCCAAATGAAATTTAATGCGCATGCCAAAAGGTTGAATTTTGTTTGGATGCTTTTCGAAAATGTTCTGATAAAGAGGTTTAAATAAAACAGTCGTGGGCGGGGTTGTCAGGATAAGCCCTCAATTTGGTTGCATACTCAAAGCGAGCTTTATTCTTCTTTGATACAAAGAAGGCTCGTTTGCTTGTACATATAAACTATTTACAGGTGTGGTTCTAAATCTAAAAACGATTTTGGAAATTTCAGCCATTCAGAACCCATTAGTGTTCCTGGAATCCATGTCCAATTTGTAATTGACTCGAAAAACCTTAAATAATAAGATAAACATCCAACCATCATTTATTCATAAATTGGCTGCATTGTGTGGAACAGTTTCTAAGAAGAAGTTGTTTGTATGTTTTTTCCCATAGGTTCCTATGTTAAACTAAGTCCTGCAATGGTGGACATCTTGGATTTTCGATCGGCACTAAAATCTCAAACTTTGTAGAGGACCATCTAAGATACATATCTGCAATATTTTAAATCAATCTGCCAAACGGTTTATGATTGATTGATTGGATGTCTGCTTTACGTCCAGCGGGCAGTATTTCAGCTATATTCAGGACGGGAACAAGTTAACAAACAAATCAACGGAAAATGGGGGTGGGATGGGTCAAAGGGAATACAATATTGACTGACACTGGAAAAGTACGGAGTTTTCGGTAGGGGCGTAAAATTTAGCGTTTGTAGCGACTACAATGAGCCTACTCTTTTTCGAAGAAGTTGTTTGTATGTTTTTTCCCATAGGTTCCTATGTTAAACTAAGTCCTGCAATGGTGGACATCTTGGATTTTCGATCGGCACTAAAATCTCAAACTTTGTAGAGGACCATCTAAGATACATATCTGCAATATTTTAAATCAATCTGCCAAACGGTTTATGATTGATTGATTGGATGTCTGCTTTACGTCCAGCGGGCAGTATTTTAGCTATGTTCAGGACGGGAACAAGTTAACAAACAAATCAACGGAAAATGGGGGTGGGATGGGTCAAAGGGAATACAATTTTGACTGACACTGGAAAAGTATGGAGTTTTGGGTAGGGGCGTAAAATTTAGCGTTTGTAGCGGCTACAATGAGCCTACTCTTTTTCGAAATCTACAAAAGGGGTCTTTATCGCGCAGGGAGCGTGGAACTCCCCAAACACGTTACCTACTACGGTCCACGGTCAGGATTTCCGTATTATGACCTGGCATTCCCCCCAACGAAAGGGTCTCCCCTATCCGCCACACGGGGACGCGCTGGGCTGCTCTGTGGGTCGAGCACTGGGAACCCTCCCAGTATGGTCCCAGCCAAACGGTTTATAAGAATTTTGACATTCAGCCAAGCAGAACTCATTAGTGGCCCTTGAAGCCATGTTGAATTTGCAATTGCCTCGAAAAACTCAAAATATTAAGGTAACTATCCGACCTTCATTTCTGCATAATTTAGCTTCATTGTGTGGAATTGTTTCCAAAAAGAAGTTGTTTGTATGTTTTTCCCATAGGGTCCTATGTTACAAAGTCCTGCAATGGCGGCCATCTTGGATTTTGGATCGACACTAAAAACTCAAAACTTTGTCGAGGACCACCTAAGGTACATATCTGCAATATTTCAAATCACTGAAACGGTTTAAGATAAGAATTTTCAATTCAGCCAATCAGCACACATTAAAGGCTCTGGCAGCCATGTTTAATATTTGATCAGCACCAAAATTTCAAAGTTTGTAAAGAAATACCCAATAAACATTCCAGTCAAGTTTGGGTTCCAATTGGCCAAGTGGTTTTGAAGTAGAAGATTAAAATGTTAAAAGTTTACGGACGACGACGGACGCAAAGTGATAAGAATAGTTCACACTGCCCCTTTGGGTAAGGTAAGCTAACTATCGGACATCCCGAATCCGCTTAATGGGGACGCGCTGGGCAGCTCTGTGAACCCTCACAGTATGATCCCAGTTGATACGTATTTATATGCATTTCTAATATATAAGGCAAAACTTGCTCGCTAGTTATGGCGTTTTCATGTCACTGTGTAATATATATTACAGACCTTCCTTTTGTTCTTCACACATCAATACATTTTAAACCACTAACTAATGCAAGTACTGATCTGATAGATCACTGCATAGATTTCATAACATCATTATTGAGTACATTTCTTTTCACAGCAGATGATATGAAGGCCAGTAAGAACAAATAACAAGATTGCCATACAAAGCAGATAGCAAGTAGGCCATAAAAAGCATTAAAGACGGCCACAACAAACAGATAGCAAGACTGCATAGAACGGACAATAAGACGGCCATAAAGATCAACATAACTACATAAAAAATAAGTACCATCCCTTGAATTTATATTTTGCAAATTTAACTGCATAGAGAAAACGCAATCCCATGCATGCTCATCTCTGTAAACACATTTTGCATGCTCATCTCTGTACTCACGTTTTTCACAACTTTATACACATTTTACCATTTATTTTTTTTAATGTTTACAATTTGTTTTGACAAAATATGCAAATTATTCTTCAATGCTGGCACTAGTTTACATAATCATAATCTGGCAACATTGCAAGGCGGTGCCATTTAAAAAATGGATCTACAGTGTAAAAGGATCCAGATGGAAGGCTATGACAAGGTGACAGAATGCAAGACAATCCGCTCATATGAGATAGTAGGACCTACTGTCAGTATCGACATTTGTTGATGTCAAAGAGTTTCGTTTCCAGAAACAGTGACAAGAGGATATAAAAAGTCACAATTCTGAGATAAAAAAGAAAGTACGATTGATCAACCACTTAATGTTGGCAATGTGCAAGTATACAAGGAAGATGTTCATCGATTTATACATGCTGAGTTTTCAGATGCAAATATTTTTGCCTACTTTGCTACTTTAAAAGCATAGCACGCAATGCAATGCATGAATTCCTCATGCGTTTTGAATCTTGCATCCTCATACGAATTGAGTATTTACAATGCAAGTAAAACCCCAGAACTTCATAACAACCACTGTTCGTTAGAACGAACGACAGATCTTTAACATTGATCCTATGGGTAACGAAATTAATGCTGAAGTAATAGATTTGGCAGAATGATGATAGAGAATTGGCAGGTTATCAATTTGACACGGACAAACTTATATCCACACCAGAAAGACAGTACATCATATGGAGCATTTGTTGAATGCTGTGATTGATTGGATGTTTGCTTTACGTCAGGCGAACAGTATGTCGGCTAAATGCAGAACGAGAACAAGTAAACAATTAATAAAAAAGTATGGAGTTTTGGTTGATTGATTGATTGTATGTCTGCTTTACGTCCAGCGAGCGGTATTTCAGCTATATTCAGGACGGGAACAAGTTAACAAACAATAAATCAACGGAAAATGGGGGTGGGATGGGTTACAGGGAATACAATTTTAACTGACTGGAAAAATGGAGTTTTGGGTAGGGGCGGAAAAGTTAGCCTTTTGTAGCAGCTAAAATGAGCCTACTCTTTTTCGAAATCTACAAAAGGGGTCTTTATCGTGCAAGGAGCGTGGCACTCTCCAAACACGTTACCCACTACGGTCCGCGGTCAGGCTTTCCGTATTATGACCCGACAAACTCCCAACGAGAGGGTCTCCCCTATCCGCCATCCGGGGACGCGCTGGGCTGCTCTAGGGGTCGAGCACTGGAAACCCTCCCAGTAGTTCATTCGATGAAAGAGCCTAAATGCATTGTCCAGGAATTGTTGTAACGTATCAAAAAATTGCAAATAAACAAATTCATATTGTCTTCTTATTATAAATCCTAGATCCGGGAGACTAATATGGATATTTATTACTTTATTATTTCATGTAAGTAAAATTATGTTTTTCAATAGAATAAAACAGTATCAGCTGCTATCAATTAATCTGCAGTGATTCGACATAAGGACATTATCACGCCGTGGTAATGCCCTCTACAGTTATTTTTAATTTATATAATGATACATGTACAACCTCACTGAAGAAATAATGTCATAAAGTTGAGAAAGAGAACCGCGTATTTCATGAAAATTCAAAACAGGGATATATCACGATGCCTACATCCAAATCACACAGCAAGCAGCTACAAATAAAACAATAGTCTAAAACACATGGTTGTTTAATTCTTCAATTAAATAAATATAACAGCTGCTTATGGTAAACCTCAACTAAATAGCCAATCAGTTGATGCCTAGTCAAGAGCAGTGCTTAACAGAATCAAAGTAGTTCTACTTTCACTATGCATAATAATTGTAATTCTAAATGAACCCGTTTAAAATTAAGTTTCTGTAAAATATTATAATGGTCACATATGTCAATATATTAAGTAGAGGTTAACCTTAAATAGCTGACATTATCATGATAATTGACAGCACTCGGGACAGTGGTATTGCCTTCAACATTGATAATTCATTTTATCTTTTGTACTGTGTGCAGTTGCAAATATTGGAAAACAGTTATAAAGTCAGTTTTGCTGGGACCATACTGGGAGGGTTCCAGTGCTCAACCCCCAGAGCAGCCCAGCGCGTCCCCGGATGGCGGATAGGGGAGAACCAGTCGTTTTGGGGGGGGGGGTTGTCAGGTCATAATACGGAATACCTGGCCGCAGCCCGTAGTGGGTAACATGTAAGGAAGAGTACCACGCTTCTTGCGCGAGAACGACCCCTTTTGAAAATTTCGGAAAAGAGTAGGCTCATATTAGTCTAAATTTTGTTCCCTGTGTCCCATCCCACCCCAATTTCCGTTGGATAATTGTTTGTCAACGTTCTCGTCCTGAATATAGCTGAAATACTGCTCGCTGGACGTAAAGCAAACATCCAATCAATCATTAAGTCAGTTTTGTTGTTCTGAAAGCAGTCCTGGACTAAATACCATGGTTTTCTCGCACCAGATTGGAGAAACACGGTTATGTCATACCGGGTATGTTTACATGTATGAAGTATATTTAGATATAATTGCACATGAAAGTGCTCTAAGATGAGAAGATGAAAGTGTTCATGAAATTATTTCTACATAAGACAACACAACAGAGTGATAATAAATAAGACTTTAATACATAGCAGTTTTACTTGCATTCAATTTGCAATTCATAAAATAGGATTATAAAGTTTCAAAGATAAATCTTTGCCATATATCATGTTCATTATCTTATAATAAAGATTTCACTTTAATTAATGTACTTGTGTTCGAGATTTTTTACTCCTGACAGGTTTCTGTCAAGTATTACACTATAAAATTGTCTAATCTGATGTAATGAACAATATTTAACGTTTCTGTGTCGTACGTGTGTAATCTATCTGATGTAATGAACAATATTTAACGTTTCTGTGTCGTACGTGTGTAATCTATCTGATGTAATGAACAATATTTAACGTTTCTGTGTCGTACGTGTGTAATCTATCTGATGTAATGAACAATATTTAACGTTTCTGTGTCGTACGTGTGTAATCTATCTGATGTAATGAACAATATTTAACGTTTCTGTGTCGTACGTGTGTAATCAATTCAAATTTGTTGTTGCATTGATCTTTTTAGTTTGCATAATTGGATGTTAGCTTTACGTCCAGCGAGCAGTATTTCACATACATTTAGGACGAGTACATCCAGCGAGCAGTATTTCAGCTATTTTCAGGACGAGAACAAGTTAACAAATAATAAACGGAAAAAGACGGTAGGATGGGATGGACACATAATAAACAGCCTCTAGAAAAGTATGGATTTTCGGGTAGGTACTGAGAATTGGCCTTTTTCAGCGGCTACAATGATCCTACTCTTTTTCGAAATGTATGTGACAATCCCCTACCCCTATAAATAATATTTAAAAAAAAACCCCACAAACCGCGAGAGGGTCTCTTCTATCCGCCAACCGGGGACGCGCTGGGCTGCTCCGAATATCTTTTTGGTACATTAAATTTTTTTTACTATATTTTTTTTCATGTTTCTTTTTAACTATACTTTTGAAAACCTTTAACATATTTACCCAAAATGTAACAATATGATCAACTGATATTTATTTAGATGTTTATTTATCATATCTTATCAGTAAAACCTCAGTTACAATTTCAAACTCAACTTCTATAAAATAAAGAAAAGCATAAAATTATAATAACAACAAAATCACACAACAGCCGTCCAGTCCAATAGGGTCTAACAGCTACACTAACAACCAGGCCAGTAACGACTGTACCGGACACGAACAACTGGACCGGAAGAAGCAAATATCCATTGTATCGGCGTTTCATTCCCCTTTCTTTATCACCCCCTGACATAAAATTGCAAAAAAGATGAACAGATGAAAGATTTACCACAATGATACGTGATACGTATTAATATATTATTAATTGTTGACCAGTTTGCCAACTCCGAAATACAATATGTAGTTCTATAATGACATGAGTTATTTGATCAGTTCCGATCCTCACTACAAGTACAAAATCATGAAATACATACAGTGAAAATGGATATTACATTAACTGTTTAATCTAGATATTATAATAATTATTTATAAGAATGTAGATTATTTTCCACAAACTTTATATGACTATAACAATTTTTTCGCAATGTTTGCGACATACAGAAGTCTTCAATCAATGTATGATGATCTGCAACGATGTAATGACTGTTGCAAGGGCGACTACATGTCATACCACTGTCCACTGTGCACCATGGCGAAGTATAAACCAAAGTCTTTGAGTAAAGTCAAGAAACACTTAGCTGTACACTGGGATGCCAGAGTAGCAGCTAGTAATGGTAGGTATTTATCAACAATGTCAGCATGGCCACTGTCTTGGGGAACTCATCAAACCGTATGACATATAAACATAATAAAAATCTCTTTTGTCCGGTAAAAAATTGTGTTATTTTAGTTGAACACATAAGGGAAAAACAGCCAATTTGAGATAAAGTGAGTAGACTATGAAACATTTTTTTTATTTCAGAAATGCTGATCATATGGCATTTACATGTTTTCCACCCATATATATGCCTGGTTTAGCTGAATTGTATAGGTTGTTCCTGAATCGTTCTTATAGCCCTTTTGAAAAAGTCATCCGGATTTCCGATTCCGATTCTTCTATTTTAATTTTTGCAAGAGTAATTTCCCTTTGTGGGTCGGCCACATTGTGTGATCAACGTTGAGCTAAGGAAAACATAAATTTATCCCTATCCGTTTTTGGCGTAATTTCCCCTTTCCGATTCAAATAAACTGGTTTGGAGTGAAGTCTTGGATGTTAACGTATGTTTTAGTAGTTTAAGACTTTGGCAGAGAGATTAAAAATGTTTTAACAGGTTGACTAATTTAGTTAATTTCAACAGATTTTCAATGGCGAGGCCGACCCGGAAGTCGTAAACCTGTAGTAAATAAGTAAAAGATTTCTCAGGTCCGCAAGTCCGGAAAATACTTTCTAAAAAGGACTATAGGTGTTACATCTTTTGCAGACCAAAACAAACTTTGATTACTTAACCTCTATTTCCAGTTAAAAATAACATACACAGTTATTGCAAAATTGCCGTAACAGAAAAGGAAAGGGGAAAATGCCATGCATAAACTGAAATAAAAAGAAACAAACAACACAAAACTACAAAAAAAAAACCAAGTGAATGAAAACTAGCAACACAAACTTTAGAAGTAACAAGAGTGAACTCAGTTGCTCGGGAAGAGTAAGCGGTTCCTGCCTGCTATAGCACACCCGTGGCGTTACCAATTGTCCATTCAGCAAGTCAAATCCGGTGAAGAAGGAAAATACATTGTACAACAAAGCCCTATGACAATCCAACTTCTACACTCATTGACTATATCATGTAAATTGATTTTATGCTCTTATGTCATCTACTTCCTATTTACCAAAAACATGTACACGTACATGTAGTAATTACATGAATTATATATAAAATTTTCCGTTACACTTTTCCCAGGAAATACAAACTGCAGAAGCTTAAAACTTTACACAAAACTTCAGACCATAATACTATACCATGTAAAGCAATTTTATGCTCCTACGTCATCTACCTCGACATCTTTACAGAAAACTTATACGGCGGCAGGTGACATTTGGCATCCATGGATGGCTCCATTTCAAGTAGTTGTCAACTTCCAAAGTAATAAAATATTGTAATTAAAAAGTCTCTTGGATAAATCTGCACGCATCTCCAGTGCAAGTCTGTCCAACCATTTTTTTCCAAACACATGCAGTTTCCATTTTTATGAAATAATTTTGTAGATAACTCAATAAACTTCCTCGCAAATTTCCCCCAAAGAACCAAAGAAATTTAATTCCTATTTTTAGCTCACCATAGGCCATGTGAGGTATTGCCATCACTTGGCGTCCATCGTCACCGTTTGTAAACTTTTTCAAACATTAACTTGCCGTAAACTACTGGACCAATTTCAATCAAACTTTGCACAATAGTTCTTTAGGGCATTTGAAACATGTCTATCATTTAAAATTTTTGAAATGTCATAAAACATGGCCGTCACATAGGGGTTGGACAGTAACAAAAATGGTCACAGATATATAAAAATTCTGGAAAGGTTTTAAGTGATCAGCACATCAAGATCTTCCTGCCCTATAGATTGTAAATAGTAGAAGATAGGAAAAAGATTTTGCTTGCTAAAATGTTGAGCTAATTGAGCTGTACAGAATTGTCCATTAGCCCAAAATTGTCAGATGATCTCTTATAGTGGTTATGGTCCCTTGAACAAATACTAGGTTTAGCCTTAAAGATAATGTAAACAATAGAAGATAGGGAAAAGGTTTTGCTTGCTTAAATGGTCAGATAATTGAGGTACATGTACATGTATACAAAATTGTCAATTTGCTCAAAATTTTCAGATGCAATTTTATGGGGGTTATGGCCCCTTTAGCCTTAAAGATTCATCGAATTGGATTGCAAACCATAGAAGATAGGTAAATGCTCAACTTAATGAGGTTTCAATGGTTTCATTGTCATGATTTTGGCTGTTGGCAATGTGAAATTGTTGATACTATAAGTCATTGAAGCAATGTGAGCGATTCAGGCTCCTTGGAGACTCCTGTTTTTACCTATAGCATGTATAGATGGTTAAGGAAAATGTAAGAAAAAGGCTATAAAAACAAAATTTCACATATGATAATTGTTTATTAAAATTAAACAGGCAAGTTATGTTGCAGGGCTCACGCTACCGGGCGAAGTTGGCGAAGAAGTCGCCCTAGGGCCGCCGACTTCGCCCTGACTCCATCAAAAGCGAAGTCAAGTCGCCCTACGATCTCGTGCAAGTCGGGCCGAGCAATCCTCTGTATTTTTCCTATTTCCTATGTTAAAACTGCCACTTCCACAGATTCCTTGATTACCTTAATGTTTATTTAAGGGATTAGCTTGGATAATTAACAAAGTAGGTCATAAACTTGTCAAAATTAGCCCCCAAGCTGTGCCAGTACAAGGTGTGAAAATCGGAACTTCAAAGGATTTTGCCGTCGGCAATCAATTATCTGTTAACTACTTAATCCCATTGAAAATCCCTGTGGAAATTATTAGATATTGTACTATTCTATCAGTTTAGACTATGACTATTTTAATTTTGGAAAAGACTGTTTATTTAAAGACAAAGAAAAAATGAAATGAGATCGATATTTTTGTCAATTTGTGAATGAATGAGTAAAGTTTTAAATTATCTCCCTTTAAAGAAATATTTTATTGTAAATTTAAGACATACAACCATTTTTACCCACATTTTTCATCAAATTTATTGTTTGAATGTAAAACAAGTTTATATTATGTATGCTTAATTTTGCATTCCAAAGAAAAATGTTTATTTTTGAAACTTTTCTTTTAAAACCATACTTCGTTATTTAGATGATTCATCCATAAACCATTGAGAAAAAATTCTGAATAGTTAGAATTGATAATTTTTGTTTACATCTTGGGACATTTCTAGTACAAGATGATGACAGAGGACTATGCTATGCATCTTAGATGTGCAAAGCAGGTCCTCATGATAATTAATCCATTATGAATACAAAACCCAGTCAATGCAGGAGCATTCAGTTCACTTCTAACTAGTCCCTCATAAGTAAATAATACATTTTGTTTAAACATCTTAAATAGAAACCTGTCAGAAAACAAGACAAATATTGAATAAAAACCTCGTGACTCTCTGTGCTAATGCAAGAAAATGGTTCTTGGTCATCATCATGCAGAAATATCATAAGAAAATATCAGTTACAAATGATAAAACCACAAGTTTTCTTAAAATGAACTAGAGAATATATAGTGTATAACAAAATGCTATATATACTATAATAGTATTATATCATAAATACATACACCCGGTGTATATATAAAGTTTAATTCCCACTTCTGCCTGCTATAACTGCACTTCTCCCTGTCCCTCCCCACTTCTCCCTTATACCAATCTGAAAGAGAAGTCACTTCTCCCTATTTTTCTTAAGTAGCTTGAGCCCTGATGTTGAATTGCGGGCTTTATCATAGAAACATTAAAATGATACTTTATCATAGTAAAAAGTGTTTCAACATACTAGCAACATGGTAGAACATTTACATGTTAAGATTTGTACTGAATAGCAGAATTATGCAAAAGACTGTTTTATGCCCCAATTTTATGATTCTTTCAGGACTTTACACAGTTACATGTCACCTGCATCATGAATCTGACAATCAAAATCCAGGTATTAATAAAAGGCATTATCACTGCCCTACTTGCCATAAAATAATTATTCACAAGACAAATTTAGAGCACCATGTCACTATATGTAAAGGTCAAGTCCAGGATGAAAATCAAAAAACAGTTACAACAGAAAACTCTACCAGCAGTCAAGAAGAAGAACATGTAAATGGAACAGATAGAGACAATGTAACAAGCACTGCACAAAACAGAACAAAAGTCAAGGTCACTTGTGACATATGTGGAAAAAGTGTCAGCATTAGATGGCTAAAATCTCATAAAAGACCACACACAAGAACTCACAGTTATATTACTGAAGCCCGTCACCATCGTACCGTAATTATAAGTGCTAAAGAGGGCATTTTCTGTGCCAGCAAAAATCTGAAAGGTCCATCTTACCCAGTTCACATCATTAAAAAGACAACTGATGATAGCAGTAGCTTTTGTGACAATCAAAGTTGTATCCAACTGAAAAATACTGCAAATAGAGGAAATAATATATCATATGAATGCCCTCATCTACTCTCTACACCTTATGCTGTTCCAGGCAAGCCAATCAGACTTAAAGAGGAGTCCTTATTGAAAATGAAGGAAGAAAATTTCATCACCGAACAAAGATATGACCAGCTTTTCAATTTCAAAAACACAGAAGCTAATTCTCCTCTTGTAGTAGAGATTCCATCTTCTGAATCGTCTTCAGATCGATTTATTTACTTATCCATTTATACTGGAACAACTCATTATTGGTCAAAAATAGGAAGAACAGTTGTCACATTTGATAAAGACAACAACATTTACACCTGCAAATGTTCTCCTTCTAAAAGATACTGCCTTCATAAGGCAGTAACTAAGTGGGTAATCTTTCAGGAAAATCCTCGATTCTTTACATCTTCCACTGATTCTGACAATGATCAAGATGAAACAAACACTCAGTCAGATCTTATTGATGAGGAAAATATTGATGAAGATCCTTTGACAAACAATGCTTCAGATGACCAGTTGAATAAGTCGCATATACCTACAAATTTGGAATACATTCACTCAAAAAGAATACCACCAAATTTAACACAGGAATGTAGACAGCCAAAGCCCCTTACATCTGTGAGGTTTTCACCCTTTGAAACCAATTGTCACAGGTGTAACAGCAATCTCTGCGAGGAAATTTCATCCACTAAGGCTAAAGTGGTTACAATGACAGGCATTTACAAAGGTAAGACTTAGCTTATATTTTCCTATAATAAAGCTACATGTATAAATAAGATTTAAATAGACAAATAAGGATAGTATAGAAGTGAATATGTGTAACAATAACATGAATAATCAACACTCTTGTTAAAAATTTTTATTTTAGCTTATTTATGGAGTGAGTCATAAATATTTGGTTTATTCAGGTAAAACCTTAATATTTGTGTTGTATGTGTATAATCTGCATATACAAGTATAATACATGTACGTGTACCTCAAGTGCTAAGCAAAAACTCAGGTTATTTTCCAAACCAAAAATTATCACAGTAAAATCTTATACTTGTAAATTAATTTCAAACTAACACTATTCAAACTTGATAAACAACAATATAAACAAACTAGCTATATATATATATAGACTATTTTTGGGAATTACGAAGAAGTGTAGAACATATAGAGTAAAGTAGAGAAAAAATATATTCAGGAATTTGATCAAAATTGAAAATCGTTAATTTTGCCATTTAAAAATGATGTCGATCCTGGTGTGGGGTTAGAATTTCATGGACCGATTTTTCGAATCTCCCTTGACACCATTTGGGAGGATGGTCTTGAGGAACAATGGTAGTCCTTCGGAAGGGACGAAAAAAGATTGCCCTGTTATAGGGAGAGCAATACCCCTTTGTAGAGTTCGATAAGATTAGGCTCAATGAAGGCCACTACAAAGGCCACACTCATAAACTGCACGACTGGAGAAGGATTAAATAGAAGCATTAAGCTTGTTTCCCAATCCAGGGTAAATAAATATGTTTAAACTAAAAATGATGTAACAGATTTTTTAGACAAGTAATTTTACATGTATAATATATTGTACAGATGTAAGGTATGCTGATTAAGGTAAAGACTTACTAAAACATCATGTGTGTATTTCATTACATGTATATAAAATGTTTGTATTTTTGTAAACATTCATTTTTTATTTGTATAATCATTGTAAGCATCATCGTTTTACCATGTGGGCTTTTGCTATCACTTTGCATCTGTCTTTGTTGTTGATATAAACTTTTTCTTCTAATCTAAAACCAATTAAACAATTTCAACCAAACTCCATTCGGTATGAATGATCCTTAGGATTCTAAAAACATGGTAGTAGTAACTATAAATAGAACAGGGTTTGGGGGGCTTTTTTGTTCATATGTATACAAGATACATACAAAGTTGTTGCCTGAAAATGAAGCCCTAGAAAAGATCTACCAAAAACTTTGAAGAAAATCTAGAAAAAATATGTACATGAAGGAGTTTGTTCCCTTTAAATGTCCTTTAGTAACCAAATTTGCAATATTCACTGTATGCTGCAAAAGGTTTTTGCTTAAAAGCAAAAACCTTCTGCACTATGCCCATGAAAAGTTACACAATGTCTTTATAGGTTTAATATTGTACATGTACCTGTACATGACCATGTGAGCTTCATATTAGCTCTTAGAACCTCTTGTTTTTTCTTCTGCTCAACTTCCTTCCTTTGGTGAAAGTAAACTTTCTGTCCACATTAATTATAGTACATGTATATACATCTGTCTGTAAAAATTTTGTCATTGTTGATTAACAAATGGACATATTTTCGGAAGTTTTCATATATATGTAATTATGAAATTTCTAAATGCAATAGTTTCTGATGTTAGACATGGAAGACTTCTTTAAAATTTGCTGGTCAATTATAGTCAATATAAGAAATTATCAGATTTTTGCAGCCAGATGACAGATGGACTTTAGTAAGCACTGCTTTTTGCTATTTTCAAAAAATCTCATTCATCTCATTATGCATATTACTATACTCTTCAGGTACTAATTTTATTACATTGTATCATTTTTATGTACATTGTATATCAGTATATATTCTTCCACAAACAAGTTTTCAATTTTTATTGCAAGATTTCAAAGTATTTCTTATAAGTTATCAAGTGAATTGCTAAACTGTTTTGCTGTAAAGATTTGTTAAATAGTTTGTCAACAGCATAATATAAATGTTTTGAGAAACTATAAACAAGACTTGTAAGCTTTTCAATGTCAATAACTCCATATCATTCTGATAAAGCCATTTTCTGTCTATTTGAAATAACATTATAAGTGTGGCACTCAATGTGTACATTGTATAACCTGCTTCCATATATATATTGACTTAATATTGTGGCCATTCCTTAGTACATGTAGATAAAATGAATTCATACATTGTACCTAGCAAATTACCATGGCCATATTAAGTTTTGAAAATAACAATTGCAATAGTTTGAATGTACATTGTTCCAGAACATAAAGCAAATGTTCCTTTTTACATGTTTTATGTCACCTTCTGCTGCAACATGTTGCAAAAAGACATATAGAAGTCAATTTGGCACTATCCTTTGTCTTAAGTCGTCCTTCGTCCTGCACCCTGCCGCTTCACAAAAACTTTTGTCACATTTTTCTCAGCAACTACATGTCACAGCCACTTGATATTTGGCATGTAGCTTTTTCCTATAGTACTATAAGGTGTTAAGCAAATTTACGCCCCAAAAAATTCTACATGTACTTCCTGTGAACAGGGAACTTAATTTTTTACATATATCGTATATATATTGGACTTTTAAAAAATTTTTGTTGCAGTTTCCTCAGCAACTACATGTCACAGCCTCTAGATATTTGGCATGAAGCTTTGTCCTACATAGTACTATAAGGTGTAAAGTCACTGGAAAAAGTCCTATTTTCTGTATTATACCAATTGTACCAAGATGTAGCTATAGGTGACATATTTCATCCTTCGAAGGCCACCATTCTAGTCCTTTAATGTAAATGATTGAACTGATCGACAGACATCATATGTTGCATGTTAATTGTACAGCATGGACAAGGTATCATAGAAAGTTCTCTTAATTTCACAGGAGCAAGCATCAGGACATCATCTTACATATATGATCAGATTGAATTAGGACATCTATATATTTCTAGTTGTATGAACTAAATTGTTGAAATCTCAACATATACATGGAAACATTTATTTTTATTTTTAGCACATTATATTTAAGGCTTTGTAGCTCAGATGGTTAGAGCACCAGTGAAGTAACCTGGAGGTCACGAGTTCGAATCTCGTCAGAGCCTTTTTTTATAGGACTGCATGTCTTTTTAAGTACAAAACATGAATATAGATCTACATATATGCAAACTATTCTACAACAATTGTACATGTATAATTCTAATTACATGTATATAATTTAAAATGATACACATATTTGGCAAAAAGATTAACTTCAAATTGCATGGACTTCTTTTATGTCTTTTCTAAATTATATTATTACATGTACAATGTAAACATGTAGATGTATATTTCTATTACATGTTTATTTACATGTACAATGTGTCGAAAGGATTTTAAAAGGACGATACAATTACTAATTCATGTAATTAGCAATTTATACGTTTAAATTATCATGATTATAAAATGACTCTAATATTGAAAGCCAAAATTTTATTTGAAACTTGTTTGTGGAATATAATATGTGGGTGTGGAACATGTCTCAATCATGAATGAATTTGTTCTTTTTATCTTTCTACTACTTTCTGTAATTAATGTAACATTCCTTATAATTAAACTAGTATGTACATGTACATATATGTCACATTTTCATTCATATTTTCTGCATTAATGATTTAGAAATATATTTATTGCCAAGTATCTGTAAGATATTAGGCTAATTCAGTACAGTTTCCTTGTGTATATATGTAAAATTTTGTCTTTAACGTCATCATGATCATTGTTTTGTCAATTTTATGTTTGCATGCAGGTGTGCACAATGTATGAGATTTACATGTAAGTATAATATATAAAGAAATATAAAGAAAATTTTCTTAATACAGGTGCATGTATGTTGTCATGTGTTTTATTACAGAACTTAATAACTTATTTTGTAGACAAATCTTTTTATGTAGTACATTTGTATTCATGGTACATGTATTTTTGTAACAGTCAAGATCACCACTTCTTGTATTGTGGATGACATTGCACTCGTATTGATATGTTACATGGAAACTCTTAGTAATTATAACCAGTGTTTTAATACTAACTTTTTTTTTCATCTGGAAATTTTTAGATATTTGTACATACTGGAAGATGTGCCCTAAATGTCGATGTTCCTACATGTATCATGAGTGGACTGATGGGTATCACAACTACAACAATAAATTGATAATTGGGCTGGATATATGTCTATTCCTCAGGGCTGGTGTTCAGGTAGTTATTTTGTCAAATATAATATTTGTTAAAAGATATTTTTAATACATTTGTATTTTTAATGACAATAATTGTTCCGTATACATGTTAAATATGAAACGATCTGGTAAAAAGTAAATACATATGTATATATTTTAATGCTGTTCCTCTCAAAATTGGATGGAAAAAGACCAATTCCTCATAAAATTACTTCTTTTGAAATTATTAATACATGCACATTTTCAAATACAATTGTGTGGACCATACAATACATGTAATAGCATTGATTACCTCTTTAAGTAGTTAAAGTTTTCTCAAAAACGATTGATCTTTCCACTGCTTGCCTTACAAAGACTTTAAATATTATATTTGGATATCATTTTTATTCTGTGTCTAAATGGTTTCTGTGTTAAAAATCATACTAACACAATTATAAAGCATGTATTATCTTAATGTAAATTATGTTTCAGAACCATGTGGCCTTGGGAAGAAATATAGATGTACTCTCTGTGCTACTTGACGAAAAACTGAACAGCATGGACATAGTAAATGGCTATCTCCATTTTGAGACCATGACAGACCACAGTTATGATTTTTGTTGTGTTCTTTGTGGTTATCACCCGCCAGTCATGATTTGGGATACCTTCAGAAAAGCACGCTTTCGTTTTGCTGGTTTGTAAAACTTTCATTGCACAAATTGCAATGAATTTGATATTGGGTATTGTTATGATGTTGGCAGGCAGTTGGGAATGCAGGCCACCACCATTGGGCTCAACTGATTTGAATAAAACTTGGAATATTGTTACATATTAAAGAAGAAAAATCCCATCGATTTTCATAAAATTCCACCTACGGTCAAGGTCACAACAGCAGAAAAATGTTAGAAATTTTTTGAAAAAGCTGGTATCTGGACCATAACTGAAAAAGCTTTCAGCTTATTTGCATGATTGGTTTGGGTAAAATTATGTCTTAAATCAGATCATTACGACATTAAAATACTGCAACTCATGTTTTGCATCCTGTGCATACTGATTTATGTTTTAATATCTTGCTTTCCACAGTTTCAATTCATATAAGTAAAAAAAACAATAGAATATGCAACATAACCATGGTAACAAGTATCTTATCGTACTTAACCTTATCATTGAATTGTCTTATTAACATTTTCCAATTTTCCATTCTTTTTCTAATTCTTTGAAAAAAACCTTTTTCTATTATTTATCAGTATCAGAAATGAAGGTACCAGAATGTCAAAATGAACAGCAAACAGTGGATGCAGATATGTTTTGGAACAAAGTAGAGAAAAGTATTCTTTGTCGAGGACTAAATGAAGGTTAGAATGTCAACCAATTGATATGATGGATAAAAATAAAAGGGAAATGAATAGGATGGAATACCTGCATACATTGTTTATTTATTAGGAATGGCAAAGTTTACTTGGTTAACCAAGTAATTGTTGGAAGATTAGTAACCGGTTAGCGATAACCCAATTCCAGTAATCGTTAATTTTTTTTTAAAATGTCATCACATTTCACCAAATTTGTGTAATGGTTCTGACATAGTACATAAAGCCTTATATTAAATAATACATTATGAAAATTAATTTATCCCATGATGAATAATTCCCCCAAGCACAGCTGTTTTCATAACTGTTTGAAGTACCTTTTAACATGTTTAACATTTAAATGTTGTGAAAACTGAACTGTCATGAAAAGTGTTTACTTAATAAGTATCTTGATATAATAAAAATCCCACCACCATACATGCCATAGTACATGTACAAGGCTTGGCCTCATAATAATGGTATAAAGACATTGCCATGATTGTAATTAATTGGTGAATAGTATTATGTTTAAATGAATAACTTCCATTCCATTCAGATTTATTGGTCTGGATTCATTTATTAGTGCCAAACATACTTATAGTAATGTTCCATCCCCATCTAATCAGGGGCGGATCCAGAATATTTAGTTACGGGAGCATTAAGTTTTTACAGGGGGTTTTGGGCCAGTTAAGTCTCCTCAGAAAGGCTGGTATAAATGGTGCAAAATGATTACCTCTGGGCATTTCCAGACATGCCTGATGCCTAATATGATTTAATGTGTTGAATACACCTGATAGGTCTTTGTTTGGATCAAGACCTGCTAATGATAATTTTATCACGTTGATGATTGAGTCCAATAGATCTACAAAAGTAGCTTAAAATTAAAGAAATATTTTACTCACTAGACACATTAAGGTTAGAATAAAGTGAATTATGTAAAAAAATATGGAGGTATTCATTTCTTATTTAATTTTAAATGTTTAATATTGGTTATCTAATTTATTTTTAGATCTTGCTAAGCAGTTGGCTGTACAGCCAAATTATGAATGTTGGGCACCTTGGATTGGGAAAAAATCAAGACTTTCAAATGAATTGTTCAATACAGAGGCCATGAAATGTTCACAAGTGAATGCAGAAGAAATGAAAGAACCAATGCCAGAAGAGGTCTTAAGCAACTTATTGATTGATGAGAAAGTATGATTTTATTATGGCCCGACCACGTATGTGGTATGTGGATCGGACATACAGTTTTACCCTGTCCGTCTGTCTGTAACACTTTTTTTAAGTTCTTGGTTTAGTTACATATCTTGGGTACTGTATGTAGTATGGTTATGATATTTCATTAGTAGATGTGTCTTGTGTAGCATTACATAACATAGCCCACTAGGAATTAAGTCACTGTGACCTATATGTTATGCTTGAGTGACTTTCTTGGTTCTTGGTTTTAGCCATATTTTATATGTACATATAACAATTTTTTTAATTGGAAGGGTCATCCATTGCTTTCAGACACACCTTCTACTTTTCTCAGAGATTAATGATGTAAAGATTGTGTTTGAGAAATAATAATATAGAAATTATGACACAACCTGAATGTCAAGTAGGGGTCACATAGGTTGGGATCTGTTTTGAAATACAAAAATCAAAACAGGTATAAAAGGTTAATTTGAATATGCTATATATCGATATTATAAGGAGTAACCTCTTATCAGTAGCATTTGAATCAAAACATTGGTAGGTCAAAGACCAAAACCATTGAAAACAAAAAGTACTCAAAACCAAAACATTCAAACAAGGAAGCCAAATCCAGGACTGAGGATATCAACCATGTGCATTGCAAGGAAAGAAACCTTATGTTAATGTACATTTGTACTTCCTGTTTATTGAACCAACTTCGATTTTTTCAATGGGGACCTAGAATATGTTCTTTAATTTCTTATTAACTGATAACATGAATAATTTCTCTGATATTAATAATTTCATTGAAGAGCCTCCTGAAGCTTGGAAGGCCTCAAGAAAGTTGTGATTGTAATGTTTTGCATGTATTAATTTTCAATTTGATATTTATTTTATAAAACAGGTCCTTGGACCCCAATTGAGAAAGCATTACATTTATAGTTTACTAATTATGTATCATTTTCCTTATGATACTGTCAACTTAATATTACATGTACATGTATTTTTTTTATAGATTACCAATGTACGGCGTATTTGTAAAGAGATGGGTGTAAGATCAGATGGATCTAGGATGGACATAATTGTGCGCTTACGTGACATGTCTGAAACAAAATCATCTTTTGAAAACGCATATGAAAAAGTTTTTGGATGTACAGGTACTTTGACATTGTCATTTAAGTGTAAAATACAAAAGGTACCATAATTTTTAGACCATGTAAATAGGTTTGGGTGTATATAGGAATCATTTTGTCCGCCAGTCAGTCTGTCCATCTGTGCAGATGGTTTCTGTGCAATAACTTTAGTTATAGTTGTCTGATTGTTCTGAAATTTTTACAATGCAACCCAAAAGGGAGAAACAACTTTTAATTTTTAGGAAGGTAGGCATTATGATATGTCATAATTTTGGACTCTATTGATGAAATGGGTATGGTAACTAAGGGGGTGTCACAGCCCCCTCCCCCGGAATACCGAATACCGTTTAAAAAGGGATGGAATACCGTTAAAAAGACGTGGAATACCGAATACTCTAAAGATCACGGCGTACGCGTACCAAACGCCTAAAAATTCGGAACATCGCGTACCGCGTACCACACCTTGGCGTACCGAATACCTTTTAAAATGCACGGAATACCGCGTACCAAAAGGGCTGTGACACCCTCAACTAAGAAATCCAAATTTTTAAAAAAGGCAGAAACTCATAATTTTAGGAATTTAGGCTTGTGACATGTCTTTGGAAAGCTTAAATGTACATTACAAATTTCTTATTACCGACCACACTGATGTCCACAAAGGGCCAACAATGGTCAAACATGAACAGACTCCATATGTGTCCCCAACGTACAGGGTTCAAATATGTTGTGTGGAGTATAATACCGCTCTGTGGTAAATCTATTTTTGTGTTCCATTCTTTATTTTTTTTTCAATTTTTATAATAAGTCTTTTTGGATACTAGACATCAGCATATTATTATTATTTATAAATTAAAGTTCATTGGTAGTTCAATGCAGTTCACTAGTACATATAGGCCACTTTGACTGTCATTTGGTACATAACTGAGGTTTGTTATGTAAATTTCAAATATGTAAATACTACACATGTACAAAATAGGCCACTGGATGTGGCCCTAGATAATGTAAAAGTTATGTTAATTTTGTCCTTTAACTTTTGTTATCTGAACATGTTGCAACATGCAGAAATTCTTGTAAAAAAAAGCTCAATTTTTTTTGAAGTGACATCAATATCAATTTTACAAAAAATGATCTCTTATGTATTATTAGGGCCCCGCATCAAAGATGGGGACGCCCTTTAGTTTTCACGTTGTCTGTCTGTCTGTCCGCCAACAATTCTTGTGAACGCTAAAACTCACAAACTATTAACGGTACAGTTCTGAAATTTTGGAAAGTTGTTTTGTAGCATGTCATAATTGGCATATTAAAGTTTCGTGCAAATCTGTAAAATATTTTGGAAAAACGTCTTTTTTGATAGAAAATCACAGATTTTGAGAATTAGACTTTGTGAATACTACAACTCAAAATGGATTAACAATTCAATTCTGCAATATTGTACAGTGGATGTGTAGCATGTCATGATTTGCATATTACAATTTTGTGCGAATCTGTAAAATATTTTTTTGAAAAACTTCAACATTTTTATAGAATATCACAGATTTTGAGAATTGCACTAAAACTCAAAAACTATTAACAATGCAGTTCTGTAATATGGAGGAGCATTTCTTAGTGTTCATGTTCAAATTTCATCAAATATTGAAAACACTTAGATTTTTGCTGGCGGGGCCCTTGCTGACTTTGTCAGTATTCTAGTCTAATAAATGTCTATTTTAGGTGGATGGGCTGTTGGCTGCTGCCCCCATGGCATTGTATATGCTGTGAAGAATCTCTTGAGATCAGAGAGTCCAAGAGATTATGTAGATCTGGAGGCATCCTTAAAGCACAGACCAAATGTGTCAATATGCGATATTGCCCATTTGATTGCCTCACATGGAAATAAGAGGTTTCAAGATTTCTACTCCCCTCATAACGGACGACTTGATGAGATCAGTGAAGACACAATAGCTGCAGTAGAATCGGGACAATTAGTATACAGTTTACCTTATTTGACCACTTTACATGATAAAACACAATCCAGTGGAAATAATGGACAAAATACCAATCCTTGTACTGGCTCAACAGACCATCTAGCCCTGTATGATTGGTTTCATCAGCTTAATTGCAAAAAAAGAGATGACATTTTGAGAAGATGCTCAGCTCTAAAAGAAATAGGCGGTTTAGTCGACACTCAGGCTGTAGAACAATTGTTTAGTTCAAGTAAAAGGGATGTATACTTTTTGAATAACTTCACTGCAGGGAACCACATGTTTCTATTCCGGTTAATTTACCATTTGCGTAATACATCAAGCAACAAGCTAATTAGAGAAAGACAGGAAAAATCTTTTGGAGAATCTTTAAATTTAAACAAATTTGGCCAATTGTCACAGAATTTTGATATCGGTGAAGAGCCTAGCAGTGACACTGAAGATCAGTCACCACCAGCAGCTAGTGAAGATGAAATTGTTTATGAGGCAGTTCTAGTCAATGATGACATACCTCTAGATAACCATCAAGAACCACATGTTTCTATTCCGGTTAATTTACCATTTGCGTAATACATCAAGCAACAAGCTAATTAGAGAAAGACAGGAAAAATCTTTTGGAGAATCTTTAAATTTAAACAAATTTGGCCAATTGTCACAGAATTTTGATATCGGTGAAGAGCCTAGCAGTGACACTGAAGATCAGTCACCACCAGCAGCTAGTGAAGATGAAATTGTTTATGAGGCAGTTCTAGTCAATGATGACATACCTCTAGATAACCATCAAGAAAATGCAAATGATCGAGACATTATTCAGCAAGTCAATGAGGCACAAGTATGTGATACTGAATACAATGTCTTGATGAAGTATCACGCTGATGAATTTAAATATTTACAGGATATTGCTCAAGCCACCTTTTCATCTTTAGGAACTTGTTCCAATGAAGAGGAAGGTAATTTCCAGAGAAATCTACACTATGCTAACAGAATTCTATTTCAGAGTGCCACTGAAGATAGACACTCACAGGTATGCACTGAGAACACACTGTATGGGCCTTTTCAGTCACAAGGTCAGACAAATTATTGTGGACTGTGTTGTGTAAATAATGCTATTGGAATACCACCATCAGGTCCTGTGGTAAAGGTAGCTGATATGGATGAAGCAGCTGACAAGCTGTGGTTAGACATGGTTTATAATCCTTGCTATGGGCTAACAAGCATTACACTGGAACCCATGAGAGATCGAGAAGGGTTTTATTCGTATGAGGTCATCCAGTATATCATCCAGCAGCTAGGCTTTAACTTGCTCTATGTAGATAACCGAATACTTGATGATACACTAGATGGAAACATTTCTTTTCAACTTCTACATGAGCTGCAGACCATCTATGGAGAAGCCATTCTGATAATAAGGTTAAAGTCATTCCAGCACTGGATCTCGGTCAAGTTAGTGGAAAACAGGATACTTCTTCTTGACTCCAGTAAAAGAAGTCCTGCAGCAATCAATCATGCTATGGCCAGCCAAATTATCCGAGATAACATCAACCCACCAGGGGCAGTACTATTTCTTGTCTCTATGAATAGCGAGAAGTTGACAATGATAAATGGAGTGGTTCCTACAAGTAGAGATAGATTGCCTTTACCCACAGAAATAGACAACAGTGTTGACGTTCCCAATGTAAGATATACTGTGAATTCATTTATTTTCGTGGGTACCAATTTTCGTGGAAAATGAATTGCTTGAAAATTATAATAGCTAAGCATCTGATATTTGGTATACAGACACTTGGGGTTATGATCTACACAACTTGTCTCATTCTGTGTGTGTCTTCAAACCTATCTTTAAGTTTATTGGCTTAAGCATAATTATATTGAGATTTTAAAAGATAGTGCTTAACTTAAGGCAGACTGTGTATACATACCAGTAAAATATTAAATCATATCTTTTGGATGAACAACAACGAAGTTACAGATGTTATTCAACAGAAGAAGTTGAAAATGATGAAAATGACAGTCTACCAGTGCCACCTGCCTGCTTGTCACACACAGATTTACCAGTTAGTATAAGAAAAACTGTTAACTTTTATTAATATTGCTAAATGTTTGTGTAAAAATAGATTGTAGTTGCCTATTAAGGGAATTTACCATATTGATGAATGAATAGGTAGAATTTATCCAGATATTTGTAGTTCTTATATTGCTGACAGGCCTAACATAATGTTTCAATAAGAGGGTCAATCACATCAGTTTACCAGTATTTGAAGCATACTAGTTAAAATTACTGACTTATAGTTTATAGACCTCTGCATGTCATATTGAATAATAAACAAGTATGATTTTATGTACCGTATATACCTCCTTTCAATACTAGGGTTGCACAATATATCCGTTCCGGATTTGACTCGTCGTTTAGACGAGGTCATCAGGGGTCACTGGGAGGAAAAACGACGTCATTCAACATGGGACAAAGGGAACGGCATTTTCTATCAACGATTCTTCTGTAATTATTCAACACATAGTGTAAAAATCATTTGCAACTGACAAATAAACCAATATTTAACATTTCCAACCCATAAAAAATCAATCTTGAACGGAAATAAAGAAATTACTTTCTTCGTCCATTAGCATGTTGGAACCAGTTTTTTTACCAGTTCCTCCCAATTTGGCTAAAATAGTGACCGATCCCGCAAATGCGCAACCCGTGTATAAGCAGATATCTTTCTTCAAGTCGTTTCAATTTTAAAGAGAATATTGTAAACAAATAACAAACCTATATTTTTCATGTTTATTTTGATTTAATACTTGTTATTGTGGCATCTCTTCAATAGAAAATGAAAGAACATGCTTAGATTTCAAAGTCATTCAGTGGTTTGTCAGGAATGGTATATTAAAACCTTGAAATATTATTTTAATTTATATTTAAAATTGCAGGAAACTAAAAGGTCTACCAATCATGAGAAGCCATATCTTCTAAGACCAAATCCAACCAAGGTGAATATATGTATTTTTTTTTATTCATTTGAATTGCAAGTTTTTTTATATGCATAATATCTGAAAAATTGAATAATATGTTATTCATGTTGTATAACCATACAAATAATAATAAAAAGATAAATTGGAATAAAGCAATGTCTATCTGAGCAGAATTATTGTTCACAAGGAACCTTGGTGATTGATTTTTGTTAAATTGGATGCTGTTGTTGGGTTTGTTCTTCACATAAATTTTTTTGTACAGTTGTATATGATATATGATTTGTGAAAAAATAGTTTTAAAAATTGATACAACACATGAAATATATGGTGAATATTTATTTCAGAAAAGAAAAAGGTCATCTTTTATATACCCCCAACCGACTAAAAGAAGATTAGTTTGTAGTAGTACTGAAGGTGATAAAGGTAACTTTCATTCATTTTTAGGTCATTTTAAGTATCCTGTAAGGTATTTCAAAGGCATCATATAGAGTTCACTTATGAAGTCCTTACAGGATAACATATCAGTCTTACAGGATCAGAATAATATTAACTAGTCAAATAAAATTTTATAAATACTTCATTTTAAACTTTAATATCATATTATTCATATATATTAAGGTTTCAGTGAAAATTTCTATTTATTACTTAAATATTAATGTTTAATTTTACAATGGTTTAGTTATATATCCTCATTTTATAATAATATACCCTGGAAACTATATTACCCCCAGCAATAACTGTTTTCATGGGCCATTATTACAAACCCCAGATATATTCCATACCATTATCAAATAATCCATTTGTTATTTACTGCCAGGAAAATAAATTGGATGATTTGTCTTTACAGAATCCAGTTCTGATATGCCTATAATAGGATATGAATTCAATGGACAACGCTTCAGTGAAAAGGATGATCCATTACCAGAGGAGGTAGATATAAAAATGTTTTTACATGTATTTTATTTAAAGCATACTTTTTATGCCCACACAACCACATGTCGGGGGGCATTAAGTTTTACTCATGTCCGTCCTTTCGTCCGTCTTGCCGTGTCAAATTCCGTCAAGCTTTTCTCAGAAACATGCATACATGGGAATGATTTGAAACTTGGTAGGATGGTTCAGTATGACAAACTATACGTCCTAAGTGACTTTCAGGTCTGTCGGACATCTACTTCCTGTTTAGGACTAGGCTGATATCCCATGGACACATTCCTTCTTTATTTTGTTATATAATTATATTATACTTGAAAATTTTCAAACATGTACAAGATATTTCTAATGTATTAGGTGTCCGATTGGGTGATGTTCATTTTGAAACATCATTTGCAATTGTTAAATGCTATTTGGTAGTTCTATATCCATTATGCAATTTAAATTATTTTTCAGATCGGAAATTTGTACATAGCTCTGAAGACCAGAGAGTGTAAGGTAATTATGACAGATGATAAGTAATATTATAATACATTAATACATTTATTATATAGTAAGTATAGATAATTACATGGCATTTTGATGATATTTTGCAACAATGTTAAATACGCTAAAATACAGGTCAAGTTTAATTTTCAGGATGATCAGAAAAATATGATATATAGTTTTGCCACTTTATACATTTTTAAAATTTAGACAATGCTGAAATTTTCTGGTCTTAAAAAGATAACTCATTTCTCTCTCTATATATACTAGCCACAAAAAGAAACGATACCAAGGCTATTTTAATTTTTCCGTAGTTGCACCACACGGTTTGAATGTAACTTGTTATATGAATGGAATGAATTATTTATTCTTCGATAGAAGTGAATAACATTTTTCTATGCCGTCAAATAACGTAAATTTTGACGTTTTTTTCAAAAACAATGAAAAGTGAAAATTCTCTTGGATGAAAAGTTAGAATTTTAACCTTGATTATGATCTTAGTTTCTTACTCAAACCTGATAAAGCCAAGTCCCTATTTAAAAAAAACTATGTCATCTGCCATTTTGTTAATAAAGGACATGAAATATAATGGAAATGGTAGCAAACATGAAATAAATGTACCGGAAATCGCCGAACTGACACAGAATGTGGTAAAATGAATTCTGTAATCTGACAGGATAAAGTCTTTATCAAACAACAAGTTATGAAAACTGTTGTAAAATCCAAACCATTTTTATACAAAGTAAATTCTTTATCCCAGAGTAAAACAATATATGCAGTAAGTAAAGTGTCCACTAATAATATTTATTCAGGCTTGCCTTAACTGAGTAGGGTTTAACCACTTTTGGGTTGTATAATGCTGTTTTGTCATTTAGGCTCTTTATTTTCTATCTTTGCTTTTACAGGATAAAAAGGTGTATTTTTTACCCTGTCAAGTAATGACTTCAATATTTGGTATTCCATGTGACAATGAAAGTCAGTCTCCTGTTGATGAATATCTTGATGGTGTAAGTTAGTATTTGTGTCACACAAAAAGCATATAGAGACATAAGTATTGCTTTACCGATGAGGACAGCAGCACATAAAGTTTTGAAAGTTTTATGACCCAAGAAGTATTAATACTAGTCTAGTTTGATAAAACTTGGTAGGCATATGCAGTTTACAATACATAAAATGTCAATGTTAGAGTACATTTTTTAAAAGGTAAAATTAAAAAAGAATTTATATTTCTGATGGTGACAGCAAGCAAGACATACTTTATCGTTTACTCTTGTTTTAATTGAACTTGTTGGCCCAGGTGTGTTGATAAAGGGCATTAAACACACACACACATAATTGAACTTATAATAAATTATTTTGTTACCTTTTCCACACTGAAGGAATTGAGAACAATCAAAATTGTGCTTATTAGTGATAAAACTGAAAATTGTTATTGTATTCTGACATATGCAAATAATATTTATGCCAGTGAATGAATACACTGGAGGATGCTTATTATTAATTAAAAAAATGCTTTTTAAGATTGAAATTGAGAGTTATGACCTATTAATTGGTGCCAGGTGTGAAGGAGGATGCCACTGGACACTAATAGCTATATACCCAGGAAAGTGTCAGTTGGTTTACCTAAACCCTCTAGGAGAAACAGAAGATACTAAAGATCTCTACAAAACAAAGTGGCTGTAAGATGCATATTATGAATATAGCTATAAAACAAATATTTACTATTTCTTTGTGTAAATTAAGGATCTGATAAGTGCTAATATAAAAAAAATCATAGGAACCTGAGCACACAGTAACTAACATTCATTAGTGCTTTAAAAATCTATTTCTTTGGGAGCATTTGCAATTAATACTCCAAAAAAATCATTTAATCAATTTTGTAGCAAACAGATTCTTCAATTATTTAGATTTTTTCTTGGTTCTGATTTTTACTTAGTTGTCTCACTTTGCTCTCCAACATAGCACACTTTGATGCATAAAAAAAGCAACTTTATAAAATTATAATTAGTTCATTGAACATTCTTATTATTTTTTTTGTTAGAAATTTTTTGACAGACCGATACAATAGAAAAATTGGCGCATATTTAGGGGAAGATTGGTCTATTTCATCACAGAGCCATGAAAACCAACCAGATAGGAATTCAAGTGGTATAATTCCCCTGCGAAAAATGTTCAAGAACAAGGGATATGTTCATGAACGTTCAAGAATTTTTCAAAAAGTTCAAGAACTGTTCTTGAACTTAAAATAATGTTCATGAACTAAGTTCTAGAACTACATTTGTTCATGAACAAAGTTCTAGAACTGTTTTTGTTCTTGAACATATGTTCTAGAACCCTAAATGTTCTTGAACTCATGTTCTAGAACTGCACTTGTTCTTGAACTTATGTTCTTGAACTACATTTGTTCCTGAAATTATGTTCTAGAACTGCTGAAAACTGAGAAAACTTTCTTGATTTTTCTTGCTGATGCTCATCAATCATTAACAATACTACAACCTTAGTAACAATGTACACATATTTTCACAAGAAAAACTGTGGATCTCAAAATTATTGAAAATAGACATGAAAACCAAGTGATTTGTTTTAATTAATACAATATTGTATCTAAATACTGTAATGTTAAGATATACACACAGGAAATGTTGCATACACTTATAAATAGTTTCTCAAGAATTTCATTTCTGAAATACATTTTTCTATACAACAAGATGTCAACACATTTGGACAAGTGTTGACATACGGTGACTGTGGACCTATTAAGTTGCTGGACTCAAAGTAAGTGTAGACTTACAAATGTAATTAGACTTGTTTACAGTCGGTCAGGACTCAGGTGCCTGTGGCAACTCCCCCTTTTCAGAAACAAAACACTCTTGTTGAATTGAACAGTTGTCGAAGAGATTTTTACTGTGTGTTTTTAATGTGTTTTGGTCGGAATTTTGTTTGTCTTTGTATTTCTATGTTCAATGTTCTGTGCCTAGAAATAATGCTTTCTTTTATAATTTTAGGATTGGTATTGATTCTATGTATTGTATGTAGTCCTGGGGCAATGCAAGACTGCGAGCAGTGTCCATTTGGTCATGTTAAAGACTGCTGACGGTCTTCCATTGTGGATTTCGAAAATTACCGATAGGTTACATGTATGTACAAATGTAGGTTGTGTCGCATACACTTTTTCCACATCTCATTATCGTTTATGTTGGGCTTACACATATTATGCACTAGATGAAGATGATGTAGAGCGTTGTGTTTGCTGCTCAATATCCGTAAACATTCAAGGCAACGGAACTTAAGCTTTCCATCAACATTTAATTCTTCTATTTTTGTTTCTTTCGGCATCGCGGCCATGATGAAACGGTCTAATACCCAAAACGAAACAGTTTTAAAATTTCGTAAAATAAATTATCTAAATGTCATAGAGTTCAATTTTTAGCAACTAAAATCTTATTTTTCCCAAATATTTAATCTTAAAAAAAATAAATACTTTATTAAATACACATTTTCTCAAAGATAAATTGGGGACTTTTTTTGGTTATTAGTCGAACGGCAGGCTGCTGAAGCCGAAATGCATAATGTTACCTGATCGTCCATTGGCTGTAGTCTATGGCGACGATGAAAATCTATCCAATCGAAGATCTCGATTTTGATGCTGATGCTGAAATGCGCCTTTTTGAAAAGAAACCGCACGGGGAAAAATGTTTGCTGTGATGAGATGGATAACGGACAGAAACAAACTTTCAGTATCCCCCCTTAAGTTGATTGTAAAACCAAATGATACCCAAATAACTGATGTTGGAACAGAGGGGGAATCCAGATACCCTGGATACCCAGGATTGTGGAAGTTCAGAATATTGAGAATCGGAGGTAAATGTATTTCATCATCTTTATTTTCAAAACAAATTTCAATGATTCAGCTTGTCAAAAAAATTTATCAGTCAATTGACCTACATTCTTTTTTTTCATCAGTAATTCCTTTCTGGTTTAACCGAAAATCTTATGAAAGGGGGGGGGGGGGGCTTGGTTTTTTGTTTTGGTCTGTATAGAAAAAAATATTTATTTTTCAAAGGCGTCACAACAGAATAGTTTTATTTTTATAAGCATTATTATACGCCACGCAACGAAGTTGCGAAGGGTATAATGTTTTTGATTGGTCCGTCAGTCCGTCCGTCTGTGATCACAGTTTGTGAACGCAACTGCTCTGAAACTACTGAACAGAATTTAACGAAACTTGGTATGTAGATAGGACATCATATGTAGATGTGCATACTACCAGGAAATTTTGATCCGTCAAATTTTGTTGGAGTTATGGCCCTTTGGACTTAGAAAATTGCTGAAAATCACCATTTCTCAGCTCGTGAACACAACTCCTCTGAAACTACTGGACTGAATTCCACGAAACTTGGTATGTAGGTAGGACATCATATGTAGATGTGCATACTACCAGGAAATTTTGATCCATCATATTTTGTTGGAGTTATGGCCCTTTGGACTTAGAAAATTGCTGAAAATCACCATTTCTCAGCTCGTGAACACAACTCCTCTGAAACTACTGGACTGAATTCCACGAAACTTGGTATGTAGGTAGGACATCATATGTAGATGTGCATACTACCAGGAAATTTTGATCCATCATATTTTGTTGGAGTTATGGCCCTTTGGACTTAGAAAATTGCTGAAAATCACCATTTCTCAGCTCGTGAACACAACTCCTCTGAAACTACTGGACTGAATTCCACGAAACTTAGCATGTAGGTAGTACACAATATGCAGATGTGCGTACTACTAGGAAATTTTGATCTGTCAAATTTTGTTGGAGTTATGGCCCTTTGGACTTAGAAAATTGATGAAAATCACCATTTCAAGCTGATTTTACAAGCTGATGTTTCTACAAAGAAGAAAACCTGTGTTAGTAAGTATAGCATTTTCTTTTCTTCTAAAGTGTGTTCCTGGTCTGCTTGTTGCATGGTATAAGACGGCACTAATGCATTCTATATCTTGATACTAATTCCTCAAGATAACATTGATAGTCCAATAGCGGAACGCGTGGGGTATGTGAGTGAGCGTGCTCACTAAGGTTCTTTCATTTTATATGGCAAAAATTTTGCACTTTTGAAGATCAATATCTTGACAACTACAGTGTGTATGTAAGATATCTGGGGCCATCCTTAAAAATTATTTGTTTGCTGTTTACCTACTCACATTTTTCAATGTGAGTAGGTAGGTAGGTGAATTTTTTTTTTTTTCTGAAAAAAGCAAAAAAGTGCCTTATTTTTGAAGAAAGTTTGCTAAAAATAGAATAAAAAAAATTATTCCCAGAGAAGGTGATAAAATTTTTTGAGTCGGTAGGTTTCACGGTGAGTCGGTCGAAAAACAGCAAACCAACAATTTTTTAAGGACGGCATGAGAAATTTAAATTGTATAGTGTTAAGATCATCAAGATCTTTTGTAAAAGTATCAAGGTTTTCAGACCAACCGTTTTTGCAATTATTTCCCTAAAATGTCTAAAATTACTATTTTCACTGAATTTTTTCAAACATACATATTCCCCATTTCCTCTCTTTTCAATATCTGTTTTGCCAGGTCTAGTGATTTGTACCAAGAATGCCAGATACGCCCCTTCAAATGTAGCGTAGCCCAGGCCCCTAGGAAATGGATGATTGTACATATATCTTAATTTTTTTGGAATTATGATTTTTTTTCAGAAAAAAAAAGCACTGGAGGAATGGCTACAGGACCACATCCTGCAGTTGATGGAAGATGTGACTGATAAAGCATTTACAGGTTTGTGAGGTTTATATGCAGGGTTCGTACAGGTGCTTGAAAACCTGAATTTAAAAATAGAAAATTAAGGCCTTGAAAGTACTTAGAATTTGGTAAAGGTGCTTGAAAGGCCTAAAAAAGAAAATTTAAAAAAATTAAAGTAAATCATAATGAAAAAGGCAGTGATAAAAGTGTTTATAAATTCATTTTTAATGTGTATTGGTCCTCATTCCAAATTTTGGGTCCTTAAAAATTCAGAAATTGGTCTTTGAAAGTCCTTGAAATGTCCTTGAATTTTGTGGCAAAAGATGTGTATGAACCCTGTATATGGAAACAACATGATCAGTGTTATTCATAAGACAAACTTTGATGATTATTTTACTACATCTACCAGCAGTAACCTTTATGCTTAGATATCCCATGCATTCTGAGAATGCATTCTATGTCATGTGATTTATAGTCACGGTGACCGTTTCACTAAAAGTCGTAAGTGTTATGACTACTCTAAACTTACAATATATACATGTTGTTTGTGAAGAAGTTAATAGTGGTCATAGCACTTACGACCTTTCGTGAAACGGTTACCTGACCTCCAAATGGTCAATTAAGTGAAAGTTGGTTAATCTACCTGTAGCATTGAGATAAATGGGGAAGAGGTCTGTTAATCCAGTTGGTCAAAGTCTGTTAATCATTTGAATGTTATCGAGAAAATACATACAGGTAAGTTGATTTTGTTATTATTGTCACTTTTGTAGAAACTTGTTTGTGAAACAAATATTATGTCTGTCAAAATGGTTATATGTTTTTTATTGATATACAAAATTTAATTTTGATTGGTTTTAAAACAAAGGAGAAATTTTTATTTGTTGTGTCTAAAACAAATATTTTTACAGGTTTTGTGTACAATACTTAATTTTACACTTAACAGACATAGAACCAACTTGATTTACAGACCTATAGCTATCGCCCATTTATCTCCATGCTACAGGTGGATTGACCGACTTACACTCGATTGACCGTTTGGAGGCTGTGATAGTATTTAATTAGAAAATCAATAAATAAGACTAAAAGTAATACTGTGAAAGTACTAGTCTTCATTGGGAACCAATTCTTCGTGGATTTCATTGGTCAGTCAATCCACGAAATTTGATTTCCAATGAAAGGTACATGTATTAATCCTATCGGATTTTACCAAAGATTTGTAAATCCACAAATTTATTAATCCCTGTCAGAACAGTTTTATCTAAAAACCACGAAAATTGGTACCCACGATTAAGTACATGTACTTTCACAGAGGGTTATAGTTTGGTGAATGTAGGGAAGGTGGCCATGGGTGGGCTGGAAAAAAAAACTTTTTGTTACAGTTTTTTCAGAAACTACTTATCGAAGTTAGTAGGGTCATGTAATTTTTTATGCAGCCTCAGGTGGGGGCCCATATGGTGGTTTCTATTGATGTCTTTGTAATATATTTGTAATGTTATATATACATATATATGTTTCCTTGCAGAACATAAGAAAGACACTCCCAAGACTCCAAAGAAAAGAAAATTAGGTTTGTACATTGTAGTTTATATTAGGCCATAGAAAAATAGGGAAGGATTTGGAATTTATATGTCAATAAGTATGCACATTTGACCAAAAAATGTTTTTTTCTTAGAAGCTACGAGTTAATTGTAGGATTTGATATGAAATTTTAAATGCATCCTCATGTAGAGGTCTCCTATATTGTAAGCGATTTTCAGGGCTGTTCATGAAGGTCACCTTCCGGTTTAACGATTTACTTAATAAGTCATTTTCAAAACTTTTAATATTCAAATATCAAGGACCTGGAATCTGTTATTGTCATCCCATGCAATGTTTACAGTTTGAGCATCAGGTTGTATCATTTGTCTTTTAGAAGATGAAGAAGACATCCTGACTGAGCTGAGGACACCGAAGAAGAGAACAGTAGCTAAAAGTAACAGTTTGTAGTTTTTAGCTCAACTGATGTGATGGTGACTTCCAGATGAAGTAGACGATATTGAGATGTGGAACAAATGTACGCGACACAACAAACACAAACAAACAGAAATTTAATAAATCACAACGGAAAACAACAAGCAGTCTTCAACATGACCAGAGGTCACTGCCTGCCGTCTTGCATTGGCCCATGACTATAATACAATACAAAAGTCTCAAAACCAGCCCCTTAATCATCAACTGAACGACAATAAAGCATCGCTCAGTTGTTGGTTTTCTCCACATATTTATTGAGACTTTATCTCATGTACATTTATTCCATATCCCATTATTTTTCATGACAGATACCTAGTCATTATTTCTTTTTGTACAAATAAAAAAAAAAAATTGACCCACCCACCTTGAGAAAAGAATTCATGGCCAGTTGGCAGCAAATAAACATATTATTAACATTGTTTACTTGTGGAATCTGGAATTTACAAAAAAAAAAAAATAGTCCACATATTTTGATAATACTGTGGATTCATTTATTTTTCTGGTATGGTGAAAAATTGTCTTTTCGTGGACTTTTAGGGTGCTACTCCATTTATTATAATGTTAGATTTAGATTCTGAAATTTTGTATGAAGCCTCATGTAGTGGTCCCATATAGTGGGTACCTTTTGGACTAATTGAACATTTATGTCCTATTTTTAGACATAGTCACATAGGGACTGTTAATATGGTCAATGTTAAAATTTGTAGGTCCAAAATGCGTGGGGTATATAAGCGTGTTCACTAGGTTCTTTAATTTTAATAGGCTGAAAAGTTGGAATTTAGGGAACTGGGTCAAAAGTAAATAAAAATGTGTTGGTTTTTTTTTAGTTTGAAAAAAAGAATTAAAGATTGTGAAGAAGAAAACCGTAGCTTAAGAAGAAAAATAAAAAAGATAGAAGAGAGAATTAATAAACTGGAAGCTAGCAAAGATACAAGTCCCAAGGAAAGTCTACCGAGCCCAAAGGAAAAGTACACTATATCCAGTCAGAGGGGACAGTACACTATATCCAGTCCAAAGGAAAGTTCAACTTTAATATCCAGTCCGAAGGAAAGTTCAACTTTAACATCCAGTCCCAAGGAAAGAGAGTATTCTTTTAATACAGAAGAAACGTTAATTCCTAAAAAAGAAAATGAAAATAGTAACATAAGTTCCACTGATACAGAATCTGAAATTGAAGTTGACATCAAAAGTATCAAAGGAAATGATAGGCTTATTGTTAAAAAAATTATTCAGAAAATTTTCACTGATGAGGAGCTGAGAAATTGCAGTAGAACCGGAAAAAAGACCATTAAATCCGGTGAACAGCCAAAACCAGCATTGAATAGTGCAAAATTTACCCTAGCAGACAAATTAGTGTTAAAGCACACAATGCTTGATAAACAAACCTTCCACAAAAAGTTTGAGAATATTCAAAAGTGCTTGATTGATTGATTGATTGATTGATTAATGGTGTTTAACGCCCGAGCAGCAATATTTCAGCTATATTCAGGCGATGAACATGAAATGGATGATAAAATGAACATGAAATGATGATGAATGAAAATGGGATGGGACACAAGGAAAAATAGGGGTAACGGATTTTAGATTGCCACTGGCAAATGGGAGGATGGATAGGGTCGGGCAATTTAGCCTCCTGTAGCGGGATCGAAATCCCTACTCATAGCGAATACTACAGCAGCGTTCTTTAACGTGCGAGGAACGTGGCATTTTTCCCAACACGGTGCACTAATATGGTTTGCGGTCAGGTTTTCCGTATTATGGCCTGACAACCCCAGCTTGCCAGGGGTACCCCATTCAACCACCTGGGGCACACATCCCAGTCGGTCTTTAGGCAAACCGACCTGACACGCCGGTCAGGGTACTGGGCGCTATTTAGTCGCCTTTTACGACAAGCTAGCGCGACTGCGGTCTATTCTTTAAGCCACCCGGATCCCGCACGGGGCTCAAAAGTGCTTGATAAGGGACAAAAAGTCATAACACAGTAGAACTTTACAAGTACAAATGTATTACATGTTGTTTACAATGTTTTGGGAGAAATAAATATATTGCTATACATTTTTTTTTAATAATTATAATGTGAAAGATTTGCCTGTCAATTCTGAAAAAGTTCATCTAGAAGTTCAAAAACGTCATTTGTAGAGAACAAGTTCTTGAAATAATTCTTGAACAAGTTCAAGAACATTAATTTGTTCTAGAACTGTTCTTGAACAAGTTCAAGAAATTGTCCATGAACGTTCTTGAAAATAAAATGGCTGTTCTTGAAGTTCAAGAACATTATTTGTTCATGAACTTTTGTTCAAGAACTATGTTCAAGAACAAATGTTGTTCTTGAACTTCAAGAACGGCCATTTTATGTTCAAGAACGTTCATGAACAATTTCTTGAACTTGTTCAAGAACAGTTCATGAACTGTTCTTGAACTGTTCGCAGGGGATTTGTTTTAAAGGTAAACTTATAAGAATTGTGGCCTTTGTGTGGAACAATCTTATGTTTAATTATGTAGTTTTATAATTTATTCATTTTTCAATTCTTTTGGAACATTTAACAAAAACAACAAAAGAAAGGCACATAATCTTACTGTTTGATTTTGGTTATTCATTTGATACATATTTAATTACTTTTTTCTACAAAATATGTTCATTACATACCAATATATAGCTATATATATGCATTGTTTCTAGCCCAAATTTATAAGTCACTTGCCTTGTCCCATATATGATTTGCTGAAATAGCCCTATTAAATGATTTTACATTTTTTTAGGATTTGTTTTTTTCTTTTTACCATTAACCAAAAACAATTGTTTCAGTTTGTAGACACAATGATTAAGGATGCAAAAAATTTGTTTTTTGATTCATCCATGAAGGCACTTGAAACACATAGAATGCTAATTGGCCAATACCTTGTATATTGTAAAGGTATGTTATATTTAACAATACATGTATTTCTAAGACAAAAATAAGAAAATTTTCCATCCTATGGTGTTGGAACATACCTTCTAACCTAGGACACCTTTTGTGAGTAAACATTTTTCTTTTTCTCAATATTGATTATAAAAAAAGACATGCATTGTACATGATTATATATGATATATAGAAATGTGTTAAAAGAATTGAGAGAGGAATATGTTCTTTGGGTTGCAAGATGTAATGATATTTGACAAAAACACCTTACTAAGGTTATGTTTAATTGCAAAAATCAATACATAAATTAAGTGTTATTTAGAAATGTTGTCTTGGATGATAGACATTTATCTCTTATATTCCAGAAAACATACAATATGTGGCTCCATCCACTGAGGGTCCACAATCATGCCAAGACCAGGTGGGTTTGACTTGTACGATTATTTCTAGCTGTTCTTAATTCCACAGCTAAATTTGTTGTTGGATTTTTTTTGATATTTTATTTTATGTTAATTATTAATTACTTGGAATGATTGCCAAAAAATAACATTTATTAATCAATTTGTTTAAGATCAAGTGCTAGTTCTTTTTGTTGTTTATAAGAATTTAAGCTTAAATGTACAATATAAACAAAATTCTATATTTTATTATAGATATTAGCATCATTACAAAATGTAAAAAGATTGGTAGACTATGAGCAAGTTAGTGCTGAAAAAGAAGATGCTTTATTAGAGTCTCTATCCAGGAGAGAAATAAGTAAGTGCAGAACATATTCCTGTTAGTTATTTTTTGTACTCATTTGCAATAATTGTTACTGACCACATGGCTTAAAGACAAATTTATGGTTCATTGAATATGTATTGCTTTTTACATTTTTTTCTTTGAGGTTTCAACATGTTTAAACATATTCAATTCAGCATTATATTTATGCAAATTTGTCAACTGACTTTCCCTTTAAATGTAGCAATATTGTTTTATTCATATTCAAGACCCTGTTATACAAATTTGTATTGTATTTTAACACATGTTTCAGTTTGAGTGAAAAGTTGAATTCTTGAGTTAATATAAAGGCCATATAAAGTAGGAGCAGATCTATGTCTCTATACATAGACTTACAAAGAGTTTTTTTTGTCATTTAAGCTTTTCTGTCTTGTTATATCAAATAATAATCTTTTTTTTTTTTTCTTCCAGACCCTAAGCTTTTCCCAAATCCTTTGGCTGAAAAAGATGTAAGTAAAAAAACTGTAATGCTGTGGTACATGCACATCTTGGGTCAAAGACAAGATTTCCATTGCATAAATGGGTGGATTTTATGATCAATTTTATAAATACAATCAAATTTATAACAAATGGTCCTCTAATTGGGTGACCCCTGATGAGTCCAAAATGAGTGATGAGTCCCTTAAAATGGACAAAACATTGCATTTAAATGATCAGTACGCAATGTCAGGTCCAAGATATGATTTCCATTCAATAAATGGGTGGATTTTATGATAATTATTATACAATGCAATCAGATCAATCTGGTTCCTATTTAAAAGTCAGTGCTCCAATAGTCAAAATACATTGTGTACACTATGAAAATTTCACACTATCCAGCTTTTATTTGTTCTAACATTCCTCCTATATAACAGTTTATGTTAATATTTTTTTTTAATTATATTTACAGTATGAGGAACTGAGGGTGCATTTATACAATATTATTGATTGTCCAGATATGCAGTGGTATGTACCAATTTGTTTTGGTTCATATTTATCTGCATGTCTAAATAAGAACTTTTAAAAAATGGGGCATTCCAGTGTCAAAAGTCCGAAAGGGCAACAATGAAACCGGCAAACATGAACAAAAACAGCACGAAGAAACACAAAACACAAAATCAGGCGAGCGGAAATCAATTAACAACTCAAACTCCTGCCTTATAATTTTTATGGTTTGTTTCAAATTTGTTTAAATTGATTGTTATTCACTATATAAAACAAAAGCAATATTTTTTTTTGCAATAGATATTTTCTTTAGGAATCAAATTCTCCGCCTATAGTCCAGATTTCCCAAATTGATTAAACCAATATATGATTTCAGTCAGCAAGAATGTCATAGAAGACATCACCAATTTATGGCAAGACCTTTAAAGATGTCAAGTGCTGAGAGAAAGAACAATAATTTTGGCCATGCTGTCTTGCCAAAAGAGGTAAAATCATGAAATTAAACATGTTGAAAGCAACAAGTTTTCTATGATAATGTACTTGTGTAAAGTTCATTTGAGTTTATTATCAAAAACTTTAAGGTTTAGTTTTTTTCTTTAAAAAATGATCTTATGAAAAAATTGACAAATGACATTGCATTAGTCTTATCAATTAAAGTTTCTATTTTTGATTACAGTTATTACTTTATGCTTAGAAGTTTGTTACTCTTTGTTTTATAAAATGCTGAATTTTGAATTTATTTTTCAGACCATTAATTATTTGCAAGTCAGATTTTCTCTGGAGTTTGTTCATACTCCAGTTGATCAAAGGTAAGTCTAAAGGTTATAGTGTAATAGACTCATTCCAATTTTCCATAATCAATCAGTTATAAAATTGTTGTTAAACAGATATAAAATTATGTTTAAATAGACATGATATCAATATGATTGTTGTGAATATTATATATCTTTATCTGCTTACTGTCTTAAAAAAACAAAATGAAATATGCAATATTTATGATATATCTGACAAATTGTTCATTGCTTTCTTTATACAGCCACCCGTATAAGCTAAAGAAGGGGACAATAAAAGATATGAAGAATGAGAAATTGGCATTGATTTTTCGCAATTTCTGGTAAGTTTGCACATTAGCAATTATTGTTTTCTGCTTGGCTGGAAACAACATTGGAAGGTCCTTTTTATAGAACCACATGCTATTTATTCATTAACAATAGTATTCATCATTGCTTGTTGCAGGTAAGCAATTACAAGCTCAGTCTTCTGAGCCTCTATTTTTAATATCAAATATGCTGGTCAGTGTGGCAAATATAAATTACAACAAAGTTCCAGACAATAAATTTTGCTATGCCTGACGTACGTTTCATCTATTCATCTATTCAATACGACTTTTTTCAAAGTTTAAACACAGTTTAAAGTTGCTAATGCAGTCAATAAAATCATGTTTATTTTCATGTAAAATTTTCAACTCCTTAATTTTCCATAACAATCACTACCATTTAATATAAAGGGTATTATCATACCCCTGCTTTGAAGAAGAGGGGGGTATACTGTTTTACCTTTTGTTTTGGCTTGAACATTATTCACAGCTAAATTGGACCAATATAAATGTGACTGCCTTAAAGATTAATCTAAAGAATTAAAATGCAGAATTATGTTCACCTTTTATAATTTTTTATACAACTGTACAAAGGTTAGAAAAGCTTGTTATATGAATGCTTTTTTGTTTGTTTTAGGTTAGTTGATAGCTACATCAGAGGAGTGCTATTGAAAGAAACTATTATTTTTCTTCACTCAAGGAAATCTGGAAAATCATATGAACAGAGTGAGGAGGATTGCGAAAAATCCGAAATTAACTTGTCAGAGGAACTCAGGAGAATAAGGAGTAAAAAAACATGATCATGATTTTATCTACATGTATTACTTTTTAGACCCCTGGTTTGAGGAGGAGGGGGTTTACTGTTCTACCTGTGTTCGTCCCATTTTCTGTATTTCCCTACCACTTTGTATTTTCTGAAAACTCAGCTACCATATCTATTAGGTTGTTGATATTTGGTAACAAACTTTATATAGACATGATGCATTGTGGTGTATGTATGAAGGTTAATCGGACATCTACTTCCTATTTACCAAAAACTTTACAAATTTCTGTCCCTCTTTCTGTCACACTTTTGATTTCCTAGTTACACAGCTACCATTACTCCTAGGTTACTGATATTTGGTAACAAGTTTTATATAGACATGATATGATGCATTGAGGGATATATTTGTAGGTTCATCTGACATAAACTTCCTGTTTTCTGAAAACTTTTTATTCACTTATAATTCAGCAATTAATACTCCTAGGTTGCTGATAATTGCAGATAACAAGCTTGCTATGGGATGATGTATTGTTGAAAACATTTTTGGATTCGTTGGACATCTAATTCCTGCTTACTGAAATTTTTTCTCCTTCACACTAATTGTATTCACTCATAACTCAGCAACTATTACCCCTACCTGTAGGTTGCTTATATTTTAAATAAAGCTTTATGCAGACACCATTGAATATCGACTTCACAAGCCAAAAACTTTATATTTAACACAATATATAGATAGTTCTGGAAGTGGGGGTATCAATAGTGAGCATTGGCTCATAGATTTCTTGTTGTCATTGTATGTTATCTAAAATCAAATGATATCATTTACATGTATGTTACAAATTACATGCTCTTTATTATGTTCATATCAGTAGATATTATTATTAGTACTATTCCACATAATGATAATTTCCAATTTTATATTCTGGGGTATAGATCCATTCATTTAAATACCATACAAACATGTGACCCTTTACATTCTGAAATATTGTTGCCTAGATATTTTTTTATTGGTTATGTAGGGAAAACTATGACAGGAAATTTTCCCATACTTTTCACTGTACAATGCAACTAAATTTTGACTGGTCAATAAATAATATCTTCGAAACCCAAGGCTGACTTAAAATTTGGTGGTCAAAACCAAGTTTACTGGGTTTTTTTTTACCTAATTCTATTGATTTTTTGTGAATTTGTTATTAATGGTGTTTGCCTGATTCTTTGAAAAAGTAGTTCTTAAACCCAGAGATACACACTAAGGCATTTATTACTTATAAAAGCAGATATTTAGCATTAAGGATAAAAAATGTGAAGTTATGAAGTTTTTACAGATTGGACATACAGCAAAGTGTAGGAATCTACTTTGAGGGGGCGGATGGGGTAATTTCGTGATGCGTGATCGTCCATTTACATTTTCGGTGAACTGTGATTTAGGCAAACCATTGTTCGTGAACTGTGATGAAGGCATTGTCTGTGAACCGTTATCGACTAAAATAATTTTTCGTGATCTGTGATTGATGCCTCCATAGATCTCCACAGTGGCAATATTTCCTGTAAATTTTTTGCTTATTTCCTGTGAACTGTGAAATCCAATTTTTATTTTCCGTGAACCGTGATCAGGCCCCCCTACTTTTTGTAGAACTGTACATTTGCATTGAAAATATTGAATATGCCATTATTTTTAATTTGAAAACAATATTTAAAAGTCATATAGACCACTGGTACCTGTGTTAATGTAGCCTGTATAGGAAGAATATATATGATGAAGACCACTGGCACCCTCGTTACTGTAGTCTAGATAGTTAGAATACATGATATAGTCCACCAGCCTTTGTTACTGTGTAGAATGCATATGTTGCTGTCATGTTAAAAATCTGCTGATGTATTTTTTAATATTGATGAATTATTATGCTATATTAATTGTCATAATTACTGTTGTTGGTCCATGGGAGCTATTGCCATCACTTGGCATCCGTCGTTGTCTGTCGTCCGTTAACAATTTTTTGAAAAATCTTCTCTGGTACAGAATTAAATGCTTTGATTCATTACATGTCCTACTCAAAAAGTTGTTTCCATTTGGTAGAAGTGGTCAGATAACCCCTTATAGAAGACCCTTAGTACATGATATATACCACCAGCCTCCTCGTTAGTGCACCCTGTATATGTAGAGTACATGATATATACCACCGGCCTCCTCGTTAGTGCAGCCTGTATAGGTAGAGTACATGATATATACCACCGGCCTCCTCGTTAGTGTGACCTGTATAGGTAGAGTACGTGATATATACCACCGGCCTCCTCGTTAGTGCAGCCTGTATAGGTAGAGTACATGATATATACCACCGGACTCCTCGTTAGTGTGCCCTGTATATGTAGACTACATGATATATACCACCGGCCTCCCCGTTAGTGCACCCTGTATATGTAGAGTACATGATATATACCACCGGCCTCTCCGTTAGTGTGACCTGTATAGGTAGAGTACATGATATATACCACCGGCCTCCTCGTTAGTGCAGCCTCTATAGGTAGAGTACATGATATATACCACCGGCCTCCTCGTTAGTGCACCCTGTATAGGTAAAGTACATGATATATACCACCGGCCTCCTCGTTAGTGTGACCTGTATAGGTAGAGTACATGATATATACCACCGGCCTCTCCGTTAGTGTGACCTGTATATGTAGAGTACATGATATATACCACCGGACTCCTCGTTAGTGTGCCCTGTATAGGTAGACTACATGATATATACCACCGGCCTCCTCGTTAGTGTGACCTGTATAGGTAGAGTACATGATATATACCACCGGCCTCCTCGTTAGTGTGACCTGTATAGGTAGAGTACGTGATATATACCACCGGCCTCCTCGTTAGTGCAGACTGTATAGGTAGAGTACATGATATATACCACCGGACTCCTCGTTAGTGTGCCCTGTATATGTAGACTACATGATATATACCACCGGCCTCCCCGTTAGTGCACCCTGTATATGTAGAGTACATGATATATACCACCGGCCTCCTCGTTAGTGCAGCCTGTATAGGTAGAGTACATGATATATACCACCGGACTCCTCGTTAGTGTGCCCTGTATATGTAGACTACATGATATATACCACCGGCCTCCCCGTTAGTGCACCCTGTATATGTAGAGTACATGATATATACCACCGGCCTCCTCGTTAGTGTGACCTGTATAGGTAGAGTACATGATATATACCACCGGCCTCCTCGTTAGTGTGACCTGTATAGGTAGAGTACGTGATATATACCACCGGCCTCCTCGTTAGTGCAGCCTGTATAGGTAGAGTACATGATATATACCACCGGACTCCTCGTTAGTGTGCCCTGTATATGTAGACTACATGATATATACCACCGGCCTCCCCGTTAGTGCACCCTGTATATGTAGAGTACATGATATACACCACCGGCCTCTCCGTTAGTGTGACCTGTATATGTAGAGTACATGATATATACCACCGGACTCCTCGTTAGTGTGCCCTGTATAGGTAGACTACATGATATATACCACCGGCCTCCCCGTTAGTGCACCCTGTATATGTAGAGTACATGATATATACCACCGGCCTCCTCGTTAGTGTGACCTGTATAGGTAGAGTACATGATATATACCACCGGCCTCCCCGTTAGTGCACCCTGTATAGGTAGAGTACATGATATATACCACCGGACTCCTCGTTAGTGTGCCCTGTATATGTAGACTACATGATATATACCACCGGCCTCCCCGTTAGTGCACCCTGTATATGTAGAGTACATGATATATACCACCGGCCTCCTCGTTAGTGCAGCCTGTATAGGTATAGTACATGATATATACCACCGGACTCCTCGTTAGTGTGCCCTGTATAGGTAGAGTACATGATATATACCACCGGCCTCCCCGTTAGTGCACCCTGTATATGTAGAGTACATGATATATACCACCGGCCTCCTCGTTAGTGCAGCCTGTATAGGTAGAGTACATGATATATACCACCGGACTCCTCGTTAGTGTGCCCTGTATATGTAGACTACATGATATATACCACCGGCCTCCCCGTTAGTGCACCCTGTATATGTAGAGTACATGATATATACCACCGGCCTCTCCGTTAGTGTGACCTGTATAGGTAGAGTACATGATATATACCACCGGCCTCCTCGTTAGTGCACCCTGTATAGGTAAAGTACATGATATATACCACCGGCCTCCTCGTTAGTGTGACCTGTATAGGTAGAGTACATGATATATACCACCGGCCTCTCCGTTAGTGTGACCTTTATATATGTAGAGTACATGATATATACCACCGGACTCCTCGTTAGTGTGCCCTGTATAGGTAGACTACATGATATATACCACCGGCCTCCCCGTTAGTGCACCCTGTATATGTAGAGTACATGATATATACCACCGGCCTCCTCGTTAGTGTGACCTGTATAGGTAGAGTACATGATATATACCACCGGCCTCCTCGTTAGTGTGCCCTGTATAGGTAGACTACATGATTTATACCACCGGCCTCCCCGTTAGTGCACCCTGTATATGTAGAGTACATGATATATACCACCGGCCTCTCCGTTAGTGTGACCTGTATAGGTAGAGTACATGATATATACCACCGGCCTCCTCGTTAGTGCAGCCTGTATAGGTAGAGTACATGATATATACCACCGGACTCCTCGTTAGTGTGCCCTGTATATGTAGACTACATGATATATACCACCGGCCTCCTCGTTAGTGTGACCTGTATAGGTAGAGTACGTGATATATACCACCGGCCTCCTCGTTAGTGCAGCCTGTATAGGTAGAGTACATGATATATACCACCGGACTCCTCGTTAGTGTGCCCTGTATATGTAGACTACATGATATATACCACCGGCCTCCCCGTTAGTGCACCCTGTATATGTAGAGTACATGATATATACCACCGGCCTCTCCGTTAGTGTGACCTGTATAGGTAGAGTACATGATATATACCACCGGCCTCCTCGTTAGTGCAGCCTCTATAGGTAGAGTACATGATATATACCACCGGCCTCCTCGTTAGTGCACCCTGTATAGGTAAAGTACATGATATATACCACCGGCCTCCTCGTTAGTGTGACCTGTATAGGTAGAGTACATGATATATACCACCGGCCTCTCCGTTAGTGTGACCTGTATATGTAGAGTACATGATATATACCACCGGACTCCTCGTTAGTGTGCCCTGTATAGGTAGACTACATGATATATACCACCGGCTTCCTCGTTAGTGTGACCTGTATAGGTAGAGTACATGATATATACCACCGGCCTCCTCGTTAGTGTGACCTGTATAGGTAGAGTACGTGATATATACCCCCGGCCTCCTCGTTAGTGCAGACTGTATAGGTAGAGTACATGATATATACCACCGGACTCCTCGTTAGTGTGCCCTGTATATGTAGACTACATGATATATACCACCGGCCTCCCCGTTAGTGCACCCTGTATATGTAGAGTACATGATATATACCACCGGCCTCCTCGTTAGTGCAGCCTGTATAGGTAGAGTACATGATATATACCACCGGACTCCTCGTTAGTGTGCCCTGTATATGTAGACTACATGATATATACCACCGGCCTCCCCGTTAGTGCACCCTGTATATGTAGAGTACATGATATATACCACCGGCCTCCTCGCTAGTGTGACCTGTATAGGTAGAGTACATGACATATACCACCGGCCTCCTCGTTAGTGTGACCTGTATAGGTAGAGTACGTGATATATACCACCGGCCTCCTCGTTAGTGCAGCCTGTATAGGTAGAGTACATGATATATACCACCGGACTCCTCGTTAGTGTGCCCTGTATATGTAGACTACATGATATATACCACCGGCCTCCCCGTTAGTGCACCCTGTATATGTAGAGTACATGATATATACCACCGGCCTCTCCGTTAGTGTGACCTGTATATGTAGAGTACATGATATATACCACCGGACTCCTCGTTAGTGTGCCCTGTATAGGTAGACTACATGATATATACCACCGGCCTCCCCGTTAGTGCACCCTGTATATGTAGAGTACATGATATATACCACCGGCCTCCTCGTTAGTGTGACCTGTATAGGTAGAGTACATGATATATACCACCGGCCTCCTCGTTAGTGCAGCCTGTATAGGTAGAGTACATGATATATACCACCGGACTCCTCGTTAGTGTGCCCTGTATATGTAGACTACATGATATATACCACCGGCCTCCCCGTTAGTGCACCCTGTATATGTAGAGTACATGATATATACCACCGGCCTCCTCGTTAGTGCAGCCTGTATAGGTATAGTACATGATATATACCACCGGACTCCTCGTTAGTGTGCCCTGTATAGGTAGAGTACACGATATATACCACCGGCCTCCCCGTTAGTGCACCCTGTATATGTAGAGTACATGATATATACCACCGGCCTCCTCGTTAGTGCAGCCTGTATAGGTAGAGTACATGATCTATACCACCGGACTCCCCGTTAGTGCACCCTGTATATGTAGAGTACATGATATATACCACCGGCCTCTCCGTTAGTGTGACCTGTATAGGTAGAGTACATGATATATACCACCGGCCTCCTCGTTAGTGCACCCTGTATAGGTAAAGTACATGATATATACCACCGGCCTCCTCGTTAGTGTGACCTGTATATGTAGAGTACATGATATATACCACCGGACTCCTCGTTAGTGTGCCCTGTATATGTAGACTGCATGATATATACCACCGGCCTCCCCGTTAGTGCACCCTGTATATGTAGAGTACATGATATATACCACCGGCCTCCTCGTTAGTGTGACCTGTATAGGTAGAGTACATGATATATACCACCGGCCTCCTCGTTAGTGTGCCCTGTATAGGTAGACTACATGATTCATACCACCGGCCTCCCCGTTAGTGCACCCTGTATATGTAGAGTACATGATATATACCACCGGCCTCCTCGTTAGTGTGACCTGTATAGGTAGAGTACATGATATATACCACCGGCCTCCTCGTTAGTGCAGCCTGTATAGGTAGAGTACATGATATATACCACCGGACTCCTCGTTAGTGTGCCCTGTATATGTAGACTACATGATATATACCACCGGCCTCCCCGTTAGTGCACCCTGTATATGTAGAGTACATGATATATACCACCGGCCTCCTCGTTAGTGCAGCCTGTATAGGTAGAGTACATGATATATACCACCGGACTCCTCGTTAGTGTGCCCTGTATATGTAGACTACATGATATATACCACCGGCCTCCCCGTTAGTGCACCCTGTATATGTAGAGTACATGATATATACCACCGGCCTCTCCGTTAGTGTGACCTGTATAGGTAGAGTACATGATATATACCACCGGCCTCCTCGTTAGTGCAGCCTCTATAGGTAGAGTACATGATATATACCACCGGCCTCCTCGTTAGTGCACCCTGTATAGGTAAAGTACATGATATATACCACCGGCCTCCTCGTTAGTGTGACCTGTATAGGTAGAGTACATGATATATACCACCGGCCTCTCTGTTAGTGTGACCTGTATATGTAGAGTACATGATATATACCACCGGACTCCTCGTTAGTGTGCCCTGTATAGGTAGACTACATGATATATACCACCGGCCTCCCCGTTAGTGCACCCTGTATATGTAGAGTACATGATATATACCACCGGACTCCTCGTTAGTGTGCCCTGTATATGTAGACTACATGATATATACCACCGGCCTCCCCGTTAGTGCACCCTGTATATGTAGAGTACATGATATATACCACCGGCCTCTCCGTTAGTGTGACCTGTATATGTAGAGTACATGATATATACCACCGGACTCCTCGTTAGTGTGCCCTGTATAGGTAGACTACATGATATATACCACCGGCCTCCCCGTTAGTGCACCCTGTATATGTAGAGTACATGATATATAACACCGGCCTCCTCGTTAGTGTGACCTGTATAGGTAGAGTACATATATACCACCGGCCTCCTCGTTAGTGCAGCCTGTATAGGTAGAGTACATGATATATACCACCGGACTCCTCGTTAGTGTGCCCTGTATAGGTAGACTACATGATATATACCACCGGCCTCCCCGTTAGTGCACCCTGTATATGTAGAGTACATGATATATACCACCGGCCTCCTCGTTAGTGTGACCTGTATAGGTAGAGTACATGATATATACCACCGGCCTCCTCGTTAGTGCAGCCTGTATAGGTAGAGTACATGATATATACCACCGGACTCCTCGTTAGTGTGCCCTGTATATGTAGACTACATGATATATACCACCGGCCTCCCCGTTAGTGCACCCTGTATAGGTAGAGTACATGATATATACCACCGGCCTCCTCGTTAGTGCAGCCTGTATAGGTAGAGTACATGATATATACCACCGGACTCCTCGTTAGTGTGCCCTGTATATGTAGACTACATGATATATACCACCGGCCTCCCCGTTAGTGCACCCTGTATATGTAGAGTACATGATATATACCACCGGACTCCTCGTTAGTGTGCCCTGTATAGGTAGACTACATGATATATACCACCGGCCTCCCCGTTAGTGCACCCTGTATATGTAGACTACATGATATATACCACCGGCCTCCCCGTTAGTGCACCCTGTATATGTAGAGTACATGATATATACCACCGGACTCCTCGTTAGTGTGCCCTGTATAGGTAGACTACATGATATATACCACTGGCCTCCCCGTTAGTGCACCCTGTATATGTAGAGTACATGATATATACCACCGGCCTCCTCGTTAGTGTGACCTGTATAGGTAGAGTACGTGATATATACCACCGGCCTCCTCGTTAGTGCAGCCTGTATAGGTAGAGTACATGATATATACCACCGGACTCCTCGTTAGTGTGCCCTGTATATGTAGACTACATGATATATACCACCAGCCTCCCCGTTAGTGCACCCTGTATATGTAGAGTACATGATATATACCACCGGCCTCTCCGTTAGTGTGACCTGTATATGTAGAGTACATGATATATACCACCGGACTCCTCGTTAGTGTGTCCTGTATAGGTAGACTACATGATATATACCACCGGCCTCCCCGTTAGTGCACCCTGTATATGTAAAGTACATGATATATACCACCGGCCTCCTCGTTAGTGTGACCTGTATAGGTAGAGTACATGATATATACCACCTGCCTCCTCGTTAGTGCAGCCTGTATAGGTAGAGTACATGATATATACCACCGGACTCCTCGTTAGTGTGCCCTGTATAGGTAGACTACATGATATATACCACCGGCCTCCCCGTAAGTGCACCCTGTATATGTAGAGTACATGATATATACCACCGGCCTCCTCGTTAGTGTGACCTGTATAGGTAGAGTACATGATATATACCACCGGCCTCCTCGTTAGTGCAGCCTGTATAGGTAGAGTACATGATATATACCACCGGACTCCTCGTTAGTGTGCCCTGTATATGTAGACTACATGATATATACCACCGGCCTCCCCGTTAGTGCACCCTGTATATGTAGAGTACATGATATATACCACCGGCCTCTCCGTTAGTGTGACCTAGTGTGCCCTGTATAGGTAGACTACATGATATATACCACCGGCCTCCCCGTTAGTGCACCCTGTATATGTAGAGTACATGATATATACCACCAACCTCCTCGTTAGTGTGACCTGTATAGGTAGAGTACATGATATATACCACCGGCCTCCTCGTTAGTGCAGCCTGTATAGGTAGAGTACATGATATATACCACCGGACTCCTCGTTAGTGTGCCCTGTATAGGTAGACTACATGATATATACCACCGGCCTCCCCGTTAGTGCACCCTGTATATGTAGACTACATGATATATACCACCGGCCTCCCCGTTAGTGCACCCTGTATATGTAGAGTACATGATATATACCACCGGCCTCTCCGTTAGTGTGACCTGTATAGGTAGAGTACGTGATATATACCACCGGCCTCCTCGTTAGTGCAGACTGTATAGGTAGAGTACATGATATATACCACCGGACTCCTCGTTAGTGTGCCCTGTATATGTAGACTACATGATATATACCACCGGCCTCCCCGTTAGTGCACCCTGTATATGTAGAGTACATGATATATACCACCGGCCTCCTCGTTAGTGCAGCCTGTATAGTTAGAGTACATGATATATACCACCGGACTCCTCGTTAGTGTGCCCTGTATATGTAGACTACATGATATATACCACCGGCCTCCCCGTTAGTGCACCCTGTATATGTAGAGTACATGATATATACCACCGGCCTCCTCGTTAGTGTGACCTGTATAGGTAGAGTACATGATATATACCACCGGCCTCCTCGTTAGTGTGACCTGTATAGGTAGAGTACGTGATATATACCACCGGCCTCCTCGTTAGTGCAGCCTGTATAGGTAGAGTACATGATATATACCACCGGACTCCTCGTTAGTGTGCCCTGTATATGTAGACTACATGATATATACCACCGGCCTCCCCGTTAGTGCACCCTGTATATGTAGAGTACATGATATATACCACCGGCCTCTCCGTTAGTGTGACCTGTATATGTAGAGTACATGATATATACCACCGGACTCCTCGTTAGTGTGCCCTGTATAGGTAGACTACATGATATATACCACCGGCATCCCCGTTAGTGCACCCTGTATATGTAGAGTACATGATATATACCACCGGCCTCCTCGTTAGTGTGACCTGTATAGGTAGAGTACATGATATATACCACCGGCCTCCTCGTTAGTGCAGCCTGTATAGGTAGAGTACATGATATATACCACCGGACTCCTCGTTAGTGTGCCCTGTATATGTAGACTACATGATATATACCACCGGCCTCCCCGTTAGTGCACCCTGTATATGTAGAGTACATGATATATACCACCGGCCTCCTCGTTAGTGCAGCCTGTATAGGTATAGTACATGATATATACCACCGGACTCCTCGTTAGTGTGCCCTGTATAGGTAGAGTACATGATATATACCACCGGCCTCCCCGTTAGTGCACCCTGTATATGTAGAGTACATGATATATACCACCGGCCTCCTCGTTAGTGCAGCCTGTATAGGTAGAGTACATGATCTATACCACCGGACTCCTCGTTAGTGTGCCCTGTATATGTAGAGTACATGATATATACCACCGGCCTCTCCGTTAGTGTGACCTGTATAGGTAGAGTACATGATATATACCACCGGCCTCCTCGTTAGTGCACCCTGTATAGGTAAAGTACATGATATATACCACCGGCCTCCTCGTTAGTGTGACCTGTATAGGTAGAGTACATGATATATACCACCGGCCTCTCCGTTAGTGTGACCTGTATATGTAGAGTACATGATATATACCACCGGACTCCTCGTTAGTGTGCCCTGTATAGGTAGACTACATGATATATACCACCGGCCTCCCCGTTAGTGCACCCTCTATATGTAGAGTACATGATATATACCACCGGCCTCCTCGTTAGTGTGACCTGTATAGGTAGAGTACATGATATATACCACCGGCCTCCTCGTTAGTGTGCCCTGTATAGGTAGACTACATGATTTATACCACCGGCCTCCCCGTTAGTGCACCCTGTATATGTAGAGTACATGATATATACCACCGGACTCCTCGTTAGTGTGCCCTGTATAGGTAGACTACATGATATATACCACCGGCCTCCTCGTTAGTGCAGCCTGTATAGGTAGAGTACATGATATATACCACCGGACTCCTCGTTAGTGTGCCCTGTATATGTAGACTACATGATATATACCACCGGCCTCCCCGTTAGTGCACCCTGTATATGTAGAGTACATGATATATACCACCGGCCTCCTCGTTAGTGCAGCCTGTATAGGTAGAGTACATGATATATACCACCGGACTCCTCGTTAGTGTGCCCTGTATATGTAGGCTACATGATATATACCACCGGCCTCCCCGTTAGTGCACCCTGTATATGTAGAGTACATGATATATACCACCGGCCTCTCCGTTAGTGTGACCTGTATAGGTAGAGTACATGATATATACCACCGGCCTCCTCGTTAGTGCAGCCTCTATAGGTAGAGTACATGATATATACCACCGGCCTCCTCGTTAGTGCACCCTGTATAGGTAAAGTACATGATATATACCACCGGCCTCCTCGTTAGTGTGACCTGTATAGGTAGAGTACATGATATATACCACCGGCCTCTCCGTTAGTGTGACCTGTATATGTAGAGTACATGATATATACCACCGGACTCCTCGTTAGTGTGCCCTGTATAGGTAGACTACATGATATATACCACCGGCCTCCCCGTTAGTGCACCCTGTATATGTAGAGTACATGATATATACCACCGGACTCCTCGTTAGTGTGCCCTGTATATGTAGACTACATGATATATACCACCGGCCTCCCCGTTAGTGCACCCTGTATATGTAGAGTACATGATATATACCACCGGCCTCTCCGTTAGTGTGACCTGTATATGTAGAGTACATGATATATACCACCGGACTCCTCGTTAGTGTGCCCTGTATAGGTAGACTACATGATATATACCACCGGCCTCCCCGTTAGTGCACCCTGTATATGTAGAGTACATGATATATAACACCGGCCTCCTCGTTAGTGTGACCTGTATAGGTAGAGTACATGATATATACCACCGGCCTCCTCGTTAGTGCAGCCTGTATAGGTAGAGTACATGATATATACCACCGGACTCCTCGTTAGTGTGCCCTGTATAGGTAGACTACATGATATATACCACCGGCCTCCCCGTTAGTGCACCCTGTATATGTAGAGTACATGATATATACCACCGGCCTCCTCGTTAGTGTGACCTGTATAGGTAGAGTACATGATATATACCACCGGCCTCCTCGTTAGTGCAGCCTGTATAGGTAGAGTACATGATATATACCACCGGACTCCTCGTTAGTGTGCCCTGTATATGTAGACTACATGATATATACCACCGGCCTCCCCGTTAGTGCACCCTGTATATGTAGAGTACATGATATATACCACCGGCCTCCTCGTTAGTGCAGCCTGTATAGGTAGAGTACATGATATATACCACCGGACTCCTCGTTAGTGTGCCCTGTATATGTAGACTACATGATATATACCACCGGCCTCCCCGTTAGTGCACCCTGTATATGTAGAGTACATGATATATACCACCGGACTCCTCGTTAGTGTGCCCTGTATAGGTAGACTACATGATATATACCACCGGCCTCCCCGTTAGTGCACCCTGTATATGTAGACTACATGATATATACCACCGGCCTCCCCGTTAGTGCACCCTGTATATGTAGAGTACATGATATATACCACCGGACTCCTCGTTAGTGTGCCCTGTATAGGTAGACTACATGATATATACCACTGGCCTCCCCGTTAGTGCACCCTGTATATGTAGAGTACATGATATATACCACCGGCCTCCTCGTTAGTGTGACCTGTATAGGTAGAGTACGTGATATATACCACCGGCCTCCTCGTTAGTGCAGCCTGTATAGGTAGAGTACATGATATATACCACCGGACTCCTCGTTAGTGTGCCCTGTATATGTAGACTACATGATATATACCACCAGCCTCCCCGTTAGTGCACCCTGTATATGTAGAGTACATGATATATACCACCGGCCTCTCCGTTAGTGTGACCTGTATATGTAGAGTACATGATATATACCACCGGACTCCTCGTTAGTGTGCCCTGTATAGGTAGACTACATGATATATACCACCGGCCTCCCCGTTAGTGCACCCTGTATATGTAGAGTACATGATATATACCACCGGCCTCCTCGTTAGTGTGACCAGTATAGGTAGAGTACATGATATATACCACCTGCCTCCTCGTTAGTGCAGCCTGTATAGGTAGAGTACATGATATATACCACCGGACTCCTCGTTAGTGTGCCCTGTATAGGTAGACTACATGATATATACCACCGGCCTCCCCGTTAGTGCACCCTGTATATGTAGAGTACATGATATATACCACCGGCCTCCTCGTTAGTGTGACCTGTATAGGTAGAGTACATGATATATACCACCGGCCTCCTCGTTAGTGCAGCCTGTATAGGTAGAGTACATGATATATACCACCGGACTCCTCGTTAGTGTGCCCTGTATATGTAGACTACATGATATATACCACCGGCCTCCCCGTTAGTGCACCCTGTATATGTAGAGTACATGATATATACCACCGGCCTCTCCGTTAGTGTGACCTAGTGTGCCCTGTATAGGTAGACTACATGATATATACCACCGGCCTCCCCGTTAGTGCACCCTGTATATGTAGAGTACATGATATATACCACCAACCTCCTCGTTAGTGTGACCTGTATAGGTAGAGTACATGATATATACCACCGGCCTCCTCGTTAGTGTGACCTGTATAGGTAGAGTACATGATATATACCACCGGCCTCCTCGTTAGTGTGCCCTGTATAGGTAGACTACATGATATATACCACCGGCCTCCCCGTTAGTGCACCCTGTATATGTAGACTACATGATATATACCACCGGCCTCCCCGTTAGTGCACCCTGTATATGTAGAGTACATGATATATACCACCGGCCTCTCCGTTAGTGTGACCTGTATAGGTAGAGTACGTGATATATACCACCGGCCTCCTCGTTAGTGCAGACTGTATAGGTAGAGTACATGATATATACCACCGGACTCCTCGTTAGTGTGCCCTGTATATGTAGACTACATGATATATACCACCGGCCTCCCCGTTAGTGCACCCTGTATATGTAGAGTACATGATATATACCACCGGCCTCCTCGTTAGTGTGACCTGTATAGGTAGAGTACATGATATATACCACCGGCCTCCTCGTTAGTGTGACCTGTATAGGTAGAGTACGTGATATATACCACCGGCCTCCTCGTTAGTGCAGCCTGTATATGTAGACTACATGATATATACCACCGGCCTCCCCGTTAGTGCACCCTGTATATGTAGAGTACATGATATATACCACCGGACTCCTCGTTAGTGTGCCCTGTATAGGTAGACTACATGATATATACCACTGGCCTCCCCGTTAGTGCACCCTGTATATGTAGAGTACATGATATATACCACCGGCCTCCTCGTTATTGTGACCTGTATAGGTAGAGTACGTGATATATACCACCGGCCTCCTCGTTAGTGCAGCCTGTATAGGTAGAGTACATGATATATACCACCGGACTCCTCGTTAGTGTGCCCTGTATATGTAGACTACATGATATATACCACCAGCCTCCCCGTTAGTGCACCCTGTATATGTAGAGTACATGATATATACCACCGGCCTCTCCGTTAGTGTGACCTGTATATGTAGAGTACATGATATATACCACCGGACTCCTCGTTAGTGTGCCCTGTATAGGTAGACTACATGATATATACCACCGGCCTCCCCGTTAGTGCACCCTGTATATGTAGAGTACATGATATATACCACCGGCCTCCTCGTTAGTGTGACCTGTATAGGTAGAGTACATGATATATACCACCTGCCTCCTCGTTAGTGCAGCCTGTATAGGTAGAGTACATGATATATACCACCGGACTCCTCGTTAGTGTGCCCTGTATAGGTAGACTACATGATATATACCACCGGCCTCCCCGTTAGTGCACCCTGTATATGTAGAGTACATGATATATACCACCGGCCTCCTCGTTAGTGTGACCTGTATAGGTAGAGTACATGATATATACCACCGGCCTCCTCGTTAGTGCAGCCTGTATAGGTAGAGTACATGATATATACCACCGGACTCCTCGTTAGTGTGCCCTGTATATGTAGACTACATGATATATACCACCGGCCTCCCCGTTAGTGCACCCTGTATATGTAGAGTACATGATGTATACCACCGGCCTCTCCGTTAGTGTGACCTAGTGTGCCCTGTATAGGTAGACTACATGATATATACCACCGGCCTCCCCGTTAGTGCACCCTGTATATGTAGAGTACATGATATATACCACCAACCTCCTCGTTAGTGTGACCTGTATAGGTAGAGTACATGATATATACCACCGGCCTCCTCGTTAGTGCAGCCTGTATAGGTAGAGTACATGATATATACCACCGGACTCCTCGTTAGTGTGCCCTGTATAGGTAGACTACATGATATATACCACCGGCCTCCCCGTTAGTGCACCCTGTATATGTAGACTACATGATATATACCACCGGCCTCCCCGTTAGTGCACCCTGTATATGTAGAGTACATGATATATACCACCGGCCTCTCCGTTAGTGTGACCTGTATAGGTAGAGTACGTGATATATACCACCGGCCTCCTCGTTAGTGCAGACTGTATAGGTAGAGTACATGATATATACCACCGGACTCCTCGTTAGTGTGCCCTGTATATGTAGACTACATGATATATACCACCGGCCTCCCCGTTAGTGCACCCTGTATATGTAGAGTACATGATATATACCACCGGCCTCCTCGTTAGTGCAGCCTGTATAGTTAGAGTACATGATATATACCACCGGACTCCTCGTTAGTGTGCCCTGTATATGTAGACTACATGATATATACCACCGGCCTCCCCGTTAGTGCACCCTGTATATGTAGAGTACATGATATATACCACCGGCCTCCTCGTTAGTGTGACCTGTATAGGTAGAGTACATGATATATACCACCGGCCTCCTCGTTAGTGTGACCTGTATAGGTAGAGTACGTGATATATACCACCGGCCTCCTCGTTAGTGCAGCCTGTATAGGTAGAGTACATGATATATACCACCGGACTCCTCGTTAGTGTGCCCTGTATATGTAGACTACATGATATATACCACCGGCCTCCCCGTTAGTGCACCCTGTATATGTAGAGTACATGATATATACCACCGGCCTCTCCGTTAGTGTGACCTGTATATGTAGAGTACATGATATATACCACCGGACTCCTCGTTAGTGTGCCCTGTATAGGTAGACTACATGATATATACCACCGGCATCCCCGTTAGTGCACCCTGTATATGTAGAGTACATGATATATACCACCGGCCTCCTCGTTTGTGTGACCTGTATAGGTAGAGTACATGATATATACCACCGGCCTCCTCGTTAGTGCAGCCTGTATAGGTAGAGTACATGATATATACCACCGGACTCCTCGTTAGTGTGCCCTGTATATGTAGACTACATGATATATACCACCGGCCTCCCCGTTAGTGCACCCTGTATATGTAGAGTACATGATATATACCACCGGCCTCCTCGTTAGTGCAGCCTGTATAGGTATAGTACATGATATATACCACCGGACTCCTCGTTAGTGTGCCCTGTATAGGTAGAGTACATGATATATACCACCGGCCTCCCCGTTAGTGCACCCTGTATATGTAGAGTACATGATATATACCACCGGCCTCCTCGTTAGTGCAGCCTGTATAGGTAGAGTACATGATCTATACCACCGGACTCCTCGTTAGTGTGCCCTGTATATGTAGACTACATGATATATACCACCGGCCTCCCCGTTAGTGCACCCTGTATATGTAGAGTACATGATATATACCACCGGCCTCTCCGTTAGTGTGACCTGTATAGGTAGAGTACATGATATATACCACCGGCCTCCTCGTTAGTGCACCCTGTATATGTAGAGTACATGATATATACCACCGGCCTCCTCGTTAGTGTGACCTGTATAGGTAGAGTACATGATATATACCACCGGCCTCTCCGTTAGTGTGACCTGTATATGTAGAGTACATGATATATACCACCGGACTCCTCGTTAGTGTGCCCTGTATAGGTAGACTACATGATATATACCACCGGCCTCCCCGTTAGTGCACCCTCTATATGTAGAGTACATGATATATACCACCGGCCTCCTCGTTAGTGTGACCTGTATAGGTAGAGTACATGATATATACCACCGGCCTCCTCGTTAGTGTGCCCTGTATAGGTAGACTACATGATATATACCACCGGCCTCCCCGTTAGTGCACCCTGTATATGTAGAGTACATGATATATACCACCGGCCTCCTCGTTAGTGTGACCTGTATAGGTAGAGTACATGATATATACCACCGGCCTCCTCGTTAGTGCAGCCTGTATAGGTAGAGTACATGATATATACCACCGGACTCCTCGTTAGTGTGCCCTGTATATGTAGACTACATGATATATACCACCGGCCTCCCCGTTAGTGCACCCTGTATATGTAGAGTACATGATATATACCACCGGCCTCCTCGTTAGTGCAGCCTGTATAGGTAGAGTACATGATATATACCACCGGACTCCTCGTTAGTGTGCACTGTATATGTAGACTACATGATATATACCACCGGCCTCCCCGTTAGTGCACCCTGTATATGTAGAGTACATGATATATACCACCGGCCTCTCCGTTAGTGTGACCTGTATAGGTAGAGTACATGATATATACCACCGGCCTCCTCGTTAGTGCAGCCTCTATAGGTAGAGTACATGATATATACCACCGGCCTCCTCGTTAGTGCACCCTGTATAGGTAAAGTACATGATATATACCACCGGCCTCCTCGTTAGTGTGACCTGTATAGGTAGAGTACATGATATATACCACCGGCCTCTCCGTTAGTGTGACCTGTATATGTAGAGTACATGATATATACCACCGGACTCCTCGTTAGTGTGCCCTGTATAGGTAGACTACATGATATATTCCACCGGCCTCCTCGTTAGTGCAGCCTGTATAGGTAGAGTACATGATATATACCACCGGACTCCTCGTTAGTGTGCCCTGTATATGTAGACTACATGATATATACCACCGGCCTCCCCGTTAGTGCACCCTGTATATGTAGAGTACATGATATATACCACCGGCCTCTCCGTTAGTGTGACCTGTATAGGTAGAGTACATGATATATACCACCGGCCTCCTCGTTAGTGCACCCTGTATAGGTAAAGTACATGATATATACCACCGGCCTCCTCGTTAGTGTGACCTGTATAGGTAGAGTACATGATATATACCACCGGCCTCTCCGTTAGTGTGACCTGTATATGTAGAGTACATGATATATACCACCGGACTCCTCGTTAGTGTGCCCTGTATAGGTAGACTACATGATATATACCACCGGCCTCCCCGTTAGTGCACCCTCTATATGTAGAGTACATGATATATACCACCGGCCTCCTCGTTAGTGTGACCTGTATAGGTAGAGTACATGATATATACCACCGGCCTCCTCGTTAGTGTGCCCTGTATAGGTAGACTACATGATTTATACCACCGGCCTCCCCGTTAGTGCACCCTGTATATGTAGAGTACATGATATATACCACCGGCCTCCTCGTTAGTGTGACCTGTATAGGTAGAGTACATGATATATACCACCGGCCTCCTCGTTAGTGCAGCCTGTATAGGTAGAGTACATGATATATACCACCGGACTCCTCGTTAGTGTGCCCTGTATATGTAGACTACATGATATATACCACCGGCCTCCCCGTTAGTGCACCCTGTATATGTAGAGTACATGATATATACCACCGGCCTCCTCGTTAGTGCAGCCTGTATAGGTAGAGTACATGATATATACCACCGGACTCCTCGTTAGTGTGCACTGTATATGTAGACTACATGATATATACCACCGGCCTCCCCGTTAGTGCACCCTGTATATGTAGAGTACATGATATATACCACCGGCCTCTCCGTTAGTGTGACCTGTATAGGTAGAGTACATGATATATACCACCGGCCTCCTCGTTAGTGCAGCCTCTATAGGTAGAGTACATGATATATACCACCGGCCTCCTCGTTAGTGCACCCTGTATAGGTAAAGTACATGATATATACCACCGGCCTCCTCGTTAGTGTGACCTGTATAGGTAGAGTACATGATATATACCACCGGCCTCTCCGTTAGTGTGACCTGTATATGTAGAGTACATGATATATACCACCGGACTCCTCGTTAGTGTGCCCTGTATAGGTAGACTACATGATATATTCCACCGGCCTCCCCGTTAGTGCACCCTGTATATGTAGAGTACATGATATATACCACCGGACTCCTCGTTAGTGTGCCCTGTATAGGTAGACTACATGATATATACCACCGGCCTCCCCGTTAGTGCACCCTGTATATGTAGAGTACATGATATATACCACCGGCCTCCTCGTTAGTGTGACCTGTATAGGTAGAGTACATGATATATACCACCGGCCTCCTCGTTAGTGCAGCCTGTATAGGTAGAGTACATGATATATACCACCGGACTCCTCGTTAGTGTGCCCTGTATATGTAGACTACATGATATATACCACCGGCCTCCCCGTTAGTGCACCCTGTATATGTAGAGTACATGATATATACCACCGGCCTCCTCGTTAGTGCAGCCTGTATAGGTAGAGTACATGATATATACCACCGGACTCCTCGTTAGTGTGCCCTGTATATGTAGACTACATGATATATACCACCGGCCTCCCCGTTAGTGCACACTGTATATGTAGATTACATGATATATACCACCGGACTCCTCGTTAGTGTGCCCTGTATAGGTAGACTACATGATATATACCACCGGCCTCCCCGTTAGTGCACCCTGTATATGTAGACTACATGATATATACCACTGGCCTCCCCGTTAGTGCACCCTGTATATGTAGAGTACATGATATATACCACCGGCCTCCTCGTTAGTGTGACCTGTATAGGTAGAGTACGTGATATATACCACCGGCCTCCTCGTTAGTGCAGCCTGTATAGGTAGAGTACATGATATATACCACCGGACTCCTCGTTAGTGTGCCCTGTATATGTAGACTACATGATATATACCACCAGCCTCCCCGTTAGTGCACCCTGTATATGTAGAGTACATGATATATACCACCGGCCTCTCCGTTAGTGTGACCTGTATATGTAGAGTACATGATATATACCACCGGACTCCTCGTTAGTGTGCCCTGTATAGGTAGACTACATGATATATACCACCGGCCTCCCCGTTAGTGCACCCTGTATATGTAGAGTACATGATATATACCACCGGCCTCCTCGTTAGTGTGACCTGTATAGGTAGAGTACATGATATATACCACTTGCCTCCTCGTTAGTGCAGCCTGTATAGGTAGAGTACATGATATATACCACCGGACTCCTCGTTAGTGTGCCCTGTATAGGTAGACTACATGATATATACCACCGGCCTCCCCGTTAGTGCACCCTGTATATGTAGAGTACATGATATATACCACCGGCCTCCTCGTTAGTGTGACCTGTATAGGTAGAGTACATGATATATACCACCGGCCTCCTCGTTAGTGCAGCCTGTATAGGTAGAGTACATGATATATACCACCGGACTCCTCGTTAGTGTGCCCTGTATATGTAGACTACATGATATATACCACCGGCCTCCCCGTTAGTGCACCCTGTATATGTAGAGTACATGATATATACCACCGGCCTCTCCGTTAGTGTGACCTAGTTTGCCCTGTATAGGTAGACTACATGATATATACCACCGGCCTCCCCGTTAGTGCACCCTGTATATGTAGAGTACATGATATATACCACCAACCTCCTCGTTAGTGTGACCTGTATAGGTAGAGTACATGATATATACCACCGGCCTCCTCGTTAGTGCAGCCTGTATAGGTAGAGTACATGATATATACCACCGGACTCCTCGTTAGTGTGCCCTGTATAGGTAGACTACATGATATATACCACCGGCCTCCCCGTTAGTGCACCCTGTATATGTAGACTACATGATATATACCACCGGCCTCCCCGTTAGTGCACCCTGTATATGTAGAGTACATGATATATACCACCGGCCTCTCCGTTAGTGTGACCTGTATAGGTAGAGTACATGTTATATACCACTGGCCTCCTCGTTAGTGTGACCTGTATAGGTAGAGTACATGATATATACCACCGGCCTCCTCGTTAGTGCACCATTTATCGGTAGATACACGATATATATACTACCGACCTGGCCTCCTGGTTAATGCATCACACATGGCCGTTATCGGAACCGTGGTAATATTTATTCGGAGACAACAGAAAAAGCTTGTAATGCTATCATAACCTCCTTTCCACGAAACCGACAAAATCTAATTGAAACTAATTATAACGAACAAACAATTTTTAAGTGTTTTTGTGACGACACTGAGTCATCCGCGGTGACAATAAAGATTTAATTATATACCTGAACTGATGATATTATATATATACTTCTATTTTTTTTGAATTAGAAATGCTCCCTCTAAAAATTCCCCCCCCCCCCCCAAAAAAAAATCACTTCAGCTTTCCGACTAATATTTTTATTGAAACTTGATATGAATTACCTCCTGTTGCTGAATACATCAATCGTTTTCTTGGAACGTTCTGAATTTTAGAGTAAGGAAGCCAAGAAATATTGGTTGCATTTATTTGTAGGGAAAAAGTTCGGGAAATTTTCCCGCCAAAATTTTCTAGATAGAACAATTTCTTAATGTTGATATTTTATATAAAGTAGACTAAAATTAAAGGATTGACCAAAAATTAGGAAAATCAAAGATACCATGTTCGGATCACATTTTGCATGATATTTACCGAGACTGGTACTTATAATATTTTTCTATCAACCATGACTGTTTTGTTTTTACTTTATTCAAAATTATGTACATTGTATAAATAATTATTTTTTAATAACGACGAGTTCGGGTCTAAACCATTAATTTAACTTCCGGCATCAGCGTTCGCTTCCGGCACTCGCGATACTGGCCCATTCGTTAGTGTAGCTGGTAGACCCCTCTCGTCCAGTCGACGAATAGAAAGAAATACAGTAATACCTCGTTACAACGTCTCTGTTTTGTAAAGGCAGATTTTGGCATTATAGCGAGTTCGGCAATAAACATAAAACTAAGTCAAAACTAAAAACATATTCCAGTTAAACACGTTGTTCTAAAATTTATAATTTTATAAGAGCAAAGTGTTAAGAATACATAATATGATGGCCTTCTTCTGTGTTAAATATCTATATATGAATAAGTGTTAAATTGTTATTGCTTGGCTCTCGTGGTGACGTAATTAAGTTTAATTTTATCGATCTTGAACTTCCTCAAAGTTGAGAGCACAGCTATTAGTCACTGCACAAGGTAATACTGTGCAGTTGTCAGTTGTATTAAAACAATTTAATTTTGAACATGTTGATATTGATGAATTTATTATTTAGAATGATATTTATTGTTTTTTCGTTTATTCTATTGGGGTGTCGTAGAAGATTTCTTTAATCCAGAATCTCTGTCGGACCTCCAATTCAGAGTCTCGCCACTTGTAGTTCCATTAATAAAACCTCTCATTTCATGTTTATTTTCAACATTTTTTTATCGGATATTGATATTTTATGTTTCTAGTGAAATTCAAGGTTTCATCTTTAAACGCAGTTTCCTGTACGCTAATTCCGCAAGAAAATCGTGCGGAATGTTTAGGTGTAACATTTAATAGTATCCACTATCAAATAATATCCCACGGAAAACTTTTAATATTGATTTCTTTCCAGGGACATTTTTTTATATTAAATGTTTTCCACCTCTATTAAATTCTTTCCTTCACAATCTGACTTGGGTGATTAGATATCCAAGTGTCTGAAAGGGGTTTCTTTGAGGAGGACTATTGAAAAAAGTGGGGCATGGTTTTTTGTGGGGGAAAGTACTCAAAGAGGAAGTTGTTTTGTAAATAAGTTTATAAGAGACTTTAACATTAAATTAACTTTGGGATAATATTTTATTATCAATTATTATCCAGGATAATATTTCATTATATAATATTTTCCAAGATAATATTTAGCATTAAATATTATTAAGGATAATATTTTATTATCAAATATTATCCAGGATAATATTTCATTATACAATATTTTCCAAGATAATATTTAGCATTATATATTATTTTATTATCAAATATTATTCAGGATAATATTTCATTATTAAATATAAACTTGGAAAATATTACACAATGAAACTTTATCCAGGATGATATTTAATGAACAAACATAATTGGATCATAAAATGTGTATATCAGAAAAATAATGCATTATTAAATACAATTCAATTATTCATGAAGTGAAAAGATTGTTTAATGACAATGCATTTGGTATTAATTATTTAATAATATTCATATATGCTACTGTTTTTGATCTTTTTTATTCTTTTTGGTTTGGGCGTGTCTAATTCCACTTCAGTCTCGCTCTCATTTTGAACATAGCCATCTAATGGTGTTAAAGGTAGGTCAAAAAAGTGATTGGTTCTGTACTATCTGTAGTCATTTGTTCATCACATAAATTTGATTGTGCACATTGGATATCTCCATTTTCTTTCATCAAAACCCCATAGACTTATAGTTAATTCTGTGAATTATGGCCTACTACGTACTGTATATTAAAAATGAAATTTTATATATGGCCTTATAGTTTAAGCTACTTTCTCAATTCAAGAAACAATAAATTATCCACCGTTAAAAACAATCCTGTATAAATGTATATAACATTATTATTAGAAAAAAACACTTTAAAATTAAATCTTACCTTCAGGATATTTATGATCCTTCATGTAATTAATTACCGGTATATTATTGTATTCTTCCGCTTCCATTTTGATAATAATTAAAAGCTACATATAACATGGTTTTATATTTTACATCTGAATACTGTTCACCAGTCAGTGTAAACTTGTTTAACATGATTAAGGATATTATTTAATACCATCAAATAGTGTCCACTTTGAACTTTGGAATGTCTCTAGGTCTTTCTATTGTTCTTAACACAATTAAACAGTGGAGAAAATCTCACAGGACTGGAAAGTATTTAATTGTGAGATATAGTCCCATGGAAAAAAATTAAATATTAAAAACTATCCACCGGATATATTTTAATCAGGATTGAATTATGTCTTACATAGGTTCAGTTTGATATGAAAAAAGTTTGGACACCCATGCAAACTACGCTAAACTAAAAGAAAAATATCTAATTTTTTTAAATATTGTCTTACCTTAGAATATCGAGTACGTTTAAAGTCCTGTTTGAAGTTTTATTTGAGGTACGCCTCCACTCCCATTACATTGAATGGCCGACACCATTCAATCTATCTTATGGATATGTTTTTGACGAAACGAGTTTTTCATTTGTTGCAATTACGACAAATTGTATTCGTTCCGCAATAAAATAAAAATTGATTTAACGTCATAATGTCAGCTTCGGGTAAAATTTCGCCCAGATATTTCAAACATGGATTACTTAAGTGAACATAGTTTAATATATTGAAAACAGGTATAGTCTTTGTGTTTATGTTAGTTTCATTATATTTCACATGTTCAAATATACTTATAACTTCTCAAAACATTTTGATCCGAGAAATTTCAACTGACAGATAAAACCTCACATTTCCAATAATAAAAAATGTAAAAGACTGATGAAAATGATAAATATAAACGTGAAATGGGAGGTTTTATGTTATAGAACTACGCCACTTGCAGTTCTTCTCGATAATGAGGATTTTTATGTGATAAAAATCTTTGGGAGTTGTCGGACTGTCTGAAGTGTTAACTCGCGGACAGAAACAGTTTCTTAGTAAGGTCACTTCTATATTCAGTCGTTTGTGGAATGGCTGTTTGTACTCGCTAACATATTGTAAGTCACTGATGGGGCACTCAAGAATGTAAATAACATTTAAGCTCTTGCAGTAATAAACATTAGTGAATATTTTGTACAGTTTATCCGTGACTTTGCTGTTAAAAGTATACAAGGATTGCATAAGTTTGCAACATTTGCAGCATTTGTCACCACAAGACTGACTTCTGCCAACGGAAGTGTTTGGCTTTGCAATCTCTGCTCGTACCAATAAGTTGCAGAGACTGTTAGGTTGTTTAAAACAACCAAAAGGGGGGGGGGGGCTCTGGAAAGTTGCAGGTATTTTTTCAATAGATTTCAAATGTCACGAATGGCACTATACGTGTTTTTCAAACAAGGGTGGTAAGTAAGTATGCAGGGAACTGTATTGCAATCCTTTTTTTAAATTTGGATTGAAGAATGGTACTTCTCGATGTCTGCTGTGCTGTTTGGAAATTCTTTTTGATGTTCTTATATTTGTACCCTCTTCTTCTAAGGTGATCTTTTATTTCTCTAGTCTCCTTTTAAACAAATCATCGATGGAACAGATTCGTCGGGATCCAAGAGCTTGAATATAATAAATGCTCTTGTCACATGAGGATTATACTACTAGGTAAAAGGTATTGGTTGGTGTCTGTTGGTTTGGAATACAGGTCAGTGGACAATTCACCATTTATTTGCGGATAAAGAACTGGAAGGATATACGAGATTTTGAGATTTTATTAGTAAATTTGCTAGAGGAAGGGATGTTATTGGATCATGAGATAAAGTTTTGTAATCCCTCACCAGTATGTTTCCACTTAATATCAACATATCAATAAACCTGGTATATGTTCATATTAAGTGGATACATAGAAATATAAAAATATATTCGCACAATTTTAGTTTTTGGCAGTAATATCAGTTTTAAAATAACAGTAAAATAATGAAATGTTTTAAAAAAATCTTTGGAGGAATGCGGTTTGCGAGGTTGGCGTTATAAAGGGATAATTTCTTCAGAAGGTAATTCGTTACCTGAAAGTTCTTGGTGAGAAAGCGAGTTTGGCATTAAATCGAGGGGCGTTATAACGAAGTTTTACTGTAATTTTATTATGCATACGTAATAAAAGCTTTATACAATATATACATACCTGTCTCTTCCAAAATGTAGTTATGTAGTAAACAAATTTTATCAATATTTATGTTATTGTACATGTAAAATCTGTACACTTTTGGTGTGCATTTATAAATATTTACATTACGTACATGTATGACTTTTATCGATATCCTAGATTTCTGTTGGTTCAAACTGTTACAGATGACGTAGAATCATTCTTTGCATTTCTCAATGTAACCGGTAGCTATGAACAGCACGCGCTTCCTTACGATGTCCACAATAAATAAAGAGCGCGGAGTAATTTAAATAAACAATACATTGTGCCCGATTTAAATCAGGACCCGGACATTGTTTTTAAATGAAATAAAATGTAACTAGACAAAGTCGATCTAGCGATCGCTGATACCCCCTTGTTGAAAATTTCTAACGTTTTTCGTGGATTGTGACCTTGAAATTGGATGGAATTCCACCAAAATCAATAGGCTTCTTACCAACAAAATATATAAGAATATTTTACAGTTTCATTAAAATCGGATGAAAACTTTTTGAGTTATTGTCCGGAAACAACTTTTTTGTAAAAATTTCTAACATTTTTCGTGGACTGTGACCTTGAAATTTGACAGATTTCCCCCAAAATCGATAGGCTTCTACCAACCTGATATATAACAATATCCCAAAGTTTCATTCAAATCACATGCAAACTTTTTGAGTTATCATCCGGAAACAACTTTTTTGTAAAAATTTCTAACGTTTTTCGTGGACTGTGACCTTGAAATTTGACGGATTTCCCCCAAAATCGATAGGCTTCTTACCAACCTGATATATGACAATATCCCAAAGTTTCATTCAAATCGGATTAAACTTTTTGAGTTATTGTCCGGAAACAACTTTTTTGTTAAAATTTCTAACGTTTTTCGTGGACTGTGACCTTGAAATTTGACGGATTTCCCCCAAAATCGATAGGCTTCTTACCAACCTGATATATAACAATATCCCAAAGTTTGATTCAAATCGGATGTAAACTTTTTGAATTATCATCCGGAAACCAAATGTGGACGGACGAACGGACGGACGGACGGACGGACGGACATGAGGACCACTATATACCCCCGACTCTGTCGAGCGGGGGTATAAATATTAGAATTGAATGCATTTTTGAAGTTTCATTTACGTATGAAAGCGTTGACCGAAGCACATTTTCAATTAAGCGCTAGACCGTAGATAGGGACAGTGGGAGTCTCGTTAATCCATTCATGCGCGTCACTAATTAGATGACGAGGCATTTGGCTATTGAATTAAGAAGTCACCAGGCGTAAATGTTCAATGCGTACTTCTTGTTCCACTATATTGTAACCTACGTGTGGAGGTCTGTCTAGTCCAAGAGGGTCGGGTGTATAGACTGTTGGAGTCTGGATCTGGCTGCGGGTCATTCAGCTACATCCTAAAGGTATATGCCATTGCCCGTAATAGCACTCCCCCCCCCTAGGCAACTGCTACATCCTATGGGTTTATTAAACGGATCTCATTTGATATCCCTTCCTTAGGCAACTCTAGGCCTTCACCTCGCCGTCGACCCAAATCGTTACCACCAATAACCCAGTGGACGGGCCAGCTTTTTCAGCTAGAAGCATCAAGTCTACTGACTCGGTTATTTGGTGGTTGCCCAACTTAACAGTCCTCAATGGATTCAGAGCTGCCGTTTTGGCCTTATCAGGTAGGGCTTGCAACTCTTGTCATGAAGTGGTACAACGGTGTCGAGAGGTAACGTAGGTGCGATCGTCCCCAACCTAAAAATTCATTTGCGATCCGGAGATACAAGATGCGTTGCCACAGAAACTTGATTTGTTTTTTGCCGATGGTCACTCATATTTACGTCCATTAAAGAGGAACGTTAGCTTTGCAGGCCGTCGTGAGATAAAAGACAGATAAATAACCAACGAAATAGATGTAACATATCTACATATAATCACACAGTGAATATAGCTTGGGGTAGTCTAATCTAGTTTGTCCTGGTATACTCCGAGCATAGTGATGGGCCATCGAAGGGCATATCTGCAAAGTAGTGCATAGAGGTCCTTGTCACGGAGTCCTATCCGAGCGAGTAACCTGGAGTTGGCATTGTTCCAACCACCTCTGGCTTTTCGGTTTAGTTCGTTTTTATTCATTTTTATAAGGTTTTGTACTTTATAAAATATGTTTTTAAAACCGTGTTGTACTTTATAAAAATATTATAAATATATTAAAAATACAAATATTGTTGTGATAACAAATTATTTATTTAATCAAGGCATCAATAACAAAATGAAACGGCAACAAATTTATATTAACAGTTATGTGCTTAAACAGTTTTTACACAGGTTACTGTTCGGAAATGTGTTTCCAGATGTTGTTGAAGGCTTGTTCCGAGTCTTGGCCTCAGCTGTCTCTCCACATTCTTTCGTCGAGGTAGGAAGGTAGCAGGTCTTGTTTAACGCCTTTCATCACGTTAAACTTGGTCCAGAAGGATTCCAGGTTCTATGTGTGTGCACCGGTCTCTAGGTCCACAAAGTTGACAGAATGGTTTACTGTCTGATGGTCGAGTTAGAGTTGCTGGATTCTGCTGCATGCTGTCCATTGGTCTGAGTGGATAATGCTGCCAGGTCCAACATCTCTTTGAATGATGGGTAGTAGTGTAGCAGCATCTCTCTTTTCAACTATCTCGATGTACGTTATGGCGGGTTTGGTTGATTTATCAGCAATGCCGAATACCCATACTTCTTTGTGTGGTCTACGCCCTCTGTTGCACTTGGACTTGTGGTTGAATAGGCTCTCGTCTATCTGGCAGATTACACCTGGACCACCTAACTGAGCTGGTGTCTGTAGTAGTTGGTAGAGCAGACATCTCTCAGGTACTGGTACATCTGTATGATAGTTTTCTCTGATACTTTTCTACTTTCGACTGCCTTGTTTACTGGGGTCTCTTGGCACCAAAGGAACATTGTGTACAGCCATTCGGACAATGGTACTCTTGCCTTCTCGGAGAAGGTGCCTGCTCTGATGGTACGGATAGTCAGACGTTTTGGACACTGCCTACAGGTACATTGCCAGCCACATGCATCTGATGCATCTTTAGTTGGTCGCTTACGCAGGGACATTGGTTTTTCACACTGGATACAGGTACAGGTTTCTGGAAGAAGTTTGCGATTTACGAAGTCAGGAACAGCTGTGAAGTCTTCGCTCTAGATGATAGACGCAATTGCTGAATAGAAGTCCATTTTTGGAATGATTGAACATGGTTGCTTGACGGGTATTTATGTCACCCTTTAGCTTGTGCTTATATGATTAATTTGATGTTATGCGAGATCAAACAAAAAGCGTGTGTTGTTTTAAGTTTAATAATGAGAATTGGTTAAATTTTACACATTGTTGAGATCAAAGTAAGCTTGTGTTAGGGAAGTGATAAAAGTGTGTCATAGAAATTAATTGGCTTAATCAATTTGGATCAAAGTAGCTGGCATGTTGTATGTCCTCGGTAAAAAGGGCATGACAACTGACTGTATCAAATCATCAGGTTTAACCATGACTGGTATACCATCTCTTTTTTCACCTTTTCCACATCAAATGTCTGCTATTGAAAGAGTTAACATCACCCTTCTTAGGCATAAACATGATTACTTCAAAGGTATTATAATATGAAATAAAGAAGTAGGGATAAAAAATTTTTAAATAATTAATTACGGATGCACCTCGGTAACTTTTTATTATATTTGTATACTTTTATATATTAAGACATATTTAAAATAATGTTCACTAAACTTAGAATAGAAGCAAATGAATAATTATTTCAAAAATGTCTATAGATTTGAATTGACAACACATTTAATACTCATTATTCTTTATTTTATATAGTTTGGCCAAAGATTTTCTAAACCAGCTTGAGTCAGGAGCTCTTTCTGTAACCTAAGCCAAAGATCTGTCTTCAGTACTGTGGAGAGACCACTCAGACCAGTATGACAAAGTTCGAGCTGTTCAAGAGCCATCCCAAAACCCTGGTACTGGTCATGCCATCAAGAGCAAGAGAGGTCATGAAAAGACTCAGTATTCTTCCCGGAAACGATATGCAATGGAAAAGAACACAGAACCAAATAGTGGTATTTATTATTATTGGTTTTTCAAATTAATTATTTAAAGAATATTCTATATTCTTGAATTATTTTTTGAAGTTATTTTTAAAATCTTACATGTTTTTTTCTATACCAACTCGTAAAATCGTAATGATTTTGTTTATCTAAACACTCGCCATTAATTATAACGCAATTTATATTGAATGTGTTTTGATCTGGGTAAAAAAAGACAGTTTGACCTAAAAGAAATATACATTTTTGTTGTAAATATTGCCAAAATCAACCAAATTAAATAGGTTTTAGCCTTAAATATGTTATATCTATGTACATGTACACTAAGATGGGATATAACATAACTATTTTTAAATAATCTAATTGTTATAAATTAATTTAAATTACAAATATAACTCAATATCAGTGAGCTGGTAGTCATGTTTGTGGGCCCAACCAACAAGGTCAAAGAACATCGACTGTGGTATGCGCCAACTTTATATTATCTACCCATATACAAAATATGAAAAGAAAAAAGTTATAGCATGGACGGAAGGATGTACAGATTACTATGGAGCGTCCACCACCACTAGCAGTTAATGACAAATTAAATGGATGGTACATCAAAGGCACTCACACACTGTTCACATTATGAGCAAAACAGTCTAAACAATTTAATATGAATGGAGGCGCAGCCTAAATGCGAGCATCGCACATTGTTCATGTCGTTACTTTACAGCCCCCTAACAGTGCCTCTACATTCCATTGATGATCTGACGTCTTATTCAATGTGTTGGTGACGTCACAAAACTCAATTTCAAATACAGCGTTTCAGATTGAAAAAAAATTGTCTGGTATTTTTGTTGTAATTTAAAAAATAAACACTTTAATTTGATCGATGTCAAAATTATTTTTTGTCTACTTTTATATTATATATTTTTTCGTTCGTCTACAATATTTTCTTCGGATAGCTCAGCTACCATCTGAAATGGATTTGTTCATATGGATCACGTGTCTTTTTTTACACACACGCATGTAACCGTATAGCTCGCATCTGCGATGCTCGCTATGAATTTACAGAAGAATGTATAACCATTTCTTCATCTATTACATACCTACATTGTGGAATGTGAGTCCACACTAAAAACAACAAAATGATAAAGGGCCATAATTAAAGATCACCCTGTTAAATTTTCCCAGTTTGCTGTAGGTTTCATTTCAAAAGATTGACTTTTATACGGTTTTATTAGTATTTTCTGTATAAACAGATGATTGGGGTGAAACTGCTTCTTGTTGTTAAGTAGAAGGTTATAGTGTGTCCTGTTCAGACGAATTTATTGTTGAAACTGATGGCTTTTGTAGATCTTCACTTGCAGGTTTGTATGATCGTTTCACAGTTTTCTTTCTACCATTTTATGAACCACATAAGAATACTGCAGTTTTCTTTTCTTTATGTATGTGTGGGACATCTGTAATTGTATCATAATGATTAAAACATAAATATTCTTTAAAAAACAATATAAATATTTACATATTTAGCCATCATGCTCTATTTTTTTTCATCTTCATCAGATTCATTTGATTTACACATGTCCATGTATATTATATTTATTTGCATACTATCAAAGCAAGATGAGATTGGACACAAGTTATTACAACATTATAAAAGCCGTTTCTCTACAATTTACAAATAACATTAAGATTATAACTGAGTGACTGTGGATGCACCACACCCTAATTTAAAGGGATGCTTTACAGTGTTAGTACGTTAGATTCTGTAGATGGAAACACTAATGAGGTTTAATATCAAGAGATTGTGGATGATATTTTGTGGTCAGTTTTAGTTCCTCATTTTCTCAACGGAATCACATGTACATTTTCCATGATCCAATCTAAAGGCTAAGCACACGTTGACACCAGTTTATTCACATGAATATAATTAAGACAGTCACTATGAGTTGGCTTAGACAAAGTCCAGATATAAATAGAACTTAAAATGTATGTTTTTTATTAACAGAAAATTGCAGACGGAATAAATGCAAGGATCACTTGGAATTCGGCACGGCATATACTGGTCAGAAAGTAAAATGGCAGAAGCAATTCTCGTCATGTTGGTGACTGTGTCGTTATTTTTCCATTAAAATTTATGGCACAGGCTTCATTTGATAGATTTCACTATCTTCTATCCAAAACAAGTTACAGTTACCACTTTTAAAATGCCAATTTTTCAAAAATACTCTCCAAATATCGGGTGCCCCGTGCGGGATCCGGTGGCTAAAAGAATAGACCGCAGTCGCGCTAGCTTGTCGTAAAAGGCGACTAAATAGCGCCCAGTACCCTGACCGGCGTGTCAGGTCGGTTTGCCTAAAGACCGACTGGGATGTGTGCCCAGTTGAATGGGGTACCCCTGGCAAGCTGGGGTTGTCAGGCCATAATACGGAAAACCTGACCGCAAACCATATTAGTGCACCGTGTTGGGAAAAATGCCACGTTCCTCGCACGAAAAAGAACGCTGCTGTAGTATTCGCTATGAGTAGGGATTTCGATCCCGCTACAGGAGGCCAAATTGCCCGACCCTATCCATCCTCCCATTTGCCAGTGGCAATCTAAAATCCGTTACCCCAATTTTTCCTTGTGTCCCATCCCATTTTCATTCATCATCATTTCATGTTCATTTTATCATCCATTTCATGTTCATCGCCTGAATATAGATGAAATATTGCTGCTCGGGCGTTAAACACCATTAATCAATCAATCAATCCAAATATCGGGTGGCGAAAATTGCCGGTTAGAACTACTCGGACCAGTATGGACATAACTCCTATGTAAAATGCTTCTACCGGTATTTTCCAAGGCGAGTTCCTTTTGTCATTAGATTAAAAGGACACCTGAAAAAAACTAGGTTAATGTTTTCCATTTATTTGTTCTTTAAAAGTATACCGTTCTGTCAAATGTGCCCGATTTGCAGAGCGTTCACTTACGGTGGCCGCCATTAAAGCATTATGGTTTCAACATCCAGTGTGAAAACGAACCATGCAAAAATGTGTTGTCGCCAAATATTGTTAGACAACAAATGTTCACTAAAAGCATGATTTAAATTATCTTAATAACCTAATTAACCTCAATTTAGGACCACTAAACCCCAAAACAAGAGTTCGTTGGGTTAAATCTTGGCTTCATACCACCGTGCCATGCTCTACTTTTGTAGATTAATAGATTAAAATTGGAATTCTGCTGAATAATTTCCGGATTCAGACCATATTATATGGGAATGTTTCTTTAACAAGCTAACAACATACTGTGTTAGTCTGTACAATATATAAAGTGTAAGTTGTTACAACTTAAACAAGACTAATAACAGTAATAATTTTCTGCTTAGGGTCGGGTGGACATAGAGTTGAACACACCAACTGACAAATTTGAATGTTTGGACAGACGAAACGTGTTGAATATCTGAAGTAATATTTCTCACATTTACTTGGGATGAACATATTTCAGTTAGGATAAGGTCGATTTCTGGATTAAGTTAGACAGACCCATCTAAGAAATCAATATCTCCATTATAAGTTTGTTTTAAGTTTCATCATGTAGGGTATCGATAGCGTTTACAGATTTGTATTGATGCCTGGTAATACAATACTGATAGAACACATTTATGTAAAATTTATAAAATGTTGTAGCCCTGAGGGTAAAACCAGATATTATTGTTTTAGACTCGTTCAGTTGTCAAATATAAACTGTAAATTATGAAAAAAGCGTTATTACCTTGATATGACTGACAAAATAATGACATCGACTATGTAAAATTGATTTTATATGTATATATTATACCTTGTTCATTGTGTCGTGATATGACTTAATGTAATATAGCGGAAGATTTTACAAAATCTTTAAGTAGTTGTACTGTATTCAGTCATTAAATACATAGACAACAGTAGCAACAATATTAAAAACGGTAAGTTACTTCATTTATGTCTAAAGTTACGTTTAAATTTTTTAACCTAACAAAACAACGATAGGCGCAGTTTTTCAAAGTTTGCTATTTCAACTTCAAAGCGTTAGTTTAGTTTTAAAATATTTTTATTAGGGCCCCGCCACTTTGTGGCGGACATCCTATAGTGATCAGTCTGTCCGTCCGGTCGTCCGAAACTAATCATGTCCGGGCTTTAACTTTTTTTTATCTTTTGAGATATGCTTTGATATTTGGAATGCGAGTAGAAAATACGTGTTCACCAGTTTGGCCAATGCATATTTCATTACAATTTCCACACGGTATACAATAAACCGGGTTTTGGGTCTTGCAATTCATGTTGGCGTTTGTAAAGATAGTAGTTCCATTTGGTATCGTTATTGAATGTCCAGTTTGTATAAACACAAATTCCATAACGTTTGTCATTACACTTTGTGACTGAGAATACTTCATCCGGGGAAAATCTTGCTTTAGTCTGGAGTCTTTTAAAATTCTTCGGCTATGAATTAAAGTTTTTCCGTTGATACGTTTTTTTGCAGAACAAAAACAGAAAAGGTGGCCGAGTGGTTAAGGTAGTTCGTCTACTATTGATCAAAAACTAAACATTTGTTCACAAAATTTTAAGTACAATTACTCATATAAGGCGCCTTCAGACAATTTCTCAATATTAAATGATTTGTAGGCATTGTCCTTTAGGGTAATTTAGTAATTTACAGTTTTACTCTAGGTTTGTTATAGACTTATTTATAACACAAAAACTGATTATTTGTCCAAATTCATAATTAAAGGGCAATAATTCCTATAAAGATTCATCTAGCAATTTTGGACTATTAAGCAATGATTGTAGGACTTTTTTGCTGATCATTTGTGTAATTTACAGTTTCAATGTAGCTGTAATGGCATTTAAGTTACAGGGTAAAAACTTCTAATTCCACCGAAATTTTTTATTAAGGGGTAGTAACTCCTATGAGGAGTCGTCTGGTAATTTTAGACCAATAAAGTGAATTCTAGAACTTGTATTGCTAATCAGTTTTGCTATTTACAATTTCACTCTAGCTGTTATAGTTTTTGAGTTGCAGGACAAAAGCAGAAAAGGTGGCCGAGTGGTTAGGTAGTTCGTCTTCTATTGATCACGTGGTCTGTCAACACTGAGGTTGCGGGTTCGAGTCTCACTCCGGGCAGGGTGTACTCGACTCAAATCTTAATTGACAATTATTGCCAGTTTTCCTACTGAAGGTCGGGGTTCTCTCCGTACTCGGGATTCCTCACCCAATAAAAACTGGACGCCACGAAATAGCTGAAAAATTGCTGGAACATCCTTCAGAGAAACAAAAACAGAATTTTTTTTTATAAAAATAGCAATTTTAGGGCAACAACTCATATAAGGAGTCATAAGACAATTTCACAGTGAATTGTATGGCTTTTATTGCTGATCATTTTTACAGTTATATCGTAACCACCAAACAAAATTTTCATATTTCGTCAGTAAAGGGCAGTAACTCCTACAGGAGGCAATAATACGACTTCGCACTTGTAACAACTATTGAAAACCTTAATGTGCTGATCAAATTGAAGTAACGGTTTTAACTATAGCCATAATAATTTTTGAGATTTTGATCAAAAACGTGCGTTGACACCCATGTTCTATTTTTAGTAACAGTAGCCATCTTTGTCCGTTGATCAACACACTGGGAACAAATTTGAAACTAGGAACACTAAGGATGATTGTGGCCAAGTTTGAAAAAAATTGGCCCAGTGGTTTCCGAGAAGATTTTTGAAAACGTTTACGACAGACGACGAGTCGTGGCAAAAGCTCACACGGACCTTCTTTCCAGGTGAGCTAATAAAAAGTGACCATGATAAAAGTATTCAATCGTGACTACTTGTCTATAAAAGAAGATATGTACCCTCCAAATCATCGTGACAAAAACGAATCAGATTTATATTTTTCTGTATAAATATAAAATAACAAAAATGGATACAAGGAAACGTTTTTATTTGACGAACAAGGCTTGTGAATGAAAGACATGATTAAGAGTTTCCGATTAGACCCGATATTTTATATTCTTTTCTCCATAATAACTTTTCATCAGTAAATATCGGTATCATGTTCATTGCTGTGTGGCTTTGAAGGAAACATCTGGATTCGCTTCATCCTCGTCATCTTTGTTGCCCTCTTGCGTTGTAGCAGTGTCTTCTGTTAACGGTACATTTGGAACCTTGCTGCCTATAAAGTCCCCAATCTGCAATAACACTGTCGTTCACTTATCCTTTTGCTTCACGGCTTCCTTGATAGAGGCTATGATATGTTGTATTGCACCAAGTCCGGAAAGATCGGGAAGATTTGTGCACGGAATTTTTAACTCTTTAATCACACCCTTTAGTACAGGCAATGGTTGAATGTACATATCCCGGTGACCTCAAGTCGATATTCCTCCTGTTCTTCTGCTTCCTTTACCATGTTGACATTTTTTGTGGCTATGACTTTACAACCATTTGTCTCCCAGACGAGCCCCCATAAAAATATTACCCGGGTCTAGCGATCCTAAGAAAAAGATTAATAATCTTAATACATGTTCACAGTTTTATTTCTGTTACGGTTACACAAAGTAACATACTGTTAAACTTACTGACTGTCCAACAATATAATCGGTCATAATTTGTTCTTAAGTGTCGATTAAAAATTTGTATTAAAATTCTAGATAACTGATACAATCTTACTTGCTTAAAATCTACATTAAATACTTACATGTGCATAATGGGTAATTAGAACATTTACGGTAATTCAAACTTTAGCGAGAGAGTAGGCTACGTGTAACATGCATGATATCACGGGGTGCAAAAGGGAAACTGAATAACTATTATCTATAATTAAAAATTGATTGAAAGGACTTATTCAAACAAACAATCTATGAAACTTCCGATATTATTCATGTAGACAACATTACATTTCTAAAAATATCACACGCAGCTTTAAACGTCTGATAATTATCATCAACACACAGTTCTTTGTTCTAATGCCACGCGGTGATTTATTTATAACTAATCATTAGCCTGATGCCAATAAAGCTTAACAAATAATATAAACTTAGCTAACATTATGTAGAACATACACGAAAATAATATTATTAGCTAGGTACATTATAAACTTTACGATCAGCATTATAACTGATTCCTATAGAATGATAGAATTTTTTGTAGTCAGTCTTTTATGAACTATAATTTGGTCATCGCTTGAACTTTTCTGAATAACAAATATTTTACTATTAGAAAGTATATAAAACTTGAAAATCTTATCATAAATTCACAATAGCCAATAGTACCTTGCTGTATACATAGAAAAAAATATGTAAATGAAAGGTTTCTTGCCTAAGGAAAAGATAAACAATCTTAATACTTATTATACAATGAATGAAAAAAAAGGTGATCGTAATTCTTCACTATCTTACACCATCGTCGTTCTTCTTTAGGAATGGTCAAATCTAAACGCCAATAATTTATGGGAAAACAACGAAGGTGTATTAAATAGTAAAGAGAACTTAGATATGGACTCTCAAATGGAGGTAATAATAGGAAATATAGACGTTCCTAACGGTTCCGGACATACCCATATCATCAGGTTAATAGGTCTAAAAAATTCTATAAATCTTAAAAAGTAATTATTAAAAGGATCCAATGACGATCAGCTTTGCATGGAATTGTCTATTGAAAGATGCTTTTTTAAGCTGTGTAAAATTGCCTTAGACGAAAGGAAAAGGCCAACAGAGAAAGACAATTCATCTATGAATACCGCGATGTCATTCAACATGGGAAAACGACGGAGAGATTTTATAAGCGTGTCGATATTACTACAAAACGGCCCGCTAAAACATGGCCGTTAGCTTGTGTAGGTAAGCGGGCATCCCGGTGTTATCCTCAATTTGTGAAGCAAATGTTGTCGAGTTGCCAATAATCTGCATAGACGAAACCTGTATCGAAGTATGAGGTCAACAGACTCTCGTCAAGATAAATCATAAACCCAATATGGTTTATATCGTAACTTTGAAGTCACTCAATATATAAATATACATATTAACCGATGATAGTTCTTTCATATACATTAATATATATGTACGCATCTATGCAACATATAACGCGTTTTCGCTTGTAGTAATTCATAATATTTACTTCAATGATAATTACAATAAGTTTTCATTTTAAAGAGTCACGTCGTCATAACACGTGATCCTCCAATAATAAATGACACATCAAAACCAGTGCACAAATAGCAACGTTAACTACATTATACAGTGGCGTAGTAATATACAAAACTAAAGAAAAACTCTTTTGAGAGAATATAAATATAAGACAATTTAGAACATTGTGATATTTATTTTTTTTTAGATAATGATCAAAGACGGTTGTGGTTTTGATTTTTTGAAAAAAAATCAAACTGTCTGTAACAAAACCAAGTATTGCAAAAGAAAATTAGCAGAAACAATAAGAGAAATATATTTATGAAATATATGAACCAGTTCTCATCAACCAAGAGCATTTGCTGGTAAATTGGATAAAATAGTGAGAAAGAAATAGAGTAATAATTGGAAGTATCGAATCAGTGTGGGATGGTGATCTCGCATCCATGGAAAACGTTTCCTAATACAACGGCAGTGTTAAATTCTTATGTATTAATTGATATATATTTTCTAGATTCCTAACAGTGAGTTCTTTAAAAAACAAAAAAGTGAAACAGTTGTGAAGGCTTTCGAATTTTTAAAAAATGTGGCAGAAAACCAAACTCTTTAGATTTGACTATTCTACGTAGCAGTGTAATCAATATCGTTCAATCTTGGTGGTATTTATCACGGCTTTGATTGATTGGATGTTTGCCTTACGTCCAGCGAGCAGTATTTCAGCTATATTCAGGACGGGCACCAGTTAACAAATAATACATCAGTGGGATGGGACACAGGGAACAAAATTTTGACTGCCACTGGAAAATTACGGAGTATTGGGTAGGGTCCATAAATTTAGCCTTTTGTAGCGGCTATTATGAGCCTAATCTTTTTCAATATCTACAAAAGGGATCTTTATCGTGATTAAAACAATTCAAAACAACAGATGCAGCTTGCAGAAACTCTACAGCTTGTAGAAAGAATGCATTATGACATAACTGTGAATATGGATACAAAGGATGGGTTTTTGAAAATTGAACGCAAAAATTTGCAAACATACCCAGATGGTCCACTTTGAAATTGATGAAATAGGAAAAAGTATCAGATCAAATAGTAAACATCTGTATAAAGCAAGCCGCCAGAAAAACTGGACCCCTGTGATGCCTGTGTCTCGTCAGTTTGCTCCTGGTCATAAAAGACAGGCACAAGTCCAAAGACTACAATACCCATTACGTCCTGCAGCAGGTAAGACCATCCATATGTCTCATGGAGATAGTATGAATGAAGCAGTCAAAGACTTGAGTTCCAGAAGAAACATTGATCATATACATTATGTGTCACTCAGTAAGTTGATAAATCTTGATGGATTGCATTTGTTACAACTTAACAGTGAACAAATATCTGTAAGTAAAAGTGTGAAACATGAAATGGAACACCTAAGGGAATCAAAGTTGGAGTACAATTTGAAATTTTTGTATGATATTCCTGCTTCAAATTTGAAAATAGGATTTTGCAATACACGATCATTGCATAGACATATAGAAGATTTTGGCCAAGATTATAGTTTGCTGTCAGCAGATATTGTAGCATGCGCTGAAACCCGTTTCGATCTTACAGATGTAAACACTGAAATTCCAAATTGGTATTCATTTAGAAATGATTCAAATATTAAACAAAAGGACATCAGATCACATTATGGGATGTGTCTTTACAGCAAAAGAATGTTCAACCCTGCAGATGTTCTCAACTTGAACTTTGATGATGTAGAGATGATGCTTTTAAAATGACACCATGCTGAACAAGAGCTGGTTGTTTTGTTTTTGTATACAGTTCCCAAAACGTCTGCCACCAACTTTATTCATTTCTTGAGAATAGTACATGACAAGTATTTGTTGGGACACAATGTGATTATAATGGGTGATTTTCACATAGATGTCCACAAATGTTCATCCATTTCTAAAAATCTTCTTGACCTGCTGGAATCAAATTTACGATATCGTCAAGTGATTAAAAGTGCAACAACAGATTTTGGGACAATTATTGACCTTATTTTTTCACCAATTTGTCGAATGTTCAGTCTGGAACTTTAGAACTGTATTACTCTGACCATACGGCAATATGGCTTGCTGTTATTTCTAAGCTTATTTCCTAGTAACAATACACAAGTTGATATTATTTTTTATCATGGTTGCTGTACCATAAATGTTTCAGTATCTTTCATATCCTTCACACCTGCACACTATTATAAATGCCAGTCAGATTTTAAAGTTCTGCTCTTTCGAAATTTGGTATGCATACAGTTCAAAATCCTTCATAACACTTGAATATTTTGTTTGTAATGCACTTGGTAGGTATCCCTAGTGCTGGTTTTGGCTTTCATTTTTGCATGTTTTCCTGTTTAAGTACCACTATTTTAATATTTTTGTATCTCTCCCCTCTGATTGTCTGAAATTAAATGCTTCTGATGATAAGTTACTTATCGAAATATGCATCTTCAGTAAAGCTTGATTACCTGTTGCAGAACCAACTATGATAATATTTTTATTCTATGACTGAATTAAAATTTTAACTGAGGTTGATGTTTCAGATGGTCCTGATTTTCTGAACATATTGAAATTGTGGAGTGTAGAGAAAGAAATGAACAGATTGAACCAAGAAGATAATGGAATGGATGTTTTATTCCTAAATACTGTACACATTCTTTTAAATAATCCATATATGAACAGACGCTTGATTTTAATGAATTCTTAATAAATTTATAGATAAATATAGTTCGATTTTTATGAGTTTTAGTTAGCTTTCCATGTCAGCTTTTGTCATTACTGTGCATCCATCATCATTTTCGTAGTCTAATATTTGTTTCCTGAAATCTTCTAAACTGCTGAAAGGATTTAATTGAAACTTGACCAGTCACATCAATGTGTCTTTTATGCAGTTTGTGTTTGTTAAATTTGCTTGTGTCATATAATTGCAGGTCTGGGTCCGCCCTAAACCTAATGTTAATATTTTGGTCCCTCTTTCGATCGATTTTCGTCTATAAGTATAGGTCCGTGTATTCCGGTACTGATGATGATAATCATCTTTAGCATAAGCCGCCTTCAAATATAACGTCAGGTCAGGAGCATTGGGTTTCAACAGTGACAGCGTTGATATTTGATGTAGGATATTATCTAGCTATAGACTAAACATTTTTTAATTTATGACGTTCCATGTTTTCATTTCTCAGCTTTTTTACATTTAGATTTCAGAAATTAAAGTTAAAATAAAATTTAAATTTTTAAAGAAAAAGTATTCGCATTTCTTAAAAAAAGATTGACATGTACATGTGATATTAAATGGCGTCATATTATCAAACAATCAAAATGCTTATATGCTTAAATGAAAAATATTGCAACAGGAGACCAGGTTATAGATTTACGGTGGAACATTATCAGTAATTCCACTGTAAACTCCAGTGTAGGCTACTTTTTAAATAAATTTAATAGCCCAATACCCACAAATTGTACAGTTAACAGGTCCGACTTTTCTAAGTTACATTTAACTAACTGACGCATGAAATTTACTATGGGTCAGCATATCTTATTAAACTTTTTGTATAGCTCTCGAGACCTAAAATTTACAGTTTACAGGTCCACTTTTCATATTAATTTTATAGCCAGGACCCATGAAATGTACAGTTTACGGGTCTGCCATTTTCTGTCATTTATAAGTTAAGAAGTTGAACACATTTAGAAGTGCAAGGCATTGAACTGTATTGTCACTTACGATTGATTGATTAATTGATTGATTAATGGTGTTTAACGCACGAGCAGCAATATTTCAGCTATATTCAGGCGATGAACATGAAATGGATGATAAAATGAACATGAAATGATGATGAATGAAAATGGGATGGGACACAAGGAAAAAATAGGGGTAACGGATTTTAGATTGCCACTGGCAAATGGGAGGATGGATAGGGTCGGGCAATTTAGCCTCCTGTAGCGGGATCGAAATCCCTACTCATAGCGAATACTACAGCAGCGTTCTTTAACGTGCGAGGAACGTGGCATTTTTCCCAACACGGTGCACTAATATGGTTTGCGGTCAGGTTTTCCGTATTATGGCCTGACAACCCCAGCTTGCCAGGGGTACCCCATTCAACCACCTGGGGCACACATCCCAGTCGGTCTTTAGGCAAACCGACCTGACACGCCGGTCAGGGTACTGGGCGCTATTTAGTCGCCTTTTACGACAAGCTAGCGCGACTGCGGTCTATTCTTTTAGCCACCCGGATCCCGCACGGGGCTTGTCACTTACGATATTTTTTTTCAATTTTTAAGTTCTCCATTTTGAAACACCACGTGGAGAACATAAAAAGTATAGAGTGGTAGCTAGTCAGTATTGGCAAAATGGTGGGAAATATAATAAAATAATATAATTTATTTTAAAGTCAGTAGTGTATTCGTACATTTATTTAATATGTAAACTAGTTGCATTTACAACCGTCGCCAAACAAATATACATTTACAAAAGGGAAGTATTAATTGTTCCTGTTAACACAGATGTCACATAGTCTGTACTGTAATCAGTTAAAATTGTAATAATATAATAATAATAAAATAAATCGCCTATATATATCTAGTATTTACGAGTATTGACACCAATAAGTGCATTTAATAATCACTATTTGAACCATATAAAGCATATATTCAAATTTAAGTTATTGTGTTGAACCAATCTAATTAAAATTATATCTTCACTTGGCTCCCCCTTTTTTGCTAGTCGCCGTGAAGATCTAAAGTAACCCCGTTCAGGTCACATTCTGGTGACCCTTGTTTACGCATGAATAATGAATGTCTAAGAGATTTACATAACCAATCAAATTGCAGCTTTTATTGAGCTTCGGTTTGTAGCACAAAATGGCGAAAATAGCGAGTAGAACGATTTTAAAGGAAGTTATTACCACGTTTAATGTTGATTCATTGAAAGCAGAACATGATATCATAGTTAAATCCTTATTATATAAAAGAGACTGCTTAGCTGTACTACCAACGGGATATGGAAAGTCCCTTCCCTATCAGATGTACATACCGTTTGTTCGTGAACTGAAAAAGTACGAGGCCGAAGATGGAGACGGAGATGGTTATGAAAAATTTTAAATTGGTGAAAACGAGAAGGTTGTAGTGTGCTGTTCATTACTAGCACTTATGGAAAATCAAGTGAAGCGACTGGAAACTGTCCCTGGGTTACGAGTAGGTTAAAAAGGTGAGATGCGTTTTATTTCACTTAAAACATGCGTGTTGTTCCCATGGAAATATATCACGATAAAAGGTATTAGTTTTTGGTAATTAACTTTGATGATCTTGTATTACAATCATTAAAATTGATTAATTACATGTACTTATTCAAAAGAAAGTAGTTACAAAAAGTTCCAAATTCCTACCAGAACAAATTAAGTTATTTATTTGTCTGTATACACAACAGATTTATTGTTTTTCTATAAACAACAGCATAATATTTTTTACTTCAAAGTACCAAGGAACTGATATGACTAGAATCTGCGCACATTAAGTTGTTCACATATTAAATCTTTCACTTGGTTCCCCCTTTTTGATATAGTTGCCAGCAACAATGTTGCAATGTGTCAACAATAACAAAACGAGGGAAACAAGTGATTGATTTAATTTAAATTCATTTACATAATTCAAAGAAATAAGGAAAAGCACACAACAGTTATTCAGATAAATGACATCACAAATATGGGGCAAAACAACCCTACTGCTACATGTGCAGTAGGAAAAATGGGGATTAATAATGTGGATTACTGAGATATGTTAATTCTGTCAAATACAAATACTACAGGATCAAAATACTGTTTGGTATTGTGCAAAAACATTATATTTACAAGTTTTTAAATTTCTTTGGATCTCTGTGTACATTTGTGGTTTTTATCAATTTAAAATCTGTTTGTACAATCAAAATTAGATCTGTTGCATTGTTAAAATACTGCTTGGATGGGTATGTAGACTGCAAGTTTTAAAATGTCTCTTATCTACCCATTAATAGTAATTATTTACCAGTCCTACATGTATTAGTACCTTGCCTATAAAAGATAAACAAAACACTTCAAGATGTAATTTAAGATGTCACAGATAAGGTACAGCTTCAACATCTTCACCACACACAGAAAAAAAATACAAATGTCCCCCACTGTAGTATACTGAATAGCATGTGCACTTACATGTATGTACTGCTACTTTTTAAATTTTTTACCACTAGACCAAATTTATCCAACCATTAAACTAATTCTGCTATTTATATTTTAGGGGAGGAGATGAAGAAACAAAAGAAAATAGTGCTTTTAGGAATTGGTTCAGATGTATTGGAGAACTAAGGGCACTTTTTCCAAAGGCAAGCATTCTTGCATTGAGTGCCACATGTACGAATAAAATAAAAAAGTTATGAAAATGCTAAATTTGAAATTGGAAAGTACAACAATTTTGTCAGTTTCACCCAACAACGTAATCTTAAACTGCTTGTGAAACAAATTGACATTGATATCACAAGTAAAATGTTCTGGCGTTTAGGAAATTTCCAGAGATTTAAAGAAAATTTTCCTAAATTGTTGATATATGCAAATTCAATTATTATGTGGCAAAGCTTTACAGTTACATGGTTACAGAAGTGCCAGAATGCAGGAACTATCTAGAGATGTTTCATTCAGAAACTCCAGAGAGGAAAAAAGCTCAATTATCCAAGCATTATTCAAAGAGAATAGCAATATTCGCATTGTGTTTGAAACCTCTGCACTCGCAATGGGTATTGATGTAATGGACTGTAATGGTTTAATTTTTATGGACCACCAAAAAATGTTGTTGATCTAGTTAAAAAAATAGAGCGTGTTGGGAGAAATGGAAAACTATCTTGTGCAGTAGCAGTAATGATGTTCAATTCACACAGCTTGAGAAATTTTGAAGAAGACATAGACAATTTATAGAGAAAATAAGTGCAGGAGAAAATTAGTAATGCAGAATTTTTTGCAAGAATCAGAACTACAAGAATTAAGTTCTGAATGTGATAAACATACCTGTTGTGATGTTTGTTCACAGAAGTGTGCATGTGGTAATTGTGAACAATTAGATATTGAGAAAATGGTCAATTTTATTCAGTTACAAGACAACAGTGGTAGTGAAGAAAGTGACAGACATGACGGAGCTTTATGAATATCTATTTATGAAATGTTGATGATGACTTGTTAGCTGAACTTGAAGATGACAATTGTTAATTTTAAATAAATTGTTGGTAAATTTGTCAGTGTAATTGTATGTTTGTTTGAATATTGTTAAATGTGACTTTCAGCAATTTTTCAGCTATTTCATGGCGTACAGTGTTTATTGGGGGAGGAAGCCGGAGTACCCGGAGAAAACCCAGACCTGCGGTAGGAAAACTGGTAATCATTGTCAATTAAGATTGGAGCCAAGTACAATCTGCCTGCAGTGGGAGTTGAACCTGCAATCTCAGTGTTGACAGGCCACGTGATCAATAGTAGACAAGCTACCTTAACCACTTGGCCTTGTCAGTGTATTTAAAAATGAAACGAAAATGTAGGGTGCACTACCTGCTTTTTATTTCCTAGAGATGCGTTCCTTATTTGAGTGATTAGTAAAATGTTTGTGTTTCATTAAACTTCTTGATGTGCCTGTATGTAAAACATTGAAAACCTTTAATAAATTAGTTATTACTTTAATGTTTATTTATTGGTTGACATGCAATTTGTAGCCAGGCAGTACATATCTGGGTTATGTTTGGTTATGTCAGGCAGGTGGGAAGAAAGGGTACCCATTTTTTGTAATCACTCCCACAGCTTCAAATATATTTCGGGAATGAGTGGCTTAAGTAGTTAAGTCTACTACTAATGATTACTGGGTCTGTCAACTGTGTACTCAGTTTCTCATTTGAATTCACAATTGCCTTAAAACACAACCATCTATATGATTCGGATTTGTACATTTATAAAGAAAAGTGGGCTTTATTGCTTTTCAGGTTTTCGAGTTAAACCGTTACTTGACCGAGATCAGCGGTTCTTTCCAGCATGAGCTGAAATACTGTTAACAGTGACACTAACCAACAAACCAAATTAGTAAAACAAAATAAGGTTTATTCCACTTTCACGTGCATTTAAAACTGAATAATAATAATAATAATAAGCTTTATTTTACATCAGCATGGTAAGAAAATACAGCAACACAAGTTCTAATGAGCTTTTGACAGATAAATTACATCATAAATACCAAAAACATACAAAGTCTACACAACTACAATATCAAAAGTGACAGGCATTTGTATTTGTGTGTTAGGTTGTTGGATAAATACTGCCAAAAACTTTCTCAATCTGTTCTAAATTGTTTATCACTGATGTTGCAAAAATAAAAGTTCACTCTTTAGCTGATTTTTGTTCTGTAATTGACGGAAGGAAATTTACTGGTGTCAGTATATGTACACTATCCCCTGACTCTGCAGTAGATGTAACGGGAATTATTCTATCTACTACAGCAATAATGTTAAAGAGATGCAGAGAAGTTGTTTTGTTCTGGGTTGTTCTATATGAAGGAATAATGTTCTTGTCCCAGTTGTCAGCAACTAGTTGGTATTTTGTCAATCCATCCACCTGATCAGTCCCCTTGTTCTTAATTTCCAAAATTTCAGAGTCCAAGAAATTTTCCTATGAAGACAGTTTTGTCTGGATAGACTTTGGGGAGAGACTCATCCCAATTCTGCAAGTCTTTAAATATCCTGCAAATTTCAACAGATAAATATTTAAGGGTTATGGCACAAAAGAACAAATAAATGTATTATGCAAGTATTTACTAGTATGTCATAAATGGCTGTCCACTTAAAAGCTGATTCTCCTAATAACGGTACAGATAACGTACTATCGGTGGAAGTTATGCAGTACTCAATATAACATGTTTATTTTTTAATCAATAGATTAATTATCAAGTTTTTTTTAAAGAAAGTATGCAGTATGTGACATGTTAAAATAGGGTTAGACGTGTTTATGCATTTTTTGCCATTTATTCATGTGGGACTTTCTGGAAATTTGCATTTCTGTTCCCTTTAATTTATTATCATGGCACAAAATAATCATTTAACAATAAAGTAAACTGTACATGTATATAAAAGAAGGTCATAACAAAATACAGAACACCAAGGAATCTGTCAAAATGTTAATCTACAAATAAATCCAAGAATCAGCAAAATTTATAACCAACAACAATAAATGTAGCAATGGTCCTGACTTGGTGCAGGCATTTCAAAAGAAATGGTGGTTTAAAACAGGTTTTATGGTGACAGATATACATTGTACATATGTAAACAACATAATTACCTTTTGTTTGCATCCACGATGGGAGAGGATAAAGCCAATTTGATTATTGCAAGCATGACATTTTCTGATTTCTGCTAAGTAGTGCTGAAGCACATGTTTGCACAATATTCATAAACGTTTTTCCTGTTGGTTCAACTGGAATGCTGCTAATAGTGGAGGTTATAACTTTCAACGTATGAGAAGCTTTAACTTGTACTTCTTGAAACAATTTATCCCATGTAAATTCAACTCATTTTTGCATCTGTTGCAGGTCAGTTTCCATTTTAAATACTTTTGTAGCACTTTTTACATACACCATTATATTTAGTAGACGATGCGTGCTCTTAAAAGGTTCGGATTACCTTTTGACGTTTTGTATAGTAACGTTCAATTGAGAGTTTCAGTTTTTTGTCGAAAAATTTCTTTCTGTTGTTACACTTGACGATGAGACTTCACTCGGAATAAATGCAAAACCGCAAAGAACGCATATATTTGATTTATGATATACACGTCTTGGTGTAATCGGGCTTTTTACTGCCATTTCAATACCAACGTTGATGTTTGTTTACATTCTTGATAACAAAAAAAAAAGAAGGTTTCGGACGAGTGCTTATTCATATTTAAAAACAACCGAATTGTTCCGAGTATAAATTTTGAATAACTAATTAGCGGAACGAGTTTGTCTCCCTTACGTAACGACCGGCCAAACTTTGGAGAGTCGTCATTTGATTGGTCCTTAAAATCACGTGATGTAAGGTCGTCAGAATATGACCTGAACGGGGTTACTTTAGATCTTCACGGCGACAATAGCAAAAAGGGGGGAGCCAAGTGAAGATATAATTTTAATTAGATTGTTGTGTTGAACGTACTTGAATATTCATATTTGAACAATAAAAAAAGAAGGAAAAACGACCCCGATACATAAATTGGGCCGACCAATTCTTATACGGGCGGACAATAAATTATAGAGACCTCGGACCCAAAATGTTTATTTTGAGTATCCGCCTGGATACGCAAATTGGGGGAACCTAAAATTATACGTACGACACTGGTCAAACAAATGGCTGTCATTGGTAAAAATAGAACATTGTGGCCAAACAGCTTTTTGCAATATCTAAAAAATTACAAAAATACTACATCATCTAAAATATTGGAAGGATCAACTTGTTCAGAAAGGTAATATTGACCTACGTGCAATTTTTAATAAAATGATCTTAAAATTAATGTTGGAGTTTGTATGTTGATTTTTCCTAATTTTTGCATCTAAATCTGTGTTAAAATCTATTTATCAGAAACTGTTTAATGAATAAAATTCCAATAAGGTAGTAATGATCATCTAGTTGCTTCCAGTCATGTTTTTGTTTTTGTAGTGTATTGGAAAACAAAATAGGCAGACTTTGTTTAAAATGAAACATGGGTTTATACTGTTGGTATTTGCATATCTTTAAAACATTATTCTGGCAGTGTAAATTTGTTTAAAATGTTGTTTTTACAAAATTGGCCTATAACGTAGCAGATAGAGAAAATTTTTATCAATAAAATGTTTACCTAGTTATGGCCTACAACAGTTAACTTACATTATAATTTTTAGAGCTCAGCAACCTAAATAATAAAAAAACACAGGCAAATTATCTCCCTTTATAAAAGTAAAACAAGGAGAATATTTATGAATTGTTATGACTTTATGAAACTATAAACTAACAGTATAGTGGGAAGCAATTAGCATTTTCATAAGCTGCAATTTATTTGAAAGAACCATTAAATATTGAAGTAATAGTATATGTAATATCCTCAACAGAATATTGGACTTATTTATTGTGCAAATGTTTGTATTTTTATACATTAAAATGACTTAGTCTGCAGTTAAATTAACTCTGACTATACAAGAATGGTGTAAAATTCTGAAATGTTTTTGTAAAATAAATTATAGCTTGGCACTAAGATCAATATTTTATTGAAAAAAAAATGAAAAACTTTGCGGTATGCTCACATATACCTGAAATCATTTGCCTAGCCATTTCATGCCATCCATGAATTACACTATTAGGTTACTATAAGAGAGAACCACTGAAAAAATAAAATATTCACTGAAGCGCATCCTACAGTGATTTGAATGTGTGCATATTTGTGCTTTTTCTAGATATGGGTTTTAGATTATCTCCCCTTCTTTCCTCATTTTGTCCGAAAAAATAATTGTGTTGTTTTTTTCATTGAAAGATAAAGCACAATTTTATCTTATTCAAGACATAATATGTTTTCTTTGTAATTAGTTGTCTCAGTTGAAAATTTTAGCTGTCGAAAATGTTATATTTTCATGAAAAAAAAAATCGTAAAAAAACTCGAAATCAGGTTTCCGATACTTAACAGGCCATTGCAAAAAACGGTTTGAATACCAGAGGAAATATTTTGTCAAAAAAGCATCTTTTGTAGTGCCCATTCATCACACAGTAATTTATCAAAATTGGTTGACCCCCCTTGTGGACAGTTTTGCATGGTTTTCTCAGAGACTGGGAGTTAATATGTAAATATATACATCTTGGCAAAAAATGTCATTATCTTGATAAAGGTATATATACTACTGACAGGTTGTAGAACTATATGGCAAGGAATGTAATATGAATGCACTATCAAACCCCATCTAGATCACATACAGATATCCTGTTTTCTTCAATTTCTTTCCTGGAACCATACTGGGAGAGTTCCCAGTGCTCGACCCACAGAGCAGCCCAGCGCGTCCCCGGGTGGCGGATAGGGGAGACCCTCTCGTTGGGGGTTGTCAGGTCATAATACGGATAGCCTGACCGCGGATGGTAGTGCGTAACGTGTTTGGAGAGTGCCACGCTCCTTTCACGATAAAGACCCCTTTTGTAGATTTCGAAAAAGAGTAGGCTCATTGTAAGGCTAAAATATCCGCCACTACCCAAAACGCCATACTTTTCCAGTGGCAGGCAAAATTGTATTCCCTGTGACCCATACCAACCCCATTTTCCGTTGTTTTATTATTTTTTAACTTATTCCTGTCCTGAAAATAGCTGAAATAATGCTCGCTGGACGTTAAGCAGACATCCAATCAATCAATCAATCAATTTCTTTCATTTGTCAAAAATAAAAAAATATGTTATTTGACGACCTATGAATGTATGCTTAATTTGTAACACAAAAATTAAGATATGCTTAGTGGACTAATCCAACTGATCTAGAAAAAAGTTTTAAAATGAATTTAATACATAATGTTTATCTTAATTTTATAGGTCATTGTCAAAGGACAAATGTCAATCGATGCTAAGTTCAAAATGGATGACTCCACATATATAGCTACTAACGATGTTATAACCAACTAGCTGGAGAAAGCAAACAAAGAAGCTTTAGTACAAGATCAAGAACAATTAGGCGCCTCCTTAGTATGGGGATTAGTCAGACCCATTTACGCCCTGGGTTACATGGGGAGTACCAGCATTGTGTATATATACCAGTATTTACAAAAATAAGAATTTATATTGTTATCATTTTCAAACTGATATTGCATTAGTTAATATGTTTTTACTACGATGACCTTTTTCCTTTACTGCTGGAATAAATAAAATAAATTAAAACTTACAAAACGTTTTCCTATTAAGTTGTTGAAAAATGTATAAAATATATTTCTTTATAAATATATGGAGAACTTTAATCACCAGTGACTATTAAAGAATGATAGTTTTGCACATGCTTTCGTGTAATTTTCACGTTTCTAATGGCAGCTACGTCCAAAAAGTGATTACGAATATTGGCCGGAGGATGACAAGGAATTGTTTGTTTGAATGGTGTTTTAACGCCACTTTCAGCAATTCTTCAGCTATTTCATGGCGTCCAGTTTTTATTGGGGAGGAAGCCGGAGTACCCGGAGAGACCCCCGACCTGCGGTAGGTAAACTGGCAATCCTTGTCAATTGGAGTCGAGTACACCCTGCCTGCAGTGAGAATCGAACCCGCAATCTCAGTGTTGACAGACCACGTGATCAATAGTGAACGAAATACCTTGACCACTCGGCCACCGAGGCCCCGGATGACAAGGAGGACGAAGACCTGAATCCCCGTCCAGGGAAGAGAATGCACACTAAACCCGGCAACACAGGGTGTAGGTGCGAATACCGATACCAGTTCAGTGGAAACGGAACAGACTGGCACAGCAGGGAGCGTGCGATGGAGCACCGCCCTCGCTACAGGAGGAAGAACCAGCTAAGTCATTTGGTAAGGACCGCCTAGAGAGGGAATCGCCTTGTTTGGTTTCCGGGTGCGAAATTCGCACGAGGAAATTGCGTAAGCATGTAGTGGAGAAACACTTTCCACCACTGCTTACGGACAAGCAGACGGAATCACAAAAACAGAGCTCCGAATTTCAAAAAGAAATTGGCAGGCTCCTACAAGAATTGGCCAGGACTTTGTGCGGCTAATCGGCCAAAGTTAATCATCTAGTGAACTATGTTTACACTAGATGTAGAATACCGATAGATTCTAAGATTAAAGCGGATGATCGCTTCCAATTGCTTTCGTTGTTTCACGAAATGGATTGGGAAGAGCCAGACTACTTCAGGCTCCACCCGATAAACTGTAATGCTACCTTCGCTTATTGGCGAGTGATGATGCACCTGATGAGGGTGCAACAGCCGTGGCAGTTGGAAATGCTCAAGAGCTGGTATACCCCGGACGTGTAATCGGGCTTTGGACATATTTTTTTACATCGGGAGGAAGGCTTAGCAGCTGCGATCTTTCCAAGCCAGGTTGGCGTTCGTGGATTTAATATTTGTCATAGGTAGTAGAGTGGTTGTACATTGTGTATATACGTTCCAGCATGTTTGTTTAATTTTACTCTAGGAAGGAGGACTCTACCATCTATCCCGTCTTTGCACTGGGTGGAACTCGGTTATCATTTGATTTAAATACCGTTAGTAGTAGTAATGTCGTAGTTTTAGGTAGGTTTAATTTCCAATGAATTTAGAGATTTTCTGGGTTTTTTTAAATGGCGTCTTCAGTAAAGTATTTTTTCTAGTCCATATGACAGGAGCTAAGGGTAACAGTTATTAACAGGATCGAGGGGGGGGGAGGGTAGTTTTTAAGTAAAGTCAGCAGTCACAGACCCTGTGAAGTACTCTGTTAGGGAATTGTTTTTATTCGGGACAGGGGTCCCGCGCCGAAGAAAATGGGGAGGGGAGGGGGTGTGTGTGATGAAATTAGGCGCCTCCTTATTCTGGGGATTAGTCAGACCCATTTACGCCCGGGGTTACTTGGGGATGTGCATTACATCTGATGCATGAAGGATGAAGGGCCTGGAGAGGATCCGGGTCCAGTGACGTAGTACACCCCCTGAAACGTAAAACGTTCCCATTTATGCGTTCGTATTTCGTTTTCCGTTCGTTCGTATATCGTTTTCCGTTCGTCCATCCGTACGTCCGTTCGTTCGTTCGTTCGTCCGCATGCGCAAAACAAGTAAATAAAACCCGTTCGTTCGTTCGTCCGCATGCGCAGTACAGGTTAAAATAAAGGTTCATTCGTTCGTCAGCATTCGCAAAAGAAAATATTTTACACTTTGTTAGTCTGATAGAAAATAATACATTCTGTTATCAAATTAAAATAATCTGAACATTAAAATGTCAAATATAAAATTGTATTTATTTTAAAACTATAAATTCATTAAAACCATGAACATGTTTTAAATTAAATATAAACATAAACAATACTTTCTTCGTCTACTTTGTTATATGTAAATCTACAATATTCAGGTTGTACAAATAAATATGATTTATTTGAACACTCCAAATTTAAAAAATTTATAAACACTTATGAAATTTTTCTATTTTAGTACCTAAAACCTTTTAAAAATGTTTGTTTTATTTTTAAAGTCTTTGAACATCCCTACATTGTCTTCATTTGATACAAAAACTGAATAGCTGTTTACACAGCAAACTTAATAAAACTGAATGTTGCATAAAATCTTAATTTGATGGCACAACATTTGTTTGGAAATACAGACATTTCATTTCCTAGGTTTCAAATTGCATATATAATGTCCCACGATAGATTTAGCATCTCTTAGTTAGGTCAAAGAAGTTAATTATAGTATGCTATGGTTTAATATTGCATCTTGTAAGGTCTCAGGAGTGATTTTATATATGTAATATGGTTTTTAATTGTATTGCAAAGGTCTCAGGAGTGATTTTATATGTGAAATATTGGTTTTAATTGTATCACAAAGGTCTCGGGAGTGATTTTGCATGTAAAATATGGTTTTTAATTGTATTGCTAGGGTTTCAGGAGTGATTTTATATATGTAATATGGTTTTTAATTGTATCGCAAAGGCCTGAGGAGTGATTTTATATATGTAATATGGTTTTTGATTGTATCGCAAAGGTCTCGGGAGTGATTTTATATGTGAAATATTAGTTTTAATTGTATCACAAAGGTCTCAGGAGTGGTTTTGCATGTAAAATGGTTTTTAATTGTATTGCTAGTGTCTCAGGAGTGATTTTATATATGTAATATGGTTTTTAATTGTATCGCAAAGGTCTGAGGAGTGATTTTATATGTGTAATATGGTTTGTAATTGTTGCGCAAAGGTCTCAGGAGTGATTTTATATGTGAAATATTGGTTTTAATTGTATCACAAAGGTCTCAGGAGTGATTTTGCATGTGAAATATGGTTTTTAATTGTATTGCTAGTGTCTCAGGAGTGATTTTATATATGTAATATGGTTTTTAATTGTATCGCAAAGGTCTGAGGAGTGATTTTATATGTGTAATATGGTTTTTAATTGTAGCGCAAAGGTCTCAGGAGTGATTTTATATGAAAAATATGGTTTTTAATTTTAATTGTGTGTAATATAGTTTATAATTGTATTGCTAGGGTCTCAGGAGTGATTTTGTATGTGAAATATGGTTTTTAATTGTATTGCAATAGTCTCAGGAGTGATTTTGCATGTGAAATATGGTTTTTAATTGTATTGCTAGGGTCTTAGGAGTGGTTTTATATATGTAATATAGTTTTTAATTGTATCACAAAGGTCTCAGGAGTGATTTTATACATGTAATATGGTTTTAATTGTATTGCAAAGGTCTCAGGAGTGATTTTATTTGTGAAATAGGGTTTTTAATTGTATCGCAAAGGTCTCAGGGGTGATTTTATATGAGAAATATAGTTTTTAATTGTATTACTAGGGTCTCAGGAGTGATTTTGTATGTGAAATATGGTTTTTAATTGTATGGCTAGGGTCTCAGGACTGATTTTATATGTGTAATATGGTTTTTAATTGTATTGCTAAGGTCTCAGGAGTGATTTTGTATGTGAAATATGGTTTTTAATTGTATTGCTAAGGTCTCAGTAGGGAAATTGTATGTGTTATATGGTTTTTAACTGCATAGCTAAGGTCTCAGGATTGATTTTATATTTGTATTATGGTTTTTGATTGCATTTCTTATGTATCATGAGTGATTTTATATGTTTTATTTAGTTTTTAATTGTATCTCGAAGGTCTCAGTAGTTTTTTATGTTAAATATGGTTTTTCATATTCCTGCAAAGGTCTCGGGAGTGATATTACACATGTGATTTTAAATGTGTTATTTTAACACCACCTTGATGAACATTTTCCAATAGAGAATTTTTGTAATAAATTACCCCTTAATTTATGAAACTATAAGGTTTATAACACATAATAAATATACAGTTGGATTAGTACATTTCATTATATGCAATAAAGATTAATTTATAAAAGCTTCCTCGGGAATGTGTAATAATTACTGTTAGTAATCAAAATAAAATGGACGATTCAGCTCGTTTCTTTTTACACTGTGATAAAAAATATGTATAGGTCCATTATTAAAACATTTCCATGTTTGGCACAAATCACGAACATGAATATTTAATACAAATACTCAACCCCACAAATTTTCTCGTAGGCTTGTTATGTTGTGACGTTTTTTATGTGTGTATTACCTGTTTGAGCTGTCACAAATCATTTAAATGATGATTTAATGAAAATAAAGTATAATTATTTTATTATTTATTCCTTTTCAATTTTTTATTTGTTTACTATAAACCAGCTTGATTCTCAAGATTTTATTTAAAACGTTTCTTGATTTTTACAAAGCACGATATAGGCGTCTCCATTCGTTTTCCCTCATACGAACAATTGAAGCGTGTAGCTTGTCTCTGATTGGTTAGTTTTTAAATGGTTCGTCTGGACGATAAGAGCGTTCGTTCGTTCTTCGTCCGTTCGTATGTCGTTTTTGGTTCGTCCGTTTAACGTTCGTACGGGAACGTTTTACGTTTCAGGGGGTGTATAATCGCCTTCTCATCTACAGCCGAGTAAAGACGCCATTCCTTACTGGGATATTATTCAGGTAATTACACATACACATAGGGACCCAACCTTTACCCCCACCTACTGGGAACTGGGATTAGCAACCTCACTTGGTCTCCCTCCCTTATTTCACTACAGTAGTTTGCAAGGTAGTCCTCTTTTTTGTAAATTAATATTACAGAATACACTACACCTTTACAGTGCTCATCTTAGTTTTTATGTTCAAAAAGATTTCACACATTAAATGTGTAATAATGAAAAAAAACAAAGCTGTCCCGAATCTTTCAAGAGCCCCGCCCCTTCATAGAAGCTTTTAAGCAACCTAACAGTCTCTGCAACTTATTGGTACGAGCCGAAATTGCAAAGCCCAAAACTTCCGATGGCGGAAATCAAGTCTTGTGGTGACCAACGCTTCAAATCCTGTAAACATATTCAACCCTAGTCTACTTTCAACGGCAATGTAACGAATAAACACTATAAAATAGTCACTACAGTTAACTACAAGAACTTAAATGTTATTTACATTCTTGAGGGCCCCATCTGTGGCTTATAATATGTTGGCGAGTCAAAAATAGCCATTCCACAAACGACTGAATGGTCAAAGAAGTGACTGAACTAAGAAACAGTTTCTGTCATCGAGCCAACACTTCGAAGGATTTTGATCACATGAAAATCCTCATTATCGAGCAGAACTGCAAGTGGCGAGACTCTGAACGAGAGGCCTGATAGAGATTCTGGATTAAAAAACTCTGTTCTGTACAACCCAATGGAATAAACAAAAAACAATAAATATTCGAACTAATTAAAGTTCAACATTAGATGGTTTATACAACCGACAACCGAACAGTACTCCTTTATGAAGTGACTTAAAGCTGTGCTCTCAACTTTGAGAAAGTTCAAGATCGATAAAATCAAAGTCGATTACGTCACAACGAAACCTATTTACTAAAAACAAAATTTTCACATCCTTTAGAGACCGATTTACGGTAATCAGGGACGTTAATAGCCCCACACTTATTCAGGGGAGTAGGCCGGAGTACCCCGAGAAAACCCCCGGACTGTTCAGTCACTTTACACACGTGATTAACCTGGTGTAAGAACATTCAGATTTTAACCTCGTGTAATGTTCTTAATTATATATATATATATTCAATTGAGATGCGAGAAGTATAGTTCCAAACTTTATTATTCCAAATGTTATAGGAAAGATGCATGTACAAGATGTGTAAAATTCACTCTCTTTTTTACTCTTAGACTCCTCCCACAATATTAATACCAAATTTTATCAAAAGATGCCAAAGTGTTTACAATGTCAGTTATACAACTATAAATGTCAGTCATAATTAGAAGACGATTTTTTCTGTAGGAAACAAAATTGGTTCTCAGATTTTGTAACTAACATGGATCAATAATAAGTTAACCCCTGATCTCAAGATCTTAGTAAAATTTTGCTTAGTAATTGTGTTTAAAATTCAGTCACGTGGTCGCTCTCTGGCAATGTCTTTCTGTGTCCATATTCCCCACAAGTAAAACTTGTAATTGTTTTTACCTTATTATAATTTAGTTATTTTGTCCATCTGTTTGAATACTTATAGTTTGTTTTCAAGTGTGGACAATCTGCCCGGATGAAAAATGGCTGGCATTTTTGTGGGATGCATAGGTGCAATTACAGGTGTATTCGGAACGGCTTGTCTGTATCCATACGCCTCATTCAATTTCGCCGACATACACGCCTGTTAAATATTTTCAGGATTTCCAGCACGAACAAAGAAAGTTAACTGAGCTGGAAGTCCTTCAATAAATTTTAGCAGAATTTCTTCGGTGATTTTGTGAATCATCTTCCCTTTGTCTACCGATTTGCTAAAATAATCCTGTTAACAATCTCAAATTCTGAAAAAAAAATCAGTTTTAACCAACAATACTGGCTTGTTGAAACCATACTCTTCCCGAAATTTCTTCAATTCACATTCCCAACTCGACTTTACGGTACTGTCTTTACTTGAAAATCAAACTTGTGCAGGACCATACAGATAATGTTGGAATGCTGCTAATTTGTTTTGGTCATGTCCCTTTAAGTCTATTAAAAATCACATGCCTCAAAATTAAAAAAAAAATTGTTCAGCATCTTCTGTGGTGTATCCACTGAGCTTGTTAACAAGTTTACAATTAATTTGGTAAAATTATTCTTGTCTATTTCATAATCACATATCTGTTTACCCCGGTCAACCCACCATATTAGTTTCAACCCAGAAAAATAGTAATTTTGCCCATGAAATAGTGGTTTGTCTTAGTTGGCCTTAAATTGTGTATTAATGTTATATATACATATTTTTGGTACTTGAAACATCTTAAAATTGAAATATGAATCAATTTAAGCACACATAAACAATGGAACAAAAGCCCTTTCCTTGAGAACTAAAAAAATTGCCTATGTTAAATTGTTTCAGACATTGTCATGTGTCTGAATATTCACGTTTATATTTTTTTTAAGAGTTGGACCATTTTTTTCTTCCTCCGAGTCAGACATCCTGACATTCCGCAATGGAAATTTCAAACCCACGATTGATTGATTGGATATTTACTTTTACGTCCAGCGAGCAGTATTTCAGCTATATTCTGGACGGGAACAAGTTAACAAAATACATCAATCGAAAAATAGGTGGGATGGGACACAATTTTGACTGCCACTGGAAAAGTTCGGAGTATTGGGTAGAGTCACAGAATTTAGCCTTTTGTAGCGGCTACAATGAGCCAACTCTTTTTCGAAATCTACAAAAGTGATCTTTATCGTGCAAAAAAGGGGCACTCTCCAAATACACTATCCACTATGATCCGCGGCCAGGCGTCCCGTATTATGACCTGACAACCCCCACCTCCCAAACAAGAGGGTCTCCCCCTATCCGCCACCCGGGGATGCGCTGGGCTGCTTTATGTGTAGAGCATTGGGAACCATCCCAGTATGTTCCGAGTCAAACACACGAGGCGGCGATCAGTCGAGCTCTTGAAATGAATGGTGGTCATCGGAACAATTTCAAGCGTTTGTAGGAGCAACCATTCGGGATCCTCTAATCCTTTCATTGGTCATAGACAAGCATCAGATAGATTCCAAACAAGTGTTAGAAATTTGAACTAAAATATTTTTTATGTCAAAAATTGAAGAAATTTCGGTTAAATCGTAGGGGGTAAACAAGTTTGCAATCATTGATAGTTGTAACGTCGTCCTCCGCGTCACTCTCGGAACTTGAATTTGAACATATGTCCTTGTATGCGTCAAACATAAAAAGACTTGTCAGATGCACTGCTTATAACTAGATCAGTGTCTATTAGAAGATTATTTGTATCCATCATTATAAATGTCTTCCATCTATTTAGGGTCTCCTCTATGTAATGTTCCTAATTTTATATCTATTTAATTAAGATGCGAGAGGTATAATTTCAAACTTTATTATTCCAAATGTTATAGCAAAGATAGATGTACCACCATGTGTTAAATTCACTTTCTCTTTTTCTACTTTTCGACTCCTCCCAAAATATTAATGCAATATTTTTCAAAGATGCCAACACGGGCAGTTATACAACTATAAAAAGTCAATCATAATTGGAAGATTTTTATTGGTAGGAAACAAAGATTGGTTCTCAGATTTAGTAACTATCATGTGTCAATAATTTAACCCCTGACACAATGTGTGAATGTTCTGACCTTAAGAGTGGCTTAATAATTATGTTTAAAATTCAGTTATTTTCCATAATATATTTGTAAAAATAAAATGTCAAAAGTCAATACACAATACTAGTTTTGTAGCATACACTTTAAAATTTCACAAAATGTTCCGGCATAAAATCCAGATATAATCTTTTTTTTTACCAGTACAGGTGAGAAGGATCCTTCAGGGATTTAAAGGGATATATTTATTTCGATAGTTATACTACCCTAGTAAATGCCACACCTCTTTAGAAAAAATAGTTTGCTTGCATTTTATTATTCCATATTTTACCTTTTTATTACGACAATCCAGTAGAAAATGTTTAGATACGATAACCTGTCCATGTTTTATACTATGCCTCTGTATTTTAGTTGTTAAAAATCGTCCTCGACGTTTGCTACGGTAATTTTACATAAAAAGCCAGCTCTTTTTCTGTCTAAAGGGACCTTGTGTGGTTCAATAGTATCGGACAAACCGCGAGACTGATTCGAATGATTTCGAAGAGACAACAATCGATTATTCCTAACGTACGCTTCCGTTTTGATTTCGGTCAACTTTTTCTATGGAAAATCGCTCTATCAAAATGTAACACCGCCATATTTCAAAACACTGATTATGTCGAAGAAATAATTCTTGATTTCAAAAAGTACCCTTCTTCATCTCTACAAAAGGAACATTAGCGGATTCAAACGCTGTAAGCAGTTATCATTTGTCACGAAAAAAACTAACCAAAATACGTTCACTTGTAAGATTTGTGAAGATTTATGTGCGATTTATGCAATATTTCTTTGAAACCATTTTGTTACGTCTGTAATTAACAAACGCAATTAAAAAAGCGCCATCAACATAATACATTATTATACTAGGTATTTTGCGTGAAAAATGAAAACCGATTACCGCGTATGGTTCAGCTTAAGCTCCTTTTGTAGATCAAGAAGGGAACTTTTGGGAATCAATAATTATTTCCCCCAGATATTCAGCGTTTTGAAATTTGGCAGTTTTTAAATATTGAACGGGCGATTTTCCCTACTAAAATTTGACCTTAATTAGAACGGAAGTGTACTTTAGGAACAATCAATTGTTGTCTACTCGAAATCCTTCGGGTGATGTCGTCTGCAGTTTAGGCGGGAAAAGTCTCGCGGTTTGTCCGAATACCATTGAACGTCATGAAAGCAGACGAACATTTGTAAACATCGTAAGGTCCCTTAAGAAACAACTAGAGGCTCCCAGGAGCCTGTATCGCTCACCTGAACCTGAAACCAAACAACCCTTTTTTATCCAGCTTTTCTTTGCTATAAGGAATTGCCCAACACTAATGCAAAAATCATTAATTTCGACCTTTTAAGGGAAATAACTCCTATAAGGAGGAGCTTTTGATGCTTAGAGGGAGAAGGGAAGTTCACTTCAAATTTGCTGTACCTGTTGTACTTTTTTAACTATCAGTCGAAAACTCTATCGACCCCCCCCCCCCCCCGCCTTTTTTCATTTTTTCTATTTAAAGCCAACGTAGCTATATAGGTAGTCAGGTGGTAGAGGACGTCCTAAAGATGATGTGTGCAATGTTTCAAAGCAGTCCTTTCATTGGTTAAAGAGGAGAAGATTTTTTAAAATCTAGTAAAATTGATTAAAAAAATTTTCAAGGAGAATAATTCCTAAACGGTTCATCAGACAATCTTGACCCTAAAGTCATTTTTGTAGCCCTCATAGAGCAGAACAATTAAGCAATGCTAACTTTTTCTCTAGTTCTAATAATTTTCAAGATTTTGAGGCAAAAATGTCAAAAATAATCAATTTCGACAATTAAAGGGCAATAACTCCTATAAGGAGTCATCATACAACTTCAACCCAATGGAGTGTTTTGTAGAGCTTTTGATGCAGATGAAGGCATGTCTCTTCGGTTTTCCTGTATCTGTTACACTTTTTTAAATATAAGCCAAAAACTGTATTTTACCCCCCCCCCCCACCGTCCTATTTTTAGCAATGGTGGCCATGTTGGTTAATCTGCAGCCATGGTTGGTGCAAACTTGGTTGAGGACATTGGACGGATGATGTGTACAAAGTTTCAAAGCAGTACTTTCAGTTGTTGCAGAGGAGAATATTTTAAAAAATCAATTAAAACAAATTAAAAAAAACAGTTCAAGGGGAATAACTCTTAAACGGTTAATCAGACAATCTTGACCCTTAAGTCATTTTTGTAGCCCTCATAGAGCAGAACAATTAAGCAATGCTAACTTTTTCTCTAGTTCTAATAATTTTCAAGATTTTGAGGCAAAAATCATCAATTTTGACAATTAAAGGGCAATAACTCCTACAAGGAGTCATCATACAACTTTGACCCAATGGAGTGTTTTGTAGAGCTTTAGATGCTGAAGAAGGAAGGTCTGTTCGGTTTTCCTATATCTGTTATACTTTTTGAACTATAAGCAAAAAACTGTATTTTGACCCCCCTGTTCTATTTTTAGCCATGGCGGCCATGTTGGTTGGTCTGAGGCCATGATTTGAGCAAACTTGGTAGAGGACATTTTACTGATGATGTGTGCAAAGTTTCAAAGCAATCCCTTCAGTGGTTTTGGAGGAGAAGATTTTTGAAGAAAAGTTAACGACGACGACGACGGACGACGACGGACGCCAAGTGATGGCAATAGCTCACATGACCCTTCGGGTCAGGTGAGCTAAAAATGGATGACTTATTATGTGAAATTTCCGTAGCAAAAGTAAGGGCGATAAGTAACAACTTAACAAGAGAGGCATACTATAAAACATGGACAGGTTATCGTATCTACATTTTTTCTACTGAATTTTCGTAATAAAAAGGCAAAATATAGAATAATGAAAAAATGAAAGCAAACAAATTTTTCCAAGGGGGGTTGGCATTGGGATTAGGGCCGTATGATGTAACGGCTTGCCGCTTCATTATACGACCCAACTTAAAAAGTTGGCCAGGGGCGTAGCTAGAGTATCAATAAAATGTAGGCTAATTACGGCAGGGGGTCTTGGGGGGCGAAGCCCCCCGGCCGAAAACGATTTTCACGATTTTTAAGTCCATATAATTCATTTTCTCTGCATTTAATTTGCTATAAACTTCACCTCTAAATACTTTTATTTTAGCAGTAGAAAGTTTATCTGATTGAAATCTTACCATATTTTATAAAATAAATGATATCGGCATTCGCCTCGGGTACGATTTCGATGACTCGGATGTCCTGTCAGTGCATGATAACACTGTGTATCAACCACATTATACACTGTTTAATGTCTAGCTCAACGTTTACTGTACGTGGATACCAGGGTATTGGGATCTTAATCCCAATACATTGATATGCAAGTACAGTAAATGTTGAGCTTCCCTAAAAAACAGCGTATCAGTTTTAGTCACGTGGTTGTTACACACTGGATAAGTAACTGTAAAAAATCATGTCGAAAATCAGTTTAAGCCTTTAACGCAACAGTAAACAGAGTGGGTTTGACGGACAAACAAACAGACCGAAAAAAATATGTATTCCCAAATTTTTCGGGGACACAATTTAAATGAAATACTAGTATACCTAGTAAACCAAAAAGTAAATAAAGATCGTAACTGACGGAAGGACGGAAAAGGGTAAATGAATATGAACTTTTTGCTGCTGCGATTTGGGGAAAAACTGATAAAAATTTGAAGTCAAAGCACCATTTATATCAAATCAACCAAGTACTAGTATTTCACATTATGTATCAAATAATAAATGTACAATGTCAGGCAAAATCTAAACGGCGGTTCTTAGAATTGATAAAATCGTCCAAGACTTTATTCTTGGTTATGGCTATTTGTCTGTGTATATGCATAAGTGACAAATTTGATAGTCTTTCGTCTCCCATCGTAGAGCGCAAATAGTTTTTCACACGTCGCATTGCGCTGAAAGACCTTTCACTTGTAGCAGATGAAACGGGCATTGTAAGAAGAACTGATAAAATCTTATGTATGGACGGATACAAGTCAGCATTCGCAGCTTTCAGTACGTCAATAAGCCGCTCAGGTTTCTCCTCCATTAGTCCACATCTTGCCTTCCAACGGTCTACCTCATCTGCGAAGTCCTTAAATTGACCTATATCACTTTCGAATGCAGCGAAGATACGGTTAATGATCTCGGGACTTAAACTTTGGTGTCTTTTTGGACCAAGATAAGAAGCAAGAAACCTTTCTTCATTGCTTAAAACTCGGTTTGATATTTCTGAAACCAGATGGTCCAGAAATGTTAAATACAGTGAAACGCGCCAATAATCTTTCGAGGTCTGTGCAGGATGATTTGCCCGATTTCTCTGCCTTCCGACAACTCTTGGGGTACTTGGTTCGATTTCGAATTCAGCTGCCATTTCGCATGCTTCCATATATACCGCTTCCCAAACTTGGTCATCATTTCTTTCATTAGAAAGCCGACTTACAACTATCTTTGCCTCAGTAACAGCCTCAATCAAATCTATGTCAGGTTTTTGAAGATAGTTAGTAAGTGCTACAGTAGAACTCAGAATATGTTCGGCAACAATAAGAGAAACTATGAATTCAAACTTTAGTATGGCTGTTAAGTAGAGTCCGGCTTTTTCGTCCCGGTCATTTTTCAGAGTCTGAAGAGCGGCAGCAACGACTGAGAAAGCGGCACGGAATGTAAAAAGCGCATTTGCCCGACTGGACCACCTTGTTTCGCACAAAGTGCGTAATTTGGAGCGGCGCGCCATCTCATCGCGCGCATTTTCATTTTCTTTCAATTCATCGGAAAATGCCAATAAACGTTTTGCAGAGTAGTCAAAACAAAATGCAATCTCTTGCACCGTCGACATCATATTTCTTACACATGGTTCCTTGCTACTGTGTACCAACGCTAAGTTGAGTTGATGAGCCTTGCAATGAATATATAATGCCTGAGGGGATGCCTCAAGTATTTTTGCTTGCACGCCATTATATTTACCGGCCATGTTTGCCGCCCCGTCATAGCATTGTGCTCTAAGGTTTGCAATGTCAAGATTTACGTCGTTTAAGAATTGAACTATCATATCAGCCAACGGTTCACCTTTTACACTTTTAGCATGCCTGAATCCAATAAATTCTTCTCTTATTTCAAGATCTTCGTTTGTTCTGTGAAGAAATCGAACGCAAATTGAAAGCTGCTCTTTAGTAGCAACATCAGTGCACTCGTCGGCAATAACTGCAAAATACGTCGACCGACGACAGTCATCAATTATTTGATCCAATATTTGTTGCCCGCAAAAGTTTATTAGCTCATTTTGAATATCAGGCGAAAGGTAAGTAGATCGACTCACTGACCGTAACGCTAACCAATCGGACAATGCTTGATCACCTTTCGCTATTTCATGCAAGATGGCCAGAAAGTTGCTCCTTTCCTCTACGTGACCCCTAAGTGGAATATTTTGTCGACCACAAAGTATTATAACATCGATAATTTTTGAAAGAGCATACCGATTTTCAGCAACTACTTTCTTGTGACTAGAAGAAATCATGCTAGCGACAGATTCGCGCTTTCCTTGTCGTGAATGAACAAAATTTTCTGCAGCTTGAACGGAACTTCTATGTTGAAATAGGCCATCGTGCCGTTTTGCAAGGGAGTTTATATTTTTCCAGTCATCTACTTCGCTCATGGAAAAGCTCTTTTCACGTGAATCGACAGGATTAAACAGGAAACATGGTGCACAAAAGACTGCATCAAGGGATACAGAGTATCTCATCCAGTTGTATTCTTGCAAAAGTTTAGGCTGGAAATATCTATTCTGTGCACCAAACTTCCTAAAATTTATAGAGATTCAAAGCTTATAAACATTACTTTCATTGCTATAAATGCGAAAGGTTCTAAGCAGCTAAATTACTGACCAAATGAACAGTTTACCTAATTGGCTTATTTTGCTATTAAATTGCCTACCTGTGTGCCAACATTCATCAAAGTCCGCAAAGTTTTAAAATAAGACGTTTTAAAATTGTTAATGACGAACGACGGAAGCCAAGTGATAACATCAGCTCAAATGATCAGGTGAGCTTAAACTGTCTGCAGTTGAGGGTTGTGTACTAAGTACTGGATTACCACAAGAAGAAAAAATTCTACACGAGACGGCATGGCAGGTTGATGTATTTTTCTGAGTTTGGTGATCTGGTATATATAAACCACCGGAAACTGCATGTGCTATGTGTAATATTATACAGAATATTGTCCAAATCGTTGTTCGCTTTACTGAACAGTTCTTTGAGGTTTCCAGGTATAGAGTCGTTGTTTTCTATGGTTTTACAAAGTGACTGTCGACATACATATAAAGGACATCAAGCGCGACCATTCAGGGTAATACAAATTGCAATGTAATCATAAAAAATCTATAAAAGATATGAAGCATAATATAAGTGGCCCACTGGGTGTGGAGAGATGGTGGTGCGGGAGACCGAGAGTAGGGGGAGTTTAAAGGGAGGGAAGTGGGAGCGACGGGATGGAAAGAGGGGACGGGAGTGTAGAAGCAGGGGGAAACGGGAACCGAGGAGGCGGGAACTGGGAGTCGATGGGCGGAAACCGAGAGCCAGTTGAATACAGTTATTGTAAATTAACGGTATTTTAGGCAAAATTTCCACTAGCCTACAGTTTGGGTACCCCGCGATCTACTATAATTATAAATTTTTGGTAACGATATGAACTAAAGCTTTTTTTAAGGAAACGAAGGAAACGAAGAAATACATTAGGGGCAATCAAATCTCGAAGTCCATAAACAAGACAATTCAAAGCCGATCGAAAAATTAGGAAAAAAAAACTAATTTACGGAGTCACTGGGGATAAGCTCCATCGACAGCAAATCTTCACTCAGATTCCCTAATTTTCAAAACCGATTCATAACAAATAGATATACTCCCAAAATACTTAAATTATTTTGATAGGTTACAACTATTTAACAATACAAAAATTAAGTCGTGTACCTTGGATAGAACTTTTTGGAAATATATGCGATGTGGAAGGAAAGACAGACAGGGTTTAGTTAAGAGCTCTCTGAATTGCAGAACACTGATTAGGTCAGGCTACCAGCTTGAACCTTAATTTCTTCTTTTTTTAATCTTTTTCCATGTTCGTTTTCAAATTCACATTTTGAATATATTAGGATAAGTGCAAAATGGTAAAATATAATACTGATGCAATACCTTGCTGGAAATTTGAAGTCGAATGCCTGTGTCCATTTTGTATGAATAATGTCTAATCTGTCCTTATCATTCAGATCTTTGTTACGATAATCTGCTAAGTCCGGAAAATCACACCGCACACTACAGGTGCCACTAACAACTGAACTAGTTGTAGAGCTTGACAATTCTGGCCCCTCATTTATAGTCTCTCGGACGCCTGTGTCCAAAATTGGATTAGCTGGACCTGATTCACCTTCTATTGGGGTGTCTGACTCACTTTCTTCAGATATTCTTTTTCTTTTAGTTTTGACAACAAATTTATTCATCTTAAGAGAGAGTTATGTACCTTGTAACACATTACGGGAAGAACAATCTCGGAAATGGAAAAGGAATGATTGTCGGAATTTGGTACGCGCACGATCTGTAACTTTTATAAATTGAATTTTCAATAATTAATACAAGTTAACAACCGACCGCTCGATTAAAAAAAGCAAATTTGAGTGTAGGCTATAGCCTACTTTAGCCTTACGTAGCTACGCCCCTGTTGGCATTTAGTATAGTAAGAATACTTGACTCTCGTAATTAAAACTAGACGCCATGATATAGCTGAAAACTTACTGAAAATGACGTTAATCAAATCCTGATGAATGTATACATTGAATGACAAATACAAAACAAACGACAAATAGAAAATAATTTTATTGTAGAATGTACGAACTACCATCGCATTAAGTAGTAAAGTAACTTTGTATTGGCCTTATTTTAACTGCGATACTGCTTTCTAGACGAGAAGCCTATCAAGAATATACATGCAAAACTCATCAATTAACATTCTTTTCAAACAAATTGAAACTCCGGTTAAAATATTTGCCGGATGAGCATTTCATATTTTTTTTCAGTACAATTGGAAGCTGAATGGGCTGTTCCAGAAATAGTCTGTACCCCCCCCTATGGAAGACATGTACACCAAAAAAGAAATTCCATGGATTTTTTTCATAAAAGTCTTTTTAAAAAGCTGGAAATTCCAGATACAAGATATGGAAGAAAATCCCTTCTCCGAAAAAATTCCATGGAAATTTCTATGTTATCGCAAAAAAATCAGGATATTTTTGTAAGGTATATTATATCTGGAAATACATGTACACAGTAAAGTAGGAAAGATGCTTGCTCAAAAGAAAAATCCATGGATTATTTTTTTTTGGAAACTACATCTTTAAAATGCTTCCTTGTAACCACTACATGTACATTAAATGATCGTGGCTGGCCTTTCACTTGCCCTTCTTAGGTGGCAAGACAAGTTGCTCATTAATTTCTCAAACTCTTGGAAAACTTAACAAAAGGGTATCATTTTGAAGACAGGTAAACTAAAAGAAAAAGAAAAAATTTAAAAGTCTTTCCAGATCATATTTTTTTATTCAATAAGTGTCTTGTATATGTGATAATACAACAAGTGTCTTATATATGCGATAATACAAAATGATTAGTCATTGAAACATGATGATTTGTTTTCAACAAAAAAGTACATTAAATAATGTAAACTAAATATTATTCACAAGTGTTTTAATTATTCACATTTTGTGCTGTGAATGAAAACAATCGTCTAAAATACTACAAGAAGAAAAAGTGACCAAATTGATAACAAATCCTTTAAAATTATAGATCTCATCAAAATGGGTAATAAATTAGGCAAAATGACTGCTTGAGTCTAATATTAATTGACAAAAAGTGTCAAGTTTTCCTGCAGCAGGATAGGGGATGACAAGTTCTATAGATAGTTTCTTTTTTCTTGGTTCTGAGATGTTAACATTTTTTAATTCATTTTTAGCATCACAAAATATTTTGCAAAGTTCTTGGGTTCTTACTAAAGGTCCATGTTCATTAATATATTTACCACATGAAATCACACCACTTAGATGTGCCCTTTTATCTCACATACAATGTAGCATTCTTTTCTGGAGAGACACAATAGCATTTGAAAGATTCTCTGTTTGATTAAGTTTTCTGCGCTTAACGCTGGCATTCTTGTTTGTGCTATTTTTAACTACTGGATACAGGTGTCTATTTGCATCTCAAAGATCATTTGTTGCAGCTAAACGACCCATTTTATTGTAAAAATCAAAGCTAATTTCATTATACATGTATATGGTATTCCTTCACAGTTAAATGTGAAATCTTCTGTTTTGTTTTTAATGGATTCTAAACCTTCTGTATCATGACTATCCTGATTAAACTTAATATGGAATCCACTAGAGCAGCCTAATAATTCTGAATTGGACATATTTTTCCCATCAAATGGAATCTTGTCAGCATTGTTCTCAACACTGCTATCTTCTTTTACAATTGCATGCTTAGGGCTGCTCGTAACCATATAAAACTCAGTAGTTTTTACATGTACAGAGTGAGATTCAAAACTTAATAGCCTTGAATTGGATGACAGTGCCTTTGTGTGACTGTGTGACTCTTCCGGCTCAGCACTTTTTTTGGTTTCTGCCTGAACATGATTGTTGTGGTTAGATACCTAAAAATAATCAATGGGAAAGTGTAACCCTTGTACATGTACGACATAACTATTTGACCATTACTTAAAAAAAGTATTGTAGGATTCTCATAAAACAGTACTTTTTAGCTGTTTTCTAACTCAGTACAGTTTAAATGATATATTTTATTGGTGACTAGACACTACAGCAAGTTTAAACTTTTAGGAGTGTTGTGTTTAAAATAGATTTTTTATCAATTGCTTTTGTATGCCAATCCTATACTGGAGCAATACACACATGTACTTGCAGCATCAACCATACAAAGCATTGCTAATTATTGGAAAAAGGGGAACTATCAAACTGCATAAAAATGACAATACATGTACATGTAATAAACTTAGAAATGACCCTTACCCTTTTTTGATAAAAGGAAAAGATGTATGTAGACCTGCCAATTACATGAACCTTTAAAAAATTTTTTATTGTCTTAATGGTGTTAATGACATTAAATAAACAATTAGGTATCCAGTTATCATTGATACAGAAATTTTTGTAATTACAGAATGCTACTTTCACATGAAAAAAATCCTACTTTTTAAAAATCCTTTAAATAATGGGCGTTCAAGTTTTTCACATTACCAACCATTAACATTACAAAAATCTTGGTAGATAATTTTTTTTACATACAAGTTACTTAGTTTGTTAAAAGTGTCAGGTCAGTGTTAGAATAGCCAGGATAAACCATAGTTTTTACATGTACATGTACAGTGCTTAAATTGTAAAATGTTGTCAAGTTATATATTTATCTTATAAACTGTTATATATAAAGCAAAATGTTCTTAATACTAGTATGTTATGTGAACCAACATAATAATAAGATATACATGTATATATATACATGTATTATAGAAACATATTACAGTAAAACATAGATTTTATCTTTAATTGGACAAGTTTGGTAATTTCTTATTCTACCTTTATATTTAATCAACTATTTTCAGTTTGAATGTTACTTTTTATTTCTGTTACATACAATGTAGTTTAGAAAAAAAGCTCTATGATAAATTATTATAAGACATGTACATTGAACTTTTTTCATGGATAAAGTTAGCAATTTATATTTGCATCAAAGGATAATAAATAAGTGTTATCATTTTCAGGTTAAAAATGTATTTTTTAAATAAATCTTCAAAGAAATGATCTTTTCCTTATGGAATAAAAATTTTTAAATAGGTTACAATAAGTACTTTGTTTATAATTTGAAAGTTTAGTAGATTGCATTCAAATGAAGCACCTTTTCCTAAAGGTTTCTTCTGAAAATAAAGTACTAACTTGCACTCACCCCCCCCTTTTTTGTTAAAATCACTAGGCACAATACAGATCCTTCAATGTATTTAACTATAGAAATAAAGATGGAATTTTTTAGTATTAAATAAAAATATATAATATTTATGTCATCAGTGCTTGCAATTAATATCTTCATGGATTTAAACTGTTTAAATTTGACCTTTGTTAACTTGGATTTCCAAAACCCACGGGGGGGTCACTAAGGATACTTTTAGGTACAGGTGTGCGGACGGACATTTGAAAACCCACCCTATTCATATATTTTCGGACACTATAAAACAGGACCTAATCATATATATTGAATGATTAAATCAGACCTATTCATATATTTATTACTGCACATCCCCATTGACAAAATAGTACGTTTACTACCAAATTGATAAATTGATGTTAATGGAACACTTTGTTTGTAAAATCACTGTGGTTTACATAGGCTTAACATGCTTAAGATGAGAATTGAGGCATGGAATATATTTAGATAATTTACAACTACCCAATGATATATTTTTCAATGAAAAAAGCTACCTATTCATATATTTTGGAGAGCTAAAAAAGTGACCTATTCAGGCCGCACATCCGTATTACCCTATATATACCAAGTTACCCCCCCCCCCCGTGCCAAAACCATGAGAACATCTTGATATCATGAATGAAATGCTTTAATCTAATTATATAACATGATTAATGACTACTGTAACAGTATCATGTTAACAATTGTCACTTTACTGCAGACTTTATTTATAAATGACTATTTTAACCAATTAAATAGGCCATAAATTACACACTTTTATCTAAACTACAAATTCCTCACACTGACAATATTTGTATGAAATCTGACCCTATGCCAGATGGTGTACATATAACAACAGAGTAAACGATTGTCTGATTTTTTCCTGAGATACTAAAATTCCAAAACCTAAATGACAAAAAGGGGGAGGGCATTTACAATAATAAGTAACAGCATTTATATGAAGAAAAGAATTTGATAATACTTGATTTTTTTTAATGAAATCTGACCCCATGCCAGATGGTGTAAATATAACAACAGAGTAAACTTTTGTCTGATTTTTGCTGAGATACTAAAATTCCAAAACCTAGATGACAAAAAGGGGGAGGGCAATTACAATAAGAAGTAACAGCTTTTATATGAAGAAAAGAATTTGATAATACTTGATTTTTTTTAAAACTCTTTCAAGTTGAATGTGCAGTATGTTTTTGTATATAAAAAAGCAAGCACCAATCCTTATATTAAATTGTATTGATGTATATTATCTGGTACTTAAAACCTTTATACCTTATGAATTCCTTCGGTAATGAGCCAAAAGAAAATTAGAATACAATTAAAATATTATTATTATTACCTCTGCTTTCATGTCAAGTTTTTCTTTCGCACAAGATAGAAAGTCTGCCAGTGTTGGGTTTCTGCTCTTTGCAATGGAAATAGGTGTGGAGCGAGAACAAGCCACAAAATGGTTAGGCTGCCATCAACGATTTTTATAAGTGTTCATTAATGTTGTTGTCCACATAATTCTCACTATATCACTACTTCTGCATATACGTTGCTGAATTATTCTGTGAAAATAAGTGACGATCCCTTTGTGTACCAACTAAGTCAGGGTAGATAATAAACTGTGCACCCTAAAACTGTTGACAATCCCATCAGATGCCACATTTCTCTCCATGCCCCTCTTTTGGCAAAACTTTGGACAGTTCTTTCATAAATATTTTCAATGTTGCTTGGATTTCTTAAATTATCAGATGGTTCCAGTATACTAGAATACTGAGCATATTGTTTGTTTATAGCTGTTGCAAGATGCCATTCTTTATGGAGAGCCATTATTCATTCTTGACTGGGTATGAGGGAAATAGTAAGGTTATTTTTTCTTGAGATGCAACTGTTTTGCCCCACCAAGGGTAATAGTTGTATCCGAGAGGAAGTTAAACATAATATTCCAAGAATATACAGTCTGAAAGCATTTTGTTATACCTGAACGAGACAACAGATAATAAACTTACTACTCCAAAATTATCTAGCTATATTTGTCCATTCAGTATAATAAAAGTAGTGTAATTATTCTGCATTTATTTTATACAGTAAATCTGAGGTATTGTGATAATGTTTAAAACAACCTTATATTGGTACCTCTTATTCTTAATAACATTGATTAGAACATAACTTGTGAATAATCTACTATTTTCCTACATGAATAATAATAATAATAATAATAATATTTATTAGTGTAAACACATTTACAATAAATGGTTATAACTCAAATAACAAACAGATAATAAAAAAAAAAAAAAAAAAAAAGAAGAAGAAGAAGAAAAAACTATCCAATAAACCAAATCTAGTCTTCTGGAGTGACGGTGATATTTTTAATTGATTTACACTTATCAATATATTCAATTAAAGCTTTAAGTAATATTAATGAGCTACTGTTTAAAATATGACGCAACTTATTAATTGTAATGGAAGTTATATTTGTTTTTGTTATAAGTTCTTGTCTGTAACTGGTATAGGTTGGACAATAAATAAAAAAGTGTTCCTCATTTTCAATTTGAGAAGTAGTACATTTAGTACAAATTCTATGATTTTGGGGTATATTTTTGTACCGTCCTCTCTCAATTGCAAGAGAATGGGCACTTATCCTATATTTACATATTTTAGATCTATCTGCTTTATATTTACAGATGTCTACATAAGGTGGTCTAACATTAAAATTTAGAATATAATTGTAAAACTCTAATTTTTTATTTTCTCTTAGAATGCTTTGTTGATTTTGGATGGCTTGGTCGTGAATTCTTTGCTTAATCAAAGTCAAATTTTGTTTTATATTTTTAGGGGAAGAATTTAAATAGTTCAAACCTAGGTTCTGAGTGTTTTTCGTTACCAAGGAAATCCATTTGTTGTTTTGTGGAGTATTATTATAGATTTTATTGACAAGACTATTCTTTGAGTTAGATATATGATCTAGGAATTTGAAAGTTAAGGTTAAGATCTTTGCCTTTAATGGATATCTATTAAGTTCCGACAGGCAAGCTGCATTAGTTGCCTTGCTGTGTATTCCAAGAATTTCTTTAATAAATTTAATATGTAAGTGTTCAAAGGGGTCTGTATCTTTGAATTTAAAGTCAACACCCCAAATTTCACATCCATATAAAATAATGGGACTAATTAATGTATCAAATAGCTTTTCGAGCAAATTACATGGGTTATTTAGACCTAAATTTTTCTTTATTTTAAACCATGCCTTGCGGCCTTTTTCCATTAACAACTGGCAGGAGGAGTTTAAATTTCCTGTATATTTGATGGTTATTCCTAGATAACAATATGATTTTACAGTTTCAATATTCTTGTTGTTGAATTTAAAGCAATTTTGATGGGATTTACCATTAGAGTTAAATACTATTACTTTAGATTTTTCTTCATTTACTTCTAGTTTCCAGGATGAACAAAACTCATATAGAATATCTAATGAGTTTTGCAATCCTGTCTGACTACTAGATAATAGTATAATATCATCAGCATATAAAAGGGAGTTAACAGAGATATCCCCCATTATTACTGGGTCTGTTTGTCCATCGTTAAGATTTGATACAAGATCATTGATGTATAAATTAAACAGAATAGGGCTTAAAACATCTCCTTGTTTTACTCCACATTTGGAAATAAAACGTTTACTTATACCTTCTTTAAACTTGAGCATACAAGAGGGATCTTCATACATGGAAATAATAATTTTAAGAATGTATGTTGGAAAGTTATGTTTCAACAGTTTATAGAATGCTGGGACCATACTGGGAAGGTTCCCAGTGCTCGACCCACAGAGCAGCCCTGCGAGTCTCTGATGACGGATAGGGGAGTCCCTCTCGTTGGGGGGTTGTCAGGTCATAATACGGAAAGCCTGACCGCGAACCGTAGTGGGTGACATGTTTGGAGAGTGCCACGCTCCTTGCACGATAAAGACCCCTTTTGTAGATTTCGAAAAAGAGTAGGCTCATTGTAGACACTACAAAGGCTAAATTCTACACCCTACCCACAACTCCATACTTTTCCAGTGTCCGTCAAAATTATATTCCCTGTGACCCATCCCCCATTTTCAATCAATCCTACATGAATGTATATATTATGTACACATGTGATGGCTGTAATATAATGTTATAAAATTATGTCTGTAGTTGATACATATATTATTTATGGCAACAAAATACTGGATTTTTTGTCCAGAATAAATAGTTTGTGTGGATATTAGCTTTTTTTTTTGCTGGATTTTTTTAATAAAAATTTTTTAAAGTCTGGATTTTCTTTCATTTTTGGTCTGCAGTTTGTCTGGATTTTATGACGGCTTCCAGAAATTTATCTGGAATTTTTGGTCGGAAAATGAAAAAAAGTTTGGAAATCCAGTGTCTTCCATAGGGGGGGTACAGACTATTTCTGGAACAGCCCAATAACCCTCATTTCACACAAACACTCCGGGTATTCCTTGTGTAACAGGAGGGGCTTTCAGTTGTGTTTTACCGGAAGTTGGCTCTCTGTGTTATCATGTTCTTAAGTGGCAAAGTGGTTTTTTGTTAGCGGGTTTCCAACACGTGTATGCTCAAGTGTCTCGGAATTTATTGGGATGCCTGGAAGGAAGCTTAACCAACGTCAAGTCAAGTCAAGTAAATTTTATTTAAAGTCGGTGACATATGTAACAACAAACATAAGCTCTGTAGAGCTTTTAAAACCGACATAATATTGTGGAACAAGCCTTGTATTGTCAAAATATTGTGGAACAAGCCTTGGAATCAACCTGATTAAGACTGAAAGTTCTTCTTTTTACTTGTATACGAATTGAGATCGTTCACAGGACCTGTGTTTCTACTAATTTAAATGAAGAAAGACGTGGCAAAATATACACGTTTTATTTTTACAAAAAATATCAATATTATAACGTCAAGTTGTAACAGTCGTAAAAAAAAATAAGCCCTATTTACATAGAGGGAAAACAATTGTGACGGTTAAAAACAAAATCCTACATTTAAGCAATAACAGTATATATGATATCCACAAAAATCCTACTTTTTTTAGATAACTTTAGTTCGATTTATTGGGACATTTTTATTTAATTTGGACAAAAATCACCCCCCCCCCCCCAAATAACCCTAACCAGGTGAGCAGAGCAGTGAACCGGAAAAAAATAAAATGGAAATTATCCCCCTTTACATCTAGAATCCTTAATACTGTGTGTTAACACGGTGTACTTCACCTACCTTAACAGTCTAAAAAGACTCTGGCTCTTAATAAGTAAAAAAGCATTTTTTTAATGAAAATCTAAGCCTTATATAGTACATTTTAGCAAAAATTTATTTTGATTGGGAGCCAAATAGAAAAAGTTTTAATAACAGAACAACCAATTAATTTATGTAAGACAAATTCGTTTTGAAAAATATTTACTGCTCAGAGCTCGCCTTTAAAATTAAAGAAAAACCCCAGAGTTTGAAAAAACTCGGAACACTGGCGACTGGATTTTCCCAGGTTAAAAGGGTAACAGTTCAATTGGACGGCATGGACATCATGAAGTAAACAAATTGTGGTAGATTTTCTCTTTACAGAAATAAATAACGTTTTTTTTTTTCAAATTCGTTAAGCTAATGATAACATTTTATTTAAAATATTTCACCGAAATGAAAAATAAAATAATACCCGTCACATTCCCCCCACCTTTAAACCAAGTATATATAATTAGTTTTAAAATACATCATAAATTCATTACTTCATTAATAATGCAAAAAAAATATACAGTCAGTGAAATAAAAATATCTAAAGTCCAAAGTCTTTTCTAGGCACTGCCACAAACACAAATTCACCATCTGGTCCTTCCCTCATTTGGACATCTTTATCCCTGGTTACTTCCTCCCCAACTTGTAGAATGAATTCACCCTCATTGAGCACCATACTCTGTGTGTGTCGTTGGACAAGAGCTGGCTGGTCGGAAGCAATCTGACAAGATTTCACGGAAGGTTCAACATTTCCCGGCGCAATAAATCTAACATTATTCACATCAACCCGAGGGGCTGCTGCAGATGCATTCCTAGCTATGGATCCTCCAAAGAAATGGTAGCGCATCAAGTGAGCCCTCAACTTGGACCTGGCTCCAAAAATTGCTTCACAGGCTGTACAAGAAAAGTGCTTCAGCACTTGTTTATGGAGTCGTCTCCAGTGTCGCATGTATTGGCTATGCGACCTGAAAGGTGCTGCCTTACACCCAGCAACTTCGCAAATAAATCCTTCTTGAAACAGGTCTAGCCGATGCCATTCTACAATAAAAATTGAAGGGGTGAGTCATCCATATATAAAGCTAATGCATATATATTGTACATTTATTTAATGAAGCTTAGAACCCATATGAAAGCTTTTATTTTTCTCTTTACTATGTTGGAAAGTGACGTTGTTTTACAGTTCGAATGCTTTAGAAACAATTCCATAATAATAAGTAATACCTAACAGTTAAATATTAGGTCGCATAATGGATAATAAAATTTTAAAATCAAAAACAGTTTAAGTGTGAGCAAGCGGGACATTCTTATCGAAGAGTAAACTTTTACCGCAGTTAGGTAAATAAGTATCGCTTATTGGTAGAAACTTGCCGCTAGCTGTGACTCCAACTAGCATGCGAGTCATTTTATACCCTCTTCGTAGTATTATACCGCTTTTGAGAAACGGATGCAAAGTAGATTTTTCCCGCAAAAAATGTAACATTTTCCCGAAGTTAGACTAATTTTGCGGTACAATCATACCCCTTTAGCCGTAAATTACTCCCGCAGAAACATTTTACCGCAGGAAAGTCAAAATTTACCGCTGTTAGACAAATATTAGCGGTAATACTTTACTGTCTTATCTGATAAATTGTTTATTTATGATATACTTCCCGATCAATTCCAAAACAAATACAACAGGTAAAAGCAATAATAGAATGCATTCTGAGAGTTTAGCCACCAATCTTTCAACTGAGATTAAGGGTCAATTGTTATTGCGAGTGTTTATTTATGCATGTATTATTGTTATTAACTTTCTATCAAACTGAAGTGTTTATCCAAATCTAGAAAGTATAAAATATTGCAAGACATGTACAGTTTAAAATAATATCCGTAGCCTTAACCTTGACAACCTCATATTTGAGATGTCTGAGAGATTGTAATCTTTATTGACTGGGTGCCTGGGTGGCTCAGTGGTTAAGCAGTTATCACTTAATCGCATCTGCCAGCACCGAGGTTGTGGGTTTGAATCTCACTGGGCAAGGTGTGCTCTACTTAAACCTTGGTTGACAAGAATTGGCAGTTTTCCTGTCGAATGCTGGGGTTTTTCTCTGAGTATTACGGTTCCTCACCGATAAAAAACTGTACGCTATGATATAACTATGAAAATTGCTGAGTGGTGTAAAAATAACAAACAAATAATTAAACAAATTTTATTGTCTGCTATAGTGTTATACCTAAAACTAAACCATAACTGAAACTAAAAATGAAACAAATCTACATAATCAGATACTTAACAACATAATATTGTCTAGAATTGCAATAGTGAGCGAGTCTTAAGAAGTCAAGTACTCTAAAAGCGACAATGTATTCCAAACTGTGGAAAACAAAATCTGACACATCAAGGTTTTGATATTGACACCATAACAACCAATCAATAAATTGATGATGGTGTGGGAACCCAATCAACCCGTACGGCAGATCATTTTGACCCATCCGATGTCCCATCTTTCTAAAACGATATTTATTCAAACTTGCTTATATATATATATATACATGTAAAACATAGTTAATTTCCTGTAGAGTAAAGAGAAGTATAAGCTGTGTGCGTACGAAAATAAATGCCGTTTAAGCTTTCTATCAAACATACCATCTATATGTCAATGTATTGATCCTGTTTCCGTGTCCAGATATGCAAGATAATATTATTCCGCATGAAATGCATCTATTTACGTACGCAAACACTCTAATCTTCTATTTACTATATTGGAAAGTGACTACGTTGTTTTACAGTTTGAATGCGATAGAAACAATTCCGTAATAATAAGTAATAGCTTACAGTTAAATATTAGGTCGCATAATGGGAAATACAATTTTAAAATCAGAAACAGTTTAAGTATGCGCAAGCGGGACATTCTTACTGAAGAGTAATCTTTTACCGAAGTTAGTGTAAATAATTAACGCTAATTGGTAGAAACTTGCCGCTAGCTGTGACCCCAACTAGCATGCGTGTAATTTCATACCGCTCTTCGTAGTATTATACCGCGTTTGAGGAACGGATACAAAGTAGATTTTTCCCGCAAAAATGTAACATTTTCCCGCAGTTAGACTGATTTTTGCGGCAAAAGCATACCATTTAGCCGTAAAGTACTCCCGCAGTAACATTTTACCGCAAAAAGGTCCAAATTTACCGCTGTTAGACATATAATAGCGGTAATACTTTACTGACTTATCTGATAAATTGTTTATTTATGATATACTTTATTCTGGATCAATTCCAAGACAAATACAACAGGTAAAAGCAATAATAGAATGCATTCTGAGAGTTTAGCCACCAATCTTTCAAGTGAGATTAAGGATCGAATGTTATTACGAGTGTTTATTCATGCATATATTATTCTTACTAACTTTCTATCAAACAGAAGTGTTAATCCAAATCTAGAAAGTATAACATATCGCAGAACTTGTACAGTTTTAAATAATATCCGTAGCCTTAACCCTGACAAGCTGATATTTGAGATGTCTGAGAGATTGCAATCTTTTTTGACCGTTGGCCTGGATGGCTCAATGGTTTACTAGTTAATTGATCGCTCGTCTGCCCGCACCGAGGTTGTGGGTTGAAATCTTAATGGGCAATGTGTGCTTGACTCAAACCCATAGTTGACAATTATTGTCAGTTTTCCTGTCAAAGGCTACAGCTTTCTCTGAGTTCTCCGGATCCTCACCGATTAAAAACTGAATGCTATGATATAGCTACGAAATTTGCGTGAAAATAACAAACAAATAAATAAGCAACTAAACAAATATGTATGTATGTATTCTCAAATTACTTTATTTTTTTTTACGAACAGATACAAACAAGCCAACTGCAGTTACAAATACAAGAAAAAGGATAAGCATAATAATTAACGCAAATTTCTTCCAAAAGGTTTTTTCCTTTTTCTCTGCTTTGAGTTCATTAACAGTTTAAAATAATTCTGAGAGATTGCAAACTTTATTGACCAGGGCCTGGGTGGCTCAATGGTTTAGGAGTTAATTGATCGCTCGACTGCCCGCACCGAGGTTGTGGGTTGGAATCTCAATGGGCAAAGTGTGCTCGACTCAAACCCATAGTTGACAATTATTTTCAGTTTTCCTGTCAAAGGTTACGGCTTTCTCTTAGTTTTCCGGATCCTCACCGATTAAAAACTGGATGCTATGATATAGCTACGAAATATGCGTACAAATAACAAACAAATAAATAAACAAATATGCATGTATGTATGTTTGTATATATTCTCATATTACTTTATTTTTTAACATACAGCAGATACAAACAAGCCAACTGCAGTTACAAATACAATAAAAGGATAAACATAATAATTAACGCAAATTTCTTCCAAAAGGTTTTTTCCATTTTCGCTGCTCTGAGTTCATTTTCAGTTAATAGCAGTCTTACTAACAGACTCCTGTGATTCTTCACATTGCAAGTGTCCGATAGAGAGATATCTTTTAATCTAATTGCATCTTCCATTTTGGTTACTAGAAAAGACAAAGGAGAAAGATTGACATAAAACGTGAACATTAAAATCAAGAGGCGAGGAAGAGGTCATATATCTATTATCTACATATTACTCTCTGTCGGTCTCTATATTAGATATAATATTGACTCTTATATACCATGGTAAACTGAAAAAAGGTCTGAAATGATATGACAAATATGCATAATGAATCAAAGACTATGAATACAACAAATCTCCGAAAAGGTCTTAATGATGAGTATTATCTTTATAAACATAAATGCATACAAACATATGTATTTACGTATTATGAAATTGTTTCTATTCAAACTAGAACAACATAGTTAATTTCCAGTATAGTAAAGAAAAGTGTAAAGGAGTGTGAGTACGAAAATAACTGCAGTTTAACCGTTCTATCACAGATACCTTCTATATGTCAATGTATTGATACCGTTTAAGACCTCCGTGCTGACAGACCCCGTGTGGGCCCCGGGGCACAGGAGAATAGGCCCACGGCTTCCTCAGCCTGCAGTGAGAGTCTGCTAACAGAGGCAACACTTGCCGTGTGTTGCGACCCCTGTCGATTACAGGACGGGATTTCAGTAGGCCGGGTAAACGGTCCCGATAACTTACTGAACCCTTACTTTTTCTAGACGGGAAATCGAGTTAGCCCTGACTTCGATGAATCGGCATGTCACGTCTTGCCCTTTGTGAATCCTTATCATTTAAGCTACTCTATTGCATTTTTCCTTCAAACTGTTCCATGAAATGTATGTACCATTTAATAGACGGCTTCCTTACAGGATTTGCAAAGAAGGCGGTGGCTGAAGGGCAAAGCTTCCTCAGCTTTATAGAGGCGACATGTTTGCCGTGTGTTGCAACCCGTGATGGTGGAGGAAGGGATCCTGGTGGTTGAGAGATCACTCGCTGCTGCATCCATTGGTGCGGGTCGGCGGGTTTGATTTTCAATACACCACTTTGGCCCTGACTTAAACTAGACGGGAGACCGGATGGACCCGGTTTGGTCAATCGGCTGGTCACGCCGAGCCCTTAACAAGCTTGTCGTCATTTCTCCTGTCACTTGATTATATCTTGTGAATTTCAGTTGCAAAGTTGTTCAGTTACAAGCTGTTAAGAAGGCGGTGGCTCATGGGTCAATCGAGTAGATAGAGTTTCGAACGGTTGTTTCGCCAGTTAATTCTGGCACGAAGCTTGCGTTCGTGAAGAAATTCATCTATTTGAGTATACCACCCTTGGAACACCTGATGCTTTCTGCTGGCAATCCGCAGACACCAAGCATCGCCCCTGTTGGCACTCCGTGGAGGGTGGGTGACAAGGGTGGTGAAATGCATTCTTTTAACATGGCTTCCAAAACATTTACGCAAACAGGTTCTAAAAAAAGAAAAAATGACATTTCGCTTGAAGAAATAGTTGATGATGATCACTTTTCACGTTTTATTGTTTTGACTAGTAATTATTCTAACAAAACACTATCAAAAATTTCTCCTTTCGTCATCGGAAAAACTATTAAAGGCTGTGCAGGAGATGTTAAAAACGTAACCAAAATGAAATCCGGATCAATTCTTATGGAAGTTTCAAAAAAACAACAATCTTTAAATTTACTGCAGCTCAATAAAATTCTCGATTTAGAAATATCTTCCACTCCTCACAGAACATTAAATTCTTGTCAAGGGATCATTCATTACAGAGACGATGATCTCTCTGAACTAACGGACGAGGAAATTTGTGAAGAACTCAAACCTCAGGGTGTAACAAAGGTAAACAGATTCATTGCCAAGAGACAAGGTATTCACGTAAAACTGAATACCTTTCTGCTCAACTTTAATTCTCCATCTGTCCCTCAGTCCATCAAAATTGGACTATACAGCGTTAAAGTCGGCGCATTTATCCCAAATCCTGTGCGCTGCTTTAAATGCCAAAAATTTGGTCATGGCAAGGGACAATGTAGAGGCTCCTTGGTATGCTTCAACTGTGCAGAGGTAGGGCATGAGGGCTTTACCTGCACAAACAACCCAAAGTGTGCCAATTGTGGTGAAGCCCATATGTCGTCCTCAAATGATTGTCATCATTTTAAAAAAGAAAAGGACATACAAAAATTGAAAACAGAAAGGAACATCACTTACCCTGAGGCTCGTCGTCTCTTTAGTTCAGTGAGTAATCCATCGTCTTCTGTAATGTCATATGCCAGTGTGACGAAACGCGTTTGCGTTACTTCTGAAACGCAAATCATGATCACCTGGCCTATAGATCAGAAAGACACAACAAGACTACCGGCTCAAACCACTGATAAAATAATTACACCATCTCGAAAATCTTCGGCATCTCAAACTTCTACGCCTTCGGCAGCTACTACGTCTTCAACACCTTCTCAATCCTCAACTAATTCTTCAAGCAGCCCCAAAAAAAATTCAAATATTAAGACCAATCCAAATACAAAATCTTCTAACTCCAATTCAAATTCAAAAAATAAACTCAAATCAAAAAGGAGATCGTACTCCAAAACTGCAGCGGGATCCCATTAAGGTCCACAACAGGTTTGGAAGTCTAGATCATCTAGACACTACTATCTGGGGCGATCCCATGGATACGCTACCCCCAGATACTGGATCTAAAAGTAGATCCCCCAGCAGAAGCCGGCGGAATAGCCCCCCAAAAAAACTGTCAACTATTCCCCTATTCGCAGACCATAATGGGTACAATAATACAATGGAATTGTCGAGGTCTCAAGATTAACTTTCTAGAAATTACTTTATTAGTTCAAGCCTTTTTTCCTGTTGCATTTTGCCTTCAAGAATCCCATCTAAAAAGAAGTGATAACATATCTTTAAAAAACTACTCTTTATACAGCACATATGTAGAAGAGAATGATAGAGCTGCTGGCGGCTCTACCATTCTTGTAAAAGATCAAGTTCTACATAGCCCTGTAGATCTCAACACTGATCTTCAGGCGGTTGCTGTTAGAATATCTTTAGACAAAACGATTACCTTATGCTCTGTGTATATCCCTCCGAATTCTTCATTAAATTTAAATCAATTGAAACATCTTACTGATCAGCTTCCGGCCCCTTATATATTACTTGGGGACTTCAACGGACACAACCCTTAACACAATAAACGATAAAGGTAGAATTATTGAAGGCTTGATGGATCAGGAAGATCTGTGTATTCTTAATGATGGAACCAATACATATTTACATCCTGGGAATGGATCATATTCGGCTATTGATCTTGCAATAGCAGACCCTTCTCTGTGTCCCGATTTCTCATGGAAAGTCCATGACGATCTCTGGCAGTGATCACTTTCCTATTATCTTGGAATCTTTACACTCTTCAAACACCGAAAGAATCGCTCGGTATAAATTTGGCAAGGCCAATTGGCCTCTATTTGAACAACTCTGTATAGAGCGACTTAACTCGGACGTTTTTGAAGCTGTTTCTGATCCAATTTTAAAATTCAACGAAACACTTATTTCAATTGCTGATGAAACAATTCCTAAGACCTCGACAAATCCAAAACATCCTAGTAAACCATGGTTCGATGAGATCTGTGAGGACGCTATTAAAGACCGGAAAAAGGCCGAACGACGCTTTAATAAACATCCAACTCAAAATAATCTTAACCATTTCCGAATTTTTCGAGCGCAGGGTAATGAAACAAAGACGACGCACCTCTTGGCGTAACTTTGTTTCTAAACTAAATAACCATACCCCCAATGAATAAAATTTGGAACATGATTCGTAAAATTAATGGTAAAAACAGTAAAGCAAATGTCCATCATTTAAAGGATGGACAAGACTTGTTAATATCAGAGTCAGATATATCTAACAAATTGGCCGAAACATTTGCAAAACACTCGTCCGCTGGAAATTATCATCCGGATTTTCAGCGAAACAAAACTCAAAAAGAAAAATCAAAACATAATTTCCAGTCAAAAAATTTGGAAGATTACAATACACCTTTTTCTTTGGAAGAGCTAAAAACTTCTTTGAACAAATCTCACGACACAGCATGTGGTCCAGATGACATCCATTACCAACTTCTCAAACATCTGCCACAATCTTCTCTCCAATGCCTTCTGAATCTTCTTTACAACATTTGGGAAACGGGTGACTTACCATCTATATGGAAAATGGCCACTGTTGTGCCTATTCCAAAGCCAGGAAAAGATCACTCGGAAGCGTCCAACTATCGGCCTATAGCACTCACAAGCTGTCTTTGTAAAACCCTGGAAAGGATGATCAATGATCGCCTTGTCTGGTTTTTAGAATCCAACAATCTACTTTCTAATATTCAGTGTGGTTTTAGACAAGGGCGAAGTACCCTAGATCATCTTGTACGTTTCGAAACGTATATTCGAAACGCCTTTGCAAAAAATGAGCATGTTGTGTCTATCTTTTTCGATTTAGAAAAAGCGTATGACACAACATGGAAATATGGTATTTTAAAAGATCTTTTTGATATGGTGTTGAAAGGTAGACTTCCTACCTTTATTTCAAACTTTTTATCTGACAGAGAATTTAAAGTTAGGGTCAATTCTACTTTATCTGACCCTTTTGAACAGGAAATGTGTGTTCCTCAGGGAAGCATCTTTTCTGTCACTTTATTTAGTATCAAAATTAATAGCCTTGCTCAGGTTTAAAAAGATAATATTGATGGTTCTCTTTATGTTGACGACTTAATCATATGTTACCGAGGAAAAAACATGAATAATATTGAACGTCAACTGCAGTTATGTTTAAATAGAATAGAGAAATGGGCAATGGAGCATGGTTTTAAATTCTCCACTGCAAAAACCGTTGGGATGCATTTGTAATTGTAATAAACGAAAGATGCATCCTGACCCCGAATTAAAATAATCCTATCAAAATTGTAAAAGAAACTACTTTTCTTGGTCTCATATTTGATTCTAGGCTAACCTTTCTACCCCATATCAAAATGTTAAAAAATAAATGCCTTAAAGCATTAGATATTTTAAAAGTTGTATCCAGTACCGCCTGGGGTGCTGAGTGCGATGTTTTACTGAATCTTTACAGATCGCTGGTTCGATCGAAATTGGATTACGGTTGCTTTATTTATGGTTCTGCTCGCAAGTCGTATGTCAAAATCCTTGATACTATACACCATCAGGGATTGCGACTAACCATTTAATAATACAACAACTTTTTGCAGAAATTAAATCGTGTTATCCTGATTATAGTACTATTTATACAGACGGGTCAAAAGACGAAGATAAAATTGCTTCTGCCGCTGTCTTCGGAGAGCGTGTTGAAACTCGTCGTCTCCCGTCTGCCTCATCTGTATTTACTGCTGAGGCGCAAGCTATTCTTCTTGCAATGAAAATAGTTGCTTCGTCAGACGAGCACAAATTTATTATCTGCTCCGATTCTCTGTCATGTCTTCTTGCTATTGAAAACTTCAAAGTTATGAACCCTAATATTTTAAAAATTATTCAAATTTACAAAACCCTTGTAGCTTTGGGTAAAGAGGTTGTGTTTTTCTGGATCCCAAGTCATGTGGGAACACAGTCGTGGACGAGGAGGCCAAAAAAGCCTTGAATAACAATATAATTAATTGTGCCATACCTTTTACTGATTTTAAAGCATTAATTTTTAAATATATTTCTCGTTTGTGGCAGAGTGGTTGGGATCTAGAGGTTCATAACAAACTTCATCAGATCCAGCCACTACTTCACAAAAATAATTTTAATTGTTTTAGAAGTCGTCGAGACCAAGTTATTATAACCAGGTGTCGTCTTGGTCATACCAGGACGACTCATAGTTATATTTTAAATAACGATCAACGACCCGAGTGTGTGCCATGCAACTGTCCATACACAATCAGGCATTTCTTGATGGACTGTGTGAACGTGGCCCACATTCGGGAACGTTTTTATACTGTGGATTCTTACTTTAATTTGTTTACAACTGTCGCTGGCGACAAAATTCTACAGTTCTGAAAAGAAATTTGTATAAAATATAATCTTTTATCATAACTATGCTGTTATTTCATATTTTATTATTTTAATCACGTTATTTTTATGTGTATATACCCTCATACTATTGTTCGCCTGAATATAGCTGAAATATTGCTGCTCGGGCGTTAAACACCATTAATCAATCATACTATTGTGCGAGATTACAGTTTTACTATATTTCGACAGGGTTGTTTCTATGCCAACTTTCTAATATTAAACATCATCAATTTATAAAATTGCTCACGTCCTGAATATAGCTGAAATATTGCTTGCTGGACGTTAAACATCAATCAATCCGTGCTGACAGACTAGTGATCAATTGGTACCTCCTTAACCACTGAGCGGCCCTAACCAAGACCGCAGTTTGGTGGTCAAGGTAGTTCGTCTACTATTGATCACGTGGTCTGTCAACACTGAGATTGCGGGTTCGATTCTCACTGCAGGCAGGGTGTACTCGACTCCAATCTTAATTGACAAGGTTTGCCAGTTTTCCTACCGCAGTTCGGGGTTTTCTCCGGGTACTCCGGCTTCCTCCCCCAATAAAAACTGGACGCCATGATATAGATGAAAAATTGCCGAAAGTGGCGTTAAACACCATCAAACAAAGAAAAACCAAGCCAGCAGTGAGACTCGAATCAACAACCTCAGTGTTAACAGGCACGTGACCAACAGTAAATGACTTGACCACTCGGCCACCAAGGCCCCTTCCAATATAGATGACATCTTTAATAATGTACATCTGCTTGCGCACGCACACACCCTACACTTCTCTTTACTTTATTGGAAAGTAAGTAGGTTCTTTTACAGTTAGTACCGCTTTTCGTAGTGTTATACCGCTTTTGAACGTAGATTTTCCCGCAAACTGTAACACTTTCCCGCAGTTAGACATTTGATTGCGGTAAAATCTTACAATTTATCGTTATAAGTTCAACATTTTGTTAGCGGCAATACCTTGCATTTGGCGGATAAATTTTCGTTCATATGTTTATTCATGCATGCATTATTCTTATTTCTATCAAACAGATGTGGTAATCCAAATCTAGAAAGTATAACATATCGCAGGACATTTACAGTTTAAAAAAATATCCGTAGCCTTAACCTTCCCAACCTGATATTTGAGATGTCTGAGAAATTGTAATCTTTATTGACTGTGTGCCTGGGTGGCTCAGCGGTTAAGGAGTTATCACTCGTCTGCCAGCACCGAGGTTGTGGGTTTGAATCTCACTGGGCAAGGGGTGCTCTACTCAAAGCTCTGTCATAGGGTTAGGGCATTGTTACCATGGCATTGCACGTGCACAAATGTAGACCATTTATTTGATTGGACAAATCAAAATTGCTTTTCATGTTGATTATCATACACGTGAAATGCAATGGTAACTATGCCAACATTACAATTAATAATTAAATTCAGCCAATGGTAAACAACACGGTAGATATAAATGAAATTTAAATTTTAAAAAATTGCTTCTTGTGTTGATTGTTGATCGAACATGGTTTTATTTCAATTTTACAATGTACTGCAGATGGCCAGAATCATCAATGATATTGGAATATCTGGCAATTTTTGCATTGATCATATGCATAACAGGATGTATACAAATGACAGGCAAATAACTGTCCTTGTCTGTCAATTAAGGTCACTTTATAAACACTTAAAGGCAGACCTTATGATTGAAGACCAATAAATCATCACATGTATATATGTATATAGTTTTTATTTAGTTCAAACCCGGTAGTAAACCGGGGAAACAAAAGATATCAGATTATAAATAAATACTATAGTTGTACAGCACATCATTACATTTCAAACATATAATTCAACACTTCCACGCATATATTTATGCACTTATAAACCAAAACAATGTATGTATGTACTTACCACTTTTTCTGTTTCTGAAATCAACTATGCTGTTTTGCTGTTTGAATGCGATAGAAACATTTCATAATCATAAGAATTCTGTCTTTCTAACATTTAACTGAGGGTCCTGATGCTGGGTGGGTGGGTGGGTCTGGACTTATGTACGGACGGACAGAGATAGACTGACAGGTAGATCGATGGGTGGGTGGATGGATAGATGAACGATGAACAGGGGAATTGTTCGGTCTGTTGGTTGCTGGACGGAGAGACATATAGTTAGATAGATAGAGATGGGTTTGTTTCCTTTAAAATTTATTGTTTGGTTTCGTTTCATCTCTATTGATATAAGAACAAAAATACATAATATGCTATATTACTTATTAATAAATGAATTGTAGAAAAAGCCTCTGCAATTATTTCAGATAACATCAATATTCATATACTTTGCGAATGTGACACCATAGTGAACTTCAGTCCTTTCTGTTAAATATAATGTTAAATTATCTGTGTAAAAATCCGGATTGTATCCAAAATCTTTAAAACATAGAATAACATCAATATCAAGTCCTAAATTACTACTATGGTAATTATTTTAAAATATAAGGTTGAATTTGTTATCTGCTTTTAAACATAACACAGTTTTGGTGTTTTTCTTCATTAGCTGTTTAACTAACATACATATTGAGAGGTTTTACCACTGCAATAAAGAGAATCATGCATTTCATTACTTTTTGTGTATTATAAATAAATACATACATACACATGTACGTCAAGATAAAGTATTATATAGAAAGATGCAATCACTTAATGATTTTTGCATAGTATATGCAAAATATAGTGGAAAAAATTATCACGCAATTTCAGTTAGATACAATTAGAAACAGTTAGACACTTAGAAACAAAAAGAAAACACTTAAAAGAAATTACACAAACAACAGAACATAACAAAAATATCACACGTTTGTTTGAACCCATGTACGTAAAGCATTACACTCCCGCAGAAAGGCAAAGCGGTAATTCCAGACATCTACGAAAAATTACCGCAAAATGGCGGGAAGTAACGTATTATACGTCATTTTTCCTGCAATGTCGTACAAAATTCCCACAGACCGTCGAAAAATCCTGCAGAAATCCGCAGGAATCTAACCCTAAACCCTAACCTTAAGTTTTAATCAAATGATTTTCTATATTAGCCTTATCGGCACTGGTAGCAGCTCCTAGACGAAATTAGTGTCAATTGTATAGCTGCGCTTGTAATCCGCACAATTGCAATAAATTTTTTGAATTATTTATAAAAAAACTTGTTTTCCAAAGCTGCAAAATTTTCAGTAATAAACAATGGATCAATGTCTTTGTATGGACCATTCCCTGTTCTCACTTGCATGTACTTATTTACAGCTAGAAATGGACATATTATTAAGCTTATGCAGTTGTATGTCAATCCCTTTTATAAAAGGATCCGTTTTAGATTGATTTAAGCACAGGACTGCGTAATCGGAATGAAAGCTAACATCGGAGATACATAAATAACATTCTGGATCAAAATTGCATGCATTATTTACAGTAAATTCACCACAACGTAAAAAACCATGAAATGCCACAATACAAGCAGTTTCCAGCATACAATCAATTAAATCTGAAACAAAACGCTTTCTAAATTAACGCAAAGTTGTTTTATTGTGTCAGAAGTAATTGGAAATCGTAGCCTGATGGATTCTCTTTGTGAACGTTTGACTGTGTTCAGAAACCAGGCGAGCTTGATTGTTGACGTATGGTCCTTGTCTGCCGACTGAAAAGGTGATGGTATATTGTCCTTAAGGCACATGTATCTAATGCCACATATGTAAAATTTAATTGTTGATTACTGCAGTTTTTCGGATATAGGTGGCAAGTTATACACCACTGAAGTGTTCCCCATTCAGTAGTAAATATTTTGAAATGATCAATGCCTGTAACATAGATGGCTTTTGTCCTCTCTGCCACCGCATTAGACCACAATTTGTTGACTGTGTTTGTCAAGACCACATTACCTCCGACACACTTGGGCATGTATATGGGTGTTCCTCTGCCTGTGGGGCCAGTGTTCGAAAACGAGTTATTTGTAAACGAGACAAAGCATCAGAAATTTGGTTTTTGTAACCAGGCACATGTTAAACACTGAAATCAAAATTACATTTAGCTGAATACCATGTAAGTTTTCGCATTAATTTCATGATTTCCGGACATTTTGAGAGTCCTTTTTTCACAATGGCAACTGTAGCTTCATTATAACACCTAAATAATACTTTTTAACATGACCAAGAGTGTCCCCATAACAGTGCTGCCACTACAATATGATATAACTCTAAAAATGCCATAGAAGAAATTTCAGTTAAAATAGGCTAGTTAGCAGGCCACTGTGAATAAAACCATTTTCATTGAAAATAACCCCCAAAGCCTTGTAAAAGCTGCATCTGTATACAATTCAATATCACAGCATGATGTAAAATAACTATCATGAAAGATAGTAACACCATTCCAGTTTGATAAACATTTTAACCAAAATTCTAAATCAACTGCATTCTTTGGTGAAATGAACATATTTCATAAAGAACAGCCCATGATGACCAAACATAAAAAATAAATCATGTTTGACAATCTGGAAAACAAATATATTTGTGAAGTTTGCACCAAAAACAAAACAAAAAAAACTAAAACAAAACTGGCGGATTGAAAAGAGAACTCAAGAAGGATCATGAATTGGATTTAGTCATTGTTGAACCAGTTAGCTAAAAATCCTATATAATAACATTGCCTTGTACAGAGTATAGTTAATGAATTGTGGTTGTCTGCCGAGTGATACAAATGATGCCTGTAAATGTACAGAGTATAGTTAATTAATTGTGGTTGTCTGCTGCCTGTAAAATGGGAGATGGGGACAGAATATTATGTAATTCTAAATTTTAAATGTTCCGCGTTGGTAATCGCACAAAGTACTAGTTATGGTTGTTCGGTTTTATAGCATACTATATTTCACTTTTATCGCCATAAAAGGAGAACAAATGTAAATGGAATTGTTGTACAAACCTTCATGGAGGCACTGCCATAACATTCCTAATGACAATCTGGTGGAACTTCTAGTCAAAGGAATAAAGAAGAATGTATATGCACAGGGTCCAATGCTAGTTATGTCGCCCCAGACTTTGTCGGGGCGACATATTGTTATTCTACTGTTTCTTTTTCACTATTATTATTATTATTATTATTATTATTATTAAGTCGCCGACCACGAAGTGTCGGGCGACTTATTGTTTTTACTCCGTTTCGTATTATTATTAAGTCGCCGACCACGAAGTGTCGGGCGACTTATTGTTTTTACTCCGTTTCTTATTATTATTATTATTATTATTATTTTCATATTTCTTATGTTTTCCTTTTTCCCCTCGCAATGTTGTCCGCTCGTTTTCTCGCTCATCTTTTAACCGATCGAAATGAAACTTTGGGAACATAATAAGGGTGACCTGAAGTTGTGCAATCCACTTTTGAAATTTTCAAAATGGCCGCCATTTTCAAAATGGCCGCCGTTGAAAAAAAATGACGGCCGTTGTCAGATCTCAGTAATTGCCGAAGCAATTTCAATGAAAATTGGTATACTGATACAGCTCCCTATCCCGAGCATTTTTGCAAAAAAAAATTTGACGCGGCCGACATTTCAAAATGGCCGCCATCCGAACACCACCCCCCTAAAACTGTAAAAATTTAAACGTCATCCGATTTAAACGAAATTTGGTATACAGGTAGCTTATGATACCCTGAGTGTGCCACTATTTTCAAAATTTTTGTCCGACTTCCGGTTTCAAAATGGCGGCCGTTTTAAAGTTTTACAAAATGGCGGCCGTTGTCAGATCTCAGTTATGGCTAGAGCAATTTCAATGAAAATTGGTATACTGATACAGGTAACTATCCTGAGCATTTTTGCAAAAAAAATTTTTTGTCCGACTTCCGGTTTCAAAATGGCGGCCGTTTTAAAGTTTGCTCGTTTTCTCGCTCATCTTTTAACCGATCGAAATGAAACTTGGCCAACTGAAAGCTCATGTTATGAAGTTGTGCTCTTGACTTTTAGTTCCCTCTACTCGGTCAAAAGTGCGGAACGGGAGGCGACTTCAACGTTTCGGGAAACGTAAATTTTAATTATTATTATTATTATTTTCATATTTCTTATGTTTTCCCCTCGCAATGTTGTCCGCTCGTTTTCTCGCTCATCTTTTAACCGATCGAAATGAAACTTTGGGAACATGTTAAGGGTGACCTGAAGTTGTGCAATCCACTTTTGAAATTTTCAAAATGGCCGCCGTTGAAAAAAATGACGGCCGTTGTCAGATCTCAGTAATTGCCAAAGCAATTTCAATGAAAATTGGTATACTGGTACAGCTAACTATCCCGAGCATTTTTGCAACAAAAAATTTGACGCGGCCGACATTTCAAAATGGCCGCCATCCGAACACCACCCCCCTAAAAATGTAAAAATTTAAACGTCATCCGATTTAGACGAAATTTGGTATACAGGTAGCTTATGATACCCTTAGTGTGCCACTATTTAAAAATGTTTTGTCCGACTTCCGGTTTCAAAATGGCGGCCGTTTTAAAGTTTTACAAAATGGCGGCCGTTGTCAGATCTCAGTTATGGCCAGAGCAATTTCAATGAAAATTGGTATACTGATACAGCTAACTATCCTGAGCATTTTTGCAAAAAAAATTTTTTGTCCGACTTCCGGTTTCAAAATGGCGGCCGTTTTAAAGTTTGCTCGTTTTCTCGCTCATCTTTTAACCGATCGAAATGAAACTTGGCCAACTGAAAGCTCATGTTATGAAGTTGTGCTCTTGACTTTTAGTTCCCTCTATTCGGTCAAAAGTGCGGAACGGGAGGCGACTTCAACGTTTCGGGAAACGTAAATTTTAATTATTATTATTATTCTTATTATTATTAAGTCTCCCAAACGAAGTTTGGAGACTTATTGTTTTTACTCTGTTTCTTATTATTATTATTATTCTTCTTCTGGTTTTTCCGTAGAGATTTCCGACACTTTTCTCAGAAACCGTAAATGGGATCAATTTGAAACTTGGTAGGATGTTAGACCCTATTGGCTAGATGTGCAATCATCTTTCGGAATTTCCAAGATGGCCGCCACTTTCAAAATGGCCGCCATTTAAGTTTTCCCGCCAAAATGCAGTTCCCGGAGAACCGCCAGATGGATTTCGATGAAACTTGGTATGTAGGTTCAGCATAGTGGTCTTGATTTATTTTTGGCAAAAAATCGCGCGCGAACCGGCCGCCATTTTCAAAATGGCCGCCGAATCGCCAAAAATTCAAGTTTGTCGGATTTCAACGAAAATGGGTTTTAACAGTAAATTTGGTATGCCGAGTCCAATGGTCAACTCAGAATTTTTATACGACGCGCCATTTTTTGTAAAATGGCCGCCAAAGTTGCCAAATGGGCAAAAATTCAACATTGTCATAATTCAACGAAAATAGGTTCTAAAAGTAAATTTGGTATGCCGAGTTCAACGGTACACTCAGATTTTTTATACGACCCGCCATTTTTTTAAAAATGGCCACCAAAGTCGCCAAATCGGCAAAAATTCAACATTGTCGGAACTCAATGAAAATTGGTTCCTAAAGTAAATTTAGTATGTCGAGTTCAATGGTCAACTCAGAATTTTTATATGACGCGCTATTTTTTGTACAGGACTATCAGTAACTTCGTTTGGGAGACTTCACGTTTCGCGAAACGTAATTTTTAATTATTATTATTATTCTTCCTCACTTTTTGTCCGGCTGATAACTCAGAGATGGCTGATTGGATTAGAACATCACATGGCATAAAGTAGAACCACTATCTGAAGTTGTGCAATCAACTTTAAAAATGGTGATATGTGGAACCATCTCCATGGAAACCAGAAAGTTATGCATGAGTGATTTTGGGCATTTTCCTTAATTTTTCGGAAACCTAGAAGCACAGAGGGACCAAACTTGGTATGATGGAAGACCATAATGAGATACAGGTTTGAGATGATTTTGGGGCGGAACGGAAAAACAAGATGGCCGCCATGGCTAAAAATAGATTTAACATGGGGCCTATGGGAAAATGATTTTTCTACAATAGCTTCACCATGGTTTGAGATATTCCAAAGTTTTTTTATAGGAAGTTGGACCTCATCAACCTTAAGAAGACAGGAAAGTTTGAAAAAAAAATTTCACACCGTGTGGCCGCAGCCACAACCGTTACGTTTGCATAGAAGCCTATGGGGAAATGGAGGTTTTTTGTCACCTCCATTTCTCTGCTATGCATTGATGGATTCCAATCAAACTTTACACAAAGCACCATCATCATTACATCTTGGAATTCACATATCAAAAAATTCCAAAATGGCCACCTTTTCCAAGATGGCCGCCACGTTACATTTGCATAGAAGCCTATGGGGAAATGGAGGTTTTTTGTCGCCTCCATTTCGCTGCTATGCATTGATGGATTCCAATCAAACTTTACACAAAGCACCGTCACCATTACATCTTGGAATTCATATTACGAAAAATTTCAAAATGGTGGCCATTTTTAAGATGGCTACCGAGTTAAAAAATACAACATTGTCGGAATTCAATGAAAATCAACTTCTAGAGATAATTTGATGTGGGGAACAACATGGAATCATCGATTTTGGAATTCACATGACGAAAAATTGCAAAATGGCCACTTTGTTCAAGATGGCCGCCACGTTACGGTTTAAATGAAAATGTCAGAATTTGATGCATTTTGACTTCGGGTATTTTGACATGAAATCATAAAAAAATGTCAGGGCGACATCTGCTATTGCTCGCAATGGCAATTCTAGTTATAATTGTTTTTCAGCTATATGACAACGGCCTCTTAATTATTTTTGTATAGGGGAAACTATTGACATTTTTTGCTCTCACTTAGGCACCAAGTTTCGTTGAGTAATGAGAGACCCCTCAAAACGACCGGAATAATTTCACGTATATCACATTAAATTTTCGGGGTGCCATGTCAGATAACATTTTTTGCAAATTTAGAAAATCCGAAGGGTACTCATGGAAACTCCCTTACACCCATAAAATAGTCCAGAAATAGGCTTTGAACAATCAGATAAAAAAATACCCAATACATTTAATAAATTATCTGAATAAATTTATTTATAAATTCTATATGAAACTGCTTTTTAAATACAGCTCCAATATTAAAATTCCATTGAATAATAAATCCACTGTCTATGCTACAGTTTGGCGCAGTCAAATATCAAAATAAGAACTATTTTCCTCTCCCTCAGTCAAAGTTCATTTACAAAGCCGTTGTCAAATTGAAAGCAAAATTTTCAATTTTCATACTTTTTACTGTATTTTATTTTTGTTCCCCATATTACGAGCAAATCTACCAAGTTTCATCTCATTCCGAAATAAAATAAAGCCGTTTCAACCTGTTTTATGAACAAACTTTAACGCTTTCAATTGTTCGACTCAACACTTGATTTAAAAAAAAAATCAACAATTTTCATGTGTCATTATATCTATAGCTGGATGAAAAGTTTTCGCTTTCGCAACCTATATATATGTCATAATAAACCATAGGAAGGCTATATCTTTAAATAATATCAATACTGAATTCCAAAGTTATAAAAATTTTACCTTTTTAAGAAGAAAAATGGGCACATTACTTACCTTTTAGAACAAATTTTCACATTTACTTTCTAATTTTGGTATTAATATCACAATCAAACATTCTTAAACAGTACTCAATATATAAATCAAATAATTATGGTTCAGAAATGGGTGTACATTTCAACTGATTATTAATAGGTTAAAAGCAATATTTCCAAAGAAGTTTCTTAAAAAAGAGATTTACACAGCCATGAGTTTTGAAGTACCCTTTATGACATCATGCAAACTGGCGTCTTAATGCTATGATGTTGTAACCATATATTGTAAACAAGTAAACATCAATACAAGAATTTGAAATAAATAATGAAAGCAAAAAACATGTTTTTAAAATTAGTAACCGAGTGCATTTATTGTGTACAAGGTCCATGGTTACCAAATGAAACCACTCCACCTACTGATATGTCACTTTTATATATATATGCACATATCCTGGCTTTTTCCATCTACATGTGCAACCCCCCCCCCCCCCTCCCACAAACAATGTTTGAGCTATCTTTGTAATCTCATGAAGACTTTTCTGTGATTATTATTATCTTCTAATTTTGTTCTTTAAATATGGATCAATGTCATATATTTACAATAAAAGCTTCATTTTATAGTTTGTTTACATTCTTCAGTGCCTACAATTATCTCCCTTGGTTGACAAGGTTTTAACTTTATTAGTGTCTATTTTGTTAATTGCTAAAAGGTAGAAATATGAATGTTAATTACAAGTGTTTCCCCTTGGTAAAATTAAGCATTTGAGGAAAAATGCTGGATTTAAATACATCTTGTAGAAATGGTCATGCAATCATAATTTGTTTTGGGGGAAAAGTGCGTGCTAGATTATGACCCGACTCTATCTGTTGCTACTGGATCAGTTTTCAGACAAAAATTAATGATATAAATAAAATACAAACCATATTTTACTGGCTTTGCATGCTTTTTGGGTAAACAGTATCATGGATTTGGTTGAAAGTACATTTGTGAGCTATATCATATAGAACCTAATCTTGCAGATTTCCCATGTGCTGTTTTTTTGCTGTTTTAAAGGGTTGAAGTACACACAGGTATTTTTTTGTGTTCAAAATTAAATTTATTTAGTTGCAATAGTGTTTAATAACTAAATTAATTTCGCTTCTGTTTTCCTTTGAGTAATTTAGCAATTTTTTCTTAAATTCTTTGTTGTTTCTGTCTACAAGGAAATTTGACAATTTTATGCCATTCAAGGCCATGTAACTTACTGTTTAAAACCATAAATTTTAATGTTTTTGAGTAATTTAGACAGAAAGATGTATTTTTTAATTGTTTACTGTTATCTGACAGAATAAAGTGAAAGTTACAGCATTATAGCTGCAGTGGCTAAACTAATAACATCATTGCCATACAAACTTTTAGACAACAAAGTAACACAAAGTAAAAAATCAACACTTCAACTTGACAACGGCCTCTTAATTATTTTTGAATAGGGGAAACTATTGACATTTTTTGCTCTCACTTAGGCACCAAGTTTCGTTGAGTAAAACGACCGGAATAATTTCACGTATATCACATTAAATTTTCGGGGTATGGCACCCCGAAAATTTAATGTGATATACGTGAAATTATTCAGATAAAATTTTTTGCAAATTTAGAAAATCCGAAGGGTACTCATGGAAACTCCCTTACACCCATAAAATAGTCCAGAAATAGGCTTTGAACAATCAGATAAAAAAATACCCAATACATTTAATAAATTATCTGAATAAATTTATTTATAAATTCTATATGAAACTGCTTTTTAAATACAGCTCCAATATTAAAATTCCATTGAATAATAAATCCACTGTCTATGCTACAGTTTGGCGCAGTCAAATATCAAAATAAGAACTATTTTCCTCTCCCTCAGTCAAAGTTCATGTACAGAGCCGTTGTCATATCATAGCATCCCGATTTTATTGGAGGAAGAAGCCATAGAACCCCTGACCTTAGATAGAAAAACTGGCAATTCTTGTCAATTAAGATTGGTCTCGAACGCATCCTAAGTGTTATCAGACCACATGATTAATAATAGACGAACTACCTTAACCACTCTGCCATCAAGGCCCATGCTAGTTATGAAATTGTTATAAAAGCTGCACTGTCTACACAAATTCAGGAGGGAATTGCAACTAACTTAGAAACTTAATGTAATAAGAATCAATCAACACCATCAAAACATGATGATATTCCTCCAATTGTTTCAGAACTTATTATGCTAGAGTATTGGATTATATACCTAGTCGTGAATACAGTTTCCCACATTTTCAGAGTTTTTCATGTATACAGATAGACATGGATCATAGAAAACAAGGAGTGACTTGTGTGTATCAGTAAAATATATTTCACCACATTTGTAATACTGTACTGTCGCATCAAAAATCATGATCCATGTGAAACCTGTTTGTTATTGTCTTTTATTACTACTTCTTACTATTTTTTATTGGGTGCTACATGTATGATATTGATTGATTGCTTTTTAGCGTTGATCATCACTGTCAACAATGTTTCAGTTGTTTCGTGGTGACCAGTAGTAATTTTATTGGTTAACAAAGCTGAAGTGCTTAGAGACAACTACCAACCTTGGACCCTAATATAATCCGTGACACCTTTATCATATGAGAATGAATTCAGTGCACCTTTTTATGTATGTTTTTCTAAGAGGTGTTTAATGTCACTTTCGGTAATTTTTACGCCATATCGTCCATACTACTGTAGGCACAACATGTAAAGCTATGGCAGAACTTGTATCAAATCATATGCATGACTATCAAAATAGGAAGATGATAAAACTTGATAGGTTATATTGCAAGCATGTAACATCTTGGCTACATTCTGATATATGTGAATATAAATAAAGGCAACAATATACTTTTAAAACGTTTTAGAGAGGAAAAACACATCTTTTAGCTTTTACAACAGTAATTATAGAAATGACATGTCAGTTTAATTAAATATATATCTAACACGTTAAGACGAGGTGTTACATGTTGTACATTCCGTATCCTCAAATCATTGCATTTTGTTTAGCATATATTCATATGGGCGTTAAACACCATTAATCAAACAATATATTCATATGACTAAACAGAAAAGTTTCCCGTAACTTAATCTGGTGTAACAACTATTTCTCATCTTCGTGTAATATTGACAGTACTGTTTCAATAAATCCTTTAAGGACTTCATGGTGAAGTAATGCTCCAGATGTATAATCAGTCCGTGAACTTTTAAATGACTCGAGCTTCTTTCGAGAATGATATAGACTCCCTGGGGGAAATAAATCTGTTCATACTTTCTTCATTAGAAGAATCAGAATCCTGTTGAGTCGCCACAGCAGCAACATGTGTTCTTGGACATGTCTCCTTTTCACATGAGCACTTTTTGTCGCAACATCTTTTTATGTCCCTTGTGCTATCTAAACAGAACAAGTTCATCAAAAAGGGTTCCATCTCGACGGGCTCTACAAAAATTGCTGTTCAAATGTATCCATTTCCAAGGTGTACGATATTGTGAACACCCTATAAATTAACTCCTGTTCCCGCTGAATTTGTGCATATCAGGATGAGAATCTTTTTATCCATGGTCATGTTATGACATTTTTTTCTTTCACCTTTTCATTTGTTTATCTGTGGAGCATTTGAAAATGTTCACAACTGTTTCCCAATATTTTTTACAACCATCGGGTACAGTTTCGTTACATATGCTATAGTTGTTAAGAAAAATTACATGCCTTAGTGTTTTTTATGCTATTTACTAGCAATTTAAACACTCGTTCAAAATTATCTTTGTTTGGATTGAAAACAGTGGATATTTTGATGTTGGTGTGTCTCGAGACTCCAGTACTACTTCTGCTCTTGCAGCCCAGCACAGCCTTTTCATATTTTTTCTTCTCTGACTAGGTCCAGAAATAGCTGTTAATTCAGCCAATGGAACGTTAAGACAAGATGATCTTTGTTCTAATCTTGAGAACCATTCTCTAAATGGGTCATCAATCTTACTTGGCTCACCCCTGCAAAATTGTTTAATTATATTAGTTCCAAGAATATATTAACTATCGTGTTAATAAGTATATCTTGTTATTTGGCACTTTAACATTATACTGTTTTACCTGAAATACCCTCCCACATTTGGTTAATGAAGTAGATTATCTGGTATTTTGTTGTTTGCTTTAATGGTGTTCAACAACACCTTCACTCTCTTAGGAATATCAAGACGTCAAGGTTTTATTTTGAAAGGCAGTGTAGAGAATGTATTTTTCAATGATATGTCACATGACAACAAAGTCAACAGAGTCACTTGCAAGTACATATTAATAAGACAACGAAATCCTTATTTAAAAAAAACCTTTAAAACATTTGATAGACATACAGCTGTCATTGTGTAATCTGAGTAGCTCGAGCATATATTGTTGACGACCTTCGATATTAATTAGTAGTTTATAACGAATCATCATTTTAAACGTTTTAATAATTGTAATTATTTTTCCTGATTAATTTTAATTCATAAATTAATTATTTGTTGATATGATAATATCTGTATATACTATTTTATATTTTCCGTGGTCCGATTTGGTAATGGTCCGTTTAAGTTGTGGGATGAATCGTCCTGCAGCGAAAATAACACATCTATGACTATGTGTAATGACACCAGTAAACGAATGAAAAGTCATAAAATATCAATGAATAAACGAAGAAATAAATTATTAATGTTCCTTACCACTGAACTGTGTGTGTCTCATCTATAGCAATCAATTTTAATTTAGCCTAGTAGACGCTTGATTTCAATATCCCTCTCCACGTTTTGTCGCCAACAAGCTTTTTGGAACAGTAACAAAAACACATTCAAACTCTTCGCGAGTGATTTTTCCCTTCCCGTCTTGGTACCAACTAAAACCGTGTAAAATTGCCTAAATGGATGTAACCTGATTTCTAGCGCGCGCCTAGAAATTTACAAATGTCTTTCTCGAAGCTGGGCGCTGCCATTTTACTTCAAGAATAACATCAAACCGACATACAAGCCTTATTCTGATTAGCTGATTAAGATGTAATATAAAAGGGACGCAACTTGTGAATCCGTTAGGTGGCGTTGCCGGGAATTACAAAAAAACTAATCTAGATCTGCCTCGGTTGAATAGAGGGGGAACCTAGGGTTTGCTAGGCAGAAAAGACATTTGTTGCCAGTGTGGAATAGAAAGCGATAACTGTCCTGATTTGAAAAAAAAATCCTACTAGACTGTTCTTCCTCTTTGTAGTGACTTCAAGAAGGCTGGAAAAACTCCAGTTGTTGCCAGTCTCTATAGACGTAAAAAATAGTTTCGTGCCAGACTTAACTGGCGAAACAACCGTTCGAAACTCGATCTACTCATGAGCTACCGCCTTAACAGCTTGTTACTGAACAATTTTAGAATTGAAATTCACAAGATATAATAAAGTTATAAGGCAAATGTCGACATGCTTGTTAAGGGCTCGGCATGTCCAGCCGATTGACCGAACTGGGTTCATCCGGTCTCCCGTCAAGTTGAAGTCAGGGCCAAAGTGGTGCATTGAAAATCAAACCCGCTGACCCGCACTAATGGATGCAGCAGAGATTGATCTCTCAACCATCAGGATCCCTTCCTCCACCATCACGGGTTGCAACACACGGCAAACATGTCGCCTCTATAAAGCTGAGGAAGCTTTCCCCTTCAACCACCGCCTTCTTTGTAAATCCTTTAAGGAAGCCGTCTATTAAATGGTACATACATTTCAAGGAACAGGATTCACAAAGGGCAAGACGTGACATGCCGATTCATCGAAGTCTGGGCTAAATCGATTTCTCGTCTAGAAAAAGTCAGGGTTCAGTAAGTTATCGGGACCGTTTACCCTGCCTACTGAAATCCCGTCCTGTAATCGACACGGGTCGCAACACACGGCAAGTGTTTCCTCTGTTAGCAGACTATTACTGCAGGCTGAGAAAGCCGTGGGCCTATTCTCCTGTGCCCCGGGTCTCGCACGGGGTTCCTTTAAGGAAGCTGTCAAGTACATTTTATGGAAAAGTTTGAAAGGAAATTAATGTAATAGATGAAAAATAGTTAAAATGAGAAGGATTCATAAAGGGCAAGGTGTGACATGCCGATTCATCAAAGTCATGGCTAACGTAGGTTATCCGGACCGTTTGATACCGAAATCCCATCGTTTTTCGTTTCACCCTTGCAGTTGTTCCGTGTGACTCTTGAAGTGGTTCTTGCAGTTGTTTCGTGTGACCCTTGAAGTTGTTCTTGCAGTTTTTATGTGACCCTTGTAGTTGTTTTGTTTCTAGTGTCCCTTGAAGTTGTTTCGTATGACCCTTGCAGTTGTTACGTGCGACCCTTGCAGTTGTGTTTCATGTGCCCCTTGCAGTTGTTTCGTGTGCCCCTTGCAGTTGTTTCGTGTGACGCTTGCAGTTGTTTCGTGTAACCCTTGCAGTTGTTTTATGTCACTCTTGCAGTTCATATTGTTTAAATTCATCTTTCTTTATACTGCATCTAATGCCTATCTTTTAATGTTCTCTTGTCAGATATGTAATAAATGACCAATAAATGGCATATTTAAATGTTACATATGTAAACTCACCCATTAAGTTAGAAACTTTCCATAAATGTTAGACCCTAAGGTCTATCAACCATAATGCGTTGACTGTGGACAACTTCTACTCCTTGCCTTCTTGGTAACGCACCACTTGGTCTTCTATTTGCCCATTCCCATCTGGTCTACTCTTGAAAATTTATAATTCCCATTTCGTCTACTCAATAAAATATAATTAGGTTTCAACTTGGTTGTTACATTATGGTGTATTAGTTTATGTATCTTTTAATATGTTTATTTTGCATTATTTCACGAATGTTTGTATTGAAATAACAATTCAATTGCTAAATAAACATTTATATTTATTGTTGTTGTACCAATAATAATGTATGATGTGAAGTCAACTAAATAATGAAAAACTAGAAAAAGTTGACATTTAATAACAATCAAATATAATTCCATATAACATAAAATATGTTACATTAGTCAAACAAGCATGTGTAGTTAACATTAAAAGCAAGCACTAAAACATTAACACTAAGCTCATTTACAGAATGCTAAAGTCTAGACAGTTGACCAACTGCAGAAAGAAAGTCACCAAGGCTGACAAGTCCGTTGCTAAAACTGGCTTGCAGACTGCTGATGCGGTTGTCATTACGCTGCCAGATCTTTCTCCTGCTGACTGGTGGACCAACACTTCGAATTTGATGGATTGTAACTATTGAGGTACCATCTTCTCTTTTGTTAAGTTTGATGAGCTGGTAGATGTTCGGAGAGGAACTCAATACTTGGTCATTCTTTGTTGATAGACGGCCTTTGGATCTCTAGAAAATACGATCATTGGCACCTCTACGGTTAATTTTATAACGAAAGCCTTCATAAAAAAAGGTCATTCCCACCACGCGAAGACTTTATGTATTCCATAATGAACTGAATGATACGAGAAATGTTTTTCTTTATATAGAAAATATTAATTACAATTTTTTTATCTCATACAAAAACAAAAGAAAAAAAACTAAGGTTTGTCTTGAAAATACATATAATTGTTTTATCGATGATCCAAGCTCATGTTGTTGCCGAAGCCAATTGGCTGTTATAAATGTGTCCAAGCTACAAAATTATATCAGACAAGGATCAAAGTATCAAAAGTTATTAATCACAGTATAAACAAACAACTGGCAACTTAATCATTTTCACTGTTAATGTGACAATTCAATAAAACTTATAAGTAAACAATAAAAATAACTTATTCATATACATACATTCAATTTAATACAATAAACAAACAATAATAATATCTTTATTGTCATATAAACATATGTTTGTCACAGAAACACATATACACAAAAAAACAAATACATAATTCTGATCAAAGAAAAGAACAATATGAAAGTTAATCCTCTTTAGAATGTTTAAATTAAACAAAGCTGTTTAAAATTAAGTGTTTACTCATTACATGTTCATACTTACTTTAAGAACATTTGAATACTCAATTTTTTAACTTAATTTTTTTAATACCGATTTATACTTCCTTCATATTCAAAACATTTATGAATTTTATATGTATAAACAATTTTATGCACATTCCGTCCTAAGTTTTAGTTGGAATAGCCATGGTTGAATATATTTAATAGCCAATGCATAATTATTGTAACAGCCACCTTATACGAAGTAATAGCCAGTTTCGAATTTTCGGAACAGCCAATTTGGGCGGTCAGCGTCACTTTCTAAATTCCGCCATTTTGGATGCAAAATTTTCATTTTTCAATTTCCAGTTCATTTTTACGATCGAGTGAGTTTATATTGTGTGTGACATTTAATTTTAGAACACTTTGATGTTGTGTATATACTGTTAAAGTTCGATATTATGATGTGAACCGCGGAGACGAAACTTTGTGAACTTACGGACATTTACGCACTCGGTCACTTTCGCAGATACATAGGGATAGGAGTTAGGACTTTTTGGTATTTACAGTAAAGTGTCTTGTGAATTGACGTTGTAAAAGCATGATACGTCATTGCTAATTTTTGGAAGTTCTCGTGTTAAAAGATTTCTTTTCTACACTCGTGATAGAGACCTGAATAGTAGAAACATTTTCCAGTGTACATCTCAGAGTACGAATCTTTTGTTTATTTGTAGATTATTATTATTAACAATATTTCTTTCATTGTTTTTAATGTTTTAGGTATTACATCCATTTATGTAATAAATTTTGATTGTAAGAACTTTTACTTTTCTTCCTGTTGAATAACTCTGTATTTTAAGTTTTAGTATACTAGTATGTATGTGTACACACAACTTAAAAGTGCATGATTTTCTTAAATAGCTTTATTTTTCAGAATTTTCAAGAGTGTACATATGCAGTGATTGCATTTCATTGTAAATGTGTTAGAACCCATTATTTTATATTAAATTTTAAGGAAGTATTCTTATAAGTTACATGGAGCAATATGTCTACTGCTCATTTGTCGTCATTATTGATAGGCAATAATTCTATTGCTGTCATTACATAGTAAGCAATAGTTATGTTGCTGTCATTACATAGTAAGCAATAATTCTGTTGCTGTCATTACATTGTTAGCAATAATTCTGTTGCTGTCATTACATAGTAAGCAATGATTCTGTTGCTGTAGTTACATAGTAAGCAATAATTCTATTGCTGTCATTACTAAGCAATAATTCTATTGCTGTCATTACTAAGCAATAATTCTATTGCTGTCATTACTTAGTAAGCGGGGGCCTCGGTGGCCGAGTGGTCAAGGTAGTTCGTCTACTATTGATCACGTGGTCTGTCAACACTGAGATTGCGGGTTCGATTCTCACTGCAGGCAGGGTGTACTCGACTCCAATCTTAATTGACAAGGATTGCCAGTTTTCCTACCGCAGGTCGGGCGTTCTCTCCGGGTACTCCGGCTTCCTCCCCCAATAAAAACTGGACGCCATGAAATAGCTGAAAAATTGCTGAAAGTGGCGTTAAAACACCATTCAAACAAACAAACTTAGTAAGCAATAATTCTATTGCTGTCATTACATAGTAAGCAATAAGCAATAATTCTGTTGCTGTAGTTACATAGTAAGCAATAATTCTATTGCTGTCATTACTAAGCAATAATTCTATTGCTGTCATTACTTAGTAAGCGGGGGCCTCGGTGGCCGAGTGGTCAAGGTAGTTCGTCTACTATTGATCACGTGGTCTGTCAACACTGAGATTGCGGGTTCGATTCTCACTGCAGGCAGGGTGTACTCGACTCCAATCTTAATTGACAAGGATTGCCGGTTTTCCTACCGCAGGTCGGGGGTTCTCTCCGGCTTCCTCCCCCAATAAAAACTGGACACCATGAAATAGCTGAAAAATTGCTGAAAGTGGCGTTAAAACACCATTCAAACAAACAAACAAACAAACTTAGTAAGCAATAATTCTATTGCTGTCATTACATAGTAAGCAATAATTCTGTTGCTGCCATTACATAGTAAGCAATAATTCTGTTGCTGTAGTTACATAGTAAGCAATAATTCTGTTGTTACATAGTAAGCAATAATTCTATTGCTGTCATTACTTAGTAAGCAATAATTCTGTTGCTGCCATTACATAGTAAGCAATAATTCTGTTGCTGTAGTTACATAGTAAGCAATAATTCTGTTGCTGTAGTTACATAGTAAGCAATAATTATATTGCTGTCATTACTTAGTAAGCAATTATTCTGTTGCTGTCATTACATAGTAAGCAATAATTCTGTTGCTGTAGTTACATAGGAAGCAATAATTCTTTTGCTGTAGTTACATAGTAAGCAATAATTCTATTGCTGTCATTACATAGTAAGCAATAATTCTATTCCTGTCATTACTTAGTAAGCAATAATTCTGTTGCTGTCATTACATAGTAAGCAATAATTCTGTTGCTGTAGTTACTTTGTAAGCAATAATGCTATTGCTGTCCTGAATTAGTAAGCAATCATTCTATTGCTGTAGTTACATAGTTAACAATAATTCTATTGCTGTGGTTACATAGTTAAAAATAATTCTATAGCTGTAGTTACATAGTAAGCAATAATTCTATAGCTGTGGTTATATAGTTAACAATAATTCTATTGATGTGGTTACAGTTAACAATAATTCTATTGCTGTGGTTACATAGTTAACAATAATTCTATTGCTGTAGTTACATAATAAGCAATAATTCTATTGCTGTGGTTACATAGTTAGCAATAATTCTATAGCTGTGGTTACATAGTTAACAATAATTCTATTGCTGTAGTTACACAATAAGCAATAATTCTGTTGCTGCAATTACATAGTAAGTAATAATTCTTTTGCTGTGGTTACAACACGAGTAATAATTATAATGATGCCATTACAAATTGAGCAAAAATTCGTTCGCTGTCATTATAAGAGAAATATTTTCTATTGTGGCAAACCAGAGGTCAGTAATTGTATTGTCACGTTTATCGTTTAAGTAGATTTATATTTAAGCAATAATTTTATTGCTAGTTTAACTATACATACGTGAGGCCAGGTATAATTATGTACCCGTTTTAACTCTCCTTGTGGTAATAATTTTATTACCAAGTGATTCAGGTAGATAGTCAATTTTTATTGATTTATTTAATACATGTAGTAATAATTTTATTACACATTGCAGCATTTTTGCTTCATTTTATTACAGATATGAGCTCCAAACAGGTTCCAAGAAACGGAGAACGGCTAAAGCTAGTTCGACTAGTGATAATAGGCACAATGAGGTACAGGTGGAAGAACCAACTCCCACAAACACTATTTATAATAGACAAACCAATGATGAACTTGTGGCCGCATTAATACCAGTGTTGGTACCGACTGTTACACAAGGAGTTGTATCTTCTTTAAGGGAGATGTGGGTTATTAACCTCAATTTACAAAACCAACAGTCAATTTCATCTAATGTGAGCAATGAGAGGAATAAAACAAACAGTGAAGATGGTACTGATAACAATAAATGTAAAAGCATCAGCAGGCCATTAGGGCTGGGTATCTTTGCCAAGACGAAAGGTAAAATTTGGGCAAATGAATAAGTGGACATGTGCACTTTATTAGGGATAAAAGATAACATTAAACAAAGTTTTGAAATTCAAGAGCAACCAAATGGTGATTGTGTCATGAAATCTACATCAAAACAAGCTTTCGAGATAAGAAATGTTAACCTATGGGTCCAAGCTTTTCTTGTTTTTTGGGGGGATTTATACAGAAAGATTCCAAAGAAACCCCAGTTTTAATGAAATATGGAGATATCATTCAGAAAATTGCAAAGAGTATGGGGGATGAAGCAGCCTTGTACTATGATAAAAATTTTAGGGAATGGACATCTTCTAACCCTGAGGAATATCCTTGGGACAAATTAAATTCGGCTATGGCATTTGGTTTAAATAAACAAAGACGGGCGTTTCACCTCCCATTTTCGTATATAAACAAATACCAATACATCCCAAGCTCTTCATTCCTTTCGGAATACTGTCCAACTCCATCCGCCTAGATACCTTGCAACATTCATGCCTGTCAAAAATGTGAAGGGCCTCGTACTAAAAAAACAATGTGATGGGGGACAGAATGCGAATGTGAAATTTTGAAACAGCTTTTATAAAGTTGGGATCTTGTGTTTTATTTTTGGCGAGACCCTCAATGTTCCAAACAGCTGATTTTAATAGATTTTGTGCCATTTATTTTGTAAAACGTTCCAATGGTTATCGAGTTAATGGGTTTATTCCTTTTATATAGCTGAAATATTGCTTGCTGGACGTTAAACATCAATCATTCAACTTTTATAAGGTTAATATATATTTATATTAATTACTCTCTATCTCTGAGAGTACATATAACAATAATGAAAAAAAAAATATAACGTAATCAGAATATAAGTGTATATATGACAATAAGCATTATAAATTATATACATGTGACAGGTATGAATATTTTTAAATGTAATGGATCATCATTTTGCTTAATCACAATAGTCAATATATATGATTTCAATAAAAGAGTACCAGTGTATAAATGGTAATAATATGAACCAGTACATATGTCAAAGTAAGGATAACACAAAATGTATAAGTAATCATTTTGCTATGTTATCTGATGTTGATTTTTTATAATCACAACTTTCAATAATAAATATTTATAATTTCTACAAGTATAGTAAGCAGAGCATGTTAAGAGCAAATTTGAAAAAAAGTACTGGGTAATGAAAAGACATGCAAATATTTAGTTACAAATATTCAAAATCAGTCCTTACTTTAGTTTGGAAAGAAAAAAAAAAAAAAAATAAAATAGCAGTACAACTTGTACTAAGCCTGGTAAACTCTCATGTGTTTGAGTACATAGATGTAATAAAAAGAGAGTTGCTACTTGTATAAACATACTATTATATAATTGAGTATACATATACGTTTAAGATTGATTAAAACCGCTAGGCATCTGGTTGAACCGATATGGATTCCACATCATTGCAGCTTGCCAAGGAGGAATATGTGGCGGTGGCGAGTACCACGGCACAGGTGGAGGTCCATTTTGTGGCAACCAAGGCACATGTGAGATGATATTTTGTGGATGCCATAGTGAACGTGGGTGATTGTTCATTAGCGGATGCGAAAAAAGCATAGGCTCTTGTTGATTCATGTTTGGTCCTTTAGATGACGTGTGTTGTATATAATTGTAAGGTGTAGTAGCTCGTGCATGTTTAGAGTTTTGAGTCATTAAGAATAGCCTGCTAGGTATTTTCATTGCAGATTTCAGGTATGCCATTCTTTGTGATCAACTGGGACCATACTGGGAGTGTTCCCAGTGCTCGACCCACAGAGCAGCCCAGCGCGTCCCCGGGTGGGGGAGACCCTCTCGTTGGGGGTTGTCAGGTCATAATACGGAAAGCCTGACCGCGGACCGTAGTGGGTAACGTGTTTGAAGAGTTCCACGCTCCCTGCACGATAAAGACCACTTTGTAGATTTCGAAAAAGAGTAGGCTCATTGTAGCCGCTACAAAAAGCTAAATTTTCCGCCCCTACCCAAAACTCCATACTTTTCCAGTAGCAGTCAAAATTGTATACCCTGTGACCCATCCCACCTCCATTTTCCGTTGATTTATTGTTTGTTAACTTGTTCCCGTTCTGAATATAGCTGAAATACTGCCAGCTGGACGTAAAGCAGACAATCAATCAATCAATCTTTGTGTTCAGGTGGACGTTGTCATAGAACATATCATCCGATGGCACAAATTTATGGATTTTATCTTTTCGCATCGTTTGCTTTGTTTATTACCTCGATTGGCCCAACTTTCCTTCTGAATAAAGTTAGAATATATATTTTAGCTTCTGGCCATATACTTTGGGCAGTGTTAAGTAGATTTTCATAATCTTTGTTTTTTTAATTCTCCTATACTTTGTCAGTTCCAATATGTATTAGGACAATCAGTGGGTTAAACTTTTTTTCCATTTTTTAAAATATTCTCACTACAGGTATTTGCTCCACCCCTGACAAATCTTTTTTTTTGTAATTTCAGTTGGAGAAAACTTTTTAGGAATTATTCGTCTGAAAAGGGAGTCGCTTAATAACAAATAACTGCATGGGGTACTCTCAGCTGAGTTGCTGTTTTCTTGTTCAAGTTTGTTTTCATATTCTGAATTGTTATTTCTAAGGTCCTCGGAATTTATCGAGTTTTTCTAATTCACTGATTATTGTTCTGATCGTTTCGAATGAATCCTCGTTTTCATCACGTAATTCAGCTTTATTCTTGGCACTTCCTATAAGCTGTTCCAAATTTTTATTTCCAATTTTCTCGATACCTTTAATCCGAGTATCTAAGATATTGATCTTGGTGTGAATTGAGTCCAGAGACTGGTTAAAATGTTTCATTTCGCTTTGTAATTTGTGTTCCTCATGTTTCGCAACAAACCATGAATCAATTGTTTTTTTTTACATTTTCCCAAAACCAAAAGTGTTTTTGAGGCTCAACAATAGTTTTGATAGTTGTGATGGATCATTTTTTCCTCTAGGTATATATAGAGACATATTACATGTAGATGTATATGGTAGTGGTAGTCTTCCCCCTTCATAGTCACAATAAGGGTAAATGCAAAGTTTTGAAGAAAATCCGAGTGGAGGGCTTCTATCTTCCCCAGTCATGAATACAAGAAGGTCCTCAAAAGTGTCTTCTGCTTCTGTCTGAAAAATATTAATAAAGTGTTATCATAAACTCTTGTCAAAGAGATATGTCTGGTCTTTTGCCCAACATGGTCACTAAAGATTGATTTATTTAACACAGATTCCTCTGACATCTCGAACAAATCTATTGATTTATTTAACAAAGATTCCTCCGACATCTTAAACAAATCTAATCGTGACTTTAGTCACAGTAGCAACACAAATTGGCAAACTATAGGCTACCAGGTCCCTTAGTGGCTCAACAGTAACTTCAGGTCCAACAACTCTTTAAACTGCATTGATGATATACAGTTTTCAAAAATTTAAAATAATGGGCCATCACCCCATTAACAGATCATTTTGAAAATTTCAGCAAAGATCCGCCTTGAAATGATGAACAATATTACCCCCTGCCTGTTATGAGCTAAATGCAATCAGGTTTGCAAATAACTTCTTTCAAACTCCTCTGTTCTATTTTTAGTTATATCAGCCAAGCTTTTTAGAGATACTTAAATACAAAACATAAACTTAAACATGCATGTAAAGTTTGGGCTCAATTCATTTAGCAGATACAGATGATTTCTTGAAAAAGTTTACACAGGACAAACGAAAGACACCAATTGAAGATAAAAGCTCACATGGTCTTTGGCCAAGTGAGCTCTAAAAATTGTAACAAAGGAGATGAAAGGACAGAAGCATGAAAATAAAATAAAATAAGAGTTGACACACATTAACATCTCGCCTGATAAAAAGCTTTTGTGGATATAGACAAATATAGGAGATAAAAATTAATTTGTTTGAATGCTGTTTCCGGAATACTGTTTGAGTACCCGGAGAGAACCCCCGCCCTTCGGTAAGAAAACTAACAATCCTTGTCAATTAAGATTGGAGTCGAGAACACCCTGCCCGCAGTGAGACTCGAAGCCGCAACCTCAGTGTTGACAGACCACGTGATCAATAGTAGACGAATTACCTTAACCACTCGGCCACCGAGGCCCTTGACAAGAGTCAAAATCAGAATGATTTTGGTTTGTTCATATCCTGATGTATACGTGTATATAAGAGGGTTTTTCGGTAAATTATCACATGAAGAAAAAATTTAACCCGAGACGAAGTTAAGGGTGATAATCTTTTTCTTCATTTGAGAACTTATGATTTTTATTATGCTGATTGCCTATTACCTAATGAAAAAACACCACATACTGTACTGAATCATATTTTGAATGGAAATTGCTTGTAAGTCTGCTAGTTGCTTTTCCAAATAAAAATTGCCCATTTTCATCTATGTGTTGTCTTTGACATGTTTGCGCGGAAAGACACATGCCCAGTAAGTAAATTTTAGCTGATGCGGCTGCTCATTTCATTTTCCCGATTGTCAAATTTCTTTCTGATAGTTGTTTTATGTCACTTGTAAACTTCGGCTGGAGCGGGTGATAATTTTCTAGTTCGGCAATCTCCGGTCTGAGCAGGCGTTTTTTATATCACCCGTTGGAAGGACTTCACGAGGAAATTTAGTGCAGTTCACCTAAGCAGAGCTGCCAACCCAAAATGATGAAAAATAGTAAGGCAGGGCGTCTGGGGGCCGCAGGGCCCGATCCGCTTGAGATGTTTTGTGAATAGATCGTTTTTCTGACATTTTGGCTCCTTAATAAAGCGTCAAAACGATCGATAACCACGAGGTTCACATTCAATAGTATTTACCTTTTATTTAAACGCTACAATGATTCTGATTAGATATTTCTAATATTTCAACCAACGACGGTCAAGACTGTGAAAAAAATCCTTTTAAGTTTTTACGGCGAAAACGGAAATATCGTAGGTTTTTCTTCTTTTAAATTCGCAAAAATCAGAAGTCTTACGCTAAAATAATAAGGGTTGGCAGCTCAATTTTAGTAAAAATTGAATTGTGTTTGGAAATAAAAAAGCTTGGTTTAATATTTTTTCTTAAATTACATGGTAATAATTACGAAGAATCCATAAAATGGATCACTTTAATGGTGTTTCTGACCAAAGAAATAAAATCTGAAGTGTCATACTTGTCAGATAGTTCTTTTGGTATTTTGGTGATTGATTAAATTAATTACTGACCATTCTGTAGATACTACTTGTGTTTTTAAGATTTGAAAGTGACTTATTTGCAAATATTAAAGAAATAAGAGAAAATTTTGTGGTTTTTTATGCAAAGAAGTTAGGGTACAAACAATGTATGAGAATTTGACATTATTTGCATTGAGTTACTTCCCTTTGAAGAACTCTTCATTGGAAATTATGTCAACAATGTAAACAACATGTCTGCCTCCTGTTCCCTCTCAAATTGTTTAAGAAAAGAATGTCGATTATCCACCAGATATTCACATGAATCCGCCAACGTAAAATTAAATGATTGTGATAGACCGATTGCTAATAATCTGAAAACAGTATCGCTAAATCAATCCGATTATTCAAGTGAAGGCTTATTGCCTACAGATGTGGATTGTTCGATTCCGATTTGCGACTGTACAGCGTATGCCCGTACCACAGAGTTTGATTGATTGGATGTCTGCTTTACGTCCAGCGAGCAGTATTTCAGCTATATTCAGGACGGAAACAAGTTAACAAACAATAAATTAACGTAAAATGGGGGTGGGATGGGTCACAGGGAATACAATTTCGACTGCCACTGGAAAGGTATGGAGTTTTGGGTAGGGGCGGAAAATGTGGCCTTTTGTAGCGGCTACAATGAGCCTACTCTTTTTTTAAATCTACAAAAGGGGTCTTTATCGTGCAAGGAGCGTGGCACTCTCCAAACATGTTACCCACTACGGTCCGCGGTCAGGCTTTCCGTATTGTGACCTGGCAACCCCCCCCCCCCAAAAAAAAAAAACGAGAGGGTCTCCCCTATCCGCCAGCCGGGGACGCGCTGGGCTGCTCTGTGGGTCGAGCACTGGAAACCCTCCCAGTATGGTCCCAGCCGTACCACAGAGATGCCCTGGGTATATTTTGATAGAAAAAAGTGGTACGCATGAAGGGACAGCCAAGCCTTACAGGAACATTTCATTAGCCATGAGCAAGACCATTTTTTCAACCTTGGAACACTTGGGCCTGTTAGTTCAGGTAATTGTAGGATAACTTTGAACATGTACACGTAACATTAAATAACTATAAGCACATGATAATCGCAACAATTAAAATAGGTGCCTCATAAGTGAGTGATCTTCTAACTTGCAAAATAAGTAAAAAAGGGTTGGGGGGGGAGGGACTATTCCATATACAAAACATGGGCGATACATGTATTGTTGCTGAACAAAAAAATTCTCTTTAATAAAAAAAGACAAAATCCATGTATCGATCATTTGAACACCTTCATCTAAAAGTTCTGAAATGTTAGGAACTGCTATTAGTTGCCTTGAAATAAAAAATTGGTCACCCATGGTGACACTAAATGACTATGTTTTGAAGACTTGTATATACCCAATTTGAATAAAGAAATCACTACCATCTATTTAGGCTTGTATAGAACGAATGTTAACATCTACAAATAAACTTGTGTTGTATTTTATTCAACATTATTGTTCCTTGTAATAGAATATGTATTGCCTTTGTAATTAAGACAGGCGATTACATGTATTTAGGGTTATTTTTATCTTTGTTTTTTGTGTTGCGTTAAACAATCAATCAATCAGTCTATATCCGGATTTGTAACTGTCCCTTGACTTTTGGCTCTTGTTCGGTCGGTTTTCTTTGATATTTTTTCTTATTTTGTAGGAACTTTTAGAACATCTACTCCGACTTTCATTGTATCTCCAGCGTAATGATACTACATTGGCAGCTGCATACTTCATGGTAGAAAGCACTTAAACACTTTTGGAAACTAATGAAGAAATTTGAGTACAGGTATACGAGAAAAATATTCATTTAAAAAACCTATGAAGATGGTACATGTGATGTAGAAAAGAAATCTAGGTTATGGACGCAAACGAATTACTTTACGATCTGGTGAAAAGTCCACACAAAAAACCATAGACTTTCCTTCAATCTAAAATGAAACTTAAAAAAATAGATTAAACACGATAAATATGGGCAGCATTACACATAGGTAATAAGAATGTGTAAACTATTTAAGTACAACACAGTGTTAAAATAGATAGGTATGCTGTAATGTCCACGCTGCTTGACAAAAGAGTAAGCTTTACTCCTTATTATGCTTGTTTTGTTCTTCCTCAAGATTTATACTTGTTAAGACATCCCCTAGTTGTAGCAGCTCCTCTCAATACTTTGTATGCAATCTGAATATCTTTGATTTCTACTGTCTTTGTCTGGTTTTTAAGACGCATCAAACAATGTTGACATATGTGAAAAGGCGTCTACATTCTTATCGGATATCCTGTTGTAAATTCAACCGGTCAATTGCATTGCATAGCAAGATAAACATTTAAAAGCTAGCAGTGAAGAATCATTTGTCTACATGTTTCATTGTAGCACCAAATCTCTGACGAAACTCTAAAGCAATAGAAACGGCTTCAAAAATAAATTGACGCTGACAACTTCGGGAGTGGCATAATTCAAATATGGATACAAAAATATGATTGATTGATTAATGGTGTTTAACGTCCGAGCAGCAATATTTCAGCTATATTCAGGCGATGAACATGAAATGGATGATAAAATGAACATGAAATGATGATGAATGAAAATGGGATGGGACACAAGTAAAAATAGGGGTAACGGATTTAGATTGCCACTGGCAAATGGGAGGATGGATAGGGTCGGGCAATTTAGCCTCCTGTAGCGCAATATTTCAGCTATATTCAGGCGATGAACATGAAATGGATGATAAAATGAACATGAAATGATGATGAATGAAAATGGGATGGGACACAAGTAAAAATAGGGGTAACGGATTTAGATTGCCACTGGCAAATGGGAGGATGGATAGGGTCGGGCAATTTAGCCTCCTGTAGCGGGATCGAAATCCCTACTCATAGCGAATACTACAGCAGCGTTCTTAAACGTGCGAGGAACGTGGCATTTTTCCCAACACGGTGCACTAATATGGTTCGCGGTCAGGTTTTCCGTATTATGGCCCGACAACCCCAGCTTGCCAGGGGTACCCGATTCAACCACCTGGGGCACACATCCCAGTCGGTCTTTAGGCAAACCGACCTGACACGGCGGTCGGGGTACTGGGCGCTATTTAGTCGCCTTTTACGACAAGCTAGCGCGACTGCGGTCTATTCTTTTAGCCACCCGGATCCCGCACTGGGCCACAAAAATATGTATAAAAACCAAAACCTTTGATATCTCGACTCTCTGCTAGGCCATCCCTTGTATATAGCTTAAAATAAGATTTTTCAAGGAAAACGGAACGAGGCGAAATTCATACCTAATTATTAACCATGAATGTGCCTTCTTCGTCATCAATGACTCATTACATTCGGCATCTTACTTGGACCTAGTTCTAGAAATACCCTCTGGTCAACGACAAAAGTTACGACTTAAGCTTTCCAAATGCCAACTTCCCGTTCATCGATAGCGATTCCATTCGAGCAGTTTGGCTTACGGTGCGAGTTCCTTCTTTCTAGTTTTGTTAGGGTTTTCCCTTAAAGTTCTCTGTTTCGCCACAATGAATAAATTGATGTGAATCTGTCGATTGAAATACGATAAACTAAGTCAGAGGTCGTCTTTCCTTTTCCTATATTTGACATTTCCCTAGACATAAGGAGTTACTCGATCGGTGTTGTGTTGGATACGTGCTCTGCTCACTCGCCTGGAGCATCCCAGTGCCCCGATGGTTTGTTACATCTTCTAGTGCATCAAAACAGCACCGTAAAAACCGACGAACAAATTTTTATATAACAATATTATTATAGGATTAAATACTGGGTTTTAGGAAATTATCAATGTGTAAACTCCGGCGACTCACTCACAAACTAAATAAAGTCCGAAGTATATGTCAACTTTGTGAGGGAGTCGCCGGAGTTTACACATTGATAATTTCCTAAAACACAGTGTTTAATCCTTATAATTCGGTGAAGTAATCGTTGCGATTTTTAAAACAGCAAAAACATTTACAGAAACCCATCTAGACCTCAAAACGTACCTAGGCCGGATTGATTGATTGATTAATGGTGTTTAACGCCCGAGCAGCAATATTTCAGCTATATTCAGGCGATGAACATGAAATGGATGATAAAATGAACATGAAATGATGATGAGTGAAAATGGGATGGGACACAAGGAAAAATAGGGCTAACGGATTTTAGATTGCCACTGGCAAATGGGAGGATGGATAGGGTCGGGCAATTTAGCCTCCTGTAGCGGGATCGAAATCCCTACTCATAGCGAATACTACAGCAGCGTTCTTTAACGTGCGAGGAACGTGGCATTTTTCCCAACACGGTGCACTAATATGGTTTGCGGTCAGGTTTTCCGTATTATGGCCTGACAACCCCAGCTTGCCAGGGGTACCCCATTCAACCACCTGGGGCACACATCCCAGTCGGTCTTTAGGCAAACCGACCTGACACGCCGGTCAGGGTACCTAGGCCGGAAAGCGTAGGGATATGCAAAACATAGTACCAAGGGAATCGCCGTTCTGTAAAATATTGATAGGGTAAAAACAAAATGAAACACTTAAATTGTATTTATATTATATTTTATTTGAAATCTCGATCGATTTAATTGGAAATTATTGGGACAGAGAAAACATTTTCCCCCTCTCCGTGGATACGCTTGGAGGACGCCATCTTGTTTACATTGGATACTGAAAATAGTCCGCTCAGAGGAAATATCGATATATAAACTATCTGAGAAGACGCTATTTAAGTGTTTTTATCCAATCAAAGCACTTAATTTAAATAAATTACAGCATGAATTATTTGTTAATTTAACGTTCAAAATGCCTCGATTTAGGAGAAAAATAGCAAGGAATGCGACGGAACAGCAAGGGATGATTACAAAGCCGGATTTAGATATAAAACACGAAACAAAAACCAAAACAGGCACACGGAAAGCGAGTCAACAGCAATTATTTATTTTTTTCTCATTCGCAGGTATTTGGAGGATTTAATAGACTTCGTTTGTGTATGTATATTAACTAAAACCAGAAAAAAAATATCGACAACTACAAACGAGACGAGGATAATTGAGTGCTTAATTGGAAGGCACCAATTATCAACTGTAGTGGGGAAGACCTTAATTAACAATTATTAGCACCTTTGTATTTTGAGGTTTGAAAGTACAAAACTGCGACAAAACATAGAAAACAGTGAACCCTTTTTAAAGCTATGGAAGCATCCCTTTCTCCTGGAAAGATATAAGAGAGTCTGAAAGCAGAACATTGCACTTTTTGCTACAAAATTACTCATAATCTATCACATTTCATCAAATGTTTTATCTTAAAAATGCTTTCAAAGATACTTCTTTCCAGTGAGACCAAACATTATCATAAAACTAGAAAACAAAATAACAATAAAATATTCTATTTTGTGGGGAACTATATTTGTGCTGTCGTACCATCCAAAAAAAAAACAACAATTATTTGTGTACATATATTTGTTTGTTAATATATTTGTATCGTACTTTTCAGAGTAAGAGATACTATTGTGAAAAATGAGCAAAGGGCCACGTAAAGGAGATGAAGACAGATGGCCTTCACCAATAGAAGCCTGCAAACCCACACTGTCGCCCTTGACTCCGGGAGAACGAACGTGGTCAGTCACGTTAGTAGAGACCAGAAAATTGACCAAGAATCTACAAAAGTAAAGCAGGAACCGACAAAACGGGATAAAGCCGCAATGCACGATGTTTTAGAATTACACTACATACTACAGTTGTTATTACACTGATTGGTCAGACCTACAAGTCCCTATGAAATCGGCGGAAATCAATGTTCAGGATAACACCGTAAATAACGATACTGTTAGTACAGGGACACAGTGTTCAGTGTCTTGCAAGCGAAACACACACACATAACCCTTTTACCAGTATAAGCAAAGTGTAAATTTGCCCGATTCCTACTAAGAAATTATAGTGCCATTTTAGGAAATTTCACTTACTTTTAAAGATAAGTAATTTTCACCGTCTCCATGCTTTAGCTCTACATAAATTAACACGTTGGACAAGTGGACAAACCACAACTGTCCACGATTTGGCACAGTAGAAGCTACTAAGACAGGTTCTAGGCCAGAAGAGCCAGACGCAAAAAATAATTTCAAGACAACAGTTCAAATAATATCTGTTATTCCTAAAGCATTTGAGTCAGTTTCGTTTGAACAGAGCCAGCATATTGTTAACTGGTTACTTAGAATTAACCACGGAAAATTCGTTTAGTAGACGCATTGTACCTACACCTTTGATTCCAGTAGATATCGTAGTAGTAATAAATTACAATGACCCAGTCGCGCATCTAACGATTTGGCCAGCGTAGCAAGTCAGCTTTATTACACACAAAAAACTAAGCTGCCATAACTTGTCCGTTGATAATTTGGCAACAACCCATGCAACAGAGGTTGACGCACAACGCGAGTCACGTGTAATAGGAACATGCCTTTATCTAAATTTATTGCCACTTCCTAATTCTACAAAACATGCAATTTTCTACTCTGATGCCTGTTCAGGACAAAACAAGAAACAGTTCACTGAACGTTATCTCCATTCATCCATCAACAACAGTTATCGATCTCAAATTCTTAGAGAGTGGGACACTCAAATGGAGTGTGAAAGCATGCACTCTGCTATCGAGTTTGCTAAGAAAAACCAGACATGTGTACCGCAACAGTGGGCAACAGTTACAAGAATGGCAAGGAGAAAAGATTTCAAGACTTTGCTAAAAAGAATATGAAATTTAGAAAAGAAGATCGCAATAGTAAAAAAATAAACTGGCTTCACATAAAATGGTTTAGGTATGAGAAAGAAAAGACATATCGTCATTGTCCCTGAGGAAGAAGCAAGGATCCAGGATTTTTTAATTTCCTGTCCCAATATCGCTCTCTACATTTAGAGCCTCCGACGTGTACCAACGAAAGCACTTGGCAATGTTATCTTTGTAAAGGTATCCATAATTTCATTGTGTACTTTTCTTAATTATCAAACATTCCACTTTATTTCAATTATAAAATTGCAATTGTTTTAAATTGTTTTTGATGTTTGTTAATCAGGTTAACATTCTGTTCACATCTTGCATATCCATTCTCATCTTTTATTTTCCACATCGTTTCAGACTGGGTGGACAAAATGGACGTGCACTACGTTTTACAGGAAAGTTTCATCTGCAAAAAAAAAAACAGATGCAACTGTGTGGAATGATAAGGCTTTGTCTCTACCTCAACTGTCTCCAGTTATTACCGTAAGAAACATAGAACTCAGTGATGATAGAAACTATAAATTTAATTATTTAATCAGGACATCGATAGAGGTATCATAATAAAAGACAAAAGTCATGCTATAAAATTGGGAGATCGTCCAGGGACGCTATGGTACTTACACTTGGCCCCACTAACAGAATGTTGTTGGTAAATAGTTTGTAAATGTGCATACATTTAAAAAAAGCATAAGACAAATAAAATATAAGACAAATGTACAACAGTAACCAAAAATCATTGAAACAAATAAGTTTTGAATTGCTCTACTGACAATTGCGTTCCATCTGGGAGATGGATATGTTAAGCCCGACTAATTGTTGAGTGAATTAAAATACAACTTTAGTTGAAGCTACAATCAAAAGAGAACATGGTATGTTTAGAGCTAAAATTTGATAGTAGGATAATTTGTTACAAAATTGACAATAAAAAATATGTACAACATTAACGTATAAATACTTCATCTCAAAATGTGTGTTTTTAAAAGGTAAAAGCACTTTTAATAATAAAAAGACATCGATCTTGGTTGATAAATTTTGTGGAAAAATTGCATACCAACGTTAACCTCCACCATGAAATCTTGGATCTTGGACTGTTTTGTCGCTTGTCAATGATGACCCGTCTTTACAATATTTATGTAATGATTCATGTTGCTGATGTTTGAGCAATGGCTCTAATTTAGTAATTGTGATTACGATCTTTAATTTCACCTGCTGTATTACAATTTTAATCTTACCTGTTGTATTCTAATTTAATATGACCTGGTGTATTCCAATTAAGTCCACTGCTTAACAATGCATATTTTTAGGTTTGCCGGTGTTCTTTGAATGAATAAAAAACAACTTAATTGTGAAAATATTCTTCAAATGTTATAAAATTATTAAGCTGCAAACGTCTGTTAAAGGTGATCTTGGAGACAATAACATCATAACGCATTTCCCCTTAAAATCTTCTCCGATGAGAAATTGAGTACATGTACCAGGACGGGAAAAAAGACAGAGGGGCGATACTGTCAAGCCAACTTTGGATAGGGAAAAGATGGAATTGTTGCAAAATAAAGTACTTAAAACACCACATTAGATAGATGTACTAAAAAAAAATAAGGAAAATTTACAAAAAGTTTAAATCAGAATTCACAATCAACTTCAATATTGTAAATACCATATGCAAAAATACAACTTTGATTACAAATTTAAGGGCTTCTTAGATTGAAATTTGTACCATAATTTAGCTATGACATATTTCTATTGCACTTGAACTATTACAAGAAGATCATAAATCTAATTATGGAGTTCTTAAAATATGCGAGTTCCTGAAATAACAAGATATCAGTGAGATGGTACGCCGCCGACCTTGACGTAAAATGTCATCAACCATTGTATGAGACACATCGCCTTGATATTATCTACCCATATTCCAAATATCAAAATCATACCTCAAAAATTACAGCCCTGAGATGAATTTGTAATTCAGGAAGCAATAATGTGACCTTAAGGTCAAAGTTCAACAATGCTATGTGATACGTCACCTTGACATCATCTACCAACATTCAAAAATCAAAGGCCAACATAAAAAGATAAAAAAAGCTACAGCCCGGACGTAATTTGTCATTCAGAAATCAATGTGACATAAGTAAAAGTTCAAGGTCAAAAGTCAACAACCATGGTATGCGACACGTAGCGTTGATATTATCTACCAACATTCCAAATATCAAAAGCCTACCTCAAAAGATAAAGTTACAGCCCGGACATGAATAAGTCTTTCAGAAAGCAATCATGTGACATTAAGGTCAAAGTTGATGAACAACGGTATGCAACACATCACCTTGATATTATCTATCCACATTCCAAATATCAAAAGCCTACCTCAAAATATTTTTAAAAGTTACACCCCGAACACGTTTGCATTCGGACGGACACGCCTACTGATCACTATAGGGTGTCCGCCACCGGGCCCCTCATAAATAATTCAAGAATGGTTTTGAAAGTTTAACAATTTTCAACAAATTCTTTAACTTGACGGCTAGTTCAGGAATGCGCCATTTAATGTTAATGAACTGTTTAGGAACAAGATGTGTTCAAGAATAATTCTTAAATCATTCTAGAAGTTCTTGAATCCCTCGCAACCGCAGTTCAACATTCAAAACTAATTTCAAAACAGGTTTGTTTATAATGTTTTCATTGAGAGAGTTACCTGGAGTACCAAGAAACCCACGACCTTCAGTTGGAAAACTGGAAATCATTGCACGAACCCGCATCTCAATATTGACAGACTGTGATCAATAGTAGACGAACTCGACTACCTAGGCCCATTTTAGGCAATTTTTCAGCTATATCATGTCGTCTAGTCTTTATTGGGGGAAGAAGCCCGAGTACCCGGAGAAAACCCCGGACCTGTTAACTGCTTATCCTTGTCAATTAAGATTGGAGTCGAGTACACCCTGCCTGCAGCGAGAATCGAACCAGCAATCTCAGTGTTGACAGGCCACGTGATCAATAGTAGACGAACTACCTTTAAAAACACGGCCACCAAGGCCCTAAGAAAAACAATGAAACAGATCTGAAGATAATTTTAATCCGTCCACTGAAATAAATGAAGTATTTTATGCATCAAATTTAACCAAAACAACACGAAGTGATAAAATTGGTAGAGAAATATTACTACCATGCGCTTCAGTTCTTCCTTCCCACTGACCTACATTTTAAAATGACTATTTGATAACTGTTATTATCCAAAATTATATAGAAATGCACAATTTACTCTAGTATGAAGAGTCGGAGAGCGAATATCTACTAAGTTATAGACGCACATAAGTAATTTCAACCATCTCAAAAATATTTAGTAGACATGTCTCAAACCGCATTGTCATGTTCTTATCAAAGTGTTATTTGTTGCACGTCGCACAATCAGAATTTAGACCAAATCATTCATGCCACAAGGCCCTTTTAACAGTGTTGAATTGATTGACTGATTAATGGTGTTTAACGCCCGAGCAGCAATATTTCAGCTATATTCAGTCGATGAACATGAAATGGATGATAAAATGAACATGAAATGATGATGAATGAAAATGGGAAGGGACACGAGGAAAAATAGGGGTAACGGATTTTAGATTGCCACTGGCAAATGGGACGATGGATAGGGTCGGGCAATTTAGCCTCCTGTAGCGGGATCGAAATCCCTACTCATAGCGAATACTACAGCAGCGTTCTTTAACGTGCGAGGAACGTGGCATTTTTCCCAACACGGTGCACTAATATGGTTTGCGGTCAGGTTTTCCGTATTATGGCCTGACAACCCCAGCTTGCCAGGGGTACCCCATTCAACCACCTGGGGCACACATCCCAGTCGGTCTTTAGGCAAACCGACCTGACACGCCGGTCAGGGTACTGGGCGCTATTTAGTCGCCTTTCACGACAAGCTAGCGCGGCTGCGGTCTATTCTTTTAGCCACCCGGATCCCGCACGGGGCTTAACAGTGTTGAAAGATGGTTACATAAAATGTATAACTGAATGTAAAACTGGATCTAGTAGGACTCGACACGTTCGATTGTGCACTGTTTTTGACAGGAACAATAAAATTTGGAGTAGCCCAAAGATAAACTCTTGGCCCTATTGTTTGTTCTATTTATAAATGACTTTTCTCGTTACATTTTTTTTTAGAAAATGTACCAAGCTTTAAAAAAAAAGAAATTTAAAAATACATCGAGTTGAAAATTGGTTAAAATATATTTTGTTCAATAATCCTAAAAATCTAAATACATGGATACTGGAACGAAAGGAAACTATCATCTCTAGATGGAATTGTTCTCGGAAACTTGATGAATTCCTCTTGTGAACATGTATTGGCAATTAAAATCGATGAACATTTTAACTGGAAAGAACATATATTGATATGATTTTGTAAAAACATCTAATCTAGAATCGTTTTGCTATCAAATATGTTCTAATATTAAAGCAAGAAAAACTTTTTGCAATATATATTGCCACTTAAGAAAGAACAGCAAGGTAATTACTACCTGTTAACCACTATTCCCATCTACTCCTTTTTTAAACGACTGGATATAATTAATGCCAGTACACATTAGAATAAAGAACCACAAATATATCCATCTTAAAATAATAAAAAATGCACTAGGAAACGTTTATTGTTTAGATATTGTCTACATTATGGTGCTGAAAATTGGTCTTAATCATTATTTACAGTACTTGACAGCTGTGCCAATTTTAAACAAATATGTTGACTCGATATGGAAACCACCAAATGTTTCAAATCGACTTGTTCTTCGTTAAGTAGTCCTGAACTATATCCAGAGTTTAAACAAAATCTGATGAGCGTTTTCAAGTTATCATCCAGAAACAACTGAGGCACGGACAGACGGATGGAAACATCAATATGGAGGGTATAACATGATACCCCGCCACTTTGTGTAAATGATCAACGTTCCAAGTATGATGCCAAAAAGCATACTGTGAGGGTTTATATTGCTCGACCCACAGAGCTGCCAAGCGCATCCCTATGGTTGCAGATGCAGGATGGCCTGGTGCTCCTCAGGATGATCCCTATGGTTGCAGATACAGGATGGCCTGGTGCTCCTGAGGATGTCAATTTATAATACGAAAAGCCTGACAGCATATGGAAGTAGCACGTTCGTTGCACGATAAAGAACGTTTAATAGGTTCTTCCATACGTTTTGGGGAAAGACCGGTTGATCTTTAACGAGTGATAGAAATTTTATGTCTTTTCGCGAGTGGAGCGCAGATGAACGAGGCAAAAGACATAAAAACTTCTATCACGAGTGAGAGATCGCACGGGCTTTTCGAAAAACGCATGACAGTACCTATTTCTTCCGTAAACCATCAACTTTTACATCGCTTTATCCTATAGACTCTCCATTGTTTTAGACTCCACTGTCCGACATCCACTCAGAACGCCGAAAACAAAAACGTTGTTATGCTTTCATAAGTTTTGACTGGAACTACTACTACTACTATTTAGTGTGAACCATTGGGTATGGGGTAGAAAATTTATTTAAAATTACATTACTTCTTAAAGACACAGTTGTTCGATTAATAGCCTTTTTTATTATTGTTTGTTCAATTTCCATTCTACTTTACAGTTTACTATCTCCAAGAGTTAAATGCTGCGACTATCATTTCAAAGATAGTACTTGATAATAGTATGTTCCTGTGGCCCGGTATTGAGGATATACATTGTACAACTAATTCCTTTTTTGTGGGTTTTTTTTGTCGATGATTGTATTTTAAACACGGCGTTAGGGCAATTTTACAGTGCGAGAAGAGAGAAAGAGGATTTTTTTTTTTTTATAAAACATTTAACTTCATAACCAAAAGAACAAGAGGTAATATGACCAATTTTTTTACCAAACCTTCAAAATAAAATTTTGTGCATATTTTATTAATTGTACTCATATAATATAACATGTTTTAATTAACTTGCTCAATTTTTGTATCGTAGGTTTTAGCTCACCTGGACCAAAGGTCCATGCGATCAGCAATAAAACATCTACAATTCACTTAATTGGTCTGAAATTATCAGATGACTCCTTATATGAGTTATTGCCCTTTAATGACAATTTTTTTATGAAATTTTCCGTTTTTGTCCTGTAACTTTAAAACTATAATAGCTAGAGTAAAACTGTAAATAGCAAAAATGATTAGCAATACAAGCCCTACAATTCACTTTGTTGGTAGGATATTGACAGATGACTCCTTATAGGAGTTATTGCCCTTAAATGACAATTTTTTATGAAATGTACTGTTTTTGTCCTGTAACTTAAAAACCATAACAGCTAGAGTGAAATTATAAATTGCACAAATGATCATCAATAAAGGCCCTACAATTCACTTGATTCTTCTGAAATTGGCAGACAACTACTTAAATTAGTTATACCCATAAATGGCAATTTTTTATGTAATTTTCCGTTTTTGTCCTGTAACTTAAAAACTGTAACATCTAGAGTGAAACTGTAAATAGCAAAAATGATCAGCAATACAATACCTACAAATTACTATAAAGTCTGAAATTGTCAGATGACTTCTTAGAGGAGTTATTGCCCTTAAATTGCATTTTTTTAAGAAATTTTCCGTTTTTGTTCTGTAACTTGAAAACCACAACAGCTAGAGTGAAATTATAAATTTGCAAAAATGATCAGCAATAAAAGCCTACAATTCACTTAATTGGTCTGAAATTGTCTGATGACTCCTTATAGGGGTTATTGTTCTTAAATGACAATTTTGTTTAATAAAATTTTCCATTTTTGTCCTGTAACTTGAAAACTATAGCAGCTAGATTGAAACTGTAAATTGAACAAATGATCATCAATAAAGGCCCTACAATTCACTTGATAAGTCTGAAATTGTCAGACAACTGCTTAAATTAGTTATTGCCCATAAAAGGCAATTTTTTATGAAATTTTCCGTTTTTGTCCTGTAACTTAAAAACTGTAACAGCTAGAGTGAAACTTTAAATAGCAAAAATGATCACTAATAGAAGTCCTACAAATGATTGCTTAGTCCAATACTGCAAGATGACTCTATATGAGTTATTGCCCTTTCATTATGAATTTGGACAAATGAACAGTTTTTGAAATATAAATAAGTTTATAACACACCTAGAGTAAAAATGTACATTTCTAAATTACCCTAAAGGACAATGCCTACAAACCATTTTATTTTCAGAAATTGTCCGATTGCACCTTACAGGAGTTATTGTATTTAACTAAAATTTTTGACAAAATGTTTAGTTTTTGCTAGGTAACATAAAAGCTATAACAACTAGACTGTGGTTGGCTGAAGTAAAGCATTCGATGTAGTTAGCCTGAAGAGGCAATGTTGCGTGTTGTGTGCTTACGTTTTTTGAATACCTAACTGATAATTCTGTTAAAAGATTGGGTATTTCGATTTTGGATTCGCGTCTTCAGTGCAAACCATGGATACGATTATATGATGCGTCCTGCGCGAAAAACAATGTCGGAAAGGTTTAGACAACGATATTAAAAACACACCTGCGAGAAGTTCAAAAAATGTTATGGAAATGTTCAAGAACTCTTCTAGAACCATTAACGTCCTGAATATAGCTGAAATATTGCTTGCTGGACGTTAAACACCAATCAATCTAACTTTTTACTTCTTGAATTGGCCATTTTATGTTAAAGAACTCAGTTTTAGAACAGTTCTTGAACATTTCTTCAAATGTTCTCAAGAAGTTCTTGAAAACTTCTATAGGTTCTTGAGAGTTCTAGAACAGAAGTTCTTTTAACTTTATAATACCTAAATCATAAAAAAATATCTGTATTATAATGCATTATGAAGTTTCCAATGACATCAATTTAACATGCAAAGGTTATACATGTAAGTAGATTGTGAAAAACGAACGAACAGACAAAAAACAATGTTGGCAGGCCATAAAAATAGCCCGCTCATTAAGAATAATGTACAAAATATACTCAATATATAGTACTGTAAAGTGAAAGAAAATATGAACCTACCAGAGAGAATTAACCAGCAGCTTTCAATAAACATGAATATGACACAAAGTACCAATGAATGCTCTTTTTATTTTTCAAATCTGAGACTGACTATTATTTTCAATGGTATTTTTCAAATTCCTTTTGCGAACAAACCATCATTTGTAATCATTCAAATTTTTCTGCATTTAAAGCAGGTTTAACATTTTCACGAGACCGCAGTTTTTTCCTGTTCTACATCTGTTTATCAATTCCGCATCAGTAAATAGTTTTGAACATAAATTCTTAAGTCTGTTTCTGTCACCATTAACATGTTTGATACTTTGTTCTAATTCCTCAATAGTAATATCTGTTCCCCTTTCTACACTCTGTTAAGTTTCTTTCACTGTACTGTTACTTATTTCAGCTGCTTTCTCTTTTGTTTTAGTATTTTCACTTTTTTTTGCATCTAGGGCTCCAATTTTGCTAATCTTCTCATTTGTTCTGATCTTGCTTCACTATTTGTTATCTTTTCTAAAACAATTATTCGTTCTTCCAACTTGTTTTACTTTCTTAGTCTAGAGGTTTCTTCAAGCCTTAGCAGTCTTTTTCTGCAAATAAATAATTATTAAGCAATAAACAGCAAAAATGTTCAATCTGTGTTGGTGCATAAGGCAAAACAAAAAAAAAAGTCATACTTGATAGCGAGGTCGTGCTACGGTATGTTTAAACTTGAACAAATGGACAGCAACAAAAAAAAATGCATTCATGGTTACGGATGTCGACAGGATATTATGCAAGAATCTGTTAAAAGCGGTTTCAGAGGAGAAGTAGAGCCATTTTCCACCTGTAAATTGTGCTTTAATCTTTATTTTTGAAGTTTTATTCTTGGCAACATGATGAAAAAGCTCCACAACAGTTTGTATTAAAATGATACCCTCAAGTACAATCAAATCAAGTTTTTTGGTTGTATGTTGTTGAGTGGTAAAAATGGTTTTCAGAAAGTTAAAGAGACAGTACATGGATGCAATAAAAGCTAAAAAAAATATTCTAAAGTATTATGAATAGTTGTGCATTTTTAGTTGTTTTTAACTAGTTAATAACATTTTCTGTTACTAAACACATTTCCGAATTTTTCGAGCGAAAGCTCGCAGGGTAACGAAACAAAGACGACGCACTTCTTGGCGTAACTTTGTTTCTAAACTGAATAACCATACCCCCATGAATAAAATTTGGAACATGATTCGTAAAATTAAAGGTAAAAACTGTAAAGCAAATGTCCATCATTTAAAGGATGGACAAGACTTGTTAACATCAGAGTCAGACATATCAAATAAACTGGCCGAAACATTTGCAACACACTCCTCTGCTGAAAATTATCATCCCACATTTCAGCGGATCAAAATTCAAAAAGAAAAATCAAAGCTTAATTTCCAGTGAAAAAATTTAGAAGATTATAATAAACCTTTTTCTTTGGAAGAGCTAAAAACATCATTGAACAAATCTCACGATACAGCATGTGGTCAGATGACATCCATTATCAACTTCTCAAACATCTGCCACAATCTTCTCTCCAATGTCTTCTGAATTTTCTTAACAACATTTGGGAAACGGGTGACTTACCATCTATTTGGAAAATGGCCACTGTTGTGCCTATTCCAAAACCAGGAAAAGATCACTCGGAAGCGTCCAACTATCGGCCTATAGCCCTCACAAGCTGTCTTTGTAAAACCATGGAAAGGATGATCAACGATCGCCTTGTCTGGTTTTTAGAATCGAACAACCTAATCTCGAATATCAAGTGTGGATTCAGACAAGGTCGTAGTACTATTGATCATCTGGTGCGTTTCGAAACATATATTCGAAACGCATTTGCCAAAAATGAACATGTTGTGTCCATTTTTTTCGATTTAGAAAAAGCGTATGACACAACATGGAAATATGGTATTTTAAAAGATCTTTTTGATATGGGGTTGAAAGGTAGACTTCCTACCTTTATCTCAAACTTTTTATCTGACAGAGAATTTAAAGTTAGGGTCAATTCTACGTTATCTGACCCTTTTATACAGGAAATGGGTGTTCCTCAGGGCAGCATCCTTTCTGTCACTTTATTTAGTATTAAAATTAATAGCCTTGCTCAAGTTTTAAAAGATAATATTGATGGTTCTCTATATGTTGACGACTTCCTCATATGTTACCGAGGGAAAAATATGAATAATATCGAACGTCAGCTGCAGTTGTGTTTAAATAGAAAAGAGAAATGGGCAATGGAGAATGGTTTTAAATTCTCCACTGCAAAAACTGTTGGGATGCATTTTTGTAATAGACGTAAGATGCATCCTGATCCCGAATTAAAATTATATAATAATCCTATCAAAATTGTAAAAGAAACCACTTTTCTTGGTCTCATTTTTGATTCAAGGCTAACCTTTCTTCCCCATATCAAAATGTTAAAAAATAAATGCCTTAAAGCATTAGATATTTTAAAAGTCGTATCCAGCACCGACTGGGGTGCTGAATGCGATGTTTTACTCAATCTATATAGATCGCTGGTTCGATCGAAATTGGATTACGGTTGTTTTATTTATGGTTCTGCTCGCAAGTCATACGTCAAAATCCTTGATACTATACACCATCAAGGATTGCGACTATGCCTTGGAGCATTTAGAACCACACCTGTAAATAGTTTGTATGTAGAAGCAAACGAGCCTTCTTTGTATCAAAGAAGAATAAAGCTCGCTTTGCAATATGCAACCAAATTAAAGGCATATCCTGGCAACCCCGCCCACGACTGTGTTTTCAAACCTCTTTATCAAAACATTTTCGAAAAACATCCAAACAAAATTCAACCTTTTGGCTTCCGAATTAAATCTCATTTGGAAAATTCTGGTATAAATTTAGATGAAATTGCTGCAATCGAAATTCCGCATAATCCCCCGTGGTTAAACCCCAAACCGGTATTTATTTATGATTTACGAAAACATAAAAAGTCAGACACAAACCCTCTAATAATACAACAGCATTTTGCAGAAATAAAATCTTGTTACCCTGACTATAGTACTATTTATACAGACGGGTCAAAAGACGACGATAAAGTTGCCTCAGCCGCTGTCTTCGGAGAGCGTGTTGAAACTCGTCGTCTCCCGTCTGCCTCATCCGTATTTACTGCTGAGGCGCAAGCTATTCTTCTTGCCATGAAAATAGTTGCTTCGTGAGACGAGTGCAAATTTATTATCTGCTCAGATTCCCTCTCGTGTCTACTTGCTATTCAAAATTTCAAAATTAAAAACCATTATATTTTAAAAATAATTGAAATTTACAAATCTGTAAAAGCTGTGGGAAAAGAGGTTGTGTTTTTCTGGATCCCAAGTCACGTTGGAATCCAAGGGAACACAGTCGTGGATCAGGAGGCAAAGAATGCCCTTAAGAATAATATTATAAACTGTGATATTCCTTTTACTGATTTTAAACCAATAATTTTTAAATATATTTCTAGTTTGTGGCAGAGTGGTTGGGATCTACAAGTTCATAATAAACTTCATGAGATCCAGCCACTACTGCACACAAGTAATTTTAAAAGTTTTAGAAGTCGCAGAGACCAAGTTGTTTTAACTCAGTGTCGTCTTGGTCATACCAGGACGACACATAGTTATATTTTAAATAATGAGCCACGACCCGAATGTGTGCCATGCAACAGTCCATACACCATCAAGCATGTCTTGATGGACTGTGTGGACGTGGCCCACATTCGGGAACGTTTCTATTCTGTAGATACGTTTTTTAACTTATTTTAAACTGTCGCAGGCGACACAATTTTAAAGTTCTTGAAAGAAATTAATTTATATAGCAAAATTTAATTTTACTATTAATTGTGAAGATTGATACTTTTTATTGTTTTAACTACCATTTTTATCTGTATATATATTCTCATATTATTGTATGAGATCAAGTTTTAGTATAAAAGGGAGGCATGACGTACTACTAATTTAAAATACTAACAACTTAAAAATTATAATTTTCACGTCCTGAATATAGCTGAAATATTGCTTGCTGGACGTTAAACAACAAATAATCAATCAATAATCAATCAATCATAAAAAATGATTTGAACTTCTCAAGTCCGATAATGTCCCTTGAATGATATCTAAGGCCAATAAAATCTCCATATGATAACCTTCCTTTATGTTAAGATTGCAAAAAATGTATTTTTTTATTTAGGAGGAAATATTATTACTAGATATTTGAACTAATAAACAGACATACATAGTGATTTTAGTGTTGGGGGGGGGGTATGATTAAAATAATTTAAAATATTCACCACTGCATCTTCATTATATGCCACCCAGTCATCAGTGTTGATCAATTGTCCATTCTTAGCCCTCACCTCACTTCCACGTCAAACTAAGAAATTTTTCATGCCAAACCAAACTTCTAGGAGGAGGCTGAAAATGGCATCTGGTTTCTTAAATAGAAGACAATGGCTGGAATCAATCTTATCCAAAAAAAGATATTGTTCCTGCTTTTTTCTCCTTTTCTTCATCTTCCTTAGCTAATCCAAGATGACTCATAATCCTTTCTTCCAAACAATGATTTAAAACCAGTTTTTATGCAGTCCTGCAAACAAATAAAATACTACATGTACAAACTGTAACTATTGTCATTCAAAAAATGTACTAGAAAAACTGCAATCTACATCTAAACAAGAGGACCCCAGTAGGCTGAATCGCTTACCTGACTTAAATGCCTGAATTAAAGGCTATAATAATTATACGCTATAAGACAAAAAACGTTTTTGATATTGAAAGGGTTTTAAGTTTAATTAGACTACTAACATTTTAATATGTGATTCCTCAAATAGTCCTTAATAGCTGTGTAAAATTTCAAATATATAAGTAGATAAAGTCCCAAAAAAATGTCAACTATTCCCCTATTCGCAGACCATAATGGGTACATTAATACAATGGAATTGTCGCAGTCTCAAGATAACTTTTCTTGAAATAACAGTAGTAGTTCAAGCCTTTCTTCCTGTTGCTTTTTGTCTCCAAGAATCCCACTTAAAACAAAATGATAATATACCTACACTAAAAAACTACTCTATATACAGCACATATGTAGATGAGAATAAAAGAGCTGCTGGAGGCTGTACTATTCCTTTAAAAGATCAGGTTTTACATAGCCCTGTTGATCTTAACAATGATCTTCATGCGGTTGCTGTTGAGATATGTTTAGACAAAACGATTACTTTACGCGCTGTGTACATCCCTCCGAATTCTTCATTAAATTTAAATCAATTGAAACATCTAACTGATCAGCTTCCCAGCCCTTATATATTACTTGGGGACTCCAACTGACACAATCCTCTCAAGGGAGAGGGGTAGCACAATAAACGACAAAGGTAGGATTATTGAAGGCTTAAGGAAGATTTGTGGATTTTTAATGATGGCACCAACTCATATTTACATCCTGGGAATGGATCATATTCGGCAATTGATCTAACAATAGCTAATCCTTCTCTCTTGCCCGATTTCTCGTGGAGAGTCCATGGCGATCTTTGAGGCAGTGATCTTTTGTCCATTATTTAGAGTCGTTACATTCTGGTAGAACATAACGTGTCTCCAGATACAAATTTAACAAGGCCAGTTGGCCTCTCTTTGAAGAACTTTGTAAGGAAACGACTCGTTTCCGAAGCTTTTCTAACCCTATTTTAAAATGTAATGACTTTTTAACTTCAATTGCTGACGAAACAAAATCTCGACAAATCCAAAACAACCATGGTTTTATGACGACTGTAAGAGCGCTATTAAAGATAATGAAATTCTGAACTACGCTTCAATAAACACCAAACCCCAAAAAATCCTAACGAATTCCGAATTTTTCGAGCCAAAGCTCGCACGGTAACGAGAAGAGAAAAAACGCACCTCTTGGCGGAATTTTGGTTCAAAACTTGATAACCATACCCCTAGGAATGAACTCTGGAATATGATCCGTAAAATTAAAGGAAAAAATAGACAAATATCCATCACTTAAAAGATGGACAAGACTAATTAACATCGAATTAGATTGTCAAACAAATTAGCTGAAACTTTTGCAAAACACTCCTCTGCTGAAAATTACCATCCACCGGCCCCAAATTTCAAAAACAAAAGTCTACACTAAATTTTCAATCCAACAATTTAGAAGAATACAATAAACCATTTTCTTTTAAAGAACTCAAAAATTTCTCTTAACAAATACAGCACGTGGCCCAGATGAAATACAAATACATATTCAACTCTCCGCTTTTTGATCTGTAAGTGTTCTTGTTGTTAATTGTGTTGCCCGAACTTCAGGTTCAGTCAATTTCTGCACAGTTCAGCCAGTATTGAAATAAGTGGCGGAATAATCAAAACGATTGCTACTGGTTTTACAACGCGAATCCAGGTGAGAGCTTTTCCGCTTCCCATCTTGGTACCAACAAAAAGATCTCTTCCTTGAACAATTGTCTGAATAGAGGCTACATGATTCCTCGTGAGGCTAGAAATGTAGAAATTTTCTTATACATGTATATCGTTCTCGAAGCTGTGATCTGATATTTAACTTTCAGAATAACATCAAACCAATATACAAACCCTATTCTGATTGGCTGACCGTATTTTATTAGCGTATCATTATATATTTATGAAGTTACTGTTTTCCTATCAATAATTGCTCTACCTGAAATGAATTCTACAGTGAACACACAAATGGTTATGATTGTAGTGTGTATGCAATTGCTAATAGTTGGAATTTTGTTATATTTATCCTAAAGATATGAACCAGTTCGTTGAAAAGAACATCCTGGAACATCTAATTGCGTGTTCTAAAACATGACAGAATGCGAGGGGAAAGAGGAAGAGTCGCATGCAGCTAATGGTTTCTTTTAACCTGTCTTAGGAGTGTCCTCAGATAGTTTTGTGACGATCATAGCCAGTCTAATTAATAAAGGTTTTCATTGTATAATTGCTTATGTCAGTTGTAATGCAACTGTAAGCTTTTTTGATAAATAATAGAGACGTTTGCCCAACCCCTGTCCTAATTAAGTCGGTAATTACATAGAAGTGTCACTTAAGTTGAAAACCCTATGATGTATTATCGATTCAACTAAATACTCTATTATTTGAATGCAATTAAGCATAAACAACTCACTTTTGTAGTGCTACATTTTAGTCGACCAAGCAAGAATCTAGATGCTCTTAAGCGCCTGCATCGCTATCCTGAAAAAAAGACTTCCTCGACATTACTTTTTTACAAATGTCGATATTAAGTGCTGAAGAGTTTAATATGTGAAGGTGCTATTTCTATGAATTTTGTCTTGCTAAATTTGCAATCGGCAGCAATTTGAAGGACAGTTTCTGAGCAGAAGCACAGGGTAGGAAACTCGCTAAAATATCTGCCAGACCACAGGGCTGGCTGCATAAAAAAATTACCTGTCCTGACCAAAATTGGCCAGTCCTGAAAATCAAGGTAATTCCACCCATTTTCCTTTATAGATTCCTAATTGATTTTTTTTGTGTTCTAAATGTTTAAATGGAGACAAAGAATTGTTAAATGAGCTGCATGTTCATTTGATGATTTTGAGTTTAAAGATGTCAGACTATCAAATAAAGCAGGTGCCATTTCCTATCGGCTCGAAACATTTCAAAAAATTACAAGATTGCTATTCAAGATTCACTTCTGTATTATTTGGTTTAATAGTGTAGAACAGTTTCGGAAAAGCCGTTTGTATGGTTTCCCTTAGGGTCCTATGTTAAGCTGTGTTCCATGGTTGCGGACATCTTGGATTTCGGATCGGCACAAAAAAAACTCAAAACTTTATAAAGGACTGTCTGAAGTACATTAGTGCAATATTTAAAATCAATCTGCCAATCGGTTTGTGAAAGATTTTTAATTCATCCAATCAGAACGCACTAGTAGCCCTGTCAGCCTTGGTTAATATTTTATCCAAAAGCTCTGTTAGAGCCATCCAATAGACATTCCTGCTAGGTTTGGTTCCAATTGGTTTCGGAGAAGATTTTGTTTGTTAAAATGATGTTTAGCAATTTCCAGCTATTCATGACGTCGAGTTTGTAATGGGGGAGGAAGCCGGAGAGAACCCACGGGTTTCTGAGAATATTAAAACGTTTACGGCCGATGATGACGGACGGCAAGTGACTTTTGAATCAATTAAGTCTGTTTTATGTTCATTTAAATTTTGTAATTTCGGAATGTTAAACTTGTGTTGAAATGAAAGATCAAACTCATTTTCATAGCTTTAAATTGTCTAGCACCTAGAGGTCACTAGTAATATCCTTCCAATGATTGACATAACATTGCAGTTTTCTTACTACAAAATTACATTTTTCCCTGAAAAACTTTCTTCCGCTTGTGCTGGCTGCAACTTCTCCCTCGTCTTGGCCGAGCCTGATTGTCCTCTGTTTTGATTGTACGTAAAAGACGTTGATTGTCTGTCCCCATGTTTGCGTTCTGTGGAAACCTCTTCCTGAACCTCGGAAGTTTGTTTAGACCATACCCTTGTTTAGCATTAGGATCTCGCTTATTTCTTTCAGACGTTTGCTGACTTATAATTAATTTTACTCCAATAGCCTTTGATCTACTACACAATTAGTGATATCTTCTATTTATATTGGGATGAAGACTTTACAAAGATTGGTCAAAGTTTCGCTAATGAGCTCTCTGAGAAGTTTAACAGCAGGTTGTTTCTTACAAAAATTTTCCGCTCCGTGAATTAGCCCAGCACCTACAAGTTTTTGAATATTCTGAAGGTATAAATCTTCTCTATTTCCTTTCCTATCAAGAAACTCACATTTCGGTCTTAACTCGAGGGGCGGCCAACTGTACAACTATTGGGGATGCGCAGGTCCTTAGAAAGGGACGAAACATCATATTTATTTTGACAAATGGAATTAATGGCCTTAGCAATTGAGACATCAGCATCCTCACTTCCCCATCAGAACATCTGCCTCAAATAGCTCATATTCTAAATTCTGACTAGAATTTTTTTTTTAATTTACTCTATAATTGTCATTTTCATTTTCCGCTATAAATCTCATGAGGTCTATTACTGTTAGCACCCTTACTTAAAAGTTATATCTGTCATTATATTTCTTGACAAGTCTTCAAAAAGCAACTTTAGTACCGTATCCTGAAGCTGACGAGAATTAGGACGACTCTGACTTGCAGAATGTCGCTTACCACGTTTAGCCTTTACCCTTCTTATTTTTCCCAGAACCTTTGTGAGAAATGTCCCCTTGACCTTCATTTGGTAATTCTAAATTTGACGATCCCAGAATTTCCGGTTCATTAAGAGGATTTTCCTTGACAACATGTACAGTACCTGTATTTCGTTCATTTACACTGTTTACAGTGGAAAACCCCGAAAAATCGTTGTCTTCACCTTCGTCATTAGATCTAAAAAAAACTTCTCGACTATCTCTCCGTTTGAATTATTATGTTCGGAATTATCCAAATCGGACAATTTATCCTTTTTCTAGATCGTGCCATTATACTATTACACAAGTGTTATACGTACTATTTTACAAAGTGGCTTTTTCAATTCAAAATTAAAGAACAGATAAATAAAAGGTTTTTTTTAGGACGGTTGTCCTGTATTTCTTGCAGGATTGACTTCAAATATTTTTCAGCTTTAGATATTAGCATATTACATGTATATGAAATTAAAACAATATATTAAAAATGTAGGAGAAATGTTGTCCTAAAGGAAATCTGTCGTGTGTGTAAGTCCAGAAAACGTACATAAATGGTGATAACTTATTTTTCCAAATGGTCAGTGTGAGCTATTGCCATCAATTGGCGTCAGTCCGTACGTCGTCAACTTTTCTATAAAAATCCTCCATATTTATATTAATGCATATATAATTATGTATATTGATATACTTATTATAATTGCATGGCTTCCTCATTTATTTTAAGGCCGCATGTCTTGTCAGTTGTATTGAATCGGTACGCTGTTAATACGGTTCAGCACAGAATCTATTCAAAAATACTTTTTTTATTATTTGCACATATCAGTAAAATGTCCTCTACCAAGATTGCACAAATCATGATCGCAGACAACCAACATGGCTACCTCAGCTAAAAATGGAACTGGTGGTCACAATATAGATTTTGCCTTACAGTTCAAAAAGTATAACACATACAGGAAAACCGAACAGACCTTCCCCCTTCAGTATCAAAAGCTTTAAAAAAAAACTTTCCATTGAGTCGAAGTTGTATGATTACTCATTGTAAGAGTTGTTGCCCTTTAATTGTCATAATTGATGATTCTTGCCAAATTGGCCTGAAAAATCTTTAGAAATGTTTAGAACTAGAGAAAAAGTTAGCAGTGCTAAATTGTTCAACTCTATGAGAGCTATGACCTCGGGAGTCCAGATTGTCTAATGAACCGTTAAGGAGTTATTCCCCTTGAACTGTTTTTAATCAGTTTGATTTTTAAACATTTTCTCTGAAACCACTGTAAGGACTGCTTTGCAACTTTGTACACATTATCAGTCAAATGTCATCTATGGGACCATACTGGTAGGGTTCCCAGTGCTCGACCCACAGCAGCCCAGCGCGTCCCCGGGTGGCGGATAGGGGAGACCCTTTCGTAAGGGGGTTGTCAGGTCATAATACGGAAAGCCTGACCGCGGACGTGTTTGGAGAGTGCCACGCTCCTTGCACGTTAAAGAGTAGGCTCATTGTAGCCGCTACAAAAGGCTACATTTTTCGCCCCTACCCAAAACGCCATAATTTTCCAGTGGCAGTTAAAATTGTTTACCCTGTGACCCAACTCGCCCCCTTTTTCCGTTGATTTATTGTTTGTTAACTTGTTCCCGTCCTGAATATAGATGAAATACTGCTCGCTGGACGCTAAGCAGACATCAAATCTCATCTAACAAGTTTGCTCAAAGCATGTCTATAGATTAATCAACATGGCCACCTTGGCTAAAAATAGAACAGAGGTCAAAATACAATTTTTGGCTTATAGTTCAAAAGTATAACAGATACTGGGAAAAGGAAGAGACATTCCCTCTAGCATCAGAAGCTCTACAAAACTCTTCATTGAGTTGAAGTTGTAAGACGACCCCTTGTAGGAGTTATCGCCCCTTAATCGTCAAAATTGATTTTTTTTTCTTAAAAATGTTGAGAATTATTAGAACTAGAGAATGAGATTGAAATGCTAAATTCTTCAGCATCTAAAGCTCTACAAAACTCCCCATTGATTCGAAGTTGTATGACGGCTCATGGTAGGAATTATTTTCCTTTAATCATCAAAATTGATGATTTTTGCCATTTGGTCGGCAAAATCTTAAAAATTATACTATTATATTAAACGAGAGAAAAAGTTAGCAAAGCTAAATTGTTCAGCTCTATTAGAGCTACAAAACGACTTCAAGGTCTTTTAAAACTTTAAAAAAAATCTATTAAACCAATGAAAGGACTTGTTTGAAAATTTGCACACATCATCAAATCAACCACCATCTTGGCTATTGGCTTAAAATAGTACAGGAGTGTGTGTGGGAGGGTCAAGATAGTTTTGTCTTATATTTAAACAAGTTGCTTTCTTTACAAAAAGCAATCGTGGGCGCTAATTAGTGTACACATACAGAATGGTATAGTTTGTTTGGAGGAATAATATAGTCCATATAATTGTTTTTTTACCAGTATCCCTTATGCATAATAATGTACACGCACATTCACTCCATATTTCTTTTTTTGTATTTGTATAGATACATCTTTGATTGCAAAGCAGCATTAATTGCACGTTTCATTGAACTGTAAGTTAATGTTTGACCTACCTCAGCAAGTGAAAGTGGTAGAATGTTTTACATTTGTATCTTGGATGTCATACTGCATATAAAGCAATTTTTTCTCTATCTACTATCGTTCTCAAGTTACAGGCAAAAAAATGACGAAAATCGCTATTTTATGCCTTTCAAGAGAGATAACTCCTACAAGGAGTCATCCAACAACTTCGACCCAAAGGAGACTTTTGTAGAGCTTAATGAGCTGAACATTTCAGCAAATTAAAGTCTTTCTCTATCTACTATCATTGTCAAGTTACTGGCAAAAAACGACAAAAATCTCAATTTTTGGTCTTTCAAGAGAGACAACTCTGACAAGGAGTCGTCTGACAACTTCGAGCCAATGGAGACTTTGGTAGAGCTTTTCATTCTGAACAAGGACGGTGACTTCAGATTTTTCCTACCTATTATACTTTTTGAGATATGATGCTCTAAAGGTGGTCATACCCCCTATGTTCTATTTTTAGCAACAGTGGCCATGTTTTTACAATCTTTAAAGTAGATAACCTATAGATGATTGTGACCAAGTTTGGTCTTCATTGGTTTAGTAGTTTTAGAGAAGATTTTTGAAAACAGTTAACGACGCCGACGACGGATGCATAGTGATGACAATAGCTCACATGGACCTTTGGTCCAGGTGAGCTAAAAAGTCAGTAAAATATTGTGGGTAGGTACATTGTAGGCAAACAGCAAACAAGCCTAATTTACTGCAATATTCAAAACAAATTGAAGACTAAAGGGTTTTATTCAATTTAAAACATGTAAAACATTTCAAAAGTACATAAATTTCAAAGGTATTACTACAATCAATATACAATTTAACTTCCTATTTTTAGTATTGGCACATGGAGGTTAGGTTTAGTTCCAAATTCTGCAATTCTTGGAAAAAAAAATTTCAAAATGATATAGATTTATTGATTACCTAGAATATTCTAAAGCAATTTAAAATTTGGAAACTATTTCAGATATAATTTTCCCAATAATTTTCTTTCTCAATAACAAGATGGTAATTTCAAATCAAATTTGTATTTTCAAGATAAAATTGTTGTCACCTACTATTAAATCAAATAGGTAAAAATGAAATCAAATCACATAACATAATTTCTATGTTATAGGTACAGACATTAAATAAAATACTTTTTAGCAACAAAGCTAAATAACAGTAAAATGTGAGTTTGCTTTTGACACAAGATACCAACATATATTTTTATGTTGAAATAATGCTACAACACTTGGATGTTATACTTAGGAATTTGAAATGCAATTGAACTTAACAACATGTAGTGGCTAACTTTAACCCTTTCAACACTATAGCCCGGTTTACCGGTCTGACAATTTTACTTCCCTAACACTATAGCCCGCTATTCCAGGCTGCGCATGGACCTAAAAATAAAAGGACGTTGTCCATTGGTTACTCGACACACACCCCCAAATTTGATTGGTCTTTTAAAAATAAATGTTTCTTCGAGTGTTCTCGACGTTTTTCACTATTTTAAGGGTAAATACCAATGAAATAACTATTTTTATTGAAAATTTTTGGTATTTCCTTGCTTCAAAATAGCCGACGCCGATAGCGAGAACGAACTATCTGACGATGAAATTCTCGATGATGTGGGACAATTTGATTTAATAGACATTAACAATGCCGAAAGGAGAGAATTAGAAAGACAATGGCAAGAAATTGTAGGCGACAGTGACGATGAGGCCGAGTTTTTGGGGTTTGAAGTTAATGATGAACTTATTATTAAATTCAAATGTTACTGATAAAATACAATTGAATTAGTGATGATCAATGCATGAATGCAGCATTGCTTAGATAGAATCTTTAATGGGCACAATTTTGATAAGCACCCGCCTTCCTCCCCAAGAACAAATTTAATAATTATAAGACTATTACATAATTAGTGATGTGTTATTTCTGCAGTTGATATACTGCTACATGTATAACAACTGAACATAACACTTTTGCATTTGCAATGAATATTGAAATTAATAACATGTAACACATATTTGGCTAAGCTAATAAACTAACTAAATTCTAATGCTACAAAATGAAAAGGTCAGTCATACAATTGGTTACATGATGTTTCATGTATAAATGCAAATGCTAAAACATCTGAACATAACACTTTCGCATTTGTAATGTATATTGAAATTAATAACATGTAACACATAATTGGCTAAGCTAATAAACTAACTAAATTCTAATGCTACAAAATGAATATGTCAGTCATACAATTGCATGTATAAATGCAAGGTAAGGTTGTTTAGATAGCATCTCTCTTGGGCACAATTTCTCTTATGGTGTTGTTCATAATTTTAACGCCCACTTGGATAGGAACTAAGTTGCAGAAGTTGTTAACAAGCTCATCTCTGTCAAATGACATTTCCCAATTAACTCCTCGAGCTTCAAATAATTTCTTTACCTGAGGAAGGAAAATTCCCACTTTTTTGCCAGCATAGCCAACTCTCTCGAAAAAGACGGATCCCCTGAGATATGAGTTACATGATGAAGCAGTGAACTCCCCTTTACAGAGCTTGCATTTCATTTTGTATTTTCCATCTACCTCGATAGTTATCGTTATCAGCTTTGAGTTATTGCATCCTTTCAAGGGGCAAGCCAAATATGGATCCATTTCGAAGACTGCTGAAATCAATCCGTGCTCCAATTCCGAAGAGCTAGGTGTTGCGGCTATGTCATCATAATTCTGATTTTCATCTTCGGATGAAATTCCTTCAAGGTCCTCATCATGGCCAATCATCTGTGAAAAACAATGAAAGTACACTTAAAAAATAATATTTGTACTGATTTCGAAATCATGCATGGAAAATTATAACAATACATTAGTTAATTTGATAACTTGCAGTAAAATTGCTAAAATGGAAATAACTCATATTATCATGTTATCTTTTTTTCATTTTCTTTTGTATTCACAATAGCTTCAAATTTGAGAAAAAAAATTGGTGAAAATGGACAACAAAAGCAAAGTTGTTGGTGATGTCAAAGTTTATGATTGTCAAAACAACCAGACAAATACAAGTTTATGATTGTCAAAACAACCAGACAACTACAAGTTTATGATTGTCAAAACAACCAGACAACTACAACAATAGATATAATATTATAGCACATTAACCATATTCTGCACATATTTTCAGCCCTGTTTGGCCCCTATTTAAAACATGGTAAAAATTCTATACCAACCTTCCTCTAACAGATACCAGCAACATATCAAAATTTCAGAACAACTAAAGCTATAGCACAGAAACCAATCTTTACAGACAAGTGATTTCTATGAAAAATATTTTAGTGTCCTTAAAATTATGTATATAATTACCTGCAATTTAGATGACATGGTAGTGCTTAGTTTTTTTTCTCCGTTGAAAAGCTTGACCTTGCACTTGGTTATTTGGACCAGCTGGCCAACCTTCACTATCCCTGCTAAGTTGTCCCATAGTGCGACACAAACTTTTTCTTTTTTGTCCTTGATGTATATATCCTGAAAATCTAATATTTTATTTTCGTAGTCCTTGGTAGTTGGCTCCTCTACCTAAAATTCAAACAAATTACATAAATTAAAATTTAAATTGGAGATGAATACAGTTAGAATTTTTAGGTGTGGCCTTTCAGCCCCCACGAGACACATACCTTCTTAATCATGTATGTAACAACATATCAAAGTTTTATAAAGATTTACCCAACCGTTAAAAAGTTGTGGATAGGACACAAATTCTTAATTCTGCACATGTGGACGGTCAGACAGACAACAAAGTGATTCATTTATACCCCCAAACTTTGTTACCAGATGGTATGATTAAAAACTGTGCTGCATGTTACTCATCTTATGAGGGAGTGTAGTGAATTTCCTTTTCTTTTATATAAAATATAAATCAATGTTCCGATTTCTCAGGATTGAGTTTGAAAAAAATATGTGTTGATGAAAAGTAATTGTTTAAAAAAATTCAAACTAGTAAATTCTGCAAGACAAAAATAGTAATATTTGGTTCTGGTTTTATGCCTGACAAAAATAAGGGTAGGTTGGATTATTTTTTTGTGTATGGCATAGTGGGTTTAAATTATATGCCGTTTTGTCGTAAGTAAAAGTTGCAAAATGATTAAATTTACTCTGTTTAATTACTAAATTTTCACTTATTTTTCCTCTGTAAATAATTTCGCATGTGAATAAATTCATTAAAATGTCAAATTTTTAAGTCTGATTATATTTTTTTTTAGCAAACTTAGGGTTTGCAGCAGTCAGGAAGCCAGAACCAAACAATAATTTTAGGAGCAAATTTAATGTTTACATGCAATGAGCACATGATTTCTTACCCTGATCACTTTTCCCTTAACACCTGTCAAGGTTTTCACAGGTGAATGAATGACCATGCTTATATCCATTTCAGGTTCTCCTGGTAACTTTGGGGCGTGTGTCTTTACTTCCTCTGGGATGCTAAATCCTCTACAAATTGCCACCTGTGTCCTTTCTGTGACAGCTACATAGGACTGCTTTATCATGACGTTACACAGAAGTACTGCCATACCTTGGACAAACTTAGATTTTTCGTTTTCTTTGTACACAGTACAGGAAATCGATCCTGTTTAATCAGCAAGAATACAGAAGAACTTTGCCTTCATCCTCCCGTTTGCTGGTTCTATCTCCCCAACTTCAAGTACATTTGCTTTCACAGAAGGATTCAATGGCACATCTTTACTGTCAGGCAAGATGTTCTTTATTTCAGATATGGTCAACATCTTTTACTGAAAAGAACAAAACTTTAATTAGGAGATTTAATATACAACATGAGTGCATCTGTCAAAACCTTCAACATTAGCTACACGTTTATAGGAAAATATTGGAATCAATAGGGTTTTAATTTCTTTTCAAAGATTTTTGGTTGCTAAAAATATGTTGAAAGAAAATTTAGTCATGAACTTAGTACATGTTAGTCGACGTTTTCAGTATATTACAACAAAACAATATCTCAGATTTTTACCAATTATTCTGTAGATCATAGTGCTCTATATTCTTGTCCATTAGCGTGTTGAATTCGCCACCTATCAGTTTATCAAGTAGTAATTGAAGGGTTTTGGAAAATTATTTCTAGTTTTAAAATCTGCATATGTATACTTTTAGACGTTTACTTTCAACAAATACTAAAATTAAAGACGACTATTTTCTTAATATTTGGAATTTTGACTTTAACAAAATGTAATGTGCTCTAAGAAATGTAAGCATCATGACAAACCTTAAAATATGATTAAAATCTATGAATTGTTTTCTTCAATATTTCTTAATCTCTCATATTCCAACATAACCTCAAGGAATGGCTTTATTTTGTCAGGATTAAGGGAAATAAGAAAAAGCCCATTCAAAGTTCTAACTCTGCTTAAAGCTACATAAGACATAGACCTTTGAAAAACTTATCGTCGTGTGGGCATAAAAAAAGTTTTCTGATAATGAACTAATACCTTGACCTTCATCTGCCTCCTCATCTTTATCAAGGTCATCAGCCAATTCCATCTCCTCAGGGGGCTTTTCTAATATCTTATCAGCCTGGTAAGGGATATCTTTATTTCCATCATATCCAGACTGAAATTTTGACAAAATTAAGTAAAACAAGAAGGCCCCAGTGGGCCATGAATCAGTCACCTGGAATTTTTGCCATTTCAGAAGTACCAGATCCTACAGAAAGTCATATGACAATTCAAGCCAACAGACAATTAATAAAAATTGCTATTTTTTACCATTTAAGAGAGATAACTCCTACAAGGAGTGGTCTGAAAACTTCGACTTTTGAAGACTTTTGTAGAGTGGAATGAGCTAAACATTTCAGCTATTGAAAGTTTTTCTCTATCAGTTGGGTCAAACAGAGTTGTTTATATTGTACTGGTCTCCTTAATGAACATGTAATATACAGAGTTGTCTATATTGTACTGGTCTCCTTAATGAACATGTGATATACGGAGTTGTCTATATTGTACTGGTCTCCTTAATGTACATGTGATATACAGAGTTGTCTATATTGTACTGGTCTCCTTAATGAACATGTAATATACAGAGTTGTCTATATTGTACTGTTCTCCTTAATGAACATGTAATATACAGAGTTGTTTATATTGTACTGGTCTCTTTAATGAACATGTATTATGCAGATAAGTTTTTGTTTTTTTTATACAGGTAGCAGAAGCTCAAGTAGAACAAAATAGTTGTGAGAATACAAATGTGGATGACAGATTACTCTCTAACAATGTATGGCACACATTTTTATGCCCCCTTGATGAAAAGTCGGGGGTATTAAGTTATACACGTCCGTTGGTACAAATTTCCATCAAGCTTTTTTCAGAAACCATATATGATACTGATTTGAAGGTTGTCAGGGTGGTTCAGTATCAAAAGTTGTACGTTTACGACTTTCAGATCTGTTAGGGGCCAGTGCAGGCATCCGTGTCCCATAGACAAATCTGTATATCATATGTTCATTAAGGTGACCAGTATAATATAGACAACTCTGTTTGCATTCTTAATTTACTATCTTTCAACTGTACATTTTTCTAAAGTTATGCCACATTAACCAAACTTGAGATTTATATTTCTGTTTTTCTATTAAAATATGGGCCATTACCAATAATCTTAGTGGGCTAATATCAAAAGATGTCTTCCTAATCCCGATAAGGTTTTATATAACTTAATCATATCCATGAAATTTTAAGAAGGCTTTCTGAAATATCTTAGGAAACAGAACACACATTTTTGACATAATATTCAATGTATGCACTACATGCATGTATCTCAAATGTTCATTAAGGGGACCAGTTTTATACATTGATTTCTATTTTAGAGTCGCCTGAACCACAGATTTATGAATCCACAAACACTTTAAATTTGCCCAACCCAAGAAAATTGATACCCACAAATAAAAGTGCTTCCACTGTAATATTGTAAACAAAATATGTTACCCTATTTAAATAAAAGAATAATGAATTGATTATAATTTTTAATCGACTAATAGTTTCTTTATGTATACATGAACTTTATTATGACATAAACCATAGTTTTCTGCTTTAATCAGGGCAAACCTTTTCTTTTATCAATTAGGCCAAATAAAATAACAAGTGTGGTTCTGGACACCACTTTGAAACAACTAGTGTCGGTAGGTCAGACAACTTTTTTATTCTAAATTATTTTTAATTGAAAAATTCAACATGTTGAAGCTGTCCAGATTTTTTTTGTTGTTTTTTGTTTTGTTTTGGCTGCTTTCTTTGAAGTATTTTATTATTTCCTGATTAAATGCTAAAACCACAACCACATCTTTCTTCAAATTTGAACAACTAGTACCTTAGTTGCTGCATCATTTGATGACCTCAAACTTGGTTTCTGAACTGAAACTAAAAACAAGCAAAATTTAACTAGAGGCTCCCAGGAGCCTGTAATCGCTCACCTGGAATCCAAATGACTTAAACTATATTAAAATTTTTGAAATTAACAGTTTCAGTCTAGTTGTTATAGCTTTCAAGTTACTGTGCAAAAACTAAACATTTCTTCAAAAAATTTGTTAAATACAATAACTCCTATAAGGTGCCATCCACAATTTCTGAAAATTAAATGGTTTTTAGGCATTGTCCTTTAGGGTACTTTAGAAATTTACAGGTTTACACTACTAATAGGTGTGTTATAGACTAATTTATAATTAAAAAAACTGTTCATATGTCCAAATTCATAATGAAAGGGCAAAAACTCCTATAAAGAGTCATCTTGCAATTTTTGGACTAAGCAATCATTTGTAGGGCTTCTATTGCTGATCATTTGTGCAATTTACAGTTTTAATCTAGCTACTATAGTTTTCAAGTTACAGGACAAAAATGGAAAATTTCTTAACAAAATTGTCATTTAAGGGCAATAACCCCTATAAGGAGTCATCTGACAATTTCTGACCAATTAAATGAATTGTAGGGCTTTTTTGCTGATCATTTTTGCAATTTATTATTTCACTCTAGCTGCTATGGTTTTTAAGTTACAGGACAAAAACGGAAAATTTCATAAAAAATTGCATTTTAAGGGCAATAACTCATATAAGGAGTCATCTGACAATTTCAGACCAATCAAGTGAATTGTAGGGTCTTTATTGCTGATCATTTGTGCAATTTACAGTTTCAATCTAGCTGCTATAGTTTTCAAGTTACAGGACAAAAACGGAAAATTTCATAAAAAATTGCCATTTAAGGGCAATAACTCCTATAAGGAGTCATCTGACAATTTCAGACAAATACAGTGAATTTGTAGGGCTTGTATTGTTGATCATTTTTGCTATTTACAGTTTTACTCTAGCTGTTATAGTTTTAAAGTTACAGGACAAAAACGGAAAATTTCAAAAAATTACCATTTAAGGGCAATAACTCATATAAGGAGTCATCTGACAATTTCAGACCGATCAAGTGAATTGTAGGGTCTTTATTGCTGATCATTTGTGCAATTTACAGTTTCAATCTAGCTGCTATAGTTTTCAAGTTACAGGACAAAAACGGAAAATTTCATAAAAAATTGCCATTTAAGGGCAATAACTCCTATAAGGAGTCATCTGACAATTTCAGACTAATACAGTGAATTGTAGGGCTTGTATTGTTGATCATTTTTGCTCTTTACAGTTTTACTCTAGCTGTTATAGTTTTAAAGTTACAGGACAAAAACGGAAAATTTCATAAAAAATTACCATTTAAGGGCAATAACTCATATAAGGAGTCATCTGACAATTTCAGACCAATCAAGTGAATTGTAGGGTCTTTATTGCTGATCATTTGTGCAATTTACAGTTTCAATCTAGCTGCTATAGTTTTCAAGTTACAGGACAAAAACGGAAAATTTCATAAAAAATTGCCATTTAAGGGCAATAACTCCTATAAGGAGTCATCTGACAATTTCAGACTAACACAGTGAATTGTAGGGCTTGTATTGTTGATCATTTTTGCTATTTCCAGTTTTACTCTAGCTGTTATAGTTTTAAAGTTACAGGACAAAAACGGAAAATTTCATAAAAAATTACCATTTAAGGGCAATAACTCATATAAAGAGTCATCTGACAATTTCAGACCAATCAAGTGAATTGTAGGGCTTTTATTGCTGATCATTTTTGCCATTTACACTTTCACTCTACCTCGTATATTTTTCAGGTTATATTGTAAATACCAAAAATTTTGTCAAAAATCGTCAAAAAAGGGCAATAACTCCTACAATAAGCCAATACACAACTTCGCACTAATAGCAACTATTGTAGACCTTAATGTGCTGATCAATTTGAAGTAACGGTTTTCTCTATAGCTATTATAGTTTTTTAGATAATGATCAAAAACCTGTGTTGACCCCCATGTTCTATTTTTAGTAACAGCGGCCATATTTGTCTGTTGATCAACACCCTGGGTACAAACTTGAAACTAGGAACCCTAAGGATGATTGTGGCCAAGTTTGAAAAAGTTTACGACGGACGACAGACGACGGACGACGGACGCCAAGTGATAGCAATAGCTCACATGGACCTTCGGTCCAGGTGAGCTAAAAACACCAAGGTGTGCAAGCCAAGTTGTAGTTGCCATATCTAACATTAACAGCAAATGCCTTTTGTGAATGTCAAGTGAATAAATATTGTTAACAATGGATGTGTGTAATGGCTGCATGTAGAAGACATGTTTAACAAGTTTATGTCAAAACTAAATTAATAAGTGTGCAAAGTTTCATGAAGAACTGAGTTACCATTAGTTTTTGAGGAATCAGCTTAAAAGCAAAGGTTAAAGGTGTAACAGTCGGACAATTCTAACTGCTTAAATGTAGCTGAAATTTGTTGCCCTTATTATGATAAATTAGTGTGCAAAGTTTCATGAAGATCTGAGTAACAGTTTTTGTGAAATCAGCCATAACAGAGGAACCAACAAACATACAGAAAAACTATAATCCCCCAACAAATTAGATAAAAAAGTAATAGGAGATTTTTAGTAAACAACTCAATTTAATTAAAAAACCTAAACCTTGATTTTGGATAATTGATTTATAATGAACGCTTTATCAGCTTTACAATAATATATAAAATGTGTACCCTGTTTTCTGTATTGTTGAAGGCAAAATTTAGAAAATGTCAATAGTTGGCTGTTGCCGTTAATCCTGTGTTAGACGCATCAAACCAACAAATTGGATTAACAAAAAAAAAAGAGAATGTGCCCATAGAACACTCATATAGCCACTGCTATAAAGCTTGATATTTCAAAAATCTAAGTATTGGCAAACAGGAACTAACTATCAAAACCATCTGAAAATCGCTTAAGATATTTACAGTACATCATGGTAAGTCACTCTACCAAATACCAATCTGGTGTATGGTTTCTGAGCAAAGTGCGACGAAAATGTGTACGATGTACAGATGGACATAAGTAAAACTTAAGGCCCCCAACCAGTTATCGTGGGGGCATAAAAATCTCATCATGCTCTACACATCTACATATGTCCCATCGATAACTACTGTTTCATTACAGTCTTCCTTGGAAGCAGAAAATGTTAGTGATCTTATTCAGGTAAAGATGTTTGCAACTCTACAGGATGATCCACTGATTAGAAAAAAATCCCCACTCTATGACTTGCAAATGCTTAAAACAAACCTTTAACAAAACTAAAACTTTGCCAAGGGTTACAATTCACTAAAGATCACGTTCCAAACCCTAAAACAACTCCTTAATAAAAATGGTTTACCTTCTTCTGAATCTAATCTTTGGAGAGCAGGGAAAAGTGACTGTAGCTCTTCCTCAGACACTAAAAATAAAAGTACATTAATTCAGCCCACCACTTCTTTCAAAATGCATGTACCAAGTCAGGACAATTGTGATCTTCAATTTCTCTGGTATGTCTTCCTTGCTTTGTCTTTTCTCTTGGACATTTGAGATTGATCCTCCAAATTTGTTATTACCTTTATTACCTTTATAAATCTTTTTAACAGGTAAGTTTAATTGGAGAAAGTGAATTGAAAATTGAAAATGGCTACTTAGAAAAAATGACAATTTTGGTTTGGTGAGCTAAAAATGAGCTCTGACACACACAAATTTTCAAGGGAGAAATGAACTCAGAATCTACTTAGGCATAATGAAATATCATTTTGTTGAAATCTGAAAAGGCAGCCTTGAAAGTTGGAATTTTTAAAAATTGTTTCAATTTCATTAAATCTTACATGTATTGCAGGGCTTTTATTTTTGACAATAAAATTCAAGCACTTTTTAAGGAATTTTAAGAACAATTTCAAGAACTTCAAGCACACTGTTAATAAGGGTTGTCAAACAACTTCAATCCTATGGAGTTTTTTTTGGTAATTTATTTTATAATTTCAAGGAATGTAGCCTTATGTATGTGACTTTACCAAACAACAAATTTATTTAGTTTTCTTAAAGTATTATGATATTAAAAGAACAATAGTTATAGAACTAAAATACAAGCAAGAAATTGTTTCCTTTGCACATCTAGATGTACTAAATATAAATGTATCATACTTTAATAAGATAAAAAAAGCCAAAACTTATAGCTATATGCCTTAGGGCTGTTCCAAAATTATATGTGGGGGAGGGTCAGTAGGCAACTTTTTCTTTAACCCACCAACCATGAAATAATAATAGATTTTGCACTATAATTTTCTAAAAAAATATTTCTCAAACACCCATCACCCAACATATACGTAACAGAAGTGGACCCACCACATTTAATTAAGGAACATCCCTTAGATAATGTACATTTCTACCTGAATCACTACAAGGGACATAATCTTCCTCCTCACTTGTATCCATATCATTATCATCCCTCAATTCAAAGGGATCTGAATCAGAATCTAAAATATAATTCTCAAATTGACTCAACATAAAGACTATTGTAAACTGGAAACCGGAATATGTCAGAAAGGGCCTGCTGCCATTTATATGTAACCAGTGTAATCATTTTTGGACAACAGCAAAAATCTATAATTATTAGAAATTAACAAAAAACATGTTATTTACTAAAGCAGAATGTCGCAACATGTTGAAGATGGGGACTACTGTGGGCACAATATTTAAAATCTAAGGCCCATAATTCTAATAAAAATCTTCAGAGCGGAATGAATTTTTAACTTGTGCTGTAACTAATATTAATGTTCTATGTTCTATTTTTAGCAACAGCGGCCATGTTTTTTATCCGACAGACTTCATTTGAGGAATCTTTTAAGTAGACACCCCACAGAAGCTTGTGACCAAGTTTGGTTCCTATTGGTCCAGTAGTTTCAGAGAAGATTTTTCTAAATTCTTTACAACGACGACGACAGATGACGACGGACGCCAAGTGATGTCAATAGCTAAAAATGAGCTGAACATCTCAAATCGGTTGGAAATAAGGGTGTAAGAACAACATTTTTATGAAATTAGCTAAGTTCAAGACCAGTATTTTGGGTAAAAATCATCAAAGCAGAACAAAATTCGAAATGATCTGTAACTCATCATACACACTCATATATCAAATATGAGCCAAATATTTCAAAGGATGTGGAAAAAAGTGCGAAAAACTGACTGCTGAATGACAGACAGGGTGAAAACTAAAGGGTGCACGATGAGTAAAAGCAAATGGCCTCAGACATGTCATCTCTGGGGCATAAAAATATTTATGGCGCAAATTAAAGAAATTTTAGGCACAAATGCAAAACCCTAGCTGCTTTACACATGTCCTGGAAGTCACATAATAAGAAATAAACTTTATGTCAAATATCACAGAAACCAACTTAAAGGTGCTAACAGATATTTAAAACTTCTTTAAAAACTAATTTCAGTTCAGGACTATTCCAGTAAAATATCTTAAGGGGTTGAATGCCATTTCAATAAATAACCTGAACCGTAACCCTTGGTAGAAGTATTTTCAAAACACTATTGCAATTCACAATACCGAGAAAAAGTAAATAAATTCTCTTGGTCAGGTGGTACTCATTATGTAAAACTCACTCCCTAAATATTTTTCACTGGAATAATCTACAAGTGTACACAAGCAGTAAACAAAACAATACAACTAAAACTTTGCTTTACCAAATTCAAACTGATCCATTTTGGCAACATCCTGTTTAGAAAAAAAACTGTTTATTTTTTTCTTAGCTGTATAAAACCATAGATAATATTGAGATGTGAAATAAATGGTCATGTGCATCATTGCAACATTTTTCCTATTTAACTCATAAAAAAAGCATAAGATTATATTATCACTCATTTATTTTTGTATGTTTATACTCATGATATTTGTATTTATTTACTTTTTTGGAAAGCAGAACTTGCACTTAAATAATATATGTCTCCTGATTCTGGAAAGGGGAGACATAAGTGTTGTGCGAAACCAAAATGGTGAGAGTTAAGACAGCAAGTTGATAATGTTTACTCAGTGGTAGAAGTGGAAGTAAGAAATTACTCATTAAGTTACCTTTTTTCGCCACCACAAATTTTTCTCGTCTCCATAATTATAAAGAATTTCCTCCCCTGGGTGTATTTCTTTCAGGGCAAAAAGACATAAATATTCTTTTCCTCCGTACACTTTAAGTTTCATCACTGCATTTGCTTGTTGATCAGGGGCATCATTGACCATTTGACACAGACGGTCAACAGATTCTTCAGCATCTATGCTAAAAAAAATTAGAAAGAAATACTACAAAGAATCAGAAAGTTGTCTGACAAAATGGATATCTTGAAATAATTTTGTAAACTTTACATTATTTTGTAAAACAAAGTCTCTCGCAAATGTAGTCTGTCTGACGGTCCTGACACGGCTGACAGGCAACATTAATGTTGTGGGACTGTCAACAGATGTAGTTTCTTTGGTCCAAATGACAGTCATTGCTCCAGGACAGTTTTTTATTTAATATTTTCCGATCATGAGCAGTAGATGTGTAAACTTTTGGTACAATAAACATGCTGACTAAGCTGAATTGATATAGCTTTATCAAGCACACACTGGTAAAAAATTATAAAATACTTGTAATTATCATTTTATCTGTCATATATTATAGTTAATACATGCATGACATGTAATACAAAGTATATATCTGTGTTAGCCCTAAGGGCCACAACACTTGCCATTGTAAACATAATTATAATGTGGTTTATTAAATTTTGAACCAGCCCCATTCAAAACCATTCAACGTAAGCCTAAGCAACAGAATTTTCATTCATCCTTTAATATTATTACTGTGTGGCTATTGCATTTTTTTCACTACAGCTTACACAGCATGTGCATGTAAAAATATGGCATACTTACCAAAGTTGTTCTCCTTTGAAGGTGTAAAAAAAAATTTTATTTTCTGATTTGGATTTTCTAAGCCTAGAACTGCCTTCATTTGCTGAAAGTTTTTCCCCGCAATACTGAAGGAGAAAATCTCCCTTTCCAATTTCAACTTTACTGAAAACACCATAGCCTGTAAAAAAATAATCATTAACAGGGGTGGTGAACGGTTTTTTGTACAACTATCAGTCACTAATTTTATCTTCAGATTTACATGATGTATGTACACAGATTTTATTATATGTACAGAAATGTAGAGAAAACACAAATTCTTTTGGTTATTTATGTTTGACCATTCAAGAACAATCACCGGTACATTCAGTAAGAGAATTTAACAGCAGACTAACTTAAGATGTCAGGGCTGTATCTATCTGCCAAAATGTATGTGACAACTAATTTCAAAAGTATGAATAAAATAAACAAGTTGTTTGTAGAGTATAATATTCAAAGACAAAGGCTAAATTCATTAAAAGTTTGGGATTTTTTTGTATTTTTTTCTGTATCATTTTGATCATTTAACTGTGTCATCATGGTCATGGCAAGCTTAAACTTAAGTTTTTTTACCTTTGTAGTCGGAAATGTACTTCAGAACAAAACAATCTTTGTCTACGATAGATTTACAATATACTTCCGCTTCATCATCTGGCGACATCCTTTTTTTTCTCTAGAAAAACAAATGCAAGTTTGAAGTTAAACTTAGACCCATTAAACTACATGAGTGATCAAAATTTTATGCATATATACACGACATGCTCAAACATTAACAAGAGGCCCCAGGTGGCCTGTATCGCTCGCCTATTTTTGCAATTTATGAGCAATATCTCCTACAAAAAATCATATGAAAATTCAAACCAACTGAAAATTGTTGTTCATCTACTTTTGTTCTCATGTACCAGGCAAAAAACAACAAAAATTCTTATTCAAGAGAGGTAACTCCTGCAAGAAGTGGTCTGACCATATAGAGACTTTTGTGGAGCTAGATGAGCTGAACATTTAAACAATAAAAAGTTTTTCTCCATCTATTACCTAATATCGTTCTCAAGTTACAGGCAAATAACAACAAAAATCGCTTTTTTTTTACTTTGCAAAAGAGATAATTCCTACAAGGAGCCATCTGACAACTTGAACCCAATGGAGACTTTTGTACAGCTTTTTATTCTAAACAAGGAATGTGACTTCAGATTTGTCCTATCTATTATAGTTTTAAAGTTATAATGCCCTCTACCCCTATGTTCTATTTTTAGCAACAGCAGCCATGTTATTCAATGGTTCTTTGTAAAGAACATCCTAAGGAACAACAACACCAAGTTTGGTTACATTTGATTAAGCGGTTTCAGAGGAGAAGATATTTTAATAAAAGTTTACAGACAACGCTGCTTACTATGACGATGACGTCGACGACGGACGAAAAGTGATAGCATAAGCTCTCTTGGACCTTTGGTCCAGGTGAGCTAAAAATGAACAAAAAATCTTCTAAAAAAATTAAAATTTCATGAGTTTCAGTTAATTTATTCAATTTTAGCAGCAAAAGGATTATAATTTAATACTAGAAGCTCCAAGGAGCCTGAATACATGTAGTTCACCTCAGTAAAATTGAAATGGTAACCATGTAAACATTTAGCAGGCTTAAATCAATGTTTCATTTAATTAATCCTCTATGAAACATAATCCAAAAACTGCATTTGATCATTATGTCCTATTTTGTAAGAGCAGCCATGGATAAAAAATCCAGGTGAAGTTTACCTCAAAGGACAACCACTTTGATATATATATATATATATATATATATATATATATATATAATTATCTATTTATATATGCCCAACATCTGATTGTATTTCAACATTGGATCTTTAGAAATGCACTAAAGATACATAGTTAAGATAAATGATATTTATAAGTGTCTAATGAATTAACCAAACAATGTCGTTGTAATTTCCACTCTGAAAATCATCTGTACACACAGATTTGATTTTTGAGCCGTCCCACCTCGGGAATCGAACTCGTGTCAGTTTATAACATCTATGGCTACTGCGCCTAGCATGTAAAGACAGAGGTGTAACCTCTAGACCAGATCCGTCCGCTAAAAAACGGAGTTTCACTGGCCTAGTGTTACTTTTGGTTGAACATGTCATTTACATACACAATGTTTTTGTGCGACCTGAGCTTTAATTACAACGATTTTCATACAATCAGAATGGATCTGTAAGCAATTATACAGATGCGTGCATATAGTTGTTTTGAATTTCTATTTATAATTATCTATTTATATATGCCCAACATCTGATTGTATTTCAACATTGGATCTTTAGAAATGCACTAAAGATACATAGTTAAGATAAATGATATTTATAAGTGTCTAATGAATTAACCAAACAATGTCGTTGTAATTTCCACTCTGAAAATCATCTGTACACACAGATTTGATTTTTGAGCCGTCCCACCTCGGGAATCGAACTCGTGTCAGTTTATAACATCTATGGCTACTGCGCCTAGCATGTAAAGACAGAGGTGTAACCTCTAGACCAGATCCGTCCGCTAAAAAACGGAGTTTCACTGGCCTAGTGTTACTTTTGGTTGAACATGTCATTTACATACACAATGTTTTTGTGCGACCTGAGCTTTAATTACAACGATTTTCATACAATCAGAATGGATCTGTAAGCAATTATACAGATGCGTGCATATAGTTGTTTTGAATTTCTATTTATAATTATCTATTTATATATGCCCAACATCTGATTGTATTTCAACATTGGATCTTTAGAAATGCACTAAAGATACATAGTTAAGATAAATGATATTTATAAGTGTCTAATGAATTAACCAAACAATGTCGTTGTAATTTCCACTCTGAAAATCATCTGTACACACAGATTTGATTTTTGAGCCGTCCCACCTCGGGAATCGAACTCGTGTCAGTTTATAACATCTATGGCTACTGCGCCTAGCATGTAAAGACAGAGGTGTAACCTCTAGACCAGATCCGTCCGCTAAAAAACGGAGTTTCACTGGCCTAGTGTTACTTTTGGTTGAACATGTCATTTACATACACAATGTTTTTGTGCGACCTGAGCTTTAATTACAACGATTTTCATACAATCAGAATGGATCTGTAAGCAATTATACAGATGCGTGCATATAGTTGTTTTGAATTTCTATTTATAATTATCTATTTATATATGCCCAACATCTGATTGTATTTCAACATTGGATCTTTAGAAATGCACTAAAGATACATAGTTAAGATAAATGATATTTATAAGTGTCTAATGAATTAACCAAACAATGTCGTTGTAATTTCCACTCTGAAAATCATCTGTACACACAGATTTGATTTTTGAGCCGTCCCACCTCGGGAATCGAACTCGTGTCAGTTTATAACATCTATGGCTACTGCGCCTAGCATGTAAAGACAGAGGTGTAACCTCTAGACCAGATCCGTCCGCTAAAAAACGGAGTTTCACTGGCCTAGTGTTACTTTTGGTTGAACATGTCATTTACATACACAATGTTTTTGTGCGACCTGAGCTTTAATTACAACGATTTTCATACAATCAGAATGGATCTGTAAGCAATTATACAGATGCGTGCATATAGTTGTTTTGAATTTCTATTTATAATTATCTATTTATATATGCCCAACATCTGATTGTATTTCAACATTGGATCTTTAGAAATGCACTAAAGATACATAGTTAAGATAAATGATATTTATAAGTGTCTAATGAATTAACCAAACAATGTCGTTGTAATTTCCACTCTGAAAATCATCTGTACACACAGATTTGATTTTTGAGCCGTCCCACCTCGGGAATCGAACTCGTGTCAGTTTATAACATCTATGGCTACTGCGCCTAGCATGTAAAGACAGAGGTGTAACCTCTAGACCAGATCCGTCCGCTAAAAAACGGAGTTTCACTGGCCTAGTGTTACTTTTGGTTGAACATGTCATTTACATACACAATGTTTTTGTGCGACCTGAGCTTTAATTACAACGATTTTCATACAATCAGAATGGATCTGTAAGCAATTATACAGATGCGTGCATATAGTTGTTTTGAATTTCTATTTATAATTATCTATTTATATATGCCCAACATCTGATTGTATTTCAGCATTGGATCTTTAGAAATGCACTAAAGATACATAGTTAAGATAAATGATATTTATAAGTGTCTAATGAATTAACCAAACAATGTCGTTGTAATTTCCACTCTGAAAATCATCTGTACACACAGATTTGATTTTTGAGCCGTCCCACCTCGGGAATCGAACTCGTGTCAGTTTATAACATCTATGGCTACTGCGCCTAGCATGTAAAGACAGAGGTGTAACCTCTAGACCAGATCCGTCCGCTAAAAAACGGAGTTTCACTGGCCTAGTGTTACTTTTGGTTGAACATGTCATTTACATACACAATGTTTTTGTGCGACCTGAGCTTTAATTACAACGATTTTCATACAATCAGAATGGATCTGTAAGCAATTATACAGATGCGTGCATATAGTTGTTTTGAATTTCTATTTATAATTATCTATTTATATATGCCCAACATCTGATTGTATTTCAACATTGGATCTTTAGAAATGCACTAAAGATACATAGTTAAGATAAATGATATTTATAAGTGTCTAATGAATTAACCAAACAATGTCGTTGTAATTTCCACTCTGAAAATCATCTGTACACACAGATTTGATTTTTGAGCCGTCCCACCTCGGGAATCGAACTCGTGTCAGTTTATAACATCTATGGCTACTGCGCCTAGCATGTAAAGACAGAGGTGTAACCTCTAGACCAGATCCGTCCGCTAAAAAACGGAGTTTCACTGGCCTAGTGTTACTTTTGGTTGAACATGTCATTTACATACACAATGTTTTTGTGCGACCTGAGCTTTAATTACAACGATTTTCATACAATCAGAATGGATCTGTAAGCAATTATACAGATGCGTGCATATAGTTGTTTTGAATTTCTATTTATAATTATCTATTTATATATGCCCAACATCTGATTGTATTTCAACATTGGATCTTTAGAAATGCACTAAAGATACATAGTTAAGATAAATGATATTTATAAGTGTCTAATGAATTAACCAAACAATGTCGTTGTAATTTCCACTCTGAAAATCATCTGTACACACAGATTTGATTTTTGAGCCGTCCCACCTCGGGAATCGAACTCGTGTCAGTTTATAACATCTATGGCTACTGCGCCTAGCATGTAAAGACAGAGGTGTAACCTCTAGACCAGATCCGTCCGCTAAAAAACGGAGTTTCACTGGCCTAGTGTTACTTTTGGTTGAACATGTCATTTACATACACAATGTTTTGTGCGACCTGAGCTTTAATTACAACGATTTTCATACAATCAGAATGGATCTGTAAGCAATTATACAGATGCGTGCATATAGTTGTTTTGAATTTCTATTTATAATTATCTATTTATATATGCCCAACATCTGATTGTATTTCAACATTGGATCTTTAGAAATGCACTAAAGATACATAGTTAAGATAAATGATATTTATAAGTGTCTAATGAATTAACCAAACAATGTCGTTGTAATTTCCACTCTGAAAATCATCTGTACACACAGATTTGATTTTTGAGCCGTCCCACCTCGGGAATCGAACTCGTGTCAGTTTATAACATCTATGGCTACTGCGCCTAGCATGTAAAGACAGAGGTGTAACCTCTAGACCAGATCCGTCCGCTAAAAAACGGAGTTTCACTGGCCTAGTGTTACTTTTGGTTGAACATGTCATTTACATACACAATGTTTTTGTGCGACCTGAGCTTTAATTACAACGATTTTCATACAATCAGAATGGATCTGTAAGCAATTATACAGATGCGTGCATATAGTTGTTTTGAATTTCTATTTATAATTATCTATTTATATATGCCCAACATCTGATTGTATTTCAACATTGGATCTTTAGAAATGCACTAAAGATACATAGTTAAGATAAATGATATTTATAAGTGTCTAATGAATTAACCAAACAATGTCGTTGTAATTTCCACTCTGAAAATCATCTGTACACACAGATTTGATTTTTGAGCCGTCCCACCTCGGGAATCGAACTCGTGTCAGTTTATAACATCTATGGCTACTGCGCCTAGCATGTAAAGACAGAGGTGTAACCTCTAGACCAGATCCGTCCGCTAAAAAACGGAGTTTCACTGGCCTAGTGTTACTTTTGGTTGAACATGTCATTTACATACACAATGTTTTTGTGCGACCTGAGCTTTAATTACAACGATTTTCATACAATCAGAATGGATCTGTAAGCAATTATACAGATGCGTGCATATAGTTGTTTTGAATTTCTATTTATAATTATCTATTTATATATGCCCAACATCTGATTGTATTTCAACATTGGATCTTTAGAAATGCACTAAAGATACATAGTTAAGATAAATGATATTTATAAGTGTCTAATGAATTAACCAAACAATGTCGTTGTAATTTCCACTCTGAAAATCATCTGTACACACAGATTTGATTTTTGAGCCGTCCCACCTCGGGAATCGAACTCGTGTCAGTTTATAACATCTATGGCTACTGCGCCTAGCATGTAAAGACAGAGGTGTAACCTCTAGACCAGATCCGTCCGCTAAAAAACGGAGTTTCACTGGCCTAGTGTTACTTTTGGTTGAACATGTCATTTACATACACAATGTTTTTGTGCGACCTGAGCTTTAATTACAACGATTTTCATACAATCAGAATGGATCTGTAAGCAATTATACAGATGCGTGCATATAGTTGTTTTGAATTTCTATTTATAATTATCTATTTATATATGCCCAACATCTGATTGTATTTCAACATTGGATCTTTAGAAATGCACTAAAGATACATAGTTAAGATAAATGATATTTATAAGTGTCTAATGAATTAACCAAACAATGTCGTTGTAATTTCCACTCTGAAAATCATCTGTACACACAGATTTGATTTTTGAGCCGTCCCACCTCGGGAATCGAACTCGTGTCAGTTTATAACATCTATGGCTACTGCGCCTAGCATGTAAAGACAGAGGTGTAACCTCTAGACCAGATCCGTCCGCTAAAAAACGGAGTTTCACTGGCCTAGTGTTACTTTTGGTTGAACATGTCATTTACATACACAATGTTTTTGTGCGACCTGAGCTTTAATTACAACGATTTTCATACAATCAGAATGGATCTGTAAGCAATTATACAGATGCGTGCATATAGTTGTTTTGAATTTCTATTTATAATTATCTATTTATATATGCCCAACATCTGATTGTATTTCAACATTGGATCTTTAGAAATGCACTAAAGATACATAGTTAAGATAAATGATATTTATAAGTGTCTAATGAATTAACCAAACAATGTCGTTGTAATTTCCACTCTGAAAATCATCTGTACACACAGATTTGATTTTTGAGCCGTCCCACCTCGGGAATCGAACTCGTGTCAGTTTATAACATCTATGGCTACTGCGCCTAGCATGTAAAGACAGAGGTGTAACCTCTAGACCAGATCCGTCCGCTAAAAAACGGAGTTTCACTGGCCTAGTGTTACTTTTGGTTGAACATGTCATTTACATACACAATGTTTTTGTGCGACCTGAGCTTTAATTACAACGATTTTCATACAATCAGAATGGATCTGTAAGCAATTATACAGATGCGTGCATATAGTTGTTTTGAATTTCTATTTATAATTATCTATTTATATATGCCCAACATCTGATTGTATTTCAACATTGGATCTTTAGAAATGCACTAAAGATACATAGTTAAGATAAATGATATTTATAAGTGTCTAATGAATTAACCAAACAATGTCGTTGTAATTTCCACTCTGAAAATCATCTGTACACACAGATTTGATTTTTGAGCCGTCCCACCTCGGGAATCGAACTCGTGTCAGTTTATAACATCTATGGCTACTGCGCCTAGCATGTAAAGACAGAGGTGTAACCTCTAGACCAGATCCGTCCGCTAAAAAACGGAGTTTCACTGGCCTAGTGTTACTTTTGGTTGAACATGTCATTTACATACACAATGTTTTTGTGCGACCTGAGCTTTAATTACAACGATTTTCATACAATCAGAATGGATCTGTAAGCAATTATACAGATGCGTGCATATAGTTGTTTTGAATTTCTATTTATAATTATCTATTTATATATGCCCAACATCTGATTGTATTTCAACATTGGATCTTTAGAAATGCACTAAAGATACATAGTTAAGATAAATGATATTTATAAGTGTCTAATGAATTAACCAAACAATGTCGTTGTAATTTCCACTCTGAAAATCATCTGTACACACAGATTTGATTTTTGAGCCGTCCCACCTCGGGAATCGAACTCGTGTCAGTTTATAACATCTATGGCTACTGCGCCTAGCATGTAAAGACAGAGGTGTAACCTCTAGACCAGATCCGTCCGCTAAAAAACGGAGTTTCACTGGCCTAGTGTTACTTTTGGTTGAACATGTCATTTACATACACAATGTTTTTGTGCGACCTGAGCTTTAATTACAACGATTTTCATACAATCAGAATGGATCTGTAAGCAATTATACAGATGCGTGCATATAGTTGTTTTGAATTTCTATTTATAATTATCTATTTATATATGCCCAACATCTGATTGTATTTCAACATTGGATCTTTAGAAATGCACTAAAGATACATAGTTAAGATAAATGATATTTATAAGTGTCTAATGAATTAACCAAACAATGTCGTTGTAATTTCCACTCTGAAAATCATCTGTACACACAGATTTGATTTTTGAGCCGTCCCACCTCGGGAATCGAACTCGTGTCAGTTTATAACATCTATGGCTACTGCGCCTAGCATGTAAAGACAGAGGTGTAACCTCTAGACCAGATCCGTCCGCTAAAAAACGGAGTTTCACTGGCCTAGTGTTACTTTTGGTTGAACATGTCATTTACATACACAATGTTTTTGTGCGACCTGAGCTTTAATTACAACGATTTTCATACAATCAGAATGGATCTGTAAGCAATTATACAGATGCGTGCATATAGTTGTTTTGAATTTCTATTTATAATTATCTATTTATATATGCCCAACATCTGATTGTATTTCAACATTGGATCTTTAGAAATGCACTAAAGATACATAGTTAAGATAAATGATATTTATAAGTGTCTAATGAATTAACCAAACAATGTCGTTGTAATTTCCACTCTGAAAATCATCTGTACACACAGATTTGATTTTTGAGCCGTCCCACCTCGGGAATCGAACTCGTGTCAGTTTATAACATCTATGGCTACTGCGCCTAGCATGTAAAGACAGAGGTGTAACCTCTAGACCAGATCCGTCCGCTAAAAAACGGAGTTTCACTGGCCTAGTGTTACTTTTGGTTGAACATGTCATTTACATACACAATGTTTTTGTCCGACCTGAGCTTTAATTACAACGATTTTCATACAATCAGAATGGATCTGTAAGCAATTATACAGATGCGTGCATATAGTTGTTTTGAATTTCTATTTATAATTATCTATTTATATATGCCCAACATCTGATTGTATTTCAGCATTGGATCTTTAGAAATGCACTAAAGATACATAGTTAAGATAAATGATATTTATAAGTGTCTAATGAATTAACCAAACAATGTCGTTGTAATTTCCACTCTGAAAATCATCTGTACACACAGATTTGATTTTTGAGCCGTCCCACCTCGGGAATCGAACTCGTGTCAGTTTATAACATCTATGGCTACTGCGCCTAGCATGTAAAGACAGAGGTGTAACCTCTAGACCAGATCCGTCCGCTAAAAAACGGAGTTTCACTGGCCTAGTGTTACTTTTGGTTGAACATGTCATTTACATACACAATGTTTTTGTGCGACCTGAGCTTTAATTACAACGATTTTCATACAATCAGAATGGATCTGTAAGCAATTATACAGATGCGTGCATATAGTTGTTTTGAATTTCTATTTATAATTATCTATTTATATATGCCCAACATCTGATTGTATTTCAACATTGGATCTTTAGAAATGCACTAAAGATACATAGTTAAGATAAATGATATTTATAAGTGTCTAATGAATTAACCAAACAATGTCGTTGTAATTTCCACTCTGAAAATCATCTGTACACACAGATTTGATTTTTGAGCCGTCCCACCTCGGGAATCGAACTCGTGTCAGTTTATAACATCTATGGCTACTGCGCCTAGCATGTAAAGACAGAGGTGTAACCTCTAGACCAGATCCGTCCGCTAAAAAACGGAGTTTCACTGGCCTAGTGTTACTTTTGGTTGAACATGTCATTTACATACACAATGTTTTTGTGCGACCTGAGCTTTAATTACAACGATTTTCATACAATCAGAATGGATCTGTAAGCAATTATACAGATGCGTGCATATAGTTGTTTTGAATTTCTATTTATAATTATCTATTTATATATGCCCAACATCTGATTGTATTTCAACATTGGATCTTTAGAAATGCACTAAAGATACATAGTTAAGATAAATGATATTTATAAGTGTCTAATGAATTAACCAAACAATGTCGTTGTAATTTCCACTCTGAAAATCATCTGTACACACAGATTTGATTTTTGAGCCGTCCCACCTCGGGAATCGAACTCGTGTCAGTTTATAACATCTATGGCTACTGCGCCTAGCATGTAAAGACAGAGGTGTAACCTCTAGACCAGATCCGTCCGCTAAAAAACGGAGTTTCACTGGCCTAGTGTTACTTTTGGTTGAACATGTCATTTACATACACAATGTTTTTGTGCGACCTGAGCTTTAATTACAACGATTTTCATACAATCAGAATGGATCTGTAAGCAATTATACAGATGCGTGCATATAGTTGTTTTGAATTTCTATTTATAATTATCTATTTATATATGCCCAACATCTGATTGTATTTCAACATTGGATCTTTAGAAATGCACTAAAGATACATAGTTAAGATAAATGATATTTATAAGTGTCTAATGAATTAACCAAACAATGTCGTTGTAATTTCCACTCTGAAAATCATCTGTACACACAGATTTGATTTTTGAGCCGTCCCACCTCGGGAATCGAACTCGTGTCAGTTTATAACATCTATGGCTACTGCGCCTAGCATGTAAAGACAGAGGTGTAACCTCTAGACCAGATCCGTCCGCTAAAAAACGGAGTTTCACTGGCCTAGTGTTACTTTTGGTTGAACATGTCATTTACATACACAATGTTTTTGTGCGACCTGAGCTTTAATTACAACGATTTTCATACAATCAGAATGGATCTGTAAGCAATTATACAGATGCGTGCATATAGTTGTTTTGAATTTCTATTTATAATTATCTATTTATATATGCCCAACATCTGATTGTATTTCAACATTGGATCTTTAGAAATGCACTAAAGATACATAGTTAAGATAAATGATATTTATAAGTGTCTAATGAATTAACCAAACAATGTCGTTGTAATTTCCACTCTGAAAATCATCTGTACACACAGATTTGATATATATATGGCATTACTTTGCAAACAATAAGCAGCTGTGATGGGTAGTTGCTGTAACTGTTGACACAGACATATGTCTCGCCTGTCCCACATGGACAATGTTTGGGACAGGCCAGTATTAAAAAAAACAAAATGGACTGTGACGGCAGGGGTATACAGATGAAATGCTATTGAAATTGATCTATACTAATGCTAATGCAACTGCAGACCAAATATCAATGATCTACCATCATTGACCATCACTGCTTCATGTTAAACAGACACAAGAAAAAACTCTATCAATTGTGGCAGCGGCCGCTGCTGGAAACACCATATCTATGTCTGTGACATACGGACAAACAAACAGGCAAGGGTAAAACAGTATATCACCTCTCCTTCAGAGCGGAGGTATAATAAAGGGTAGTGCTTTAAATAAAATATGAAGTGTCATATATGTTTCAGAAAAAACAATCAACTAATTGTACCTTCATGGTCTTCAGCCCAGAACCTTCCAATGATGTTTTTAGCTGAAAAAAGCAAACGTTTGTTATAATGCCATTCAATGCCATACAATTATAACTTGACATGTTGTTTTACATTACAGTGTGCAGGAAATTTGCAGGAACTACTGTAATTTTCGCATAGGCTTTTTTGATGGTTTTTGTTCAAAATAATCTAAATTAGATAAATATTTGCTGCTTTTAATTTTCAGATTTCTTAAAAAAAATATATCCTCTTTTGTACAATGAATAATGATCTAATATTGGTGGTTCATTTTTTGCAATTTAAAGATTCCCACTAACGTAGTGTGCATGAGCTTGTCTTCACTTAAACACCACTATTTACGAAAGAAATATACAATGTCTTACATTTGAACGGAACCACATCAATTATGTTATTTGGCCTTATCATTACATATTGTTCATTTGGTTAAATTAAATTAAAACTATGATACGAATTCATACATTGTACCTCACTTTAAGGGTACAGAGTGATGGGTTTGTCAGTCAATACTTCCGTCTGCTCAAAACAGTCAGTTTGCATTGTTTATAAGTATCCAAATAAGACAAATTGATTAAAATGTCTCATCTTTCATTTGACTTGGGAATTACAGTATAAGAACTTCATCTTTGTCAAAGTCCATTTGTAAATGTAGCATTGCCTGCTGTGTTATGACCAGCAGTTCATTTAAATAACATTTCAATAATGTTCAATTAACATGAAGAAAAAAATGAATGTATCAATATAATGCTGTCGCTTTATTGAATAAAATGAGCAGCAGACCGCACATAAATTCTACATAAAACGGAATAGGTCTACCGTCTACCATATATACTCGCCTATAAGTCAGTTTTTGAGGAGTAATTTTTAGGTTGAAGAAGGCGAGATACTGGAGATTTCAAGAAAAATTTTGAAAAAAAAAGTTCTGCCATCAAGAAAGTAGACTGATGCCAAAACTAAACAAGAGTTCGGAATTCAAATGAAACCTAGGGTAACCCAGGTACGAAAAAGAGTCATTCATTAAAGAACAACTAGAAATATCCGACGTATTACAATGCAAGCATTAATGTAAATCCTTAATGTTAAACCTAGGTTAGAAAAAGGTGAACCAGATATACTATTAACACAAAATTTGCACAATTTCATCAGTTGTTGCTCTTCCTCTGTGCTCCTTATTTCTGCCATTATGTACCTAATGGGTAGTTATTTATGTTTTAATTTGTTTTCAAATAAATGCCATTCATTAAAGAAGAACTAGAAATATCTGAGACCGAGGTATAAATGCAACCCTTTATGTTAAACCTAGGTTAGAAAACGGTATCAGGAGTTATCGTTGATGTCAGTAAAACAACCAAGTCACGCAACTCCAAATATTATATTTAAAAAATTGAGCTCAGCTAACAGAAGTAAATGTCGAAAACACGAATCATTTGGATTTAAAAAATAAGAGAATAGTGAGGGAAGGAAAAAATGAATTGTCAGATGGTGAACTCAACATTCTTGTGGACATGTTTAAAAACCTACATGAAAGAAAACTAGAATTTTGAATAATTCTTTTATTAAATAAATAGTTTAATTTACTTGAGCCCCGTGCGGGATCCTGGTGTCAAAAGAATAGACCGAAGACGTGCTAGCTTGTCGTAAAAGGCGACTAAAAGCGCCCAGTACCCTGGCCGGCGTGTCGGGGCGGTTTGCCTAAAGACCGACTGGGAGGTGTGCCCCAGGTGGTTGAATGGGGTAACCCTGGCAAGCTGGGGTTGCCAGGCCATAATACGGAAAACCTGACCGCAAACCATATTAGTGCACCGAGTTGGGAAAAATGCCACGTTCCTCGCAAGTTAAAGAACGCTGCTGTAGTATTCGCTATGAGTAGGGACCTCGGTCCCGATACAGGAGGATAAATTGCCCGACCCTACCCATCCTAACTTTTTCCAGTGGCCTTCTAAAGTTCGTTACCCCTATTTTTCCTTGTGACCCATCCCATTTTCATTCATCATTTCATGTTCATTTTATCATACATTTCATGTTCATCGCCTGAATATAGCTGAAAAATTGCTGCTCCAGCGTAAAACACCAACAATCAATCAATCAATCAATCAATAATTTACTTGATGTGTATCAATATACAAAATGAATGAAATATGCCAAATGTGACCAACAGTACCATTGACTTCATTTGTATACAATTTGCAGAATAGTAGTATTCTTAAAGACTTCTCTCACCTTTATTTATGTAAACAAAATCAATCTTTAAAAGTCAGACAATTGTTGCAAGTTTGTTTTCCAGTTATTAAAAATGATTGACTGTCAGTGTGCTTGGGGAATTCCAAAGGATATAATTGGACTCTTTCATGTAATGAGGTATAAATTTATTTTTGAAAACCATATTACTTAAACATGTTAAATACATGTATTGTAAATATGTTCATTTGTACAGCACTGTCTGAACCTATATGAAAATAGTACTATCTCTAATAATATTTGTGGGTAACTTATTGTAAGACTCTTTTCTGTAGTTTTGCTTCCGTTATATCAGTCTGCACCGTTAGCCACTAGTCCGATGCCCCAGACTAGTAAAATTTAGCTTGGACTGGTGAAAATAAGCCAAATTTTTATATAGACATATAATCAAAAACCTACAAAAATTGCTGTCGGACTAGTAGTTGAATAAGTTTTTGGTGCAGACTGTTATTAATATAATTTCCCAAAATCACTATTTTACGCGCTTTTTTGCCAATTGCATGGACACCAGGCCCCTTCTCCAAAACAGTAGGAAAATCACTGGACATTATTTGATTTTGTCATATGATACATGTACTAAGCATCAAAAATAGCCTTTGGAATTTTTTTTGGACATATTGTTGAAACTATCAAGATTTGAACCCATGAACAGGAAAAACAGTTAAATTCTGGTGAAATCTTGGTTCCAGATAAAATCAGCTGTCAATCAGCCTTCAGGTAGAAAATATTCCAAGCTTTGTCATGTTTGTAGGCTGTGTTGACAATGATAGCAGCCCGGAAGCCAGTGACCCACCTATTTTTAAGTAGGACTACTTACATGTACCCATATTTAGTTCCATGGACCACCTGGAATTATGAATATACCTAGGCACTACAACATATCAGTCTACCAGCGCATATGTACCTTCAAAACTGTAAATGCAAATCCTGGTCATTTCGCCCCATATCCCATTAGCCGTTCGTTGTTTGTTTTAACCTTAATCATGTTAATGAATGGGTTGTTTCACGCATAGATTATTTTTTAAATTCATATTTTTTTTTAAATAGAAAAATACATTTTATAAATTTGCTTTGTTAATTTATTCATTCAAAAATGGTTTAAAGCATCACAGTCTTTGAAATAGACTTCTAAGTCAATGTAGACCTTTCTCCACAGTTCATAGAATTTTTGTATTTAAAAGAAAATTTTCCCAATTCCATGTATGGTTCCGTATATACTCGCCTATAAGTCGATTAGACTATAAGTCAGACCACTTTCTAGGCCGGAAAAATTTGGTATTTAGCCTTGACTCAACCATAAATCGATGTCAAAATTTGTTACTGACACTGTCAGTTGAATAATACTTTCTTGTTGGTCATTATCATATTTTATTTTTGTGTACGTTAATATCATGAACAATTTTCATAAATTCCTGTAAATAAAATAGTTTATTGTTGGTATTATGTTTCTTTTTTATGTCACCCGCAACGTGTTGCAAATTAGCGACATATAGGAGTCACTTTGGCACTATCTGTTGCCTTGCGCTGTCCTGTGTCCTGCGCCATCACAAAAACCTTTGTCACAGTTTTCTCAGCATTTTCATGCCACAGCTTGAAAAATTACTACTCCCTGTTTACCGTGAACTTGCGTTGTTGCATATGGTGGACATATATACAATATTTCCTTCGCAGTTTTCTCAGCAACTACATGCCACAGCCTCTTGATATTTGGTATGTACTGTAGCTTTCTCCTATAGTACTATAAGGTGTAAAGCGATTTTATGCTTGAAAAATTACTACAGTTTACCGAGAACTTGCGTTTTTGCATCCCCCCAGGATGGCACTTTTTTTAGACCACACCACCCACAGAATAAAAAAACCAAAAAACCCTCACCTACAGTATTATATTTATCTGAATGACCACAACCCATGTCATTATAAAATTTGTCAGAAAGGACAAATTGCATGAAGTTTGGTAATCCTGATACCGGATAAAACCATGCTGAAGAAGGGAAAACAGCCGATACATTCCAAAGTAAAACAATCAATAACCACAACTCCGCATAGACAGAGATTGCAATGCAATCAATTGAAATTCCGACACTAAAAAAATTAATTTTTTTCAGGTGGTACCACATCGAAAAATGGAAATTTCAGACTTCAAAATTGGGAATTTTAGAGGATATTTCTGTTTGGGAATGGGGCCGAAAATCTGACACAAAATAAGGGCTGGAAAATCACTGAATTGCAACCTTCATGCAGAATAAAATAATGAAGCTACAAATATACGGAAAGCTAAATATATAGAATTTTGATTTTATTCACTTATGACATTGAAAATGAACATTTTCATGAATCATAACACATTTGTTGGTTAATATAGTTAAAAATCTGTCAAAGTAAGAAATGGCCAGATTTTGTTTAACAGGAAGTACAATGTAGGTGACTGACAGACATGAAATCGAATCCCACCATATGGGACCCCATGCTGATGCTGTATACAAAGTATAAAGAGGCTGTGATTAGTAATTAGTAATTGCTGACAAAACTGTTACGAAAATTCCCCCCCCCCCACCCCCGCCTGCCTGCTACCCGACATTCACCATTTTACAACCCATTCAGTGCTCTAGGTTTTTTTTCTGTTTTTTACATTCCCTGAAATATTGTAATAAATCACTTAGGCAATACAAATGAATGCAATATTCTCTTTAAATCCACTTTCTCGCCGACTTTCCCTGGTACAAATTTCCCTGCCACAGGTGACGGGAGATAGGAATCCTAGCGCCCTGCCAGTTTTTCCCTACTTGAAATCCAGCCAAAAATTGTATGCATTTTCTTTTTAAATTTCTTTTACATGGAATAGGGTTATTTAATTATTCTGGACAGGGTATGAAACTGGTCTTAAAAATTTATAGGGTGTGTGACCTGGCAACCTATTACTTCTGACTCTGTTTATTCATTGTTTTATATGCTTATTGATAAAAATGCATCGTGTACACTGAATTTTTATTTTATGTTCATGAATCATGTAATAAATTCTTATTTTTCGTTCTTCCATGCACTGGACCCATTTTATCACCAACCATATAACTTTCAGGCCAGCACTGTACAAACAAAATGTAGCTGCAGTTTTTTTTAGCTCATCACGATCATCAAAAAACACATGAAATTGAATAGCTATGTTTTTATTGCCAGCAATTATTTTGCTATTTTGCTTTTAAATTACCATGCAATAGATCATTAAAAAACCCTTTGTTACTTTTTTCTAATCAGCTTCATGGGTTGTTACATGTACCTTGCTATCTGGATGTTCAAACAATTTCATAATGGTTGAAAATCAGGTGACAAGATTAATATATGCATTTAATTTTTCCATTTTACTTTTTTCTATTCTGACATTTATTGTTTATCAATGTGTACTTGGCGATGTGTGCTTGACTGGTATGGATCGTGATGTGCCACCCACAGGCACTTGTTTCGTTCAATCAGGGATGAACATCAATGGGTGGCTAAAAATACAACTTTCAATAAAGATAGCACCACAGGCATTCGTGTCATTAAAAAAATATATATCAGATACACTCCTTTTCCACATTAGGCATGTTAGGTGTGTGTCGGTATATATATTTTTAATGAAACGAATGCCTGTGGGTAGCACATTGAAATTGAGCTCCCATTGCCTGTGGCTGTGGTGCCATCCCTTAAAATATTCGAGCCCCCCCCCCCCTTAAGGGTCTAATAGGAACATATTTTAGGGGTGACACATTAAAGTTCGGGTCCCCTTTGACAGAAACAAGTGCTCAACAGTACACGTGCGTTGCTAAGTCAAGCAAGTCAGCACACAAAAAATTCAATTTTTACAAATAAACTAAACCCTAGTTAAATTAAATGAAGTCAACCCAACGATTGACAAATGTATAACATGTTTAAAGTGTTACTTAGTCTTGATGATAAAAAAAATCATGACAAAGGCAATACTCACCATTCGCTTTCCATAGGGCAAAAACGCCATAATGGCGGCTGCCGACAAGTGGAAAAAAAAGTATAAACTTTAATGATATTTAAAAAGAGAATAAATTTCATATTAATGTAAAAACTTGTTAAGAAGCGCGGCCAAGTTTGACTTGGATGTCTTCATCTTGAGACGTTTTGTGAAAACTTGTACGTGCGGATCGTACATGCATATAAGAATTTTTCCGCAATTTTCTAGTCCAAGGAAGGGGTGCGGACAATACGTAAATGCGGACTATACGCACCGTTTTACGGTATATATAAACTTTGTGCTACTGTTGGATTCGATTCAGAATAAATGTATTTAAATGTTTTTGATATGTATGCAGTAAGGGGTATATATATTTTAGTTGTTGTTTGTCCATTTATATATTTTATCATGTGTGTTTTCACAAGTTAGAAGACCACCATTTCGTATTCTATACTCCAGCATAATGAATCTAATTTCAATGAACTTTCTCTAAACACATATCAGTAGTGTTTGAAATCTTAAATAATTTTAAGAATAACCATTTTCAGGGGTCATCTAATTAGATTATGGATTATGCCATTGTGGTACAAACAATGGAGAGGTGGGTTTATCGAACAATGTAACATATGTAATACATGTGCTGTATTAGTTAACTAATTGCAGCACCTATAACATAGTTTGATATGTTCTGCGTACACCGTCATTGAACAAGATCTATAACATTTCAAGACTTTATATACTATTTACAAATACAAGCCTAAAAAATTCAAAAATGGAACTTGGTGACGGAATAAATAAAAACAACTTTATGAAATAAAAAACAATACTGTATTTCTATAAAATAATTTTGAACCATAGAATATAATAACAAATGAGTATTTCAAGCTGTCCGTCATTCTTCTGGATGTTTTTGTATATTTATATAAAACAAAACAATTTTTTCTGGTGATGTCATCTTCATTTTGTGATATATTGGCAATAATCCTCAACTTTTGACCACCTATAATGAAAAAAGTACGTTTCACAAAACAGCAAAAACACTTAAGATAGAACAAAATTCTTAAAAAGGTTTCTTTTAATAAATTGTGTCTGCGAAACGGGAATATTTTATTATTAAAAAAACGAATTTCTTGATTAAGCCGGACTGAACGGGTCGTTTGTTTTTTTAATTTTGGTATAATTCTACTCTTAGCAATTTTTCAGCTCAATCATTGCGTCCAGTTTGGGGGTATGAAGACAGAGTAAATGAAGAAAAAACCTGACCTTCGTAGAGCCAAGAACACCCCGCCTGCAGTGAGAATCGAACCCGCAACTTAAACGTTGATAGTCACTTGATCAAAAGTAGATGACTAGCAACCTCAACCAAACTGCTACTGAAACCAAGCCTTTTTAAACTTGATTTCAATTAGTTAGTTTAAAAAGATTGACATTTAATGTCTAAGAAGAAATTAAAGTCTTTAACGTTTTTCAGAATACGTAGAAACAAACTTTGTTTATGTAGGTAAAAAGCTCTAGAGAGCTTATGTTGTTATGTTTAAATAATCTGACTTTAAATACAATTTCTTGTATTTTCCAGTCAAGAGAAATATGGTACATGTACATGTAAATGAGTTTTCTTTAATGTTTTGGCTGACTTCACCTGATAGTCTTCAACTACTATCCCGAGAAAGATTAAATAAATAAACAACATAATTTTCTACAAAACTCATTACTTGTTATGCGTGCAAATAATGTTGAATATGTGTTTTATAAACTTGTTTTGGTTCCACAAATCTATTATACATTGCCCATCGTAAAAGGTCATACTAATTGAAAAAGGTAACACGTTGTGAGAATTAACTCCGTATCTTATACAGAAGAAAACTTGTCTACATAACCGATAAACTCACCAAATATGATCTTTATGGCCTATTTGTATTCCTAGTCTCTATCATTGTCTTCATTTTCCTCACCCTGAAGCAAAAAACATTTTCATCGTAAGTTTATCGTTCTAGATATTGACTCGAAAGTCACCGAACATATTATAATAATATTTCTATACAGACGGGTTAGAAAAGGTTATTTTTCCGGACATGTATTTATTTATTTCATTAAATTTGTTTTTTTACCTGGTAACCCGTTGCTTAATTTGTATATAAATTTATACAAATTGTTAAATTTAATAACACGTGCGCGAACAAGTTCACAGTTTTTAAAATTTCATCTGCCGCACGCGTATTTCAAAAGTCGTTCTTTCCAACTTTCCGACCATTCAGTTTAAATGATCATGACTTTTGATAAAGGCCATCTTTTTTTATCTTTGCAGTTTTGTAAAGAAAAAAGTCAGTAGTTATTCTGCCGATTTAGTTTTCCCTATTTGGACCTGTGTCTGATATATTTGTTCACATTCCCAAAGTTACACTGAAAATTTGCTTGATGGCGATGTTCGAAAGTGTTCTTGACGCATTTAAGAAGAAAAGTTTTCTACAACTGTTGTGAACTCGAGATATTGTTTTTGATATAGATCGACAAAGCTGTAGCCGAAAGATCTACTAAATTACATGGAAATTAAATGTTTACTACGGAAGAAATTAAAGTGTATTTGCAACGTTTGGGTTTGCGGTTTACGCTAGTGAAAAATTCATGTAGCATTCTTTGTGTTCTATTTAAAACTATGGACAAAACACACATCAACAACTAAAAAATCGTTTTATATACATAGAAAGCTGAGATTAAACTTATATCAGTGAAATGATTGATTGATTGATTGATTAATGGTGTTTAACGCCCGAGCAGCAATATGTCAGCTATATTCAGGCGATGAACATGAAATGGATGATAAAATGAACATGAAATGATGATGAATGAAAATGGGATGGGACACAAGGAAAAATAGGAGTTACAGATTTTAGATTGCCACTGGCAAATGGGAGGATGGATAGGGTCGGGCAATTTAGCCTCCTGTAGCGGGATCGAAATCCCTCCTCATAGCGAATACTACAGCAGCGTTCTTTAACGTGCGAGGAACGTGGCATTTTTCCCAACACGGTGCACTAATATGGTTTGCGGTCAGGTTTTCCGTATTATGGCCTGACAACCCCAGCTTGCCAGGGGTACCCCATTCAACCACCTGGGGCACACATCCCAGTCGGTCTTTAGGCAAACCGACCTGACACGCCGGTCAGGGTACTGGGCGCTATTTAGTCGCCTTTTACGACAAGCTAGCGCGACTGCGGTCTATTCTTTAAGCCACCCGGATCCCGCACGGGGCTCATTGAAATGAAGAAATATTGATGAATCATCCAGGCATGTTCATTTTGACTGCATTTCCAATCTAAAAAAAACAAGGTATCGAAAATGCAAAATTATACAAATAACTCTTTCTCACAGATGACGAGATATTTCCACTAGGTGGCAGTGTAAACAAGATGGCCGCCCCATGAAAGAATGGGAAGGTTGTTCATTACTAACGAAGTACAGGCAGTTCAATGAGATAATTGTGACCGAGTCATTAATGCACATTTAAAAGAGTGTAAGCTGTCAAAAGACATCACAAATGAAGGAGAATTGATTGCCAGACGAGCAGGGATTTTTTGGAGAAGGTTATTTTATGGCAAACTTGTAGTGTGTCCATACCATAGGATGCCATGGTTTTTATCCTAAACAATAACATGATGCAAAATATAAAAAAAATTGCCTTTTCATGTTGGGGCTGCAGAGGTTAAGAAAAAGTATTCTGAAGAAGGATTTCTAATAATGAAAATAAATGTTTTTATGACACTTTAAAAATAAATATTGTGGGAAATAAATTGTTATTTAACAACCAAAAGGGTGGGGGGGGGGGGGGGTAACATAGTCCAGATTAAAAAAAACCATTTAAATGGGTAACATAGTCCAGATTAAAAAAACATTTAAATGACAATCTTTTGGAATTTAGGAACTTTCACAGATTGTGTTGGTAACTCTTACAAAAATATTTTGTTATTTATCGAAGATTATAGATGTTATTTATTGAATAATATAGATGTTGTCTATCCCCGACTTCATAGTGTCTTATTGTAAGATACCATAGTAGGAAGGTACATTCAGTATTTATATCAAAATAACAAATATATGGCATATGTAGGAAATAGATGTATGTTATTCATTTTTATCGTACTGATTTTTACAATATAAAGTTTTAGAATGTTAACCTGACAGTATCCATATTTAAAAAATTTGAAAATTTGAGTGTTGTTACAGCTTTTGCTTGGTGTGTTAAATTTTTCCTTTATCAAGTTACAGATCAGCCGTTTGTCCTATCATAGTTATAAATGATTTACTTTGTACATGGTAATTAAAATTTTAACTTCATAAGAATTGCATTAAATCTTTGCTCTTCATAATCTTAATTAAATTGACGTCTGGTTTTAATGTCTCTGCACCAAATATGCATCAGACACATTTATCAGACATAAAACACGTTGTTTTTATTTGTTTCAACTGCTAGTTACAATACATTTTACACTAATTAAGAACTTGTACTTATGATTTTTAAATCTTGAATCTTCCATATATAAGATTAAAAGAAACAAATTCAGGCAGGTAATATATATTTATGTTTGTTACAGGTATCTCAAATCAAATGCGTCAATGTGCAGTGGCCAGCGAACAGGAGCCGAAGGTGTCCCCAAAGAACTTCATCACCATACAAAGCTTTTTATCAACCATACGAGGGATGTATCATTAAAAGCACATATACATGTAAATGAGAAGAAAGTCTCTCAAGTTGACAACAAGCATTATATTGTTGAATCCGAGACCTCATCGTCTGCATCTTAAGAAATTTTTCTTGGTGATAAAAACATCATTACCATGCCTTGTTGCTCTTGTATCCAATTCAGTCGTACACACGTGCCATTTAAACATTCTTTAGATCTTCCAAAGTTTTATACATCGCACCCAATGATTGTTGTAGATTTATCATGTTTACAGATGACAGAATCTGATCGTATATCAGAATCTACAAATGTTAAATTTGTTGAACCTCTTAACGACGAAGATGACAGTGACTTGAAAGATGAAAATTTTGAGATGGTTCAACCAACAGTGGCAACTCCTCTTGATTTGGGAACGCTACGCATTACCAAAGCAGCCAGTAAAAGAAAAATAAAGTTTATTAGTCTAAATAAACTACCTCCTAGAAAAAAATGGAAACTTACCAAAAGTCTAACCTCTTTGCCTGAAGCATCTACTGCATCTAGAAAGGAAAATACACATCAGCCCAGCACAGAACAATTTAAAAAAAATCTTCTCTGAAACCGCTTGACCAAATGAAACCAAATTTCGTATGATTGTCATTTAGGGTGTTCTTTACAAATCTGTTTTTTTTTTGGTTTTTTGATTCGACAAAAAAGTGGCCACCGTTGCTAAAAATAGAACATATTGTTTAATAACCTGTAAATTCTTATGAAAAATAAATTGTAAGCTCTTTCCAAAAAATATCTTGATTGTTTAAATTATAACAGTGGGTAACAATTTGTTAAACTATTAATATACCATTTTACTATTACAATCAACAATTTCACTTAATGTTTAAATTCACTTGGAAATAGTTGCATGTGCCAGTCACACTATTCAGAATCTTGAACTAGAAGTAGAAACGAATGACCAATATTTCTGTTGTAAATGCTTAGAACATTTCTTGTCTTCACAGGACCAACAGACAAGAAGAAATCGAGGTTTGACTTTAAAGGAGCATCTACTTCATAAGAAAGAAAAATAAACAACAGCCCAGCACAGAACAAATGAATGCACAAACAAGTATACTGTGGAATCAATATTTTCATGTATTTTTTTTTTTTTGCATTTAAAATTTTGTTTTAACACTGATAACATTAAAGTACATATGCACAGTCATTAAAAATATTGAATTTATTTGAATGCTTACATTTAGCTTTTCAAAATTATAGGATCATACCAAAAAATATCTTAATTATATAAAATATATAAATTGGTAACAATTTGATAATAAAAAACAACATTACAATAAAAAATTGCAGCATTTACGTCCAGCAAGCAATATTTCAGCTATATTCAGGACGTGATAATTATCACGAAATTCTTTCTGAACATTGTGAAAGGCAACATCAATTTTAGTTAGATTATATTGCTATTTTCACATATAGTTAATGTTAAAGAAGTCTATGACATATTCTATATTTTACATCAATGCATCGCATTTTTTCAGAGGAATATAATATTAGTTTGTTTTTGGTCATTGTAAGTTCATTTTTGTGGAGAAAAATTGATTGATTGATTGATTATTTGTTGTTTAACGTCCAGCAAGCAATATTTCAGCTATATTCAGGACGTGAAAATTATAATTTTTAAGTTGTTAGTATTTTAAATTAGTAGTACGTCATGCCTCCCTTTTATACTAAAACTTGATCTCATACAATAATATGAGAATATATATACAGATAAAAATGGTAGTTAAAACAATAAAAAGTATCAATCTTCACAATTAATAGTGAAATTAAATTTTGCTATATAAATTAATTTCTTTCAAGAACTTTAAAATTGTGTCGCCTGCGACAGTTTTAAATAAGTTAAAAAACGTATCTACAGAATAGAAACGTTCCCGAATGTGGGCCACGTCCACACAGTCCATCAAGACATGCTTGATGGTGTATGGACTGTTGCATGGCACACATTCGGGTCGTGGCTCATTATTTAAAATATAACTATGTGTCGTCCTGGTATGACCAAGACGACACCGTGTTAAAACAACTTGGTCTCTGCGACCTCTAAAACTTTTAAAATTACTTGTGTGCAGTAGTGGCTGGATCTCATGAAGTTTATTATGAACTTGTAGATCCCAACCACTCTGCCACAAACTAGAAATATATTTAAAAATTATTGGTTTAAAATCAGTAAAAGGAATATCACAGTTTATAATATTATTCTTAAGGTCATTCTTTGCCTCCTGATCCACGACTGTTCCCCTGGATTCCAACGTGACTTGGGATCCAGAAAAACACAACCTCTTTTCCCACAGCTTTTAGAGATTTGTAAATTTCAATTATTTTTAAAATATAATGGTTTTTAATTTTGAAATTTTGAATAGCAAGTAGACACGAGAGGGAATCTGAGCAGATAATAAATTTGCACTCGTCTGACGAAGCAACTATTTTCATGGCAAGAAGAATAGCTTGCGCCTCAGCAGTAAATACGGATGAGGCAGACGGGAGACGACGAGTTTCAACACGCTCTCCGAAGACAGCGGCTGAGGCAACTTTATCGTCGTCTTTTGACCCGTCTGTATAAATAGTACTATAGTCAGGGTAACAAGATTTTATTTCTGCAAAATGCTGTTGTATTATTAGAGGGTTTGTGTCTGACTTTTTATGTTTTCGTAAATCATAAATAAATACCGGTTTGGGGTTTAACCACGGGGGATTATGCGGAACTTCGATTGCAGCAATTTCATCTAAATTTATACCAGAATTTTCCAAATGAGATTTAATTCGGAGGCCAAAAGGTTGAATTTTGTTTGGATGTTTTTCGAAAATGTTTTGATAAAGAGGTTTGAAAACACAGTCGTGGGCGGGGTTGCCAGGATATGCCTTTAATTTGGTTGCATATTGCAAAGCGAGCTTTATTCTTCTTTGATACAAAGAAGGCTCGTTTGCTTCTACATACAAACTATTTACAGGTGTGGTTCTAAATGCTCCAAGGCATAGTCGCAATCCTTGATGGTGTATAGTATCAAGGATTTTGACGTATGACTTGCGAGCAGAACCATAAATAAAACAACCGTAATCCAATTTCGATCGAACCAGCGATCTATATAGATTGAGTAAAACATCGCATTCAGCACCCCAGTCGGTGCCGGATACGACTTTTAAAATATCTAATGCTTTAAGGCATTTATTTTTTAACATTTTGATATGGGGAAGAAAGGTTAGCCTTGAATCAAAAATGAGACCAAGAAAAGTGGTTTCTTTTACAATTTTGATAGGATTATTATATAATTTTAATTCAGGATCAGGATGCATCTTACGTCTATTACAAAAATGCATCCCAACAGTTTTTGCAGTGGAGAATTTAAAACCATTCTCCATTGCCCATTTCTCTATTCGATTTAAACACAACTGCAGCTGACGTTCGATATTATTCATATTTTTCCCTCGGTAACATATGAGGAAGTCGTCAACATATAGAGAACCATCAATATTATCTTTTAAAACTTGAGCAAGGCTATTAATTTTAATACTAAATAAAGTGACAGAAAGGATGCTGCCCTGAGGAACACCCATTTCCTGTATAAAAGGGTCAGATAACGTAGAATTGACCCTAACTTTAAATTCTCTGTCAGATAAAAAGTTTGAGATAAAGGTAGGAAGTCTACCTTTCAACCCCATATCAAAAAGATCTTTTAAAATACCATATTTCCATGTTGTGTCATACGCTTTTTCTAAATCGAAAAAGATGGACACAACATGTTCATTTTTGGCAAATGCGTTTCGAATATATGTTTCGAAACGCACCAGATGATCAATAGTACTACGACCTTGTCTGAATCCACACTGGATATTCGAGATTAGGTTGTTCGATTCTAAAAACCAGACAAGGCGATCGTTGATCATCCTTTCCATGGTTTTACAAAGACAGCTTGTGAGGGCTATAGGCCGATAGTTGGACGCTTCCGAGTGATCTTTTCCTGGTTTTGGAATAGGCACAACAGTGGCCATTTTCCAAATAGATGGTAAGTCACCCGTTTCCCAAATGTTGTTAAGAAGATTCAGAAGACATTGGAGAGAAGATTGTGGCAGATGTTTGAGAAGTTGATAATGGATGTCATCTGGACCACATGCTGTATCGTGAGATTTGTTCAATGAAGTTTTTAGCTCTTCCAAAGAAAAAGGTTTATTATAATCTTCTAAATTTTTTGACTGGAAATTAAGCTTTGATTTTTCTTTTTGAATTTTGATCCGCTGAAATGTGGGATGATACTTTTCAGCAGAGGAGTGTGTTGCAAATGTTTCGGCCAGTTTATTTGATATGTCTGACTCTGATGTTAACAAGTCTTGTCCATCCTTTAAATGATGGACATTTGCTTTACAGTTTTTACCTTTAATTTTACGAATCATGTTCCAAATTTTATTCATGGGGGTATGGTTATTCAGTTTAGAAACAAAGTTACGCCAAGAAGTGCGTCGTCTTTGTTTCGTTACCCTGCGAGCTTTCGCTCGAAAAATTCGGAAATGGTTAAGATTATTTTGAGTTGGGTGTTTATTAAAGCGTCGTTCGGCTTTTTTCCGGTCTTTAATAGCGTCCTCACAGCTGTCATCGAACCATGGTTTACTAGGATGTTTTGGATTTGTCGAGGTCTTAGGAATTGTTTCATCAGCAATTGAAATAAGTGTTTCATTGAATTTTAAAATTGGATCAGAAACAGCTTCAAAAGCATCCGAGTTAAGTCGCTCTATACAGAGTTGTTCAAATAGAGGCCAATTGGCCTTGCCAAATTTATACCGAGCGACTCGTTCTGCGTTTGACGAGTGTAAAGATTCCAAGATAATGGGAAAGTGATCACTGCCACAGAGATCGTCATGGACTTTCCATGAGAAATCGGGCAACAGAGAAGGATCTGCTATCGTTAGATCAATAGCCGAGTATGATCCATTCCCAGGATGTAAATATGTATTAGTTCCATCATTAAAAATGCACAGATCTTCCTGATTCATTAAGCTTTCAATAATTTTACCTTTATCGTTGATTGTGTTACTGCCCCATAAAGGGTTGTGTCCGTTGAAGTCCCCAAGTAATATATAAGGGGCCGGAAGCTGATCAGTAAGATGTTTCAACTGATTTAAATTTAATGAAGAATTTGGAGGGATATACACAGAGCATAAAGTAATTGTTTTGTCTAAAGAAATTCTAACAGCAACCGCCTGAAGATCAGTGTTGAGATCTACAGGGCTATGTAGAACTTGGTCTTTTACAAGAATGGTAGAACCGCCAGCAGCTCTATCATTCTCGTCTACATATGTGCTGTATATAGAGTAGTTTTTTAAAGATATATTATCACTTCGTTTTAGGTGGGACTCTTGGAGGCAAAATGCAACAGGAAGAAAGGCTTGAACTAATAATGTAATTTCCAGAAAATTAATCTTAAGACCTCGACAATTCCATTGTATTATTGTACCCATTATGGTTTGCGAATAGGGGAATAGTTGACAGATTTTTTGGGGCTATTCCGCCGGTTTCTGCTGGGGGATCTACCTTTAGATCCAGTATCTGGGGGTAGTGTATCCATGGGGTCGCCCCAGATAGTGGTGTCTAGATGATCTAGACTTCCAAATCTGTTGTGGACCTTAATGGGATCCCGCAGCAGTTTAGGAGTACGATCTCCTTTTTGATTTGGGTTTTTATTTGAATTTGAAGAATTTGAATTGGAAATAGTATTTTTTGAATTTTTTTTGGGGCTGCTTGAAGGATTAGCTGATGATGAAGATGGTGCTGAAGATGTAGCAGTTTGAGAAGATGAAGATTTTCGTGAAGATTGAATGATTTTGTCTGTTGTTTTTACTGGTAATTTTGAAGGTTCCTGTTTGTCAATGGGCCAGGTGATGATGGTCTGCGTTTCAACAGAAGTGAGAACGCGTTTGGCAACACTGGCGTATGACGTTGATGCAGGAGACGAGAGATTGTTTGAATTGAAGAGGCGACGTGCCTCAGGGTATGTGATATTTTTTTCCGTTTTTAATTTTTGAATTTCTTTTTCTTTTTTGAAGTGAGCACACTCCTTGGATGAGGACATGTGGGCTTCACCACAATTGGCACACTTTGGATTATTTGTGCAGGTAAAGCCCTCATGTCCTACCTCTGCACATTTAAAGCATACCAAGGAGCCTCTACATTGTCCTTTTCCGTGGCCAAATTTCTGACATTTAAAGCAGCGCACAGGATTTGGAATGTATGCGCTGACGTTAATATTGTACAGTCCAATTTTGATTGATTTAGGGACAGATGGAGTATTGAAATTTAAAAGAAAGGTATTAAGTTTAATTTGTTGATTTTGTCTTTTTGCAATAAATCTTTTTACTTTTGTAACACCCTGAGGCTTCAGTTCAAGACAAATTTCTTCATCTGTCAGTTCAGAGAGATCATCGTCTCTGTAATGAATAATACCCTGACAGGAATTTAATGTTCTGTGAGGCGTTGATGTAATTTCCAAATCTAAAATTTTATGCAGTTGTAATAAATTTACGGATTGCTGTTTTTTAGAAACTTCAATAAGTAAAGAGCCAGATTTCATTCTAGTGACGTTTTTAACGTCTCCTGCACAAGCCTTGATGGTTTTTTCTATGACAAAGGGAGAAACTTTACATAAAGGTTTGTTTGAATCCTTACTAGTTAATACAATAAATCTTGTCCAGTGTTCATCATCAACAATGTCTTCAAGCGGAATTTCATTTTTTCTTTTTTTGGAACTTGTTTGAATTAAAGGTGCATCGGAAGCCATGATGCAAAGAATGAGTTTCACCACCCTTGTCACCCACCCGCCACGGAGTGCCAACAGGGGCGATGCTTTGTGTCTGCGGATCACCAGCAGAAAGCATCAGGTGTTCCAAGGGCGGTATACTCAAATAGATGAATTTCTTAAGGAACGCAAGCTTCGTGCCAGACTTAACTGGCGAAACAACCGTTCGAAATTACATCTACTCGATTGACCCATTAGCCACCGCTTTCTTAACAGCTTGTAACTGTACAACTTTGCTACTAAGATACATACGATATAATCAAGTGAAAAGAAGAATGAAGACAAGCTTGTTAAGTGCTCGGCGTGACCAGCCGATTGACCGAACCGGGTCCATCCGGCCTCCCGTCTAGTTGAAGTCAGGGCCAAAGTGGTGTATTGAAAATCAAACCCGCTGACCCGCACTAATGGATGCAGCAGAGAGTGATCTCTCAACCACCAGGATCCCTTCCTCCACCATCACGGGTTGCAACACACGGCAAACATGTCGCCTCTATAAAAATGAGGAAGCTTTGCCCTTCAGCCACCGCCTTCTTTGCAAATCCTGTAAGGAAGCTGTCTATCAAATGGTACATACATTTCATGGAACAGTTTGAAGAAAAATAATGTAATAGAGTAGCTTAAATGAGAAGGATTCACAAAGGGCAAGACGTGACATGCCGATTCATCGAAGTCAGGGCTAACTCGATTTCCCGTCTAGAAAAAGTAAGGGTTCAGTAAGTTATCGGGACCGTTTACCCGGCCTACTGAAATCCCGTCCTGTAATCGACACGGGTCGCAACACACGGCAAGTGTTGCCTCTGTTAGCAGACTCTTACTGCAGGCTGAGGAAGCCGTGGGCCTATTCTCCTGTGCCCCGGGTCCCACACGGGGTTGTGGAGAAAAAGTAAAAGTACAACTCGTACAACAAGCAAGAAAAGACATATTTGTGATAATTACTAGACAAAGTCGATCTAGCGATCACTAATACCCCCGCATTTTGTAAAAATTTCTAACGTTTTTCGTGGACTGTGACCTTGAAATTTTATAGATTTCCACCAAAATCAATAGGCTTCTTACCAACAAAATATATAACAATATTTTACAGTTTCATTAAAATCGGATGCAAACTTTTTGAGTTATTGTCCGGAAACAACTTTTTTGTAAAAATTTCTAACGTTTTTCGTGGACTGTGACCTTGAAATTTGACGTATTTCCCCCAAAATCAATAGGCTTCTTACCAACCTGATATATAACAATATCCCAAAGTTTCATTCAAATCACATATGCAACTTTTTGAGTTATCGTCCGGAAACAACTTTTTTGTAAAAATTTCTAACGTTTTTCGTGGACTGTGACCTTGAAATTTAACCCATTTCCCCCAAAATTAAAAGGCTTTTTACAAACCTGATATATAACAATATCCCAAAGTTTCATTCAAATTGAATGCAAACTTTTTGAGTTATTGTCCGGAAACAACTTTTTTGTAAAAATTTCTAACGTTTTTCGTGGACTGTGACCTTGAAATTTGACGTATTTCCCCCAAAATCAATAGGCTTCTTACCGACCTGATATATGACAATATCCCAAAGTTTCATTCAAATCAGATGTAAACTTTTTGAGTTATTGTCCGGAAACAACTTTTTTGTTAAAATTTCCAACGTTTTTCGCGGACTGTGACCTTGAAATTTGACGGATTTCCCTCAAAATCAATAGGCTTCTTACCAACCTGATATATAAGAATATCCCAAAGTTTCATTCAAATCGGATGTAAACTTTTTGAATTATCATCCGGAAACCAAATGTGGACGGATGAACGGACGGACATGAGGACCACTATATACCCCCGACTCTGTCGAGCGGGGGTATAATAAAGGCAAGAAAGTTGAATTTACCTATAGATATACAACTTAATTTGTTTGATGCAATGATAGTCCTGACTTTATTGTACGGTGGAGAAATATGGGGATTAGAAAATTGTAATATAATTGTAGAAAACTTCCATATACGCAATTTTGTAAAACTATCTTGGATATTAAAAAAAGTACTTCCCATGACACAGTGTATGTAGAATTGGGTAGGATACCAATAAGTTTTCTTATAAAAACTAGAATGGTTGGCTTGATGTTGAGGTTTTGTTGTTTCTATGTCTTTGTAAATTTCCAGCAAAAAATGCAGTTTTCAAATGCATATGTTTAAAAAACGAGTTATGTGACAATACTTTTTATTTCATATGTCGATGTACATCACTAAGAACAATATGTCTGCCAATTTTCATTAAAATCTAGATAAATGTCATTTGGTCTTGTCCCATCTTAAATCAGCTATTTCACTAACTTTTTAAAATAAGTTGGAAATAGTTGCACGTGACAGTCACACTAATCAGAATCTCGGACTAGATTTAGAAAAGAATGACCAATATTTCTGTTGCAAATGCTTAGAACTTTTCTTTTCTTCACAGGACCAACAAACAAGAGGAAACAGAAGTCTGACTTAAAAGTGCACCTCCACAAAAGAACACAAAATCAAAAGGTATAATATTTTATTGTGTAAAATGAATGCAATTTTAGTTAAGGTATTGATTCAAGGTTACCTGTTTAGGTTAAAGGTCAAGATCAAACATTTTCATCTAGGTGTTGTGAAAACCATTATAAAAATCATGATTCTTACACGCCTTGAAGTTCATGAAAACAGGAAGACCCATATTATTTTTTTATCAAAAAGTTAAAGGTCACTAATTGTGAAACACTTGATACAATTGAGGTTGACAATTTGTTTCTGAGGCATAATTGTATACTAAAATATACATAAATAGTTTTAAAAAAATTCAGAAGCTTACTTTTATTTGATTATACCAATTTTTGTTTTAAGACATACATTCACATCAGACAGACATGCCTTATTAAAGGGCCTTTGTTATAATCATTTTCGTCAATGATCACATAAATACACATGCATGTATTGACCTAAATTCCATACAAGAAACCATGTTATTTGTGTAACATTTATTTAACCGTTTCAGAGAAACGACGGGGAGCTATAAACACAATGGTTACAGAGGTTGAATTACCAAAATCCGCAATACTTCCAAAGCTGACAGGTTTGTCAAAGTAAAATTACCTTGTGAAATGCAAATGATCAAACCCAATTAAAAAGAATGAATTGCGCATCCATGTTTTGTGTTTGTGGCATAATATTATTAATTAGGGGGTTTTTTTTGTTATTCCACTTGCCTGATATTTTGTAGTGATGTAATACTTAAAAATATCAGGTGGAAGCCTTTGATAACTGTGAAGTAATGTGATATAATTCCACATAAAAAACTAGTTACAAATGGGTGTTAAATTACTGATAAAAAATATAATAAACTTTACTTTTTGATACTATTTTTATCGGATTAAGTATCAGACCAGCTCTAAGTACATAATATTCTATATGTCATCACCAAAACTCGAAAACACCTTGGGTCTTCACCATTTGTTGTTCTGTGACATAATCTTAAAGAAAATATCAAGGTCAAAGTTCAGATATTACCTCGACCTTAGGAGTCCAATCTTGTTATCATAACAACTCGAAAACCGTAAAAGATAGAAGCAGCCAATAAAATGGAAAAATGCTTCTCTCACTGAGACTTTCATTTGGTACTTTGGGTCCGAAAATGTTCAGTCAACCGTTTTGGAGTTATTGACATTTGTTGGTTGATTGATTTTTGACTTCAAGCATAAATGCACGCATTCAAATGGTTTCTAATATGAAGTATCTGTAATAGCATTAGGAAACTTAGTTTTATTTAAAGTTAATATATTAATGTATGTTTATATGATAGATATATTAGTATATATATATAATCTATATAAACATACCCCACACCTCTAGAAGCCCCAGTCTTGGATGCCTAGATAATGTACGTGTACATGATGACAGACTCTTGTGGGGGTACATTAAATAATCTTTGAAATTTTCAGTTAATAAAAATGTACCTTTGGTCAAAAAGGATCTAACAACGGTACGTTCATAAAAATCCGGTGCTGTTCTGTTGGTAGATGTCAACAAATAGAATTATCCACCCTGAAAGTAATCTCCAGTGTACATTTTTTTTGCGTAAACATGTATAATGCTATCATAAAGTGGCATACCTTTCGTCTTGGAAGCTCAGATAGGTGATATTTAAAGAGGTGGATAGAAGAAACAAAACATGAGCAAATATTTATTATTTGTATTTCTGAACCCACAACCTACGTCACAATTAAGTTTTCGGAACGTGAAATTCTTATCTCACCGGTGAGACATGGATATCTCAATCGGGTAAAAATAGGTACAAAGCTGTCTCATTAGTGAGAAATTTTAATCTCAGGAATCCTATCCTATCCTTTCTGCATTCATAAATGGTTGATAATCAGTTTAAGGAATATTGTTATTGCGATTTTTAAAATCCTTGTAGGGGAGAGCAGTCAAATAGAGAAGAGCCCTTTGGAGAATTGTTCGGAAAATTTGGAGAACAGAGATCGTTATGTCCAGGAGCACAAATGATTGCACTAACAGCACTATCAGGACCTTCACAAAGACGCAGAATTATGAAAAGCCTTTGTTTTAGAAATTCCAGTAAGATAATAACTGAGAAAATATCAAAATTACTAGCGTGTGCATTCCAAACAATGACAACATGGACATCATATTTAGCTGGCTAGTACATTCTCTGAATTCAATAATAGAGAAAATGCCTCGATATGTAATTTTTTGCGAGACAATTGTCAACTCCTCACAGATATATTCATTTTTTATGAAACATTTCGGCAATCGGTGTAATTTTATCAACATGTTTCACAGTAAAGGAAAAAATCGAGGAATTTATCAGGAATAACACGACTGAAGTTAATGGTACAACAAGATAACTGGTGTGTACCAATTCTGCTGGAATGGGAGTAAATCTTTGTGCTTATACAATGTTGTTCACTACGGACTTCCTCGAGAGATGGACACTTTTGTGCAGCAAATGGGTCGTGGCAGAGGTGGACAGTTCTCCCATTAGCTGTTACTCTACAAAGCTTACAAGGGGCATCTAAAAAATGTAGAGTCTGACCTAGTTCAACTTGCAAAGGACAAAACAGTTTGTCTAAGATTAACTTTATGCAATTCATATTTACTGCAGAAGAAAAACAAAAACACTGCACCATTACAAAATTGTTGTGACATTTGTGAACAGTTGTAAATGTGAGGATGAAACATGTCCAAATAGTCATATTTCAAAAACATTTTTAAGTGACGATTCAGCTGAAAAAGGAATGACAAGGGAGGTTACACAAATGGAACAGACATTATCGAGACAAAGACTGTTAACTTTAAGAAGTCTCATTTCAGATGGCGAGCAATTGACACAGGCTGAGATAATTCAAGGATCGACAGATGGAGCAATATCCGAGATCATAACTAATTGTGACAAGATTGTTTCAGCCGATGATGTCATGAAGTATTGTCAAGTGTGGTCATATGAACTTTGTGTACAATTTTCTAAAATTATAAGTGAAGTATTTGGGGATGCTGAAATGTATTATCTAGCTGTTTAAAGTGTACAGAATCTGATTACAAATACATTTGATGCTATGACTGTTATACATAAGAATGTTGATTTATTTGAAAATATATATATATTTATCATAATTGAAAATAAATGGTAAAATATCATCAGTCTTTAATATACAAAATCAATAACGGTGCAAACTCCAAAAATAACTTCTTGTCATGCACGGAATATAAATATTTATACAGGATTATCATTGTGACCCCCATGTTGTCTTCTGACATTGAAGAAGGAGAATATAATGCTGGTTTAACTTCGGTTTACCATCATATGAATATCCAGACAACAATGTAAGAGTAACTTAACACACATAATGCCGTTGATTATTTTAACCCCTAAGGTAGGTTACTATCAAACCTTAATCGGTTGCTTCTAATTGCAGCAAGGATAAACTCAAACTCTATATTGTTTGTCCCAATGTTATTCAGCTAGATTATGATATCCGATTTATTTTTAATGGGGAGATTCCGAGTCCTTCGACTGGCAACCTGCACATACTTTTAAGGTAATAATGATATAAGCTCAATATATAATTAAGGTAAATTGCTTACCAGTACCAACTATCACCTTCGCTAGACAAGGGTTATGATCTTGTTGAAGTATTTGATCGCAACCCTTGGCTAGCAAACTATTTGTACTTGAAACAATCTGAGACGTACCATCTTCGCTAGCCAAGGGTTACGATCCGAGTTGAACATAAGAGTGTTGGATCGTAACCCTTGGCTAGCGAAGATGAATTAGGTAAACTGTTTATAAATTGTATATGTTTAACACCACTTTCAGCAATTTTTCAGCTTATTATGGTGTCTAGTCTTTATTGGGGTAGTTCACAGTGAAAACCTTTGACCAATCGAACAATTACAGACAACTAAATGCCATGTTGAAGTAGCTGCAGTAAGGCTTCAACATGTTGGCAAACGAGAGATCAGTATATAGTTAACTAACTTAACAATATAGCTACTGAAGTCCTTCACTAGGAAAATCAAAACCTATATGACGAATAAACTCTATACTCAGTTTTTTTTATTGCATACTTTAAGACAGTTTATATCGTAAACAGTGTACTACATGTATTTTCAAAATTGTATGGTATGGATTTAATCAAACTTTCAAGAAGATTACAACATTTCATCTCGTGAATATTTTTTTTTAAATCTGCACAAAAAGAATAACAATGAGTCTTATAGTACTGTTGTAAATATTACTTATTAAAGATGTAATTTTAGAGTTGTATGAATCATATTGTGCCTAATAGTTGGGTCACCATCAAATATGTTCTTAGTGTATTTATTGAAACTTAAATTTATGTGTAACTGTCATATTATTTCAGTCTATATCAATTGCACTACTAGTATTTTTGTGAAAATAAAAACACTGTTTGCTGTTAATAGTCAGAACACTGTTAACTGTTTTACAGATTTTTCTCTGTTATCTGTTAATTCATTGTATTCACCACTTTAAATGTAATTAGTGTAATAAATGTTTGTTTATTGTTTGAATGATGTTTAACGCCACTGTCAGCAATTTTTCCGCTATTTCATGGCGTCCAGTTTTTATTGGGGGAGGAAGCCGGAGTACCCGGAGAGAACCCCGACCTGCGGTAGGAAAACTGGCAATCCTTGTCAATTAAGATTGGAGTCGAGTACACCCTGCCTGCAGTGAGAATCGAACCCGCAATCTCAGTGTTGACAGACCACGTGATCATTGGTAGTGTAATAAATGAACAGAAGTCGTACTATATACAGCTTTAGAGCTGATTAATTGAATATATAAAGAACTGACATGTACTTTTACATTTTTTTTCTATTTTTGTCTCTCCAGCAACAAAGTTGTTGATAGAGCACGTGAGGATTGCTTTTACTGATAATGGTGTCATCAGTATAAATAACTTTTTGATGCATATGGTTATTTTAAAAACTTCTCATCATAGGCTTGTGTATTTTAGCACGCAGATGAACAGCACTACACCACCCAAGTACATTTTTAAGTCATGCTTCGACGTCTTTGACTTTATTATTTATCCTACCAACAGAAAAGACATACATGTGCTTCAGTGTCAACCCTTGTAATGTTGTGACTAAAATATCTAAGGTCTTGTGCAGCAAAGACAAATCCAGTTTAAAAAAAAAACAAAAAGCACAAGAAACTCAATCAGCAGCATGAACTCTTATGAAAATGAGAGAGAACTCAGCAGCTCTGAAAGGGTCACTTGTTCACGTCTTCAAGACACACCAGTATATATAGCTTTGACAATGATCAAATTAGTGGAGGTCAATAGGAGTTGTCTTGGTAGCCACATGTCGGTATAAAGCTTTAAAAAACAACAGATAAAATGTAACATTATTTAAATGGATATTTTAAAGAAGGATCCTTAAATTTTTTTATAATTATGTAATTTCACATAACTAACAGAGAAATTGGCCGGATTTCAATAAATAGGGAAATAAATGTTTGATTGTCTTGTAAAGCAGAGACATATGGCAAAGCTAATAGTGCAAAAGCTTTGAAATGAATCGCTTCAGTGAAAGTGGCAAAATATGTTCTGAAAGTTTTTTTCCTGTCTGCCTTTAGCCGAACATTGGCCCTTTCATAAAATAGATCTTTCACTTCGAGTAAATCCGACCAAAAAAGAGAAGTTGATGAGCCGAAATCAGACCAGAAATAGCAAATTAATGGAGGCGTACAAGATGCATAAAAACATTATAGCGAGCATCGCAGATGCGAGCTATACGGTTACATGCGTGTGTGTAAAAAAAGTCACGTGATCCATATGAACAAATCCATTTCAGATGGTAGCTGAGCTATCCGAAGAAAATATTGTAGACGAACGAAAAAATATATAATTTAAAAGTAGACAAAAATAATTTTGACATCGATAAAATTAAAGTGTTTATTTTTTAAATTACTACAAAAATGCCAGACAAATTTTTTTCAATCTGAAACGCTGTATTTGAAAAATTGAGATTTGTGACGTCACCAACACATTAGATACGACGTCACGTCATCAATGGAATATAGAGGCACTGTTAGGGGGCTCTGAAGTAACGACATGTACAATGTGCGATGCTCGCATTTAGGCAGCGCGTACATTCATATTAAATATTAAGTTGACATAATTTAATAACTAATTCATGTACAATGAAAAAAAATTAAAATCGAATGAAAAATAAACATTCTGAAGACTGAAGTTTTCTCATAAAATTTATTTTGCCCCTCGTGTCCTTTTTATTTTATTTTTACCAAACGACAAGGGCTTCAAACACCATATGTGATGGGAAGCGTTCTTTAGTGGTAAGTAACATCATATCAAAATTTCGTAACACTTCGTACTAACGTTATTGCAATGAAACCATTTGTTCAGTCCAGAAATATTTATTGCAACTATGTAGAACGCAGACACGAATTGATCCATGGAATTCATACAAGGATTCTTTGAATAAAAAACCCGATCACAAATGAGAAATTTATTTCGGGGCAAGGCCCAACTTGACTCGGAAGTAGGTTTGATTGATTGATTGAATGTCTGCTTTACGTCCAGCGAGCAGTATTTCAGCTATATTCAGGACGGGAACAAGTTAACAAACAACGAATTAATGGAAAAATGGGTGTTAAGCGACACAGGGAACAAAATGTTTGACTGCCAGCGAAAAACTACGGAGTATTGGGTAGGGTAGAAGAATTTAGCCTTTTGTAGCGGCTACAATTAGCCTACTTTTTCTTAATCAACAAAAGGGGTGCAAGAAGCGTGGCACTATGGTCCGCGGCCAGGCTTTACGTATTATGACCTGACAATCCACTTACCAGAGGATCTTCCCTATCCGCCATCCGGGGACGCACTGGGCTGCTGTGGGTCGAGCACTGGGAACCATCCCAGTATGGTCCCAGGTCGGAAGAAGGAAAACATCACAAAATGGCTTTTATATGATATACAGACGTACATGTACAATACTCGATATATTAATAATTAAAAATAATAATTATATCATTATGGCTTGTTGTGTAAATGATGACTGAAAAGTAAAATTATGTGCGGCACAGATAAGATGGAGTCATTAAGTAAGCATTGATGGACAATAAATAGTAAATTCATTTGGAGGATGACATTGCAAAGGTTGGTGTTTATAATATTAATTAGCAGAGTCACACAAAATTTATTATTTTTATAGGTTGCAGACTAACTGTGAAATTTGTTGTCTGACAATAATTCATTTGAAACAAATATGCCAGCCCTCGATCTACCTTAAAAAACTCCAATACCCTCCTGATACCATTATATTTGGAAATAATCAACTGAAATATACAGACGCCACGCAACTTCACAAATACTGATTTGAATTTAAGTTTAGGTACTGTAACAGATTTCTTCCTTTTATTTAACATTCTTAATTATATTTTTATTTTTAAAATTCCTTTAAGAGTCACATTTGAAAGCGAAAGCAATAGTGCATATGACTTATTTTAACAATTATAAGGGGTTGGGAATTATTTCAATGCTTTTAATTCACAATAATTCGAACCGGGAAACGTGCGGCATTGAAACTGTTTTAATTCTTCTATATATTTTTTTTTGGTTACATTAAGTAAGTATAGATTTACGTAATAGTAATCATGAAAATTATGTTTGGTTTTGACAGATCACGACGCACCAATCAATAATTTGCGAACATTAATATTTTCAACCTATTGTTGATTGTTTTTCGGAATTGTTTTTCATTGATTATATATGTAAGTTGATATTTTCATTTCATATACTTGTGTATTGTAATTGTATCTTTTTATATATCATGATTTGAATTAACAAGTCAACACCATGATTCGTCATGATTCCGCCATGGAAAAGAATCCTCCCTACAAACCAAATAAACAGTGAAATCTCTAACTTGTGTAGCATCCACATATAAGATACCTGATTGAGACATAAGATACCTGATTGAGACAGAGTAATATTAAGGTTATATCTATAAGAAAAAGTTTGTATGTGTGTTTAAATGTTTAACGCCACTTTCAGCAATTTTTCAGCTGTATCTTGGCGTCCAGTTTTTATGGAGGAGGAAGCCGGAGTACCCGGAGAAAACCCCCGACCAGGGAAACGGACAATCCTTGTCAATTAAGATTGGAGTTGAGTACAGCCTGCACGCAGTGAGACTCGAACCCGCAACCTTGGTGTTGACAGACCACGTGATCAGTAGTAGACGAACTACCTTAACCACTCGGCCACAAGTTAAAAATCGTTGGTTGATTGATTATTTGTTGTTTAACGTCCAGCAAGCAATATTTCAGCTATATTCAGGACGTGAAAATTATAATTTTTAAGTTGTTAATATTTTAAATTAGTAGTACGTCATGCCTCCCTTTTATACTAAAACTTGATCTCATACAATAATATGAGAATATATATACAGATAAAAATGGTAGTTAAAACAATAAAAAGTATCAATCTTCACAATTAATAGTGAAATTAAATTTTGCTATATAAATTAATTTCTTTCAAGAACTTTAAAATTGTGTCGCCTGCGACAGTTTTAAATAAGTTAAAAAACGTATCTACAGAATAGAAACGTTCCCGAATGTGGGCCACGTCCACACAGTCCATCAAGACATGCTTGATGGTGTATGGACTGTTGCATGGCACACATTCGGGTCGTGGCTCATTATTTAAAATATAACTATGTGTCGTCCTGGTATGACCAAGACGACACCGTGTTAAAACAACTTGGTCTCTGCGACCTCTAAAACTTTTAAAATTACTTGTGTGCAGTAGTGGCTGGATCTCATGAAGTTTATTATGAACTTGGAGATCCCAACCACTCTGCCACAAACTAGAAATATATTTAAAAATTATTGGTTTAAAATCAGTAAAAGGAATATCACAGTTTATAATATTATTCTTAAGGGCATTCTTTGCCTCCTGATCCACGACTGTGTTCCCTTGGATTCCAACGTGACTTGGGATCCAGAAAAACACAACCTCTTTTCCCACAGCTATTAGAGATTTGTAAATTTCAATTATTTTTAAAATATAATGGTTTTTAATTTTGAAATTTTGAATAGCAAGTAGACACGAGAGGGAATCTGAGCAGATAATAAATTTGCACTCGTCTGACGAAGCAACTATTTTCATGGCAAGAAGAATAGCTTGCGCCTCAGCAGTAAATACGGATGAGGCAGACGGGAGACGACGAGTCTCAACACGCTCTCCGAAGACAGCGGCCGAGGCAACTTTATCGTCATCTTTTGACCCGTCTGTATAAATAGTACTGTAGTCAGGGTAACATGATTTAATTTCTGCAAAATGTTGTTGTATTATTAACGGGTTTGTTTCTGACTTTTTATATTTTTGTAAATCAAAAATAAATACCGGTTTGGGGTTTAGCCAAGGGGGATTTCGTGGAATCCCGATTGCAGCAATCTCATCTAAATTTATACCTGAATTTTCTAAATGAGAATTAATTCGAATGCCAAAAGGTTGAATTTTGTTTGGATGTTTTTCGAAAATGTTTTGGTAAAGAGGTTTGAAAACACAGTCGTGGGCAGGGTTGCCAGGATATGCCTTTAATTTGGTTGCATATTGCAAAGCGAGCTTTATTCTTCTTTGATACAAAGAAGGCTCGCCTGCTTCTACATATAAGCTGTCTATAGGTGTGGTTCGAAAGGCTCCAAGACACAGTCGCAATCCTTGATGGTGTATAGTATCAAGGATTTTGACATATGACTTGCGAGCAGAACCATAAATAAAACAACCGTAATCCAACTTCGATCGAACCAGCGATCTATATAGATTGAGTAAAACATCACATTCAGCACCCCAGTCGGTGCTGGATACGACTTTTAAAATATCTAATGCCTTTAGGCATTTATTTTTTAACATTTTGATATGGGGAAGAAAGGTTAGCCTTGAATCAAATATGAGACCAAGAAAAGTAGTTTCTTTTACAATTTTGATAGGATTATTATATAATTTTAATTCAGGATCAGGATGCATCTTACGTTTATTACAAAAATGCATCCCAACAGTTTTTGCAGTGGAGAATTTAAAACCATTCTCCATTGCCCATTTCTCTATTCTATTTAAAGACAACTGCAGCTGGCGTTCGATATTATTCATATTTTTCCCTCGGTAACATATGAGGAAGTCGTCAACATATAGAGAACCATCAATATTATCTTTTAAAACTTGAGCAAGGCTATTAATTTTAATACTAAATAAAGTGACAGAAAGGATGCTGCCCTGGGGAACACCCATTTCGTGTACAAAAGGGTCAGATAACGTAGAATTGACTCTAACTTTAAATTCTCTGTCAGATAAAAAGTTTGAGATAAAGGTAGGAAGTCTACCTTTCAACCCCATATCAAAAAGATCTTTTAAAATACCATATTTCCATGTTGTGTCATATGCTTTTTCTAAATCGAAAAAGACAGACACAACATGTTCATTTTTGGCAAATGCGTTTCGAATATATGTTTCGAAACGCACCAGATGATCAATAGTACTACGACCTTGTCTGAATCCACACTGAATATTCGAGATTAGGTTGTTCGATTCTAAAAACCAGACAAGGCGATCGTTGATCATCCTTTCCATGGTTTTACAAAGACAGCTTGTGAGGGCTATAGGCCGATAGTTGGACGCTTCCGAGTGATCTTTTCCTGGTTTTGGAATAGGCACAACAGTGGCCATTTTCCAAATAGATGGTAAGTCACCCGTTTCCCAAATGTTGTTAAGAAGATTTAGAAGACATTGGAGAGAAGATTGTGGCAGATGTTTGAGAAGTTGATAATGGATGTCATCTGGACCACATGCTGTATCGTGAGATTTGTTCAATGAAGTTTTTAGCTCTTCGAAAGAAAAAGGTTTATTATAATCTTCTAAATTTTTTGACTGGAAATTAAGCTTTGATTTTTCTTTTTGAATTTTGATCCGCTGAAAAGTGGGATGATAATTTTCAGCAGAGGAGTGTGTAGCAAATGTTTCGGCCAATTTATTTGATATGTCTGACTCTGATGTTAACAAGTCTTGTCCATCCTTTAAATGATGGACATTTGCTTTACTGTTTTTACCTTTAATTTTACGAATCATGTTCCAAATTTTATTCATGGGGGTATGGTTATTCAGTTTAGAAACAAAGTTACGCCAAGAAGTGCGTCGTCTTTGTTTCGTTACCCTGCGAGCTTTCGCTCGAAAAATTCGGAAATGGTTAAGATTATTTGGAGTTGGGTGTTTATTAAAGCGTCGTTCGGCCTTTTTCCGGTCTTTAATAGCGTCCTCACAGCTGTCATCGAACCATGGTTTACTAGGATGTTTTGGATTTGTCGAGGTCTTAGCAATAGTTTCGTCAGCAATTGAAATAAGTGTTTCATTGAATTTTAAAATTGGATCAGAAATAGTTTCAAAAGTATCCGAGTTAAGTCGCTCTATACAGAGTTGTTCAAATAGAGGCCAATTGGCCTTGCCAAATTTATACCGAGCGACTCGTTCTGTGTTTGAAGAGTGTAAAGATTCCAAGATGATGGGAAAATGATCACTGCCACAGAGATCGTCATGGACTTTCCATGAGAAATCGGGCAACAGAGAAGGATCTGCTATTGTAAGATCAATAGCCGAATATGATCCATTCCCAGGATGTAAATATGTATTTGATCCATCATTAAAAATACACAGATCTTCCTGATTCATTAAGCCTTCAATAATTTTACCTTTATCGTTTATCGTGTTACTGCCCCATAAAGGGTTGTGTCCGTTGAAGTCCCCAAGTAATAAATAAGGGGCCGGAAGCTGATCAGTAAGATGTTTCAACCGACTCAAATCCAATGAAGAATTCGGAGGGATATACACAGAACATAAAGTAATTGTTTTGTCTAAAGATATTCTAACAGCAACCGCCTGAAGATCAGTGTTGAGATCTACAGGGCTATGTAGAACTTGATCTTTTACAAGAATGGTAGAGCCACCAGCAGCTCTATCATTCTCGTCTACATATGTGCTGTATATAGAGTAGTTTTTTAAAGATATATTATCACTTCGTTTTAGGTGGGACTCTTGGAGGCAAAATGCAACAGGAAGAAAGGCTTGAACTAATAATGTAATTTCCAGAAAATTAATCTTAAGACCTCGACAATTCCATTGTATTATTGTACCCATTATGGTTTGCGAATAGGGGAATAGTTGACAGATTTTTTGGGGCTATTCCGCCGGTTTCTGCTGGGGGACCTACTTTTAGATCCGGTATCTGGGGGTAGTGTATCCATGGGATCGCCCCAGATAGTAGTGTCTAGATGATCTAGACTTCCAAACCTGTTGTGGACCTTAATGGGATCCCTCAGCAGTTTTGGAGTACGATCTCCTTTTTGATTTGAGTTTTTATTTGAATTGGACTTCATATTTGAATTTTTTTTGGGCTGCTTGAAGAATTAGTTGAGGATTGAGAGGGTGTTGAAGACGTAGTAGATGCCGAAGGCGTAGAAGTTTGAGATGCCGAAGTTTTTCGAGATGATGTAATTATTTTATCAGTAGTTTGAGCCGGTAGTCTTGTTGGGTCTTTTTGATCTATAGGCCAGGTGATCATAGTTTGCGTTTCTGATGTTACATAAACGCGTTTGGTCACACTGGCGTATGATGTGGCAGAAGATGATGGATTACTCGCCGAACTGTACTGACGACGAGCCTCAGGGTAGCTGATGTTTTTTTCGATTTTTAATTTTTGAATGTCCTTTTCTTTTCTAAAGTGTTGACAGTCTTTTGAGGAGGACATGTGGGCTTCACCACAGTTAGCACATTTAGGAGTTTTAGTGCAGGTAAAGCCCTCATGTCCTGGCTCTGCACATCGAAAACATACGAGTGATCCCCTACACTGTCCTTTTCCGTGTCCGAATTTCTGGCATTTAAAGCAGCGCACAGGGTTGGGAATGTATGCGCTGACTTTAATGTTTTGGAGACCGATTTTGATAGATTGGGGGACAGTTGGGGTGTTGAAATTCAGAAGGAAGGTGTTCAGTTTAACCTGAACACCTTGTCTGTTGGCAATAAATCTTTTAACTTTTGTAATTCCCTGAGGTTGCAATTCCGTGCAAATTTCCTCGTCAGTAAGTTCGGCGAGATCATCGTCACGATAATGAATGATTCCTTGACTTGAGTTTAATGTCCTATGGGGGGAGGCCGAAATTTCTAAATCTATAATTTTGGTTAATTTAAGTAAGTTCAAGGATTGGTGTTTTTTGTTGCATTCAATGAGAAGACCACCAGATTTCATCTTGGTGACGTTCTTGACATCTCCTGCACAACCTTTTATCACTTTTTCAATAACAAATGGAGAAACTTTAGTGATTGGTTTACTGGGATCTTTGCTGGATAATACAATAAATCTTGACCAGAAGTCTTCCTCAACCATCTCTTCAAGCGATAAGTCATTTTTTCTTTTTTTTGGACCATTTTTTATTTGTGTTTGGGTAGCCATGATGAGAAAAATGCGGTTCACCACCCTTGTCACCCACCCTCCACGGAGTGCCAACAGGGGCGATGCTTGGTCTCTGCGGATCACCAGCAGAAAGCATCGGGTGTTCCAAGGGTGGTATACTCAAATAGATGAATTTCTTAATGAACGCAAGCTTCGTGCCAGAGTTAACTGGCGAAACAACCGTTCGAAACTCTATCTACTCGATTGACCCATGAGCCACCGCCTTCTTAACAGCTTGTAACTGAACAACTTTGGAAGTGAAATTCACAAGATATGAAGTGAAAAGAAAAAATAAGACAAGCTTGTTAAGGGCTCGGCATGACCAGCCGATTGACCGAACCGGGTCCATCCGGTCTCCCGTCTAGTTGAAGTCAGGGCCAAAGTGGTGTATTGAAAATCAAACCCGCTGACCCGCACTAATGGATGCAGCAGAGAGTGATCTCTCAACCACCAGGATCCCTTCCTCCACCATCACGGGTTGCAACACACGGCAAACATGTCGCCTCTATAAAGCTGAGGAAGCTTTGCCCTTCAGCCACCGCCTTCTTTGTAAATCCTGTAAGGAAGCCGTCTATTAAATGGTACATACATTTCATGGAACAGTTTGAAGGAAAAACATGTAATAGAGTAGCTTAAATGAGAAGGATTCATAAAGGGCAAGACGTGACATGCCGATTCATCGAAGTCAGGGCTAACTCGATTTCCCGTCTAGAAAAAGTAAGGGTTCAGTAGGTTATCGGGACCGTTTACCCGGCCTACTGAAATCCCGTCCTGTAATCGACACGGGTCGCAACACACGGCAAGTGTTGCCTCTGTTAGCAGACTCTTACTGCAGGCTGAGGAAGCCGTGGGCCTATTCTCCTGTGCCCCGGGTCCCACACGGGGTAAAAATCGTTGGATATATATTCTTTTCTTTTGAAATGTGCAATATATTGTTGGCGTAAGCAAGTGATCTGTCAATAGATTAATAGAAAAACAGTTTTTTTCAAGTCAAAAAGTCTAATGTGTCTTTGTTAGACCAAACAACCTCATGACTAAGAACAGATTTTAATGGCAAATAAAAAAAATACAGAAGAACCGATCTGTATACAGCCCAACGCATATCATGACGCCCCAGAGACAGCAGAATATGAGGAAGTTGACCTACATTGTGAAGATTCAAAAGTGGTAGCAGTTGACTTGTACGACGAGGCAGGTTATTTAAATCCTGTCTCGCATCAGAATGTTTTAGATCACGGTTATGATGATGCAGTTTCTGCACCCAGTCATACAGTTCAAAGAGTGATAGCAGGAGAGATCCCTGTGTATTTAGAGCTCGTGTACAAACTCTTCACTTACGAAGATAAAACTTATTAAAGAAAACATAAGCACTTTGTCTACATATAGATGTTATCTTGGGTGTTTGGAGAAACGAATCATTTTTTCACACTAAATTTGGGTACAATTATATTTTTTAATTTCTTTTCGAAATAAAAAAGGTATCTTCCTAATACGTTTTTTTTTACATATTTAATCTTTCTAGATACATTTTGATTATTTTATGCCAGCTTTTACCTTTGATTTTCCTCAATCTATGTCAGTATGCTTAAAGGGTAATCTTCTCATGTAGTTTAAGGAATCAACAATCAGAGATTCACAGCAAAAATATTGGCAAAGGCAAAATAATAATATTCAGTCTGTTCTTTTGAGAATAATAAGGATCAGGCACAAAAGTGAAAGACTACAGTTATGGAAGAATAGCTACAATCCTAAATGATATGAAAAGATCAGGTTCCGTGGGGTTATGGCCCTGTAAATGTTCAAAATTGCATTGTTTGTCTTATTAAATGAATACATTGCAGATAAATAAAAGATTTTGGCTTATATAAATGTTTTTTTCGAAGCCCTAGTATATAATTTTGAACTCATTTTCTATTTGATATCTTTGAAACTCCGGTAGAAAAATTGGATTGATTGATTTATTGTATGTCTGCTTTACGTCCAACGAGCAGTATTTTAGCTATATTCAGGACGGGAACAAGTTAACGAACAATAAATCAACGGGAAATGGAGGTGGAATGGGTCACAGGGAATAAAATTTTGACTGCCACTGGAAAAGTATGGCGTTTTAGTTAGGGGCGGAAAATCTAGCCTTTTGTAGCGGCTACAATGAGCCTACTCTTTTTCGAAATCTACAAAAGGGGTCTTTATCGTGCAAGGAGAGTGGCACTATCTAAAAACGTTACCCACTACGGTACGCGGTCATGCTTTCCGTATTATGGCCTGACAATCCTCCAACGAGAGAGTTTCCCCTATCCGCCACCCGGGGATTGATTGATTGATTGATTGTTGTTTTACGTCCAGCAAGCAATATTTCAGCTATATTCAGGACGTGATACTTAGAAAAAATTAACTTATTTGATTATAAGCAACCGTTTTATATCCCTCCCTTAATACTAAAACAAGATCTCATACAATAGTATGATAATATAGTTACATATAAAAATTAAATTAAAACAATAAAAAGTATGCAATATCACCATTAGCAATATTCTTAAATTTTGCTATATAAATTAATTTCTTTTAAAAACTTTAAAATTGTGTCGCCTGCGACAGTTTTAAACAAATTAAAATAAGTATCTACAGTATAGAAACGTTCCCGAATGTGGGCCACGTCCACACAGTCCATCAAGACATGCTTGATTGTGTATGGACAGTTGCATGGCACACACTCGGGTCGTTGCTGGTTATTTAAAATATAATTATGAGTCGTCCTGGTATGACCAAGACGACATCTGGTTAAAACAACTTGGTCTCGACGACTTCTAAAACAACTAAAATTATTTTTGTGCAGTAGTGGCTGGATCTCATGAAGTTTATTATGAACCTCTAGATCCCAACCACTATGCCACAAACGAGAAATATGTTTAAAAATAAGTGCTTTAAAATCAGTAAAAGGTATGGCACAATTAATTATATCGTTATTCAAGGCCTTTTTGGCCTCCTCGTCCACGACCGTGTTCCCATGGATCCCCACATGACTTGGGATCCAGAAAAACATTCCAAGATAATGGGAAAGTGATCACTGCCACAGAGATCGTCATGGACTTTCCATGAGAAATCGGGCAACAGAGAAGGATCTGCTATCGTTAGATCAATAGCCGAGTATGATCCATTCCCAGGATGTAAATATGTATTAGTTCCATCATTAAAAATGCACAGATCTTCCTGATTCATTAAGCTTTCAATAATTTTACCTTTATCGTTGATTGTGTTACTGCCCCATAAAGGGTTGTGTCCGTTGAAGTCCCCAAGTAATATATAAGGGGCCGGAAGCTGATCAGTAAGATGTTTCAACTGATTTAAATTTAATGAAGAATTTGGAGGGATATACACAGAGCATAAAGTAATTGTTTTGTCTACAGAAATTCTAACAGCAACCGCCTGAAGATCAGTGTTGAGATCTACAGGGCTATGTAGAACTTGGTCTTTTACAAGAATGGTAGAACCGCCAGCAGCTCTATCATTCTCGTCTACATATGTGCTGTATATAGAGTAGTTTTTTAAAGATATATTATCACTTCGTTTTAGGTGGGACTCTTGGAGGCAAAATGCAACAGGAAGAAAGGCTTGAACTAATAATGTAATTTCCAGAAAATTAATCTTAAGACCTCGACAATTCCATTGTATTATTGTACCCATTATGGTTTGCGAATAGGGGAATAGTTGACAGATTTTTTGGGGCTATTCCGCCGGTTTCTGCTGGGGGATCTACCTTTAGATCCAGTATCTGGGGGTAGTGTATCCATGGGGTCGCCCCAGATAGTGGTGTCTAGATGATCTAGACTTCCAAATCTGTTGTGGACCTTAATGGGATCCCGCAGCAGTTTAGGAGTACGATCTCCTTTTTGATTTGGGTTTTTATTTGAATTTGAAGAATTTGAATTGGAAATAGTATTTTTTGAATTTTTTTGGGGGCTTCTTGAAGAATTAGCTGATGATGTAGATGGTGCTGAAGATGTAGCAGTTTGAGAAGATGAAGATTTTCGTGAAGATTGAATGATTTTGTCTGTTGTTTTTACTGGTAATTTTGAAAGTTCCTGTTTGTCAATGGGCCAGGTGATGATGGTCTGCGTTTCAACAGAAGTGAGAACGCGTTTGGCAACACTGGCGTATGACGTTGATGCAGGAGACGAGAGATTGTTTGAATTGAAGAGGCGACGTGCCTCAGGGTATGTGATATTTTTTTCCGTTTTTAATTTTTGAATTTCTTTTTCTTTTTTGAAGTGAGCACACTCCTTGGATGAGGACATGTGGGCTTCACCACAATTGGCACACTTTGGATTATTTGTGCAGGTAAAGCCCTCATGTCCTACCTCTGCACATTTAAAGCATACCAAGGAGCCTCTACATTGTCCTTTTCCGTGGCCAAATTTCTGACATTTAAAGCAGCGCACAGGATTTGGAATGTATGCGCTGACTTTAATATTGTACAGTCCAATTTTGATTGATTTAGGGACAGATGGAGTATTGAAATTTAAAAGAAAGGTATTAAGTTTAATTTGTTGATTTTGTCTTTTTGCAATAAATCTTTTTACTTTTGTAACACCCTGAGGCTTCAGTTCAAGACAAATTTCTTCATCTGTCAGTTCAGAGAGATCATCGTCTCTGTAATGAATAATACCCTGACAGGAATTTAATGTTCTGTGAGGCGTTGATGTAATTTCCAAATCTAAAATTTTATGCAGTTGTAATAAATTTACGGATTGCTGTTTTTTAGAAACTTCAATAAGTAAAGAGCCAGATTTCATTTTAGTGACGTTTTTAACGTCTCCTGCACAAGCCTTGATGGTTTTTTCTATGACAAAGGGAGAAACTTTACATAAAGGTTTGTCTGAATCCTTACTAGTTAATACAATAAATCTTGTCCAGTGTTCATCATCAACAATGTCTTCAAGCGGAATTTCATTTTTTCTTTTTTTGGAACTTGTTTGAATTAAAGGTGCATCGGAAGCCATGATGCAAAGAATGCGTTTCACCACCCTTGTCACCCACCCGCCACGGAGTGCCAACAGGGGCGATGCTTTGTGTCTGCGGATCACCAGCAGAAAGCATCAGGTGTTCCAAGGGCGGTATACTCAAATACTGTGAAAGTACTTAAATTCGTGGGTATCAATTTTCGTGGTTTAGTGAAATTTTACATGTGGACTGACGGTTTCCGAAAATGCAAAAAGTGAGGTAGCGATCAAAATAAATTATTTTCACCAGTTTCGTTTACGGGCGTGGTAACGAATGTAAATTAACAACACGGAAATCAATAGCTAATTATAAACACGGTAATGTATTAATTGATTAATTGCAATAAAAACTACTTTGAGCCTATATAATTCTCTAATTGTTATCTAAAGAAGCATTCCTAGCCGAAGGGCATTTGTCACTTTATGTGTTGAGTAGCAATAAATAACTGTTACAAAGGTGTAATTTAATGTCATTTGTGCCGTGATCGGTATTATCACAACATCCATTTGATATAGTGTGTCATTGATATACACTAAAAGGTTAAGTATAGCTTATCTTTAAATATTTTATTTGTTATTTTAATTTATGTTCAAAGGAGCAACCAAACTCATAATTCCGATAATAATTTGTTACTTTTTAACATCGAAAATGAACACCTCATATATCACCACCTTGACCGGAAGTTGATGTTTATTCGTACGCTTTACAATTAAATAGCATCTACATTTAATAAAAACACAATTCGAATATGAAACCTGTAACATAATCATTAAAATGGATTTTGAGCAGAACATTAGTAATGGATCGAATCACAAAATCATATATAACATGAACAAATAAATGTCCGATCTCGGACATTTTCTGATCGTTTTTCACAAGTTCCCATCTGTTAATGAAGTTTTATTCTTCGTTGGATTTTTAATTTCGTGGTCCGAGGCCTCCGCGAAAACCACGAAAATTGATACCCCACGAATAAAAAGTATTTCACAGTAGATGAATTTCTTAAGGAACGCAAGCTTCGTGCCAGACTTAACTGGCGAAACAACCGTTCGAAATTACATCTACTCGATTGACCCATTAGCCACCGCTTTCTTAACAGCTTGTAACTGTACAACTTTGCTACTAAGATACATACGATATAATCAAGTGAAAAGAAGAATGAAGACAAGCTTGTTAAGTGCTCGGCGTGACCAGCCGATTGACCGAACCGGGTCTATCCGGCCTCCCGTCTAGTTGAAGTCAGGGCCAAAGTGGTGTATTGAAAATCAAACCCGCTGACCCACATTAATGGATGCAGCAGAGAGTGATCTCTCAACCACCAGGATCCCTTCCTCCACCATCACGGGTTGCAACACACGGCAAACATGTCGCCTCTATAAAGCTGAGGAAGCTTTGCCCTTCAGCCACCGCCTTCTTTGCAAATCCTGTAAGGAAGCTGTCTATCAAATGGTACATACATTTCATGGAACAGTTTGAAGGAAAATAATGTAATAGAGTAGCTTAAATGAGAAGGATTCACAAAGGGCAAGACGTGACATGCCGATTCATCGAAGTCAGGGCTAACTCGATTTCCCGTCTAGAAAAAGTAAGGGTTCAGTAAGTTATCGGGACCGTTTACCCGGCTTTACTCCCAGTATGGTCCCAGTAGAAAATTTGACATTTAAAATATAGTCTGGTCATGTTTCATTTTCGTTGATTGATATCTCATTCAGGAATATATTTTAAAAAGGAATATTTTTTAAAGAAAAAATTATCGCATGCTGCAGAGGAGCTATTATTTTCTGTTATGTAAGAGATACAATTCTTACGAGGAGACCAACTCATAGTTTGTTTAAAAATTCTAAACATTTTCAAAGATATGCACATCTTTTATCTTTTTATATCATAAACAAATTCATCAGGGGAATTTATATTGTGATTTAGATATTGTATGACATTACTCTGAACTTGAAATTTCTGGATGTTCTATTGTGTGTGGGTGTTCATAGGGGTACCAGTCAATGAATGTTTTCCAAGTTTTGTGAACTTCACTTCCATATAGAGTTACATCAATCTGATTAAAATCAGATCTTTTAATATTCCCTATGGTCTTTGCATAACAGATCTGAATATGCTCAAGTTAATCCGTTCTATTATCAGTCTTACGTCGGATGGAATTACATAACTCCGTAAACTACGAGGTTGTCGAGTGATGTTACTTTTTTTTTTTAATTTTGTGAGAAAATGTCATCTATAGATCGAAAATTTTTTGCTGGTTCGAAAATTACAATTACAAATAGGCTTGCATACATTAAAAGGTGTATTTATCTAATAATAATCAATTCAAAATTGTTGTTAAACTATTATAATTTCTGTATTTTCATTGAACCAACATTATTTAGCTATTTAAACAATATGTAATTATATTAGATATCTTTACTAATTCATATGCTTCACTCATTTGGTATATGCCATTGCCAGCATTTCATTTAGTGTAGAACGAATAATCGTACCCTCGAATTTTTTTTTGACGAGGGTACGAATTTAGTCCCATTACTCGTAATGTAGCAGAGCGGGAGTGAAGTTGCATATACCATCAGACGTGGTCGATCTTAATATCTTTCGACAGTGTCAACATTGTTTTATCGGTTTCGTGTTTAAAATCGATCATTATTGATACGTGATGATAGTTATTGCCGTTTTTAATAACCCGATGTGCGTTGTGTATTATTTGGCATTCGTCTCTTTTAAAATTCGCTTACAAAACGAAAAACATTGAGAAATCTGAAACTGAATGGCGCGTTGCATCTTGTGTAATACATATGTAAATTACTTGATTCTTACTACGGAATGGTTGTTGTAGTATGCAAATTAGCACGTTTATAATAAAATAAGGTAACATTATCCATATAAGGAAAAATGATCAACATAGCAGTTTCCATGTGCATCTTCAAGGACGAAAAAAAGAAACTTCTTCAATAAATATCGTTTCCCGTTAGTTTCGCAATGTCTAAAGCTTTAATAGCGTAAAGAAGGTGAATATGATGTTTGATTTTTGTATAAATAGACCGAAGTTAGAATTTTTTATTTGCTACATTACGAGCAATAGGACTGAATTATGCCGTTAATCCGACAAATCACAAAACTAACTTCGGATTATAACGGCAGTTAAATTCGGCCTACATTTAGTGCAGCAAGTTTTAAAAAGGACACGCCCCAAAAATAGCTATCAAACATCTGAAATAAAAGACTTATCACAGATGAAACAGAAAATAGACTCATTTCATTTTACAACTTGTGATTTTCAACAATTAAATTACTTACCAGCAAATGTAAACATATGCAAAATGGTAAACACATATAGGTAGCAACAAAATTAAGGAACAATTTAAGAATCTGAAATGAACCAGACATCCATAAATAACATTGTGGAACGTTTCTGAACTGTTAATACGTATTTTAATTTGTTTAAAAATGTCACAGGCGACACAGTTTTACAGTTTTTAAAAGAAATGTACTACAATGGTAAAATTTAATCTTACTTCAATTTATATGTTACATACTTATTATTAAGGACTTCTACTTTTCGAGTGGAAAGCCTTCCTGTTATTCGTCTGTTTATTATTATTAAGGCTTTCCACTTTTCCAAGTGGTAAGCCTTCCTGTTATTCGTCTGTTTATTATTAAGGTCTTTCCCCTTTCCAAGGGAAAGACCTTACTGTATTTCTTCTGATTATTTTTTTTTATTATTATTATTCTTTTAGCCTAAGATGTCAAAAAAAGTGTCTTGACGTATCGCTTTGAAATTTTGCACACTTAACAGACACTCCTGGGCTCGACCTGAGTCACCCTGCAATACCGATCTATTTTTAGTAACAGAGTTATCTGCCCCAAACCCAAAACCCTTGTGTTCAGATAAACTCAGAAACCATGACAGATATCAAAAATCTAAAGTGGGGAAAATGGTGTCTGACTCATGGCCATGATTTGTCACGCAATTTTTTTTCCAAACGACTTCCTGTTTACGAATTTTTGACCTGAAAACTGTCGCAACGCGTCAAAACTTTTTCCTCAGAAACCGCAAGTCCTAGAGACTTGGGACCACCATTAAACTTTTAATTTGAACAATGTTTTTGAGAGTACAGCATTAAACTTTTAATTATTATTAAGGTCTTTCCCCTTTCTAAGGGAAAGACCTTACTGTATTTCTTCTGATTATTATTATTATTATAAAGGTCTTTCGAAGTTTATATCAGAAACATGTTCCTCTCATTGAGATCTACATTTGATATACAGTGTTGAAAACTGTGCGACAAACCGTTTTCGAGGTTATGGCCCTTGACAGGTTTCGGCTAAATTTTGTTTTCAATATAACTCAAAAATCATAAAAAATGAAAAGTCATTTGTTCAAAGAACAAATGTGAGGTCTTTCCCGGCATTTTCTTAGTGTTATGTCTAGGTATATGGTTGCTAATTTTGAAAATTGCTGCCCATAACCATTGGACTTTGGTCCTAAAACGAAGGGATTGTTGAGACGGTCACAAAAAACCTATGTTCACTATATTATCTCTGACGGTTTAAAAGTTATAAGCCATAAACTGATGAGCCGAAACCGCAAAGGCCATAACTTGAAAACGATTTGTCGCACAGTTTTCAATAATTTAAATCAAATGTAGATCTCAATGAGAGGAACAATTTTCTGATATAATGTCTGCTTAATATCTTTATGGTTTTTGAGTTATTTCGAAAACAAAATTTAACCGAAACCTGTCAAGGGCCATAACCTCTAAAACGGTTTGTCGCACAGTTTTTGAACCTGTGTATCAAATGTAGATCTCAATGAGGAACATTTTTTTGATATATTGTCTGCTTCAGTTTTTTATGGTTTTAGAGTTATTTCGAAAACAAAATTTAACGGAAACCTGTAAAGGGCCATAACCTCTAAAACGGTTTGTCGCACAGTGTTGGAACCTTTATATCAAATGTAGATCTCCATAAGAGGAACATTTTTCTGATATATTGTCTGCTTCAATTTTTTATGGTTTTTGAGTTATTTCGAAAACAATATTTAGCCGAAACCTGTCAAGGGCCATAACCTCTAAAACGGTTTGTCGCACAGTTTTCGAACAGTTATATCAAATGTAGATCTCTATGAGAGGAACATTTTTCTCATATATTGTCTGCTTCAATTTTGTATGGTTTTTGAGTTATTTCGAGAAAAAAAAATTAGCCGAAACCTGTCAAGGGCCATAACCTCTAAAACGGTTTGCCGCACAGTGTTGGAACCTTTATATCAAATGTAGATCTCAATGAGAGGAACATTTTTCTCATATATTGTCTGCTTCAATTTTTTTATGGTTTTTGAGTTATATTGAAAACCAAATTTCAATGGCGGCCATTTTGAAAATGGTGGACCAAAAAAATTTTTTGATCCGATACATGTAATTAGGACCCTCATATCTACTTGGAAACCAAGTTTTGTGTAAATCCGACAATTTTGACGTTTTCGACAAACTTCGCGTCAAAATCGCGTAAACAGGAAGTGGAACAAAGAAGGTTTTTTTGCATGACAAATCATGGCCATAAGACAGACAACATTTTCCTCACTTTAGATTTTTGATATCTGTCATGGTTTCCGAGTTTATCTGAACACAAGGGTAAACAGTGTTTGGGGAGATAACTCCGTTTCTAAAAATAGATCGGTGTCGCAGGGTGACTCAGGTCGAGCCCATGTAGTGTCGGTTAAGTGTGCCAAGTTTCAAAGCAATACGTCAAGACACTTTTTTGACATCTGTGGCAGAAAAAAAATAATAATAATCATACGAAATACAGTAAGGTCTTTCCCTTGGAAAGGGGAAAGACCTTAATTAAAGCAGACAATATATCAGAAAAATGTTCTTCTCATTGAGATCTACATTTGATATAGTTTTGAAAACTGTGCGACAAACCGTTTTCGAGGTTAAGATCCTTGACAGGTTGCGGCTAAATTTTGTTTTTAATATAACCTCAAAACCATAAAAAATTGAAGCAGACAATATATCGGGAAAATGTTCCTCTCATTGAGATCTACATTTGATATACAGTGTTGAAAACTATCCGACAAACAGTTTTCGAGGTTATGGCCCTTGACAGGTTTCGGCTAAATTTTGTTTTCAATATAACTCGAAAACCATAAAAATTTGAAGCAGACAATATAACAGAAAAATGTTCCTCTCATTGAGATCTACATTTGATACAAATTATTGAAAACTGTGCGACAAATCGTTTTCAAGTTATGGCCTTTGACATTTTTCGGCTAATCAGTTTATGGCTTATAACTTTTTTACCGTCAGAGATAATATAGTGAACATAGGTTTTTTTGTGACCGTCTCAACAAGCCCTTCGATTTAAGACCAAAGTCCAATGGTTACGGGCAGCAATTTTCAAAATTAGCAACCATATACCTAGACATAACACTAAGAAAATGCCGGGAAAGACCTCACATTTGTTTTTTGAACAAATGACTTTTCATTATTATTATTCTTTTTTTTTCGCCAAGTTTCTTTTCCCATTATAAATTTTGCCCTCACGACATGTCGTAAAGACATTTTGTACAATGGATGTATGAGACATTAAGCTTTCACAGTTAGCCCTGATACACCGAACATATTTTCTTTACGGAGTTATCTCCCCTGTCACAGAAAGGCTTGCGTGCAAATAAACTATGAAACCGTAAAAGATGTTGCAATAAAAATTGTAGCAAAATGGTCATCTATTGATTGCGAGAATTTGTTACATATCGCGCAAAGGATTTTGATGATTCCTTATAGGAGTTATTTCCCCTTATTTTTTGAAAGTAGATTTTTCATCATTGAAACTCATGAACCAGAGGTGATTGAGACTTGGGGTATTCACTGTTGGTCATCATTGACCATGACCATGAAAAAGGTCACAAGGTCGAAGGTCATGGTCACGTTCTAATTTTTGACCTTTTGTTGTGGCCGGATCTCCTTAACCATAAAAGATACAGAACTGAAACCTTTCCCAAAATGTTGATCTCATAAAGATCTTGAATCGTCATTTTTTTAAATTGACCTTTTATAAGAGTTATTACCCCTAGACCAATGACATGTATTGTGAATTGCATTGTGTCACTTTATCTTGGTAACTATAACAGATATATATATATGAAACCTTATATCGTTGGTCATCATTGACCTTGACATTGAAAATGAACACAAGGTCAAAGGTAAAGGTCACATTCTAAATTTTGACAATGTCTTGTCGCTACTCCTTTGACACGGTAAAAGATGGGCTATAACTTATAACGGATAAAATGTCAGCCTCATAAACTTTTTCCTATTTGGAGGAAATCGATTTGACGTCATCCTATAGGAGTTATCTCCCATTACAACCATTGATATTTAGTTTTTCATTTATAACCTAGTAACTATTGATAGCAGAGGCATGAGATCTTCACCAAAAACCATTATGACCCTTGACCTTGAAATCAGATACAAGGTCAAGGTCATCTTGTCAATTTTGATATTAATGATAAATAGTCATATCTTTATAACTATAATATATATTGACATAGGATCTTCACTGTTGGTTCTTGTTTGACACTCAGCAATATTAAGCAAGAGTCAGATGTAAAAGTTAAAATTGAACCAAAGACAGAAGTAAGTACATCTAGCTCACCATTTCCTGTAACATCTATAGCACAAATTCTACAGTCTGTAGTGCCAACCCTTCCATCACAACCAACTACAAGTGCACCAAATACGAAGGCCACAAACCCTCCACAAACAACAGCCAGTGCAACAAAAATAAGCCATACAATGACGAATCCATCACAAAGTAAAGCTAACACCACGAACACATCAAATATAAAGGCTACAAATGTAAACAAATGTGCTTCTAAGAGTATGGTTTCATTAGCAGAAAATGTACCAAAGATAATGAATCCAAATGCTGATACATTTAAACCAAAATATAGCACACCTGTGAGTATACCTTGTGCACAGCAATACGAACTACCTCCAGTAATGTCTTATCCATACATGTATGACACTGATGTGCGTAAAAATCAAAGGAAGGATGTCGATGAGAATATGAACGCACTAGCTGAGGTATTAGCAAGCCATGTAAGTTTGGGACGACTGCCACCGCCAGAACCGCCAGTTTTCAACGGCGACCCTCTGCTTTATCCAGGCTGGAAGGCGGCATTCAACACGTTAATAGAGCAAAGGCATATTCCAAAGGCTGAACAAATACACTACTTAAAGAAGTACCTAAGCGGACCAGCTAAAGAAGCAGTTGAGAACTTCTTTCTTTTATCCAGCGACAATGCATACGATGAGGCCAAAGAGTTGTTGGAAGAACGTTTCGGCGATCCGTTTATCATTGGTAATGCTTTCAGAGATAAGCTAGAAAGATGGCCAAAGATTTCATCTCGGGACAGTAAAGCACTTCTCAAATTTTCCGACTTTCTGAAGCAATGTCAGGCGGCCATTACAGCATGCCTTTACCATTTAAAGGGGAACCACCTCAACTTCCGGATAATAAATTCATTGCTCTAAAAAGACTCCAGAACCTTACGAAGCGATTCAAAACAGATCAAAGATACTACGATATGTACAAGGACTTCATTGCGAACTTACTCAAACATGGTCATGCCGAGGTTGTACCTGAAACAGAAACATCACAGGACGTAGATTTGAAGTGGTACATACCGCACCACGGAGTCTTCCACCCTAGAAAACCGGATAAGTTGCGTGTGGTGTTTGATTGCAGTGCGAAATTCAAAGGAGTAAGTCTGAATGACCATCTTCTTCAAGGCCCAGACCTAACGAATACCCTAATTGGAGTTCTTTGCCGTTTTCGAAAGGGAAGAATTGCCTTTACATGCGATATTGAACAGATGTTCCATCAGTTTATGGTACAGCAAAATCACCGAGATTATTTGCGCTTCCTTTGGTGGAAGAATGATGAGATGTCCGATGTAAGGACTTCTATGTAGACGATGGGTTGAAGTCCGTTGATTCAGTTGAAGAAGCTGTACATATGATTCAAGGAAGTCAGACCATGTGCAAAAATGGTGGAGTGCGACTGCACAAAATAAGTAGTAATTCAAAGGACGTTTTGATTGCGATCCCAGACGAAGACAGATCCAAAGGACTTAAGGACAAAGATATATTTGACAACACCTTGCCGATCGAACATACTCTAGGAGTTCAGTGGAACATTCAATCTGATACCTTTCACTTTAAAATAACATTGAATGATAAGCCGCTTACACGCAGAGGAATTTTATCAACTGTCAGCTCCGTGTATGATCCTTTGGGCTTTATTTCACCTGTTGTGTTGGTTGGGAAACAGATTCTACAGCAAACGTGCGGAGAAAACGTCGATTGGGATGATCCCATTCCAGAGGAGTTGCACATGAAATGGGATAAATGGAGGAAGGATCTTAGGAATTTAATCGATCTTCAAGTTAAACGCTGTATTCAACCGGGCGAGTTTGATAACATCAAGACTCGGGAATTTCATCACTTCTCAGACGCTAGTTCCGTTGGTTATGGACAATGCTCCTATTTGAGATCGATTGACGCATCCGGACGAGTTTATTGTTCTCTGTTGATGGGAAAGTCTAGGGTTGCACCAAGGAAAGCCTTGACCATACCTCGCTTGGAACTCACAGCAGCAGTAGTTTCTGTAAAAACTCGTGCATTATTGAAAAGGGAGTTTGAATTCAACGATGCGACTCATTACTTTTGGACCGATAGCTCGGTGGTCTTAGGCTATATTGCGAACGAAGCAAAACGTTTCCATGCATTCGTCGGAAATCGTGTCCAACAAATCAGGGATCAAACCATTCCATCCCAGTGGCGATATGTAGCAACAAATGACAATCCCGCTGATATAGCTTCCAGAGGAGCAACGGCCACGGAATTGATCAACTCCAACTGGATAACTGGACCTAGCTTTCTGTGGAATCCGGAATTACCTTTTACTGACGATGGCACTGACATTCCGAGTATTGTTGACCTGAAAGATGACCCTGAAGTCAAAAGGGTTCAGGTGTTTGCAAGTAGTACAGAAAACCAAAATCCAACATTACTTGAACGTTTGGAATATTATTCTAGTTGGAATGCTGCGAAAAGGGCTATTGCAAACTGTCTGTTCTTTAAACAGCTGCTAAAGAACCGTGTATTAAGGAAGCATAGCACAACGCCAAGTGAATCGGTAGAGACCACGACTAGAACTATCACCGTTGAAGACCTACAACAGGCAGAAAACGAAATAATACGATTAGTCCAAGATGCTTAACTTTGTGAAGGACATTGATAAATTGAAGCGAAATATTGCTATAAGCAACGAATCACCACTGTATCGTTTAGATCCCTTTTTGGATGAAAACGGCCTTGTTCGAGTTGGCGGCAGGAATCAACAATCACTTGATACTTTCGAAGTAAAACACCCTGTAATCTTGCCACGAAAGGGTCATATGACGGAATTGCTTGTTCGACACTTCCATGAGAAAATGCAGCACCAAGGTCGAGGAATCACAACCAATGAACTGCGAAGCAACGGTTTCTGGGTTATAGGATGCAGTTCAGCTGTCTCGAATGCCATCTATTATTGTCTCGCATGTCGAAAACTTCGTGGTTGTTCTCAAAACCAGAAGATGGCTGATCTCCAAACAGATCGAGTAGATCCAGCACCACCATTCTCCTATTGCGGAGTAGATTATTTTGGACCCTTCAGTGAAGGAAGGTCGGAAAGAACTAAAACGATATGGAGTCGTATTTACCTGTTTTTCAAGCAGAGCTGTCCACCTCGAGATTGCGAGTTCACTTGATACGGACTCATTCATAAATGCATTGAGACGATTTATATGTATGCGTGGACCAATTCGTCAGATGAGATCGGATAGAGGCACAAATTTCATCGGAGCTAAAAATGAGCTAGATCGAGCTGTATCCGAAATGGACGATGAAAGAGTGGTTGAATTTTTGAAGAATGAGGGCTGTGATTACTTCAATTTGAAAACGAATGTGCCCCACGCCAGTCATATGGATGGTGTGTGGGAGAGACAAATCAGAACTGTTCGGAGTATATTGACAACGTTATTGTGTAACTTCGGCAGGCAATTAGATGGCGAAGCCCTTCGTACGTTCATTTGTGAGGTGACCGCTATTGAGAACTCTCGACCTCTTACCGTGGAAAATGTGAATGATCCCCAGTCATCTGCTCTGACTCCAAACCACCTGCTAACAATGAAATCAAGAGTAATATTACCGCCCCCTGGCAAATTCATCAGACCGGACTTATACGTTCGGCGGCGATGGCGACGCATCCAATATTTGGCGAACGAAATCTGGTTCAGATGGCGCCGAGAATACCTAAACAATCTTCAGTCAAGAGACAAATGGACAAAGAAGCGCCGAAATCTAAAGATTGGCGACATAGTGATGGTTGTTGATGAAAACAGGTCTAGAAACTTGTGAAAACTAGGCAGAGTTGTGTCTGCTCAAACAGACGATGATGGGCTTGTCAGGAAGGTCAGGATTATCGTTGGAACTTCAGATCTGGATGCAAAAGGAGTTCGAAAGTCGAAACTATCTGAGCTCGATCGTCCAATTCACAAGTTGATCCTTCTACAGGAGACCGAGGAAGTCCCCGACGAGGAGCCATAACTGAGTACGTTCCCTTGATTGTCATATTGTTTTTTTTGTGTATATCTATGAGTATTTTTGAATTGATATTTTGAAAATTGTATTTTGATTATATTTTTCAACTATTGTACTATAATTTTGTCTTTTGTACATTCATGTCGTTTATATTTTTTTGAAAATTGTCATAACAATTTTGGGGAGCCATGTTAAAATAGTATTTTTGTATTTAATTTCTTGTAATTTTATTTTCCGGAATTTTGTTCATTTCCGGGATCGATTCATAATTTAGTTACTCCTTGAAATGCGCCAGAAAAATTGTGCGGCAACAAATTATTGTTTGATACATTTTTGCGATAAATAGGCCCAAAGCGGTATGTATTTTTAATATTCTTATGTCAATAGTATTGTTTGTACACCGATGCAATCATTTTCAATCTTCGTTTGTGTATATTTAGGGATTTAACTGATATTTTCACAGTGCAAACAGGTGAATTTTGTACGTTGTTTATTTCATTGATAATTCGACATTTAAATGCTTCTTATTGTTCTTTAATGCTTAATTGATACATTTTCATACTTAAATATTTTATATTCTATCATTTCGAAACTTATTTGCCACTATTTACAACTTGGTACACATTTTGATTATCTATCGATCGTGTCTATTTTTAGATACATGTTTACAAGGGTGATTTAAAAGGCAAAATAAACAAGAGGTTCCTAGTTGTTTTTTTATATATTGTCACAAAATGAAACTTTTTATAATTAGTAAATAATTAGAAGTTTATATGATTGAATTTGATGTTTGCTTATAATATTCATTGATATTATGTTGTATAAATATGTTTGCGAATTTATTGAAGTCAAATGTCAGGTTATTTTGCGAAATGACATTTATGTGAATTTATGCGAAACTTATGTACGTTTTCTTTTATTTACAGTTTTGACGTAGATGTTATCTTGATGTAGAGGTTATGTCGATATTCACATAGATGTTTGCGTAGAATTATATGGAATTGCGTGTGAAATATTGATGTACTGTAAAGAACTTTGCGAATTAAACATCTTCAGTATCTGACCTTTGGGTTACTATTTTATGCGCCTCCCACGGTAGTTCCACCACTGCCGTGACACAAATTATTATATAACATGAATACAAATCTTTTGTTTGATTGTTTGATACGTCCAGCGAGCAGTATTTCAGCTAAATTCAGGACGAGAACCAGTTTACAAATAATCAGCGGACAAAAGCAGTGGGATGGAACATAGGAACAAATTAAGTCGAGCACTGGGAACCCTACCAGTATGATCGAAGCAGGTATTTTGGGATTCTTTTATAATAAAGGTAAAGAACACAGAAGGAAAGTCAGAGAAATCATAGAATGGAATGAAGAAGAACCGCCTGAAGTCTGCGAACCAGGGTCATATGATTCTCGCTTAGTGTGGTTTTAATTTCACGCCAAGTGGAAAAAAGCTCTGTGATTGCCACTTGGGAACAGAAAAAAATCCATATTCGACAAAACACATCGGAAAGTTTTGTTTGTTTGATGGTGTTTAACGCCACTTTCAGCAATTTTTCAGCTATATCATGGCGTCCAGTTTTTATTGGAGGAGGAAGCCGGAGTACCCGGAGAAAACCCCCGACCTGCGGTAGGAAAACAGGCAATCCTTGTCAATTAAGATTGAAGTCGGGTACACCCTGCCTTCAGTGAGAATCGAACCCGCAATCTCAGTGTTGACAGACCACGTGATCACCCTGCTTGCTGTGAGAATCGAACCCGCAATCTCAGTGTTGACAGACCACGTAATCAATAGTAGACGAACTACCTTGACTACTCGGCCACACATCGGAAAGACAAGCTGTACAATACAAAATACAATAAAACAAACAAATCATGATTGAACACAATGCTAGATCTATATTGTTGAAACTTTTCTATACTTCAATCATATCTTTGAATCATTAATTACTTTAGTTTTAGTGCATGTCTTTTTATTAATAATGAATAATAATATTGTCATTTAATCTGCCCATCTGGGCACCTCGATTGGTAATATTTAAAGTTATTATGTACACTTGACAACAAAAACATTTGTAGCTTAATGTACATGTTTTACCGTCCATCGGTTTGGAAATAGTTTTATTGTAGAAAATAATTAAAATAACCTGAAAGATTTGCACACATATTTGCTTTTGGTTAATGCAACTCATGTTTGAATTTTGTGTTTTTATAGTTCTTTTTCGTTTCTCAATTCAGAATAGGTCACTAGCACTGATTTTCAATACAAGGGAGCAATTAAGTCGCGCTTTAATTATTTTTTTATCAAACATAGATGTCAGAGAAATTACTGGTCTATTGTGAGTATTGTCATAAGGGGCGACAAAAAAAAAATCCAATAAACATCTCATACGGAGCAATTTAACTGAAATTTATTTCCTTAACATTTATGAATTTGAAGTGTACGTTACTGTCGCTTTATACATTACTAAACATAAACCGGTGATTAGAAGAATAACAGATAAATTTGAATAAAAGTTTGTCAAGAATATTCTTCACTCAAAATATGAAATGGTTCCAATAGCATTCTTAGGAAACGATGACGTCAGCTTCCAGCATCCGGGCATCGCTCAGAGGTACAGATAATGTAAATAAACGTGCATGTTCATGTTGTGTAAACATGAACATGGTTCGTCAATCGTGTGCGATAGGTCCTTGTCCAGAAAAAACACACAATCAATCGATCGACCAATGTTAAATTTTTCAACATCAAGTATTTAACAGATCCTTTAATTAAGCAGGCCTGGAAGAAGAACATTTTATCTACACGTGCGGACTTGAAACATGAATCGCAAATCAATCACGCAGTTATCTGCAGTCGACATTTTGTTGATGGAGACAATCATTCCCAAAAAATAGGAGACAAAATTGTTTGGCCCGAAAATGTTCCAGAGAGACGAATGGTCGTGCGTAGACAATTGAATTATCCCGAGGTTTCAAGACATGATGATGATGAAATACCAGACCGGGCAGATACGGTTTTGGATGACACTTATAAACACAAAGTTACAATCTTTGCAAGAAGTTTTAGATATTTCGCCTGCAAAAAAATGGTATGCATTTTTTTAAATACACGTGAATTTCTTTGTTCTAGTATTTATTTTTTGTTTAGCTACGGGGTAACATAGAATGTCTTTAAAAAAAGGGGGGGGCTAAAGTACCTTGCATGTACAAGTATCAATAACATGCACTTCTGCAGCACACACCAAATATTTTTCCAGGGAACAAAACATTTATGGTTTGGATATTGAAAGGCCCATTACTTTATCATCCTATTCTTCATGTTCTTGATCTGAACATGCATGTAATCTTGAATGAATATAGTTTGTTTTTATTACATGTATACAAGTATGAAAAAATGCTTATTACTAATAATGTAATAACTGTGCGATTTGTACATGTACATTTATTCCACATCTTGAAAAGTATATTCTGTAATGATACTTGTATTTACATATATTATTTTAATTATTTGTTTTGCAGATCAAGGAGATTAGAAAAAGAAAACGAGAAGAGGTTGACAGTTTACCAGAACCAGTCAAACATATCTACAAGCAGTTGGGCCAGAAAAGTCCTTTCCATTCACCGCCATTGTCCAAGAAATTAAAATGCATTAAAGAAAAAGAAACGAAGGAACCACATGGGGTTAAATATTAATTATTAATTGTATTTTTAAAAATTTTAATTTTTGCCTTTAGATCTACAGCTATGATATTTCTTTAATTTTTAAGCCTACATATACATAGAAAAATTTTGCATCTCTTAAATCATCAATTTGATAAACTTAAAAAATTAAATTTATAGGTTTCACCAGCAACAGTAGTAGAGACACCTTTAAACTTCAAAGACAATGATATTGGAACTACAGAAAAGGCTTGAAAATTAAAAAGAAAAAAAATTAAGTTCTGGAGAGAAAAAATGTTGATTTAGAGGTTTCAAAATCATTTGGGGTAGATCGATTTAAGTGTAGTCCAGTCGACTTTCAATTTTATACTGGACTTCAAGATTATCTAACATTTTTATCGCTTTGTGACTTTTTGCAACCTGAGCGACACCCATTGACCTCCTTATATTATAAGCTAAAGCCAAGAGATCCTTCATATATTAATATAAGAGGACGTGAACCTATTCTTTCTATTCAGGATTAATTGTTTTTAGTACTTTCCAGGTTGAAGCAGGGTTACAGAGAACTGGACCTTGCACGTATATTTAATGTGTCTATTTATACTGTAAGTGAGATTTTTAGTAAATGGGTTTGTCACATGGGACATATTCTTGACCAACTACCAATATGGGCTCCACGCACTTTAATTGAAGCAAAATTACCAACACTGTTTTAAGACTTAAATTATGGTTCTACTGGATGCATTGTTGATTGTACTGAGATATTTATTCAACAACCTTCATCAAATTTTGTCCTTCAATCAGTTTTGTTTAGCAATTATAAAAATCACCATACAGCTATAGGACTTGTAGCTATTGCACCTCATGGACCAGTGACATTTGTTTCTGACTTGTATGCAGGTTTTACCACTGATTTTGGCATTACCCAAGATTGTGGTATATTAAATTTGTTGGAACCAGGTGATCATGTAATGGCAGACAAAGGTTTAGAAATTCAAAGACTCATCGATGAAATTTCAGAGTCGATCACCCCCCCCCCCTATATTACGGGGAATCTCAGTAATGAGTTTTGAACAAGAACGGACAAGCAGAAGGATGCCTAAACTGAGAATACATGATGCAGAGCGTGCCATTGAGTGTAAAGAATTTTCGAATTTTACAGGAAACATTTCCGCAAAGTCAGTGGAGAATGTTGAACGATATTTGGAAATGTTGTTCTAAATTAACACTACTTCAGCCTTGCATAATTGATGAATTGTAGAACTGTATATATAATATAATAAATTGGACAAGTATTTTGTTTTCTTTTATGTTGCAACCTGAACTGTACATGTGTATGTATTTCAAGTTATTTGTACATGCATTCACAAACAAGGTAAAGCTTAAATATGGAAGAGGGAGTTTTTACACCCAAAAACGTGGTTTATCCAACCATTTCATACCAGTTAAAATACTTTATTAAGTCAGACCATTGCAATTTTCAAGTTCCTTTACATGTGCATGTCTGAATTGTTTTGTTATTTTTGTTCCACATTTGTTATTGATCTTCCAAATTCGGTAGTTTTGTATTACCTTTAGTATATTGAAAATGAATCCGGTACAAGTACATTGTATAATGTACCTCCTGACTTGTGGCAAATTACACATTTCAAACATTTTACACATTTAAAATATCTATTATTGAACACAAATCTAAGAACTTGTAGTATTTTGGTTATTTGCTGTAGAGACCAAATATGGAAGCATATGTTTAAAGTAAAATTCTGTAACTATTGGTAAATTGTCCTCCCAAAATTTTATATCTCGCTTTATTCTTTGACAAGCCATTCCTGATGGTGTCCAAATTACCAAATCACACCAATCCAGTTCACAAACAGCTAGTTGACACTGTATTTGATTATAGTATGAATGGTCCTCATCTATTTTGACATTTCCTTTATCGTCAATATCATAAAAAGTGTCTGGTAGAGTAGCAGCCTGCACAGGAGTATAAATTGCATGCTTTGACAAGCTTTTGACTTCAATTAGTCCATGTACAACAATACCTTTTTAAGCAAGATACCAACCAATCTGGTGATGCCTAACATAAGGAAATCTTGGATTAACTATGCGTCCTAAATTTTTGCCAGACACAATGAAACCATCTGCTTCCATTTTAGCCTTGTACTGTGCCAGAGCAACTGGTTCTATGTTTTCTCCATGTGGGGTTTCTGTAAGTCTCTGAAGAAGTTTTTCACAAGGCATTTGTTTTCGTCGGACTACTTCTTTCACATTTGTTGCTGTTATTCTACACCCTCTTTCCTTAAACCAATCTGAATTGTTAGCTTGGCCTTTTGTTTTCTCTGATATTTTTTTCTGCTCGTCAATGGTTGAAATTTTGACTTCGTTTTCATAAAATGAATATTGTTCTGCAGAAACAGTATATTTGGCTTCAAATGAGAATTTCATGTCTGAAAATTCACTGACTTTGACCTTGACTTGACTAATGTCAAAAGCACACTCTGAATGCACTGGGGTACATTCACTGGCATTAAGAATTTCCAAAAGCTGATTTGCTACACCAAGCGATGATAATTCGTGACGAAATCGGCCAAGTCTTTCCTTTGTGACACAATTTTTCCCATCTGGACACATTTCTTTAAGTTTAGTGTAATCTGTTTTTAAACGTTTAGGTTTTAACTCATTGTCTCTTTCATAGTTAAATGTTTCAAAATCCATGTCTGCAAACTTAACCAAAGTTTGTCCTTTAACTTTTGGCTGATGCCAAGTCTGCAAAGTACTTATCTTACTGGATGAGAGGGAGTAAAAGTTAATTTTTTTTCTCTGACTGTCCATGATTTGCAACAAAACAGCAGCTACGTGTTTACAATACCCTCCGAACCCTGCTTTACATTGACATCTTGCACCCAGAATAGTTGCCGTAAATTTGTCCATGACAATAAGAATAAGGTAGGCTTTTTTAGTTTTTCCTGTTACTACACCTCTATTCAGGTAGGCTGCGACATCGCCTCTTATCATTAAAACGCTGTCATCAAAATCCAAATTGAATTCTATGGATAACACTTTATCTGAACGGTAAAAATTCCATCCTATGTTTATGAGCTGTTGATTTCATATTGTCACATTTGACTGAAAAGTACTGGTAAATATGGTCATCGTCAATGGCAGGCACACTATTCAAATTGCTTACACCCATTTCTGATGTAGAGGTTGACCTTAAAAAATAAAAATATTAACATGATAAAATGCAATTATATTAAATTAAATGGTGATTTTTTTTTCTTCAAATTTTGAAGGGCTTAGAAATACACTACCAAAACGGGTATATACAACGGTTAATTTGATTATGCTGTAAATCGATATTTCAAGGAGTAACCTCTCGTTAGCAGCATTTGAATCAAACATTGGAAGGTCAAAAATCGAATCAAAAATGAATGACAAGTACTCAAAGCCAAAATGTTCGAACAGGGAAACCAAATCCAGCACCGAGGATAGTACAACAATAAATATTTATTGTTGTTATATAACGGTTTTATACTGACTGCAAATACCTTTATTAGTTTACTATATTAATATATATATATATATATATATATATATATATATATATATATATATATATATATATATATATATATATATATATATATATATATATATATATATATATAGACCCCATACATTGTACATGTACATAGTACACCATGTACTGTACATGCATTTAAACCATGTTGATTTGATAGAAAAAGATACATGTTTGATTAAAAGTCATTTATTAACATGTGTACACATACCACACAAGCCACCGTTTATTTGAAATGCAAATAGTTTCATTGATGATGTCATGATTGCCGACTAAAATTTGTATGGTTTTACACTGACCTTTTTATAAATGTTAAAGTTTAAAGGACTGAAAGAAGAATAAAAACGTGTATTACATTGATCTAACGAAAGAAAAATTATAGAAAAGGATGATATAATGTAATAAAAATGACTTTCTTCCATAGAAATCCAAACAATGTACATCGCAATTATCGGCCGATCGTAAGTGCACGTACCTCTCTACTAAATCGGCCTTTTTTCCCTTTAAATAGGCACCTTGTCTGCATTTCAGCCATCTTATCAACTCGGCTTTTGTCAGTTCATTTGGAGAACGACCTTGCAACGACGATCCAGTTATATATTCCGCTTCAATCTTTATATTTTCATCAGACTTTGTAGTGTTTACGTTTGCGTCAGCCATGTTTTTCAAAATATGTACCTCTGGCAAGTGCCCGTATGTTACCTATATGACGTCACGCCATGATTTCCTAAAAGTGCTATAGCTTTTATATATATCTTAATCATAAATTACGGTTTCACTGGATTGTTGTTTTTAAAAAAGTTTTAAATTGTCCAAATATATAACTATTTTCTACCGTAGAAATAGAACTGAAATGTATGATATATAGTTTTAAAGAAAAACTAATTAGCGTAACAAAATATAAATTGTGTATATTTTAGATCACAACTTTACTATTATAACAACACACAAATTTTCTTTCTTAAATCTACGACAAGAAAAATGTTCGATTTTAATGATATGATGAAATGAACGTTATTGAAATGTACGATACATTAAATCCGTATTCGTTTTTACTTTTCACTAAAAAGTTACAAGAGGGCGATCGGATCACCTCGGTTATTTCCGCCTATGATCGGAAAGTAATCTCGGAGAAAGTGTATGGTTATGGACAAAAAATCGGTCCAAATTTGATACGGTTAGCCTGTTTACACAGCAAAATTATTTTAGTGCGATGAAATAGATTATCCTTTAATTATTCAACTATACAGATCCTTATCAAAGCAGAACTAAAAATCAGATAGGAGATTTTATTTTTTAATCTTAAATTCGCTAACACTGCCAAAAAAATTCCTTCTCCGACTACGTTTAAATGGATAAGTATTTGTTTACAATCTGACGTCATCAGTAACAATCAACTAAACGTCAATGGCATGCCAATCAAATTAATGAACTGAAACGTCACAAACGAACTTGTGACGTAACAAATTCCTTGAATTCATTGGAAATAGTTCAAAATGGAGATCACTTGTCTCCGAGGTCACTTTCCCGACCCTTGATGGAAATGGCCGAGAGATGTTCCGATTGACAAGAGGGAAGACATGAATTTGACTCGCCCTTTGTGATGTTTCTGTAAGCTAAGAAGACGAATAACGATTTATATATTGCAATTGAGGTATGTATTTTCCATTCAATGAATAGTATCCATTTTATTTACTGTTAAACAATCGGTTGAAAACTTTTTTAGCTGACGTTTTTTATTCTATACGCAATACTATGCAAATGACAATCAGGAGTTGTGTACAACGTATTCACGTGTGTTGCAATGTGTATTGGTATTCTCGAAATGTACGTTACAACTGGTAACGTATATTTCAGCTGTTCCTTTCAAAATGTTCACTTTTAAGTAGTTGCTTAAAATGCAAAGCTTTGTTTTGAACACATTTCTACATGAAAAATGAACTGAAATATGAACATGTGCACAATCTTTTTAGTACAGAGTATAAAGATTTGAGCAATATCAATTACGACTGTCAATGAATATTTTAAATAAAGTAATTAGCCTATATTAGGTTATAATAATCGCAATTTACGCAATTGTTATAGATTGATTTTTATTACATTCTGTCAACTTTTTACAAGTGTGTCCATGCGATCTTTTTTCAATGAAAATAATTTTTGTATTACATATACACACGATATACATTGGTTGGTAACGTACATTTCGATATGTACGTTATCTTCCAATGCATGTCTTGTTTGTCTGGTTATGCACATTTTTTATCACTTAATAATTTTTATAGAATGAAACATAGAGAAAACTTGGTGTATCAAATAATTCACTTCATTTTGTTAGTTTTAAGAATCGTTCTTCCTCGACCTGTTTTATGCCCCCCGCGTCGATAGGTCGAGAGCATTAAGTGTTGCTCATGTCCGTCCGTCTGTATGTTCGTCCGAAAATGTCCGCAAAGCTTTTCTAAGAAAAGTCATTTTTAAAAGCGACTTCATAAAAAAGGAGCCGTTATGATCGTTAAGCAAACTACATTTAGAATAGCATTTTTCTTTAAATGACTTTATGTGATACACCTTTACAGATTAAGGCTAACAGTAGAGCCGAGATTTAAAAAGCCTACCGAGAAAGAAAGAAGCAAAAAGAGGGAGAATCATACCTTGCCAAAGAGACAAAGAAGAATGTCATACTATAGACCAAGCGCTGAGCTCTCTCGTACTGAAAGAATGAAACGAAACAAGAAAAATAACGAGATACTACGACATTGGCGCAAGATAAAAGAGATGAAAAATTACTCCTGTAAGAGCGTTGAAGAAATCCAGTCGGCCAACTGGAATCAGATGGGCGTAACACTTCACCCAGTTGTAGTATACTTTAAAGGGGATCAAGGAAATGCCGAACGCAAGAGTTATGTAATTGTTTCTGATGAGATGTCCCACTCGTCAAGTACCGTACATGCTATTATTGAAAAGCTAATACCAGAATTAAGAACACTATTACCACAGGTGGAATTTATACATAACTGGACAGACGGACCAACAAGTCAATACCGAAATAAGTAGTCATTTTTCACAATTGCTAATCATACGGAGCTCTATGGATCTGACGCTAGATGGAACTTTTTCGAAGTAGGTCACGGGAAAGGACCGTGCGACGGATTGGGCGGAACAACTTAACGGATGGCAGATGAGGCAGTTCAGTGTCAAAAAGATGCACATGATTTTTACAGGTGGGCATGCTCTTCAAATATGAAAGGTGTAAAATTTCTCTTTACTGAGGATTCCTCTGAAATGGACGAAAAAATGAAATGGAGAAATGTCAAACCTGTGAAAGGAACATTCAAAATTCATGCTGTAGCAAGTGCAGGAAAAAGTGCTGTATATGTAAAGGATACAAGCTGTTACTGCAATACCTGCCTTGGAGGTAACGTTTGCGAAAGGTGGCGAAGGGAAACGTTACATAAACCCAACCAACAACGAAGTCATCAGGAATCTGCAGACCCTTACTAGTATGTTGAGATTGCCGATAACGGAGTTAATGATAAACACGATATCATACCATCCGACACGACATTCACGAAAGGTTCATTTGTAGCGGCAAGATACTCGGAACAAATATTACATCGGCAAAATACTAGATATTGATGAGTCTGATGTTGTTTGTTTGATGGTCTTTAACGCCCCTTTCAGCAATTTTTCAGTTTTATCATGGTGTCCAGTTTTTATTGGGGTAGGAAGCCGGAGAAAACCCCCGACCTGCGGTAGGCAATCCTTGTCAATTAAGTTTGGAGTCGAGTACACCCTGCCTGAAGTGAGAATCGAACCCGCAATCTCAGTGTTGATGGACCACGTGGTCAATAGTAAACGAACTACCATGACCACTCGGCCACCGAGGCCCCCTTGATGAGTCTGACGATACTGTGGAAATAACGTTCATGGAAGCTAAAAAAGAGAAATTTCAGTGGCCTGAACGAGATGATATTATATGGATTTCGTCAACAGATGTGGTCTTCTCCGTAAAAGAACCGATTGTCGTTGGTAGAACTGGTAGGATGTATCAACTGGACCGATTTGATAGAATCGATAGTATGAAATGAACGTTACCGACGTTTAATTGATTCAAACTGTTACTTGTTCCCTTGTTTCTTTATATTTGAAAAACAATCACAAATACCAAGTGTTTAAATGAAATTTAAATTTCATTTAAAGTTTAACATGTTTTAAAATTGTATTGTGTTGAATTTGAAATGTACGTTACTTGTATAAATTGAGTTAAAAATTAGTTATTTATTGGCATCCTTATAAAAAAATACCACAAAATCAAACATTTGCTTATTACAGAGGAAATTAACTTGACAAAAGCAAATGAAAATTTTGTTTTAAAATTAGTGAAAAACATGCAATGTACGTTACATTTATTGTTGTTTTTACAATTTATTGCTACAGGTGAAACTTCTTGATTTGCACAAACAATTTAACCTATATTGGATTGTTATCAAAATCTTAAACCAAGATAAAAAAATTCCGATATGAGTTATTGCTTTGTATTTACAGAAAATGGAAGATGGTCATATCAGTAAAATATCTTTTATTTTATTATTTATCTCAAATTGATACAATTTTTGAAAATCTGCAATTGAAAACATAGTCATCAACGTGCAACTTAAAATATTTGCCTATTGAAAATGATCATTTCAAACATTACTAATGTGAATCAGCTTCATTTTATTAAGAGAACCGTAAAATAGCGTACATTTTAACATCAATTTTTATGCAATATTTCAACAAACATTGTAATGCATAAAAAATATATAGTTCATATTTGCGGGTGCCAATTTGAACAAAAAATCTTCCTTAACCATGTTACAATTAAATTATAACAACGATTTGTTTTTGTCTAAAGGTTTAAAATTTCGAAATCTGAAATGTTCATTTGACTTGTTATACTGAGAATCAGTTTATACTGTTTTGTCGATACTTTTTGACCATTGCATTGGGTGTTGTGAACGGTGAAAATTGAGACCGAGCCGAGCGGTATAAGCGATGCGCATATGCTGGGTAAGAAAACACCAGGGAAAACCGACAATTTACGAACTGTAATAACTGCATACAATTTTTGTCTGCCCTGAAGCAGTCGGACTTGAAAAAAAATGTTTACGTGAGTGAAGATTCGACACCGTTGCGTTTCAAACTTTGTAGTGTAATAGCAAGGATAATGCAGGTTGGGTTAGGGAAGTACTTCTTTAGCTCGGTCGGTTAGAGCGCAGACTTGAGACACAGTGGTTGAGGGTTGAAATCCCGTCGGTACCATTGATGATTTTCACAACACTTTTTTAACTTGTGCATGTATGAGAATGTGAAAAATGCATACCCACATGAAGAAAAAAAAAAAAGCCCCGTGCGGGATCCGGGTGGCTAAAAGAATAGACCGCAGTCGCGCTAGCTTGTCGTAAAAGGCGACTAAATAGCGCACAGTACCCTGACCGGCGTGTCAGGTCGGTTTGCCTAAAGACCGACTGGGATGTGTGCCCCTGGCAAGCTGGGGTTGTCAGGCCATAATACGGAAAACCTGACCGCAAACCATATTAGTGCACCGTGTTGGGAAAAATGCCACGTTCCTCGCACGTTAAAGAACGCTGCTGTAGTATTCGCTATGAGTAGGGATTTCGATCCCGCTACAGGAGGCTAAATTGCCCGACCATATCCATCCTCCCATTTGCCAGTGGCAATCTAAAGTCCGTTACCCCTATTTTTCCTTGTGTCCCTTACCATTTTCATTCATCATCATTTCATGTTCATTTTATCATCCATTTCATGTTCATCGCCTGAATATAGCTGAAATATTGCTGCTCGGGCGTTAAACACCATTCATCATCATCATCATGAAGAAAAAATACATTGTGTTATGGAAAATGGCAGTCCTCGTGTCGTAATTGAATCTCTGGATGACCAATTCTAGCTGTGGTACAGGCCGATTTCAAAAGTTACTCATGTATTCGTTGATCCCATGTCATTTACGCGAAAATGCGGCTAGACTAGGTTATCAGTTGCAGCAGCCAGTCATCATGTCCGAATCTTCGAGTCGAGACGAATAATGTTGCGTTCCGCTTTTCGGTGGAAATGCCAGACTTCACAAAGATCTTTGTTTCCACCATTTCCCATCACTTAAGAAAGAGGATCTTAGGATCATTTTTAAAGGTCTAAAGTTTCTGGGATAACTCTTTAGGTATGTAGGACTAACGCAATGCTTATCTGTTTTCAGTCAAAATCAAGGCAGGGAAATAAAAAAATTATTATTCACACCCTTAAAAGGAAACTTCGCAAAAAAATGAAAATTTGATAATATATTCTTCAAATAAAGAGAAATATATCTGCCTTTTGGTGTTTTATTGTATTCTTTACCGTTACGTTTGTAGAGTGGATTTTAGGTGGTAAAGATTTGTGTATGGGGTCCGCCATATTGACAGTATTTACCACGAGATTGCGTTTGTGACATGATATCTTCCATTTTAAAAATATGTTTTTCTGCCTTTCATCTTTGAAGAATATAAAAACTGTGGCAATGACTAATGAACAGCTTACAACGTAAGATTACCAAGTAAGTATTAATGTTGTAATGATCTTTGTATTAATAAAAGTACTTTAAGACACAATTTTTAACCTGCCTTTACATGAATTTACATGAATTTAGAATTTACCTAAATAAAAATTGTAAATAAAAGATATTTTTAAATAATTATTTTTAAACATAAAATAAAATATTGCGTTGCACGTCTTGAAACGGCAGTTGTACCTGGACGTGAAAATTTTACAGGTTAATCATTTCTCATTTACTAACGGTAATTAACAGAATTAGCAGGTAAACAAACATGGCGTTTATTGCAATTACTAGCAATTTTGACGCCGACTTTGAAGTATGAATATTCGGACATTTTCAAAAGCTAACCAGTCAAGGTTAATCATGCAATTCAAAATTAGAACGGCCAAGGACAGGTATGATTTGAATACACCTTAGTGTGAGAATACAGGATGTTATTTTGTTTATAAGATTTCGAATACCTTTGGATGTCAGGTCACCGGAAACGTAAAACTGACACGTTGACACAAATAAACACACGTACAATTTTGGAAACTGTGTTACGCACACGCACAATAAATGTTACAAGTAATAATAATAGTTTTAAAAAAATTAATGTTCTAAACATTAAGTGAAATTTTGATGCGTGAAACAGAGTATTTAAAAATATTTCATTTAATGACCGTTATTTCTAAAATAGTCAACTTCGCAAATATTTTGTATAAAAAGGTTTCGTTCAATAAACTGAAAATAATAATACAAAAGTTTTCAATTTAATTCATGGACAAAATTCAAACTAATATTTGAGGAAAAATAAGATCACTTTACTATTTTACTATCATCCATGCAACATTCTGCAAAATGATCTTCGCATATCAAGTTGTTTCTGCTGTGGACCGACTTTAAATAAAATTAACTTGACTTGTATACATCTTAAGTAAAAGTCGTTAAACTGTTGAACTACTTGTTACACAAGTCGGGTTTTTTTGCTTAGATCAGGCAAGGACAGTCTATACTATATTAGTATAGAACGTCCCTAGATCAGGAATACGAAACGTAAACTTACCAAAACCTCGACTTATAGTACAACTTTCTGTTATTGACCGTTCCAAGTTATTATCATACGGCAACGTTAAGGTATTTTGGATGTCAAGTAATCTCTAGTATCGCCATCTAGTGACAAGATGGCGGACTTCCATAAGTGCATTTTTTACACGGTAAATTCAATGTAGAAACTAAACCATTGAAAATTAATAAAACATCAAGAGGTAAAAGTGTTTTTTATCTGAAGAATAACCTATCAAATTTATATTTTTTGTGAAGTTAAAACCAACCTTCTCTCTATATGTATTTTGTGGGAAAATGTTACTTGATTCAAGTTCCCTATAATTTTCCCTCTCCCTGCATCTGTTTAACGCATCTAGACATAAAAGATTCATTGCTTTTCTTGATTGGAAGCAGTCCGACACAAACCATTTAATAATACAACAACATTTTGCAGAAATTAAATCGTGTTATCCTGATTATAGTACTATTTATACAGACGGGTCAAAAGGCGAAGATAAAGTTGCTTCAGCCGCTGTCTTCGGAGAGCGTGTTGAAACTCGTCGTCTCCCGTCTGCCTCATCTGTATTTACTGCTGAGGCGCAAGCTATTCTTCTTGCAATGAAAATAGTTGCTTCGTCAGACGAGCACAAATTCATTATCTGCTCCGATTCTCTGTCATGTCTTCTTGCTATTGAAAACTTAAAAGTTATGAACCCTAATATTTTAAAAAATTATTCAAATTTACAAAGCCCTTGTAGCTTTGGGTAAAGAGCTTGTGTTTTTCTGGATCCCAAGTCATGTGGGAATCCTTGGGAACACAGTCGTGGACGAGGAGGCCAAAAAGGCCTTTAATAACAATATAATTAATTGTGCCATACCTTTTACTGATTTTAAAGCATTAATTTTTAAATATATTTCTCGTTTGTGGCAGAGTGGTTGGGATCTAGAGGTTCATAACAAACTTCATGAGATCCAGCCACTACTTCACAAAAATAATTTTAATTGTTTTAGAAGTCGTCGAGACCAAGTTGTTATAACCAGGTGTCGTCTTGGTCATACCAGGACGACTCATAGTTATATTTTAAATAACGATCAACGACCCGATTGTGTGCCATGCAACTGTCCATACACAATCGGGCATGTCTTGATGGACTGTGTGGACGTGGCCCACATTCGGGAACGTTTTTATACTGTGGATTCTTACTTTAATTTGTTTACAACTGTCGCTGGCGACAAAATTCTACAGTTCTTAAAAGAAATTAATTTGTATAATAAAATATAATCTTGTATCATAACTATGCTGTTATTTCATATTTTATTATTTTAATCACGTTATTTTTATGTGTATAAACCCTCATACTATTGTGTGAGATTACAGTTTTACTATATTTCGACAGGGTTGTTTCTATGCCAACTTTCTAATTATTAAACATCATCAATTTATAAAATTGCTCACGTCCTGAATATAGCTGAAATATTGCTTGCTGGACGTTAAACATCAATCAATCAATCTTGATTGGAAGCAACACTGTTTGTTCAAGACGGATGATTTTCGGTGGACACTTGTCAGAAAATTGTCTAAAGCCTGAAGTTATTTCATCTGTCCTCCCCCCTTGGAGTGCTGAAATGTCGGCAAGAAAGCCACCAAAAGAAAGAGTTTCACAGCACAAGGGTGTTGGCAGATTTACCTCCAACCTCTGATAGCAGTAGCAAACCGCATCCTCAGCCCTAGACAGAAAATCAAGCCCTTGAAGATCAGGGATTGACAGATGATTCTCAGCAGTACGTCATTAATTCACTGTTTATAGAATAACGAGTGAATAAATAGAACAAAATCAAAACACCGAGGACATGCAGTTAAAATTAGAAAATTACATAGATCTTGTTTCTGATCATGAAAATACAAGTTTATCAAATAAACAGTTCAAGATTTCCCATATTAATTATATATATTAGGTCTTTTTCAAGTGTACTAGTATTCATTTATAAATTTCTGAGTAATGTCAGCGTACGGTTCCAAATATTTTGATCAAAATGAAGATTACCTCACGTCAGAAATAACTATATTTTGTTCCAGAAATGAGGATATTCACGTGAGTTGCAAGTCTTCAAAAAACATTACAAGGAAAGGAATTTGAACGTGCAGTAAAGACTAAACAAATAGAAAATTTATACCAAAAACTTTAAATGGATCGTTTGGCTTTACTAGGTTTACTTATGATGATAATATGATATAGTTTTATACAGGCTTTCCAACTTATACATTGTTTTTAATCTTTTATAATTCGAAAATAGTAGGCTCATTGTAGCTGCTACAAAAGGCCCTACCCAATACTCCGTACTTTTCCCGTTGCAGTCAACATTTTATTCCCTGTGTCCCATCCCACCCCTTTTCAAATGATGTATTGTTTGTTAACTTATTCCCGTCCTGAATATAGCTGAAATACTGCTCGCTGGACGTAAAACACACATCCAATCAATTAATTTTTTTAAGGATTAGAAGCCATTACTATACCCAGTCAGACGAAATAAGTGGCAAGGAAGAACAAAAGCCATGAATTCGATTGACGAGCTTTTCATGTGTTTGTGCAGATTAGGATGTGGTTTCCTGTCAAAAGATCTTGCTGTTAAATTTAATATACATAAGTCATCAGTAAGTCTCAAAGTCGTCTCCCTGTCAAATTACTTGTACTTTATATTGGGAAGCATAAATATATGGCCAAGTAAGGAACAAGTTCGTCATTATGTGCCACAAGATTTTATATCTGCCTATCTAAATACCAGTGTCATCATTGACTGTACTGAGATTTTTACAGGACGTCCATCCTCATTATCTTCCAAAACCTTTTCCGCCTACAAGTCTCACAAAACATGGAAAGGACTTGGGAATCTCTTCATTATATTCTGGCTGCATGTGTGATATCGAGATAATGAAGCGTTGTGAATTCTTTAAACTGTTAGAACCTGGAGATGAAATAATGGTTTTAATTTTAATAAAATTCTTAAAGATACTGGAATTACAATATGTACACCTTATTTTCTGGCCAGTTGGACAGTTTACACCTTCTCAACTAGAGAATAATCAAAAGAATGCATCTTTGCAATTACAAGTTGAGCGCTACATAAAACGCTTAAAAAAATATAGACTACTCTAATCAACTGTACAACTCTCAATTGCAGGCTCAGTCAACCAGATGTGGACTATTGCAAACTTGCTGACACTAATTAAACAAAAAAATCAATGATTAATTTATTATTTTAATCAAATTATTGTTAAACCACACTATTAACCTACTTGCACCAAATTAGTGTTTGCTTAAACATAGTTAAATACCACTTTCAGCAATGTTTCTGCTATATCATGGCGTCACTTCATTGAACTTTTTTCTCATGTTATTATTAATACATCCAGAAAGCAAACAACAACTTAGAAACTATCATGTTCCTGAATTTAATTTAAATATAAATTTAAGAAAAACATCCAATTTATCTTTAACATCTTGCCACAATTCTGGATCAAAATGCACTGTCTCTAAGATGACATTTTCTCACCATAACAAAAAATCACACCAGCTTAAACCGGTCACTGCCATCTGCATCTGTACTTGATAGTAGTAATAGTCAGTTGCTTTCAATTTTAAATTAGATCCAACCACTTCTGCACATACATAATTTAAAATCTTGTAGAGGTCGTAGAGACCAAGTGGTTTTAACCAGGTGTCGTCTTGGGCATACCAGGACGACACATAGTTATATTTTAAACAATGAACCAAGACCCGAGTGTGTGCCATGCAACTGTCCATATACCAGCAAGCATGTCTTGATGGACTGTGTTGACGTGGCACACATTCGGGAACGTTTTTATTCTGTTAATTCTTATAATAATTTATTTACAACTGTCGCTGGCGACACAATTTTACAGTTCTTAAAGGAAATTGATTTATACAGAAAAATTTAAATAACTGAATTAAAATTCTAGTTCTCACGTCCTGAATATAGCTGAAATATTGCTTGCTAGACGTAAAACAACAATCAATCAATTTTAAATTGCCGCCTTCTTCTTTTAGGCATTTAACTCCCTTCAAATCATCTGTAGATGGACACTATTTCTCGTAATCCTTAGGGGGTCTCTGGAAGGGCAATAAATTTTTCTATCAGGTGTTGCTGCTAGCCATAGGCAATAAGGATTTACAATGACTCCACAAGGATCCAGGTTGACATCGTTGTTCATTTTCTTAAAATATGAAAAACAATATTAAACAAAAAGCCCAAGAATTGAGTTCATTAACATACAATAACAGTGCACAGCTTCAGAATAAATACCCCACGCTCCCCCTAAGTAATTAAATATTTCAAGTCTCGGTTTTGTTTTGAGGCGACTACCAAATTCAAAACGGGTGTAATCCTTCAGTCTTTGAGGAGTGTAAAATCCGTGCAGAATAATACAGAACTAAACTAAAAGGTCATTACCCGACTGTATGCTTCAGCAGCTGTAGATTCGGATTCTAATCCCCTTTTCATTGCTGCAGACTGGTAGCTTCTGGCTGCCATTAGTGATTCTGCTAGCGTCTAGCCATCTGAAAAATAATGACTTACTAGTATAAGTGTTCACAGATGTTTTTCTTCCACATAAAATCATTGAAAAGGTCAACAAGAGCTCTTTAATAAAGGAATAATAGTGTAATCTTAATACTCAGATTTACTTTATTCTTCGAAGTTTTAAGTTGTTTTCTTTCCATTATGCAGGACGATGCTTATTTGATTCTTAATTTGTAACCTGGGGAACTCATTTTCAACAACTAAATTTATTAAATAGTCACTAGATTTCCGCTGCTGGTAACTAATTACTGATACTTTTGGAATGTCGCCAAACTCTGTTGAAACCTTTTTTGGTGAAGCTGTGACACATGGTAAAGTGGGGAACAAAATATCAATTTCCCCTATTGCATAGAGAAAACTGTCCACATTGAATGATTCATCAGCAGCAGCTGGGTTGTATTAAGTGGACCGTATGCCTCTGTGGATCAAGTCTATCGTACATTTGTACAACAATTTTAGCAACGTCAGAGGGATTAAGTGGTAATTTCATCAATTTGTAATATGCCAGATGGTACAGAAGTGCTGAGACATGACCACTTGTCTCAATGGTACATGTACAAGCAGCATATTCCACTTTTTTAATGTTGATTAGGATCTGAAAAAAATTGTCATTTGAACAATATCGTGTGTACTAGATTTTTTTCAAAACAAATATAAAATCTACATTCATGTTCGATCATTATACAAATTGTACAATGGTCTGTGTTCGTATATACACATGGTATGAATAGTGCGTTATAGTATAAAATACGTATTTAAGGTTAGTAATTTTTTAAATCTAAATTAAAAACACAATTTTACTGATTCTACCACTGTTAATGTTTGATGGTGTTTAACGCCATTTTCAGCAATTTTGCATCGGAGAACCCCCCCCCCCCCCTTGCGGTACGAAAACTGGCGATCCTTTTCATTTAAGATTGGGGTCGAGTACACCCTGCCTGCAGTGAGAATCGAACCCACCACTGTTAATTAAAAATCATTAAACGTATAACTAAGTAAAATAAATATATGTACCTTTACATCGTAAAGAGACTCATTTTTCTTTTGTGATCTGAAATATTTTCCTCTTACTAGGCATTCTGTTTTATCTTGGTAAACTGAACAAGAAAATTAAGCTTCTGCAACCATGTTATAGGGCAGACATGACATTTTTGCCCAAGTACACCTGCACTGAGAAGTGTTTACCCAAACAGGGCAGTAGAACATTTTTTTTATAATTTTTTATATTTTTATTTCTGGGACCATATTGTGAGGGTTCCCAGTGCCCGACCCACAGAGCAGCCCAGTGCGTCCCCGGTTGGCGGATAGGGGAGACCCTCTCGTTGGGGGGGGTTGTCAGGTCATAATACGGAAAAACTGACCGCGGACCGTAGTGGATAACGTATCTGGAGAGTACCACGCTCTTGCACGATAAAGACCCCTTTTGTAGATTTCGAAAAAGAGTAGGCTCATTGTAGCCGCTACAAAAGGATCAATTTTTCGCTCCTACCCAAAACGCCATACTTTTCCAGTGGCAGTCAAATTTGTATTCCCTGTGACCCATCCCACCCCCAATTTCCGTTGATTTATTGTTTGTTAACTTGTTCCCGTCCTGACTATAGCTGAAATACTGCTCGCTGGACGTTGAGCAGACATCCAATTAATCAATTAATTTTTATTTAATAATTATTTTGGACACTTTAAAGATGGTTTAATTTGAATCGGTTACAGAAAGAAACCTGCGAGTTATCTGCAACACCGAAATCAGTTGTCTGAAACATGATTCATGGTATATACATACATTTTAATATCCAAGCATTATAGTTAATACAATGCATTCGAACACATTACGGATATCTTTATTGCATATCATAACAAACTTATGATACATTTGTTTGTTAACTACACGTGTTTATCGAAAAAAATTACTTGATAAACATATACTTACCGGCCAGAGTGATAATGCTTGAAGCCTTTGTTCATTTGATCTCGCCCGGAACTACTGGAACCATTATGTAATTTTCAACAAAAGTGAAAGACATCTCTGGAACAAGGGATAAATCTCTTGTAGAAGTCTTTGATGAATCTTTGCTACTGGACGTCGCCATATTGGTTACAGTTTCGACATAGTGTAGCGTCGTTTTGGATAATATCTGTGTATGCATGAATATCTTATTAAGATGTATGTATACGGATGTCGACTATTAAAATTAGGCCTTTCTGAGAGGTAGGATTTTGAGGAAAGGAAATGTTTTCGTGGTAGTGTAGAGTCTGCGTCAGGTGCAAATAATACATCAGCTTGTACTATTCAGAACGAGGATGTGTTAGATTATTTAAAATTTGCATTTGGTCTTGTTTCAAGTTATTAACCTAGAATGTATCGTTATATGACAAAAAAAAATCTTACTGAAAATAAATTTGACCAGTACGATGATGTTGCGATTGATGGTTATAAGCTTGATGATAACCTATTGCTTAAAAAAAAACCTTATTTGGGGTTGTTTATATTCCCCGTTAGATAAGTGTATTTAGTAGTATTCATATGTCTGTCTAGTTGGTGATTTTAATTCACAATGTTGTACTTATGAGTATATTGAGCGGGCACTTGTCAATAATTTGCATATTTCAGAATTCAGAATTATGTGGTATTCCTGCTGTAAGATAAAACAGTTGATAAATATAGTCGACATTTATTAGGTTTACAAAGAAGTCGTGAATTATTCATTGTTAATGGTAGAGTGGGTAATGATAAAAACGTTGGTATCTCGACATGTTATAATTCTATCACTGATTATACTATTGTTACGCCTACTCTGTTTAGATCTATTATTGATTTTAATGTGTTACCCTATGATCTTACTTCCGAAGTGGACTACAATTTTGCACGTCCGTCACACATGTTTTCAGGACTTTTGCCCCTTTACAATTTATAAAAAAATAACTATTTTCAGGACTATTTTCTAAAAGCTTTCAGATATTGAACTGATATTTGGTATGCGAGTAAACCATGATAAGTTACAGAACTCAGTATAGATGCATAGGAAGAGAGCTGCTGCTTTTCGTTATTTCGTGTTTTCCGCAAATTATATACAGGAATATTTTGATAAACATGGCATTTTTTCTAGCCATACTGTGTTGCGACCTTCAAAAATTGCAAATTTAAAAAGTTTCTCAAGAACAAGTTTAATAATTAATTCTTCAAACATCATTCTGTACTATATGTTTACGAACATAGTTTGTGAAACAATATCACCGTTTCAAATTTTGCATTTCTTTGCTTTTAAACAGGTTAATGCTTGGCATAAGAGATTTTGTCAACCCTTTACTTTCTTTTAAACCTCAAATATATATACTTGTATCGTATTTAATTGTTCACTTTAATTGATCTTCTGGTTCCTACTTCACTAATGAATGGTATTTTTTATTGTTAGTTTCTGTTAAAGGTACAAGGTATCCAAGAAAACATGTACATAATGGCAGTGTTAAATCAAAGTTTCTTAATTTCATGATGCTATAGGTTTGAACGAAACGTTGAAAGTTTATGAAACAAACGTTAAAAATTTGTAAATTTTTATTTATTTTGCGAAGAATAATTGATGATGGGGATACATGAACATTTATAAACTTACTGTTTTATTGCTTTCCATCTACCCTAGCGAGTTTTAAATTTACCTCTTCCCAGGGGTGCGGAGTCCGCGTTCGCTCCACCATCACCCCTAACATCATACTTATATTTTTCGGGTGTGAATATCGCCATTTGGTGATAACCGAAAAATTCGACTAATGGAATTTCTACTACCTCCAAGCTATCGTTTATCACAACAGGTAATATTGCAGCACTCAGTACAAGTCAAGAAATGTTGGACAAAATTTGCCAAAGATTCTAAATTGGACGATTTAGAGGACACCATAAAGAAGCAATCCAAGCGGTGAAGAAGGCAGATATTTTGGCTGGAACGAAAACCGGAGGTGGCAAATCGTATGAATGCATCCACTACATTTTTGAAGGACGAGAGTTATGACCGTTATAAGTGCTCCATTGAAGAGTATTATGTTGGACCAAGTAGAGCGCCTGAATGCGGCTTGTGCTTTCTAGCAACAAATATTAGTAATGAAAAGTTATTATCGGCCATTATTAATTGGTTTTTGGTTATCCTTAAGTACTTGTTGGAAGTGTTAAATAGCGAGAAGCGTTCAAAAACCCTAGATTTGCTTGAAGAGACAAGCTAAAAGTGATTGATGAAGCACGCACCGTTGTTCACTGGCAAGACAATTTAATCATAATATTTGTATTACGTAACATTTACGAAAAATAGCAAAGAAAACCGACCGAACAACAAGAGCCAAAATTCAAGGGACAGTTACCTCATTTTCTTACCGATTGCTAATGATCCAATGAGCACCGGTTTCTCAAGAAACGATATACATATTTTGCTTATTTTGAAGAAGATGATGCATTGACACAACGATTTTAAAAAAATTTAACATTAATCCACCCCCCTCCACAGGCTTTCAAGCGGCCCCTTATTTTCCTCATTTTTTACAAACGGCCCTAAAATTCCTAATTAAAGCTGCAGAATCCTTAAAAAGCCCTACTAATCCTATTTTTGTAATTTTCAAAATTTCGCAAATACAAAATAAATAAACATAAAATAGATTAAAGTTAAATGAAGCTAGCTTTAGTATACTTACAGAAATATACATTTGCCACTCGGGAGATTATTTGATGGTCATACAAATGGTCTTCGAATTTAGCCCTAAAAGGCCCTTTTTGCAAAAAACCAGCCCCCAGATTAATTGTTTGTTATAAATAGTAAATTATACAAACCGTGCTGAAATTTATTACTATTTTAATCATGTTGTGTGTTTATGTACTGGTCACAGTGTAGTGCTTGCATTGCATGATCTTCACAAAAATTGTCAACAGATCGGGTGGGAAGAACTATTCTGTTATCAGTACCTACATGTATACAAGTAGTACATTTCAAATTACAAAGACATCAGAAAAGACAATATCTCATCTTTTAGGTTAGAAGAAACTGTTCAACTAAGTTAATCAATTTAATGTTATAAATCTTTCTAAATTGAATAAAAAAGAAAACAAATGCATTCTCGTACTTTTCATGGTAGAGTAGCATTCAGAGGGACCTACCTTTCGTGAATGATTTTCACGTATAGGCGAGTTGTGATCGCTAAGCCTGAAGGTTCCAAAAGTTGCACTGGCAGCCACATCTAGTCCACTTAACAGAAGAAAGATAATGATAAGTCTCTGTTTCAAAACAGTTGTAAAGTTATCATAGATAATCCAGACAGGAACAACATTAACTTGAATGTCGTCAATATTTCTAATAATGCATTTGTCATGGATTATAGGTGAATTGAAAAGTAAAAACACAATTTTGAAAGACATTTAATTTTTGCACATCAATTAACGACTGCAGTTTAACTTATTCCATGGTGTTGAAAAACCTGAAACATTTAAACTTGGATGGTTAGTTGATATGTTTTACGGTAAAACTCCTGAAACAGTAAAACACTTCATTCGACTTGACACGAGTAACGAAAATGGTGAAATAAAAGTATACGTTTGCACAAATGCAGCAGGTATGGGGGAAAATTTTTAAAATCTTAATGTTATCTACAATGAATGCCACATGACATGGATACATTTGTACATCAAATGGGTCGTGCAGGTCGAGGCAGTTCCCTTGCGCAAGAAATCATACTATTTAAGAAAATACAAAGATTAAAAAGAAAATTCACCCAGCAATGATTGTTTGTTTGTTTGAATATTGTTTAACGCCACTTTCAGAAATTTTTCAGCTATATCACGGCGTGCAGTTTTTATTGGGGGAGAAAGCCGGAGTACCCGGAGAAAACCCCCGACCTGCGGTAGGAAAACTGGCAATCCTTGTCAAACCCAGAAATGATAAATCTCTTTAAATCTAATATTATTGAATGTAGACGGTCAGTTATTTTCCCAGTCACATATGTCTGTGCCAGCCACAATTGATATTTCACTTTAGTGCTGTGATCTTTTTGCTCTAAAATGTTCCTGTGATGAAGCTACTAGCCATCAAAGTAGCCATTATGCATGCAGGAAAACGTAAAGGAAGAGATGGACATAATGTTGCGGGATGTATCAGAAGAAGAGAAGGATTTCCTTCCAGATCAAAGATTCCATATTCACTCCCATGACTTGAGGTATCGGAGGTTACTGTGTAAAAAACGACATGAACGTGAATATTTATTTGACATTCTAAAGGTGCAAAAGTTGCAGTGATGAAATTTTAGAGAAGCAATCCAATCAGGATGACATTGCAAAGCAATTTTATAATCTTGTATCTAAACATGCATGATCTTGTTGTTGGGGGGAGGATAAGGCGGAACACTGCCCACAGTGACACTCACAAGACATCCTCTGTGTTGACATGCATTGTATTCAACCTGCATTAAGCACGTCCAACATGACACACTTTATGAAGTCGTCCAAAACAAGTTCTTACGCCATTTTTTATTATTCCTATTAATTATTATTCTTTTTTTTTATTGATGACTACTTTGTCCGGAAGTTTTCACCAACAAAGGTTTGTACGACCATTATGATACTTGTAATGAATGTTTAGGGTTTCTAGTTCTTCACATTGGTTTTGAAATTTTGAAAATGGCCGCCCTCCGAACACCATCCCCTAAAAATGCAAACATTTAAACGTCATCTGATCTCGACGAGATTTGGTACACAGGTAGCTTATGGTCCACTGAGTGTGCCACTACTAATATTTTAGTGCGAATTCGGTGTCAAAATGGCGGCAATTTTACTTCATAAAAACGTCAACTTTGTCCCATTTAGACAAAATAGATTTTAATGTACTGATTTGAATGAAATACTATCCATGAAGATTTTGGGCGACTTGTGTGTTGGCATCCGAACACAAACATGTTTTATTTGAAATAAGATTTTGTAAAGTTTTGCAAAATAGAAACACCTCTAACATTACCACATACTGAGTTTAGTTTCAATGAGCAATTTGCATGTATATTTGAGGAATCTTTGCATGGAAGTTTTTAATTGCTGACAAATTCAGCAATTATTCAGCTATTTTATGGCATCTATTTATTTTGGATGGAAAAAGCCGAAATCCCCAGACCTTCATCCGCAGTATTCCGAGTGATTTAGTTTTTGTGTAAACAACATGAATGTAATTGGTGCTCTGCTTTTTTAATTTACATGCATGAATGAAGAATACATACATCTCATCCATCTAGCGAATTTTTTCCACTCCTTTTGTGGGCTTGTCAAAAAAGCAAAATTCACTTTAGCTGTAGTGTACTTAAGTGCATCCAGCAAATGAATAGTAGTACTGTGTCCCATGACCTATGTTTCCAATGACTTGGGTGTACACTAATGAAATTAAGGTATACCTTTGCAATACATTATAGGTAAATGTACCACATATTGTAACCTTATCTACTTAATCAAGAAATTGAAGTAACATATATGAATATAGATTTTCCTTGAACAGTGTCACAACATTATAAAGTCCACGTCTCTACCAACAGGCTTGGGTTAGGCATATTATTTAATAATTTGGTCAAGATAAATGTTCTTAAAGCTTTATTGCATAGGCTTGGTCGTAACTAATACAACATTTGCCCGTCTATATAAATCCTACTGTCTTCAAAATATTTACATTTTTTTTCTAATAAATTTTGCACCTTCAAGGGACATAAATCCATAATTTTTTTCTCAATCTCAAATTCAGCCAGTACTTGTGTTATGCAACTAAAATTAGTTCCATAAAATTACAAAGCAAATTCTTGTAATTAAATAGACTGGTGTCTTGTTCTATAAACCCTTGAGGCTGATCTAGTTAAAATAACATGTGTCAAATTAATTTACTTAATCAGTATCATTGTAACATAAATTTGTAACAAATAATACACGTCAATACAGTTTGTAACAGAAACAATATAAAATTTCATATGATGCCCTTTATGCTTTGTAAGCCAAGTATGAAGTTTTGATTTATTCAGCCTTTCATTTACATCTTTAAATTTTTTATAGTGTTCGTATTGTCTACCTGGGATGTCAGAGAAGACATTTCCTAGTAATAGTTCATTAAGCATAATTCCCAAATATGACGATGAATCAGCCATGGTCCTTTTCCTTTTTTTTCCACTTCCGGACTGACTTCAAATGTTGTTTTTATGTCGTCTTGCACTTGTGCACTCAATGCCGCTCTTTTCGAACTTTCAAAGGTAAAGATTGCTCCTTGCTCTTTAATTTTCTTCTTAACAAGCTGAGCCATAAGCTTATCTAAGTTATCACTTGGTATGTTTTTGTCGATTCCGTCAGAAATGTTTGCTGCACAATTCCACTTGTACTCAAATGCCTGAAAGCGCGCCACAGCCAAAGTTTGTATTTGTTGTGTTTACGAACATCTGCACGCAGCATTTCGAATTAAGCATTCCTTAAATTATATTTCCATCACAAAGGGTTTATGCATCATAGGTCTCTGATGCTGTAATACTATCATTTCTGCTAAAAGATGTCCTATCATTTCTCCTAAAAGATGTCCTTTCATTCTTTATGTCCTGGTGTGAAAAGCCAGTTGTGTTCTTTTTGTATGTGTCGTTAAAAGAACACCAAACTCTAGTTTTTCCCCCACAAGTTCATATGTACTATTGTCATCTGAATGAAACATTTCATTTACCAGAGTCATTTGAGTATCCATTTCTTGAGCTTATCATTCTCTTCTACATATGTGCTGTATAAAGAATAGTTTTTTAAATATATGTTATTACTTCGTTTTAGGTGGGATTCTTGGAGGCAAAATGCAACAGGAAGAAAGGCTTGAACTAATAAAGTAATTTCAAGAAAATTAATCTTAAGACCTCGACAATTACATTTTATTATTGTACCCATTATGGTCTGCGAATAGGGGAAAAGTTGACTTTTTGGGGGGCTATTCCGCCGGTTTCTGCTGGGGGATCTACTTTTAGATCCATTATCTGGGGTAGTGTATCCATGGGATTGCCCCAGATAGTAGTGTCTAGATGATCTAGACATCCAAACCTGTTGTGGACCTTAATGGGATCCCGCAGCAGTTTTGGAGTACGATCTCTTTTTTGATTTGAGTTTTTATTCGATTTAGAATAATTTAAATTGGAGTTGGTATTTTTTTAATTTTTTTTTTTGGTTACTTGACGAATTGGTTGCGGATTGAGAGGGTGCTGAAGACGTAGCAGTTTGAGAGGCTGCTGAAGACGTAGCAGTTTGAGAAGATGAAGATTTTTGTGAAGCTTTAATGATAAGATTTGTTGTTGTAACTGTTAATTTTGAAGGTTCTTGTTTGTCAATAGGCCAGGTGATGATTGCCTGCGTTTCAACTGAAGTGAGAACGCGTTTGGCCACACTGGCGTATGACGTTGATGCAGGAGACGAGGGATTATTCGTTGTATTATACAGACGACGAGCCTCGGGGTAAGAGATATTTTTACAGTTTTTATCTTTTGAATTTCTTTTCCTTTTTAAAGTGCTGACAGTCCTTGGATGAGGACATGCGGGCTTCACCACAATTAGCACACTTTGGAGTTTTAGTGCAGGTGAAGCCCTCATGTCCTTCTGCACACTTAAAACAAACCAGGTGACCTCTGCACTGTCCCTTTCCGTGGCCAAACTTTTGACACTTAAAGCAGCGCACAGGGTTAGAGATGTATGCAATGACTTAAGATGGCAAATGACAACATTGGTAGTGTTTTCTATTTTTAATTTTAATCAAAGTAGTTTAGACAGTTGGGGGAGGGGAACTTTTGAATTTTAGTAATGGCAAAAAGGAGCAAGTGGTATGTTTTATTTCTTTTGTTCAATAACAATATAGATTCTTTTTGGAAATTGTTGTTGGCCTTTAAAGGGGTCTTTTATTATTAATCAACATAGTTCTCTTGGTAGCTTCTTCTTAAAGTAATCACTGTGGTGTACAAGTGCTGATGATATGTATAACTGTCCTTTCTTGTACTCTGGTTTTTTACAGTGAAGTTCTTTATATGTCATGTGTTTTTGTAGTCTGTCAACACTTGGCTTTAGTCGTCGTTTGATTACTTGTGGCCGCTTCTTATATTCTTTGTGGTAGTCCGTTTTTTGTCAATTTTCTTTAGGTACTTGGTACTATCGTCAATAAGGTCAAAATGCTGACTTTTCCTGACTAATGAGGTCCCTGTGCCATTCTTGTTGTGAAAACCGGAGCCAATCTTCCTTCCATGTTTTTGGAAAAGTTAACATTCTTCGGTGTATTTACTCTCGGTGCTCTGTGAACTCCGTCGTTCTTGTTTGTGATGTCAAACAACTGTATATTGCATCTTCACTACACCTCAGTTTAAATAGTTCTTGCAGTAACATTAAAACCTTTTCATTCATTTGCAGCAGTGATCCTGGATGTTGACAGATATTTGGACCTCAGCCACTAGTTTGAAGAATCGGTACCTGGACATACCATTCAATTCAGCATGCATGCTGCAGTCCCACTGTAACATCTCACAATTGCCTCAAGTGTTGCAGGTAAGTGTTTACACATTTCACTCACATCTTTGTTCTATGTTTCCATCAGGTTCTTCACAACCAACGACCTTATGCACTTTAAGTGAAGACAAAATGTTTCTCTGCTCACTTTTCTGATATTTGGTCCTGCCATGGAACAAAGTTTCACATTCGCTGTGTCTGTCCACGGTGTACATGGTCAGCAAGTCTTTCAATTTTCCACAGTGGGTACTGGGTCCTCATTCCATCATCTATTCCACTGACTGATATTCCATCACCATCTGTGGTTGCAAACTTCACAAGTAACAGTTCATATACCAATAAGAATGTCTTAATGGACTGTGTGGACGAGGGGCATATTTGGGAACGTTTTTGTACTGCAGGTTACTGTTTTAATTTAGGGACACAATTTAAGTATTTAAAAAAAAACTAATTTATAATATAAAATTTATCCCGTGTGGGACAGAGGCACAGGAGAATAGGTCCACGGCTTCATCAGCTTGCAGTAAGAGTCTGCTAAAAGAGGCAACACTTGCCGTGTGTTGCGACCAATGTCGATTACAGGGATTTCAGTAGGCCGGGTAAACGGTCCCGATAACCTATTGAAGCCTTACTTTTTTTTTACGGGAAATCGAGTAAGCACCAAATTCGATGAATTGGCACGTCACGTCTTGCCTTTTTTGAATCCTCTTTTAAGCTATTTTATTGCATTGTTTTCCTTTCAAACTATTCCATGAAATGTATTTACCATTTAATAGACAGCTTCTTAAAAGGAATTGCAAGGTAGGCAGTGGCTGAAGGGCAAAGTTTCCTTAGCTTTATAGAGGCGACATGTTTGCCGTGTGTTGCAACCCGTGATGGTGGAGGAAAGGATCCTGCTGGATGAGAGATCACACTCTGCTGCATCCATTAGTGCGGATGAGTGGGTTTATATTTTCAACACATCACTTTGGCCCTGACTTCAACTATACCGCAGGCCGGATGGACCCGGTTCATTCAATCGGCTGGTCATGCCAAGCCCTTTACAAGTCTGTCGACATTCTTCTTATCACTTGATTATATGTTGTGAATCTTAGTACCAAAGTTGTTTTATTACAAGAAGGCGGCGGCTAATAGGTCAATTAAGTAGATAGGGTTTCGAGCTCTTGTTTCGCCAGTTAACTCTGCGTTCGCTGAGAATTTCATTTGAGTACACCACCCTTGGAACATGCATGCTTTCATCTTGGCTTCTAAAACATTTACGCAATCAGGCTAAAAAAAAGGAAAAAATGACTGATGATCATTTCTCACGATTATTGTTTTGACTAGTAAGGATTCCAACAAACATCTCTCAAAATTTCCCCATTCGTCATCGAAAAAAACATTGAAGGCTGTGCAAGAGATGTTTATAACGTTACAAAAAAGTAATCCGGTTCAATACTAAAATAACTAAATAAAATTATCGAATTAGAAATATCTTTAATTCCTTAAAAAACATTAAATTCTTGTCAATTGATCATTCATTACATAGACGATGATCTCGCTGAACTAACTGAGGACGATCTTTGTGAAGAACTCAAACCCCATGGTGTAACAAAAGTCAAAAGATTCGTTGCAAAGAGACGAGATATTCAGGAATTCATCTTTACTGAACTTTAATACACCATCTGTCCCTCAGTTAATCAAAAATGGATTATAAAATTTTAAGGTCAGCGTATATATTTCTAATCATGTGCGCTGCGTTAAATGTCTTGAGTTTGATCATGGCAAGGGACAATGTACAGGCGCCATGGTGCGCTTTAAATGTGCAAAGGTAGGGCATGAGGGCTTCCAAAATGGGCCAATTATGGTGAAGCCCACATGTTCTCCTCATAAAAAAATCACCTACCCTGAGGTTCGTCGTCAGTTTATTTCAGTGAACAATCTATCGTCCTCTGCAATGTCATATGCAAGACCTACGACACGCGTTTGTGCTACATTTAAAACGCAAACCGTGATCACCTTGCTTATAGAACAAAAATACCATAGACGATTTAGAAGATAACTGTATTGTATTTGAAGATTTGCCGGCATCAATTGGTGATTTGATGGTCGGAAATTGAGTTTATTGGCGACGCGTAAGCGCAGCCAGTAAACGGATATTTCCGGCCATCAAATCACCAATTGATGCCGGCAAATCTTCAAATACAATACAGTTATCTCCATTCTAATGCTACGGCAATAAAAACTAAATTTACTGATTAAAATTGGAATTTTTTATTTGCCGGAAATAACGTCTGCGCTTGCGTTAAAATCTGATGGCATCAATCGTGGAATTGATGCCATGAAATTATTCACGTTATCCAATCAGAATTGACGTTACACCAAGAACTGCATTAGAATACCGGTTAAACCCTCTGACAAATCATTACATCATCTCGAACATCTACATGGTCGGCATCAAATCAAATTAAAACATCAATTACTTCTTCCAGCAGCCCCCTCCCCACTCAAATTATAAGTTCAAGCCTTTCTTTCTGTTGCATTTTGCCTTCAGAAATACCACCTAAAACAGAGGCGCAAGCTATTCTTCTTGCGATGAAAATAGTAGCTTCGTCAGACGAATGCAAATTTATTGTCTGCTCAGATTCCCTGTCTTGTCTACTGGCTATTGAAAATTTTAAAATTAAAAATCCTTGCATTTTGAAAATTATTCAAATCTACAAATCTCTTGTTGCTTTGGGAAAAGTGATTATCTTCTTCTGGATTCCCAGTCATGTCGGAATCCATGCAAACAGTCGTGGATCAGGAGGCTAAAATGCATTAAAGGATACCATCATTAACTGTAATATTCCTTTTACCGATTTTAAGGCGTTGATTTTTAAATATATTTCTAATTTGTGGCAGAGTGGTTGGGATCTCCAAGTTCATAATAAACTTCATGAGATCCAGCCACTACTGCACACAAATAATTTTAAATGTTTTAGAGGTCGAAGAGACCAAGTTGTTTTAACAAGATGTCGTCTTGGTCATACCAGGACGACACATAGTTATATTTTAAACAATGAACCACGACCCGAATGTGTGCCATGCAACAGTCCATACACCATTAAGCATGTCTTGATGGCTGTGTAGACGTGGCCCACATTCGGGAACGTTTCTATAGTGCAGATACGTATTTTAATTTATTTAAAACTGTCGCAGGCGACACAATTTTAAAGTTCTTAAAGGAAATTAATTTATTTAGTAAAATTTAAATTCACTATTAATTGTGATACTTCATATTTTTTATTGTTTTAACTACCATTTTGATCTGTGTATATTCTCATATTATTGTATGAGATCACGTTTTAGTATACGAAGGAGGCATGACGTTCTACTAATTTAAAAATTATGGTTTTTCACGTCCTAAATATTGCTGAAATATTGCTTGCTGGACGTTAAACATCAATCAATCTCCCGTATTGTTCTACCTGCACATGACTCGAGTTCTTTTTGTACTGTGTTGTCAGTAGTATGGGATGGGACCTCTTTAATTATAAAATTGCTGATATAGTGAAGTGGCTCACAAGCAAGTATCTCGTACTGTCCAAGGTTCAATTCCTCTGCTGTTACTAATGGGTGAGGTAGTAAAAGAGCAAGTGGTCTGCAGACACAATGTAAAATTGGGCTCAGCTCATCTTTAAGCTCTGCTTTTGATACATTTTAGTTGTTCATAATTGATCTGCTTTCTAGTTCCTTTATTATGTCTTGTTTCTTGAGATTGTGAAAGGGATGGAGGTCTCCAGTTTTGAGCTTTTTTATACTGTTCTTTGATACTGCCAGTTTGCATCTGTCATCTACTGTCATTACTTCCATTTGATAGCACCTTACAAAATTGCAGTGGTCAGCCAATTTGATCCCACAAATACAACTTCCACCTCTTTGCTGTCCTGCTTCGAACTGTCAAGCAGGGCCATCACCACTAAATACTCTCATAATGTCATAAATTTGTATTGTTTCATCAGATTTTATTTGAATTGGTGCAGATAAACCAACCAAATCTTCAATTCTTGTATCTGTGTAATTTATTTGTTCCTTGTCACTACTACGTATAATAAGTATTCAAAACATCAACATCCAATCAACTCGTTTTGCAATTTTTCAATTATGATATAGCATTATACAAAGAAATTGAAATCTTAGGAACGAATTAATTATACCAAACGAGACTTTTAAATCTGCATAAAACAATGATTTAGTCTAAAAAGAAGTGAAACAAATTAGGGATTTTACATTTTTTTAAACTCCCGTCAATTGGAAAATACAGTCAATCAGTTTCTATTGAGGGGTCATCCATAATTGTCAACATTTTTCACAAGTTTGCAAAGAGCACTCTTTTTGAAAACCCCCTCCCTCCCTCCAAAAGAGTATGTCAACATTTTTTGCAAGTCTGCACATCCACATTACCGAAGTTTAAGAACGTACGGAAAAAATGTTGAGATTTAAACCCCTCCCCCTATAGTGCTCTTTGCAAACTCGTGAAAAACGTTGACAATTATGGATGACCCCTTATAAGGGTGGGAGCGTGAGAAGTACAACATACACAACATATAGAGTCAAACCTGTCTAAGCGACCCCTCCATATGACGACTTACTGTTTATTTCTTCCCAGCTTTTTCCCATTAAAGTTACCTCTATATAACGACTCCATGCCTTACGTGACTAACTACCTTGTTTTCCGTTCGAATTTGAGTGAGAAAAAATGTTTAAAACTATAGAGACTGTTAAAGTCGTTAAACAATAAAAAAACCAATCTGACAAAAAAAGATTCGAAGACCTTGTCAAATAACCAAGCTTCTTCGAAATGTTAAACTAAAGTTTAAAGTAATCAAATTGGTTTTATCATCTTAGAAGCCAATTCAGATTGCCGTGTAAATTTCAATAGTCGTCAGTGTGAATGACCCTTTGTGTCGTTACTCCACTTTTGTTGCCATTTGTGTTGGAAATGGTATGTTTCTCAAAATGTGGTGTTTATGTTATATTCACGCCATTTTGTTTTATGAAGGGCATAAATCAATACGAACATGTAAACAGATTCTAAAACTAACTTGCACTTTGTGCATAGAAGGTATTGTTAAAACACTAAGAAACCAGTTAAACCGGTACAAGGAAAAATACGACAACTGAATGAAGAATAAAGTTGACCTGCGTTAATACAATCGGACAAATTTTGTACTTTCGTTAATACATAAAATGTTATATTTTACTTAATAAAACAAACAAAAGAGTTCTACAAGTCACTCTTTCACAAGCTGACAACATGGCTGTTGACTGGTATGCAAACATCATGACCTCTGTATAAAGGCCCCCTTGTCTTATGTGACCTTTTTTACAATTTCCCTTCAAAGGTCACTAGAGACGGGTTTGACTGTAAAGGAAGCATTTGAAACATAACATGCATTTCTTTATATAATGGCATACCATAATGGTAATTGCAAAATGAAAAACAAGTTGATTGGAAACAATAAAACTGATGCTTATTTTTCATTTGCCAACTCGTGAAACCTACAGAGGACAATATTATTACTTTTTTGTTATTCTTACTCGGGCAGTATGTCCTTATTGTTTTGCTCGAGTAATGTCATCTGTCCCACATGTTTCTGGTAAATTAAAATGTAAACATTGACAACATCTCCCAATTCAACTGATGCAGCAATTCACAAATGTGGTGCAGAAAAGCCCTGGATAAAACCAATTTGCCTAAAACCCTGCTAAATCTTACAATAGTATATCCTTCTCTGTTGCCCTATTTTTCATGGAAAGTCCATGACGATCTCTGTGGCAGTGATCACTTTCCCATTATCTTGGAATCTTTATACCCTTCAAACACAGAACAAGTCGCTCGGTATGAATTTGGCAAGGCCAATTGGCCTCTATTTAAACAACTCTGTATAGAACGAATTAACTCGAAAGCTTTTGAAGCTGTTTCTGATCCAATTTTAAAATTCAATGAAACACTTATTTCAATTTCTGATGAAAAAATTCCTAAGACCTCGACAAATCCAAAACAATTTAGTAAACCATGGTTGGATGACAGCTGTGAGGACGCTATTAAAGACCGGAAAAATGCCGAACGACGCTTTAATAAACACCGAACACAAAATAACCCCAATTCCGAATTTTTCGAGCGCAAGCTCGCGTGGTAACGAAACAAAGACAACGCACTTTTGGCGTTACTTTGTTTCTAAATTAAATAACCATACCCTACGAATAAAATTTGGAACATGATTCGTAAATTTAAAGGGAAAAACAGTAAAGCAAATGTCCATCATTTAAAGGATACAGCATGTGGTCCAGATGACATCTATTGTCAACTTCTCAAACAGCTGCCACAATCTTGTCTCCAATGTCTTCTGAATCTTCTTAACAACATTTGAGAAATGGTTAACTTACCATCTATTTGGAAAATGGCCACTGTTGTTCCTATTCCAAAACCAGGAAAAGATCACTCGGAAGCGTCCAACTATCGGCCTTTAGCCCTCACAAGCTGTCTTTGTAAAACCATGGAAAGGATGATCTATGATCGCATTGTCTGGTTTTTAGAAACAAACGACCTTCTGTCCAACATCCAATGTGGATTTAGACAAAGGCAAAGTACCCTAGATCATCTCATATGTTACCGAGGAAAAATATAAATAACATTGAACGTCAACTGCAATTATGTTTAAATAGAACAGAAAAATGGGCAATGGAGAATGGATTTAATTTCTCCACAGCCAAAACTTTTGGCATGCATTTGTAAATAAAAGTTGTTTCCAGTACCGACTGGGGTGCGTAGTGCGATGTTTTACTTAGTCTTTACTGATCGCTGGTCTAATCTAAATTGGATTACGGTTGCTTTATTTATGGTTCTGCTCGCAAGTCATACGTCAAAATTCTTGATACTGTTCATCATCAAGGATTGCGACTATGCCTTGGAGCTTTTAGAATTACGCCTGTTAATAGTTTGTATGTATCAAAGAAGGATAAAGTTCAAAGAAGGATAAAGTTCGCTTTGCAATATGCAACAAAATTGAAGGCTTATCCTGGCAACCCCGCCCAGGACTGTGTTTTCAAACCTCTTTATCAAAACATTTTCGAAAAGTATTCAAACAAAATTCAACCTTTTGTCATCCGAATAAAACCTCATTTAAATAATTCTGGTATAAATTAAGATGAAATTGCTGCTATTGATATTCCTCATAACCCACCATGGTTAAACCCCAAACACAAACCCTTCAATTATTCAACAACACTTTACAGAAATAAAATCTAACTATCCTGACCATTCTGCAATTTATACAGATGGATCGAAGGACGGCGATAAAGTTGCATCGGCCGCTGTCTTTGGAGAGCATGTTGAAACTCGCCGTCTTCCTTCCACTTCTTCTGTATTTAGTGCAGAAGCGCAAGCTATCCTTCTTGCACTAAAAATGATTGCTTTGTCAGATGAAAATAAATTAATTGTAAAATACCTTTAATTTTAAATCATTTATTCTAAGATATATTTTTAATACATGGCAGAGTGGTTGGGATCTGGAAGTTCATAATGAACTTCACGAGATCCAACCACATCTGCATCAAAGTAATTTATTTTAAATCATATAAAGGTCGTAGAGACCAAGTGATTTTAACCAGGTGTCGTTTTGTAAATACCAGGACGACACATAGTTATATTTTAAATAACGAGCCACGACCCGATTGTGTGCCATGCAAAACCCATACACCATTAAGCATGTTTTTATGGACTGTGTGGATGTGGCGCACATCCGGGGACGTTTCTATAATGCAGATTCATATTTTAATTTATTTAAAACTGTTGCAGGCGACACAATTTTAAAGTTTTTAAAAGAAATTAATTTGTATTGTAAAATTAAATATGTCCGAGAAATTGTTATGCTTCATACATTTTATTGTTTTAGTATCGTTTTTATCTGTATAAACTCTCATATTATTTTACGAGATCATGTTTTAATCCTAAGGATTGGATGTTCTAATAATGAAATTATGATACTTTTCACGTCCTGAATATAGCTGAAATATTGCTTGCTGGACGTAAAACAACAATCAATCAATTACTCGGTAATTAATAGTCATCTCAGTAACTGCCTTAAGCACTCAGCGTCAATGGTCCGACTAAATAACTTACATGGGGACAGAGTCAGACAAAAATCTAACGTACAAGTGAAATTTGTAGTTACTATTCTGTTTGCTTGATATGAAGGGAATAAAGATTTAAATGTTGACGTCAGTACTCCTATACTAGATTTTACTGTCTATATCTATTGGACAGCTCAAATACCAAAAAGGTTATCATATACCAATATAGACTCGAATACGTGTATTATATTAGCAGGAAAAGTCTTTTGGAATAACCTAGCTATGTGATACAGCTAATATTTTTACTCCGCTGCATAAAACTTCATTTAATCCTTTGTTACTCCTATTTCCCAATCAAATCCTAATATCCTAATAATACAGACCATCTTAATCTGTGTGTCTGTGTAAAGGGTGTCGCCAATATTTTTTTAAATTTCATTGAAGTGAATTATTTATAATAAAAGTCTGAAGCTTACCAGGGGCGTAGCAAACTTGCATAAAAATGCAGCTGCGTACACGGGCTTGCTGCTGGAAACTTATTGTATCCTGACGGGAGTTTAGAGGCCAGAATGAAGGATTTAGCGTTACAGATGTCTCTTAAGTCCATCATAATAATTTGCGTACTCTTCATTTGGGCATTCTTGCGACCAGCATTCTTTGATTGATTCATTCTTTCACATTTAAGGTATGGTTCTACTACGGCGTGGTACCATGTACGTAGTATACGGAGAAAACATAACAGATATTTACGTCAGATTTACATTTAGGTATAGTGAACAATATTCTAGTTATAAAAGCGACAAGAACATTTCAACACACTACATTCAATTAACCTGGGAACAGAAGCCTATGACACGTACATTCCGTGTGTTACTAGTGCGGATTTATTTATTTAGAACGCTTAAAAAACAAACTACATAGTACATTGTAACGAAGTTTCTAGAAGTAACTTGTATATATTGAAGTCTTCCATGCTTAGTGGCTGTTTATATTTACTACATCCCTGTACAGGAGGGATTTGAAACCAACAGCCGAAAAATGTCCTATTTCTGTAAATCGCTGTTTGACTAATAAGCAAGATAGACTGTATGTTATGTTGCTATAAATTCATACATATAAAGCTTAAATACAGATTGACCACACCGGGGGGGGTTTCTAGGGCACTGCCCTAAGAGCTGCCAGAAAAAGGGTAACGATTTTGGAGAGTTCCACGCTCTTTGCACGATAAAGGCCCATTTTGTAAATTTCGAAAACAAGTAGAATCATTCTATCTGCTACGAAAGATTACCCCAACCATTACACAACAATTTTCAAAAAGCAATCAAAATTTTGTTCCCGAGGTGTAATCCTGATTATAGATGAAGTATTATTCCCTGGAGGTTAGGACACCATTCATGTTATTATAAGAGTTCGTACAGGGGACTTTATTAACATTTCACTGTTACAATTCGGCATCTTTACATATGTTATTTGTAGTAGACACTCCTAGGAGGACAGAGATAAGAAATCGGATCGGTCAAAGTGAATTAAAGTCACAGGACATGTTTGCTACGCTGCTGCTAGGATATTTACAAAACGCTCCAATCTGCCTCACTTCCCAAAACTCTTTATTTCAAGGCAGTCAAAATTAATACCCTGTCGACAATTCCGATCTCTTCAATCAATCCATTTTTGACAATGTTTTGTACTCATGACTTCTGCTAAAAAATAGCCCAAGTCTCAATCTTTTCTTTAAATGTCAAAAATTTGGCCCAATTTCCAATATCCCCGGTTCTCATACTAAATTTAAGTGTAAAAGTGCTGGCTATAGTTTGGCAACCTTTTATTGAATTAATGATTAAATCAATAAATGCTACTTGTATTGAATAGCAACAGCCTCGATTTAATGTAAATCGATAAATATTGTTTAGCTTAGAAATACATTTTAGTTTATTTTTAATCCGGAATTTGTAATAGGCCTTTGTCAGTTAATCCATATGTACCTGGCATTTAGGAAACTGTGTTTATGATAAGAGTGGAAATTTTACCTAAATCGTGGGACATTAACAACATGAGGTGATTTGATAAGCTTATCGCGTACAAGTATTACACAGAATTTAACGGAAGAAGATGTGTTTTTCGTACGGTAAGTTCTACAATATATTTATTTAAGGCAGTTGTAGTTAAAATGTGAAATAAACTAAATATTGTTTTTGTCACTATCCTACCAATCGTTATTCATTAGAGATATATGAATAATGTAATATTGTGTGCGCAATTACTACAGGATTAAACGCATATTTTTAAATCCGAGATGCATGAACGATGTCGAAACAACCACTTTTTGAGTGAGTCAGCCTCGCTCACACATCGATGAATTACCGAAAATATGCTGTTAATCCTTATAATATTTCCATTTTTATTTTTCAATATTTACTACATTTAATAAGGATTAAACACATATTTTCGGTCATTCATCGATGTAAGACTCACTCACAAACTTTTGAATCCTAATGAAAAATGACTAGAAACGTTAAGGAAAGTAAAATAGGAATACTGTGAAATACTTTTAATTCGTGGGATATCAATTTTCGTGGTTTTCGTGGAGGCTTCAGATTTCGAAATTAAAAATCCAACGAAGAATAAAACTTCATTAACAGATCGGAATTTGGGAACAACAATCTGGAAATGTCCGAGACTGGTCTTTTATTTATAAATGTAATATACGATTTTGTGGTTCGTTCCATATCTAAGTTTTAGTTCAATATCCGTCTTAAATGATTATGTCAACAGGTTTCATGTTCGAATTTTTTTTTATTAAATGTAATTATTATTTAATTGTAACGAGTACGAAGAAACATTTACTTCCGGCTAAGGAGGGGATATATAAGGTGTTCATTTTCGATGTTACAAAGTAACAAATTATTATCGGAATATAAATTAAAAGAATAAAATAAAATATATTTAAAAGATAAGCTTTATTTTATTTTTATCAGCGCATATCAATGACACACTGTATCAAACGGATGTTGTGATAATACCGATCAGGCACAAATGACATTAATTTACACCTATGTAACATGTGTTTATTGCTACTCAATACCCTTCGGCTAGGAATGTTTGTTTTGATTACAATTAAATAGACTCCAAGTATGTTGACTGCAATTAATTATTATATATACATTACCGAGAATTTACATTCTTTTTTTTTTAAATATGATGTATTATAACAACAAAAATAAACACAATAAAACTGCCATTTGTTCTGAGAACAAATGAGAAGGTCTTTCCCACTGTTCCTCTAAAGTCAGAAAATATATTGGATGCTTTGGGATTTGCACAAAATGTCACTGCTAGTCATAAAAATGAGTTATTTGAATAAAGAAAGTGGTCCCGAGGCAAAAAATATATGGTTGTTAAGGACTTTCATTCCGTTGCTAGGGACAAAATGTCACTTCCGGTCATGATATGACATATTTCAGAAAAGTACATCATTCTGATTCTAAAAATATATGGTTGCTAATGACTTTTTATAACGGTCACCTTGTTGCTAGGGTATGACCTTGACCTATGACCTTTGACCTTTGGCTCCAATTGAAGCTCTTTTCCTACTGACCATGTTAAGCCTATATGTTTACTATATTATCTCTAACCGTTTTCAAGTTTTAACCAAAAAACCGATTAACCGAAACGCGTCAAGGGCAGTAACTCAAAAATGGTCCATCGCACAGCTTTCGGTCAAATGTACCAAATGAAGGTCTCAATAAGGGAAGTATTTTTCCCATGTATTGTCTGCTTCTATCTTTTATGGTTTGTGAGATATAGTGCTAACAAGACGTATGGTGACCTTTGACCTTGACATTTTAGGATCAATGGTGGTGGTCCCAAGTCTCTACGACTTACGGTTTCTGAGAAAAAAATTTTGATGCATTGCGACATTTTTCAGGTCAAAAACACGTAAACAGGAAGTCGATTGGAAAAAAACATTTTGCATGACAAATCATCGCTATAGGTCCAGCGACATTTTTTACACTTTTGATTTTAAGAATCGATTACGGTTTCTGAGTTTATCTGCTAACAAGGGTTTACGGTGTTGGGGCAGATAACTCTGTTACTAAAAATAAATCGGTTTCACAGGGTGAACCGAGTCATCTGCCAGTATGACCGTTTAATGGTACCAAGTATCAAAATGATATGTCGCGACACTTTTTAGCAACTGATGGCGGAAAAGAAAAGAAAAATAATAATAATAATAATCATTAAACTGCCATTTGTTCTGAAAACAAATGAGAAGGTCTTTCCCACTGTTCCTCTAAAGTTAGAAAAGTTAGGTGATGCTATGGGTTTTGTGTCTTGCTACAGCACAAAATGTCACTTCCAGTCATAAAAATGAGTTATTTGAGTAAAGAAAGTGGTCCGGAGCCAAAAAATATATGGGTTGTTAAGGACTTTCATTCCGTTGCTAGGGACAAAAGGCCACTTCCTGTCATGAAATGATATATTTCAGTAAACTACATCATTCTGATTCTAAAAATATATGGTCTAAAAGCATGAGCCATGTCATCTCCGCGAAGAAGAAAAATAATAATAATTAAAATGCCATTTGTTCTGAGAACAAATGAGAAGGTCTTTCCCACAGTTCCTCTAAAGTCAGAAAAGTTAGGTATTGCTGTGGGATTTTGTGTCTTGGTATAGCACAAAATGTCACTTCCAGTCATAAAAATGAGTTATTTGAATAAAGAAAGTGAAGCCGATCCAAATAATATATTATCTCTAACCGTTTTCAAGTTTTAACCAAAAAACCGATTAACCGAAACGCGTCAAGGGCTGTAACTCTAAAACGGTTCATTGCACAGCTTCCGGTCCAATGTACCAAATGAAGGTCTCAATAAGAGGAGTATTTTTTCTATTTATTGTCTGCTTCTATCTTTCATGGTTTGTGAGATATAGTGCTAACAAGACCTATGGTGACCTTTGACCTTGACTTTTGACCTTTGACCTTGACATTTTTAAAAGTGACATATGTCACTTAGGATCAATGGTGGTGGTCCCAAGTCTCTATGACTTACGGTTTTTGAGAAAAAAATTTTGACGTGTTGCGACATTTTTCAGGTCAAAAACGCGTAAACAGGAAGTCAATTGGAAAAAAAAATTTGCATGACAAATCATCGCCATAGGTCCAGCAACATTTTGTACCCTTCAGATTTTAAGAATCGGTTACGGTTTCTGAGTTTATCTGCTAACAAGGGTTTTCGTGTTGGGGCAGATAACTCTGTTACTAAAAATAGATCGGTCTAAAAGCATGAGCCAGGTCATCTCCGGATATGGCCGATTGATGATACCAAGTATCGAAATGATACGTCCAGACACTTTTTGGCAAACCTCCACGGAAGAAGAAAAATAATAATAATTAAACTGCCATTTGTTCTTAGAACAAATGTGAAGGTCTTTCCCACTGTTCCTCTAAAGTAAGAAAACTTAGGTGATGCTATGGGATTTTGTGTCTTACTATAGCACAAAATGTCACTTCCAGTCATAAAAATGAGTTATACGAGTAAAAAAGAGGTCCCGAGCCAACAAATATATGGTTGTTAAGGACTTTCATTCGGTTGCTAGGGACAAAAGGCCACTTCCGGTCATGAAATGACATATTTCAGTAAAGTGCATCATTCTGATTCTAAAAATATATGGTTGCTAAGGAATTTTTATAACGGTCACCTTGTTGCTAGGGTATGACCTTGACCTATGACCTTTGACCTTTGGCTCAAATTGAAGCTCTTTTCCTACTGATCATGTTAAACCTATATGTTTACTATATTATCTCTAACCGTTTTCAAGTTTTAACCAAAAAACCGATTAACCGAAACGCGTCAAGGGCAGTAACTCGAAAACGGTTCATCACACAGCTTCCGGTCAATGTACCAAATGAAGGTCTCAATAAGAGGAGTATTTTTCCCTTTTATTGTCTGCTTCTATCTTTTATGGTTTGTGAGATATAGTGCTAACAAGACCTATGGTGACCTTTGACCTTGACTTTTGACCTTTGACCTTGACATTTTTAAATGTAACATATGTCACTTAGGATCAATGGTGGTGGTCCCAAGTCTCTAGGACTTACGGTTTTTGAGAAACAAATTTTGACGCGTTGCGACATTTTTCAGGTCAAAAACGCGTAAACAGGAAGTCGATTGGAAAAAAAAATGTTGCATGACAAATCATCGCCATAGGTCCAGCGACATTTTGTACACTTCAGATTTTAAGAATCGGTTACGGTTTCTGAGTTTATCTGCTAACAAGGGTTTTCGTGTTGGGGCAGATAACTCTGTTACTAAAAATAGATCGGTCTAAAAGCATGAGCCATGTCATCTCCGGATATGAACGATTAATGGTACCAAGTATCGGAATGATATGTCGAGACACTTTTTGGCAAACCTTCGCGGAAGAAGAAAAATAATAATAATAATAATTAAACTGCCATTTGTTGAGAACAAATGAGAAGGTCTTTCCCACTGTTCCTCTAAAGTTAGAAAAGTTAGGTGATGCTATGAGATTTGGTGTCTTGCTATAGCACAAAATGTCACTTCCAGTCATAAAAATGAATTATTTGAATAAAGAAAGTGTTCCCGGCTCAAAATATATATGGTTGTTAAGGACTTTCATTCGGTTGCTAGGGACAAAAGGCCAGTTCCGGTCATGAAATGAAATATTTCGGTAAAGTACATCATTCTGATTCTAAAAATATATGGTTGCTAAGGACTTTATATAACGGTCTCCTTGTTGCTAGGGTATGACCTTGACCTATGACCTTTGACCTTTGGCTCAAATTGAAGCTCTTTTCCTACTGATCACTTTAAACCTATATGTTTACTATATTATCTCTAACCGTTTTCAAGTTTTAACCAAAAAACGATTAACCGAAAAGCGTCAAGGGCAGTAACTCGAAAACGGTTCATCGCACAGCTTCCGGTCAAATGTACCAAATGAAGGTCTCAATAAGTGGAGTATTTTTCCCATTTATTGTTTGCTTCGATCTTCTATGGTTTGTGAGATATAGTGCTAACAAGACCTATGGTGACCTTTGACCTTGACTTTTGACCTTTGACCTTGACATTTTTAAATGTAACATATGTCACTTAGGATCAATGGTGGTGGTCCCAAGTCTCTAGGACTTACGGTTTTTGAGAAAAAAATTTTGACGCGTTGCGTCATTTTTCAGGTCAAAAACGCGTAAACCGGAAGTCGATTAAGAACAAAAAGTTTGCGTGTTGAATCATCGCCATACGTCGCCCTACACTTTGCACACTTCAGATTTTGAGTATCTGTTACGGTTTCTGAGTTTATCTGCTAACAAGGTTTTCGGTGTTGGGGCAGATAACTCTGTTACTAAAAATAGAATAGTCTCACAGGGTGAGCCAGGTCTTCTCCTGCTATGATCGATTAAACGTACCAAGTATCATAATGATATGTCGAAACCCCTTCTGGCAAACCCATTTGGAAATTTGGGGAGAAAAAGAAAAATAATAATAATTAAACTGCCATTTGTTCTGAGAACAAATGAGAAGGTCTTTCCCACTGTTCCTCTAAAGTCAGAAAAGTTAGGTATTGCTATGGGATTTTGTCTTGGTATAGCACAAAAATGTCACTTCCAGTCATAAAAAAGAGTTATTTGAGTAAAGAAGGTGGTCAGGAACCAAAAAATATATGGTTGTTAAGGACTTTCATTCCGTTGCTAGGGACAAAAGGCCACTTCCGGCCATGTAATGACATATTTCAGTAAAGTACATCATTCTGATTCTAAAAATATATGGTTGCTAAGGACTTTTTATAAGAGTTACCTTGTTGCTATGGTATGACCTTGACCTATGACCTTTGCCCTTTGGCTCAAATTGAAGCTCTTTTCCTACTGATCATGATAAACCTATATGTTTACTATATTATCTCTAACCGTTTTCAAGTTTTAACCAAAAAACCGATCAACAGAAATGCATCAAGGGCTGTAACTCGAAAATGGTTCCTCGCACAGCTTCGGGTCAAATGTATCAAATGGAGGTCTTGATAAGAGCAGTATTTTTCCCATTTATTGTCTGCTTCTATCTTTTATGGTTTATGAGATATAGTGCTAACAAGACCGATGGTGACCTTTGACCTTGACTTTTGACCTTTGACCTTTGGCTCAAATTGAAGCTCTTTTCCTACTGATCATGTTAAACCATATGTTTACTATATTATCTCTAACCGTTTTCAAGTTTTAACCAAAAAACCGATTAACCGAAACGCGTCAAGGGCTGTAACTCGAAAACGGTTCATCGGACAGCTTCGGGTCAAATGTACCAAATGGAGGTCTCGATAAGAGGAGTATTTGTCCCATTTATTGTCTGCTTCTATCTTTTATGGTTTATGAGATATAGTGCTAACAAGACTTATGGTGACCTTTGACCTTGACTTTTGACCTTTGACCTTGACATTTTCAAATGTAACATATGTCACTTAGGATCAATGGTGGTGGTTCCAAGTCTCTAGGACTTACGGTTTTCGAGAAAAAAATTTTGACTCGTTGCGTCATTTTTCAGGTCAAAAACGCGTAAACCGGAAGTCGATTAAGAAAAAAAAATTTGCATGTTAAATCATCGCCATAAGTCACCCTACACTTTGCACTCTTCAGATTTTGAGTATCTGTTACGGTTTCTGAGTTTATCTGCTAACAAGGTTTTCGGTGTTAGGGCAGATAACTCTGTTACTAAAAATAGAACAGTCTCACAGGGTGAGCCAGGTCATCTCCTGGTATGAGCGATTAAACGTACCAAGTATCATAATGATATGTTGAAACCCCTTCTGGCAAACCCATTTGGAAAATTGGGGAGAAAAAGAAAAATAATAATAATCATAAGAAATACAAGAAGGTCTTTCCCTTGGAAATGGGGAAAGACCTTAATAATAATAATAATCATAAGAAATACAAGAAGGTCTTTCCCTTGGAAAGGGGGAAAGACCTTAATAATCATAAGAAAGACAAGAAGGTCTTTCCACTGTAGTGGGAAAGACCTTAATAATAATTAAAATGCCATTTGTTCTGAGAACAAATGAGAAGGTCTTTCCCACTGTTCCTCTAAAGTGAGAAAATTTATGTGATGCTTTGGGATTTTGTGTCTTGCTAAGCACAAAATGTCACTTCCAGTCATAAAAATGAGTTATTTGACAATAGAAAGTGGTCCCGAGCCAAAAAATATATGGTTGTTAAGGACTTTCATTCGGTTGCTAGGGACAAAATGGCACTTCCGGTCATGATATGACATATTTCAGTAATGTACATCATTCTGATTCTAAAAATATATGGTTGCTAAGGACTTTTTATAACAGTCACCTTGTTGCCATGGTATGACCTTGACCTATGACCTTTGACCTTTGGCTCAACTTGAAGCTCTTTTCATACTGATCACTTTAAACCTATATGTTTACTATATTATCTGTAACCGTTTTCAAGTTTTAACCAAAAAACCGATTAACCGAAACGCGTCAAGGGCAGTAACTCGAAAATGGTTCATCGCACAGCTTTCGGTCAAATGTACCAAATGAAGGTCTTGAGAAGAGGAGTATTTTTCCCATTTATTGTCTGCTTCTATCTTTTATGGTTTGTGAGATATAGTGCTAACAAGACCTATGGTGACCTTTGACCTTGACTTTTGACCTTTGACCTTGACATTTTTAAATGTAACATATGTCACTTAGGATCAATGGTGGTGGTCCCAAGTCTCTAGGACTTACGGTTTTTGAGAAAAAAATTTTGACGCGTTGCGACATTTTTCAGGTCAAAAACGCGTAAACAGGAAGTCGATTGGAAAAAAAAATTTTGCATGACAAATCATCGCCATAGGTCCAGCGACATTTTGTACACTTCAGATTTTAAGAATCGGTTACGGTTTCTGAGTTTATCTGCTAACAAGGGTTTTCGTGTTGGGGCAGATAACTCTGTTACTAAAAATAGATCGGTCTAAAAGCATGAGCCATGTCATCTCCGGATATGACCGATTGATGTTACCAAGTATCGAAATGATACGTCCAGACACTTTTTGGCAAACCTCCGCGGAAGAAGAAAAATAATAATAATAATAATCATAAGAAAGACAAGAAGGTCTTTCCCTTGGAAAGGGGGAAAGACCTTAATAATAATAATAATAATCATAAGAAAGACAAGAAGGTCTTTCCACTGTAGTGGGAAAGACCTTAATAATAATAATAATCATAAGAAAGACAAGAAGGTCTTTCCCTTGGAAATGGGGAAAGACCTTAATAAGGTAAGAAGGTCTTCCCACTGTAGTGGGAAAGACCTTAATAATAATCATAAGAAAGTCTTTCCCTTGGAAAGGGGGAAAGACCTTAATAATGACCACTAATGAACACTTTAGTGTACAATCGTTGCTTGATTGATTGGATGTTTGCTTTACGTCCAGCTAGCAGTATTTCAGCTATATTCAGAAAGGGAACAAGTTAACAAACAATACATCAATTGAAAAAGGGGTTAGATGGGACACAGGGAACAAAATTTTGACTGCCACTGGAAAAGTACGGAGGATTGGTAAGGGTAAGAGAATT